>OX451735.1:402591210-403191210 GCA_948472305.1 Vicia faba
TTATGTTAGTTTGTTAGAAAGTTAGTTAGTATGGAACTGAATCTGAGCCGTTAGATCCTGATTTTCTGTTAGGGAATAGATGGATAAGATTGAATCTGAATGAAAGCTTTGTTAGCAAGTTTTGTTGAGCTGTCTTTTGTATTGATATGATAAAACTCTTTCTTCTGATTTTTTTATGTTTATATACTTCTGATATACTGAGCTTGAATTTTCTGTTGGCTTCAAGTTAAATTTCTCTTTTTTTTAATTGTTGAGCTTATATGTGGATATCTTGAACTTGTGCCATCTTTGAACATCGGCTGAATTGATGCAAGCCACTTGAAACGAACATGTTTTGAATGTTAATTGTTTTCCTATGGACGGTTTTTGATGATCTGGATATGGTTTATAAATGCAGGGTTATGGCATCGTGTCGGCTTTAATGCTAGTATTTTTTTTGGTGATATACAATGGGATGCAAGTTATTCAGGCTTATTAGTGAGATGATTAATTTTGTGCAAGGGTTGGTTTAGATTTCCTTCGATTCTGTTTGTACATGTTATACCCAAGGCTTATTAGTGAGATGATTAATTTTGTGCAAGGGCTGGTTTGGATTTCCTTCGATTTTGTTTGTACATGTTATACCCAAAGTGAACAAGGGCATGTCTAATGGCAAATCATGAGAAGTAGTCTTATGGCATGCAAATTAGATTTGAAGATTAGGGATAGCATAAGTTTAGAACCATGGATAAAATTGATGTAAATGGAATTTTATGTTGTAATGACAATGATTCAAAGTTGTAATGATAATGTAACTTTGTAAACTCTTGCATGACAAATTCTCAATTATTCAAAACATTCCTCTCTTTTAATTTGAACTTGAATGAATACTTGGATGAACTTGAGAGAACCATGATAACCACTTGAATGTTATTGAATGGATCTTTTTATCTTTTACCTTGGGATGAACAACGATGTGGAATAATCTTGAAAATAACAACTTGAATCATGAAGAAATTTACTTGATGCCATGTACTTTAATCTCAACTTATGATCATACACCATCTTCCTCCACATGAATTTATGAACTAAACTTTCGGGCACGCTATTTTTTGAATCAAGTTGAACCTTAATCCATGTTTGAAACAAAGTTCTTGAACGAATTTCCAAGTGATAGCTTGTACCAATTATTCGCAATGCCTTGACTGTCAAGCAACAAAACCCTCAACCAATTGATTGACACAAATAATCCTAATTGATTGATTGAGGAACGAATGAATCCAATGCAACAATGCCATAGTCATTAACCTTGACCAAATGATAAGCACACACATATGAGTAGATGTCTTATTCAAAGACCATGTATGTCAGGTCACACCCTTGATTTCTTGACAAGAAAACTCGAGCATAGACAAATAAACCCTAATCCACACTTTCTACTTGAAGATCCAGAAGAAATCGGGTTTTATTGAATATATACATCTCAAAACACTATGAAAATACTAGCTCCATGACCACTAATTTTATCGAACCCATGTGTTTTATTGAATGCAAATGTGTGTTATGTTAGTGACCTAATGGAATATATGCAGATGCAAAGTCTAAGCCAGATAATAATAAATTAGGAGAGAAAATTTTAGGGTATAACAACGACGAATGGTCCTTCATAATTGGGAGTCCACTTTCCCCTGGGATCACTTTAAGGAAGAATTATCCTTTTCAACACGAGGTCACCAGCATTATAACTCTAAGGGCGTACCTTTTTTATCAAATGCCTTACTCATTCTCTGTTGATACACCCGACCATGACAAACAACTGTTAATCTCTTCTCGGGACGAGGTTCAACTGATCCAAGAGATTTTGAATCTATTCAGTTTCGTCAAGTTCTGCATCTTTCATAATCCTTAATGAAGGAATCTCGACTTCCACAGGAAAAACTGCTTCCATACCATAGACAAGTGAGAACGGAGTTGTCCCAGTTGAAGTACGTATTGAGGTACGATAGCCATGCAAAGAGAAATGCAACATTTCATGCCAATACTTATAAGTCACCACCAGCTTTTGCACAATCTTCTTAATATTCTTATTAGTCGCTTCAACAACGCTATTCATCTTTGGACAATATGGAGAAGAATTGTGGTGCTTGATTTTGTAGGTTTCACAGAGTTCCTTCATCATACTGTTATTGAGATTAGATCCATTATCAGTAATGATCTTTTCAGGAATCCTGTAATGACAGATAATTTTATGCTTGATGAATCGAGCAACCACTTGCTTAGTGACGTCCGCATACGATGCAACTTCGACCCACTTAGTGAAGTAATCTATAGCAACCAGAATAAATTGATGCCCATTGGAAGAAGTTGGCTTAATCTTCCCAATCATATTGATGCCCCACATTTCAAAATTCCAGGGAGAGGTGAAGAAATTCAAAGGAACAAGTGGCATATGTACTTTTTCAGCATACACTTGGAACTTGTAGCAAATCCTAGCATGGTTGAAATAATCGTTTTCCATGGTGGACCAATAATAACCAGCCCTCAAAATCTTCTTTACCATGGTATGTCCACTGGAATGAGTCCCAAAGAAACTCTCGTGTACCTCTTTAATAATCCTTGTTGCTTCTTTCTTGTCTACACATCTGAGCAACATGGTATCATGATTTCTCTTATACAAAACTCCACCATTGAGGAAAAACTTGTCTGACAACCTTCTCAGAAACTTTTTATCTGTTATGGATGCATCTTTAGGATATTCATGAGTTTCAAGATACTTTTTAATATCATAAAACCAAGGTTTCTCATCCACGTCTTCGCCGACTTCAAAACAAAATATTGGCTCATCCAATCTTATGATTATGATTGAGGGTGCTTCATTAGCCCACTTGACTTTGAACATGGATGCCAAAGTAGCCAAAGCATTTGCAAGATTATTATCTTTCCTTGAGATGTTCTCAAACGTGATCTCTTCAAAATATGGAGTCAACTTAATGACATGTTCTCTGTAAGGAATTAGATTTGGGTGACGAGTCTCCCAATCTCCATTAATTTGGCTTATCATGAGAGCTGAATCTCCATAAACTTTCAGGAACTTAATTCTCAGATCAATCGCAACTTCAATGGAAGAGATACAAGCTTCATATTCTTCCATATTATTGGTGCAGTAAAAAAAATTCGGGCAGTAAGCAGAATATGAAAACTTGTAAGGGAAGTAATAATAAATTCAACACCATTGCCTAAAGCAATTGAGGCACCATCGAACACCATCGCCCATCATGATCCTGGTTCAGGTCCTTCTTCTGGGTCAAGAATGTTACAATCCCTGATATACATGGTGTCTTCATCTGGAAATTCAAATCTCATTGGTCGATAATCATCCACGGGTTGGTGAGTAAGATAATCCACCAATACACTACCCTTGATGGCTTTCTGGGTAGTATACTAGATGTCATATTCATTCAAAATTATTTTCCATCTAGCTACTCTGCCTGTGAGAGATGGCTTTTCAAAGACATACTTGATGGGGTCCATTTTGGATATCAATTAAGTGGTATGCGTCAACATATTATTCCTCAAGCTCTTAGCATCCCACGCTAGTGCTCAACAAGTTTTCTCAAGCAAAGAGTACCTCGACTCACATTCTATGAATTTCTTACTGAAGTAGTAAATAACTTGTTCTTTCTTTCCCGTCTCGCCATGTTGACCGAGTACACAACCCATGAAAATTTCAAGTATTGTCAAATACATGATTAAAGGCTTGCCCTCCACTAAAGGCACGAGGATCAGAGCTTCCTGTAGGTATTCTTTTATTTTATGAAATGCCACCTGGAAATTGTCACTCCACCTGACCACTTGATATTTTCTTAACAAATTGAAAATCGGTTCACACGTGGATGTAAGATGAGAGATAAATCTAGAAATGTAGTTCAATCTCCCCAAGAAACCATGTACTTATTTTCTGTTCTTGGTTCAGACATTTCTTGTATTGCTTTTACTTTAGCAGGATCAATCTCAAAACCTTTTTTGCTTACAATAAATCCTAATAGTTTTCCATATCTCACCTCAAAGGTGCACTTATTAGGATTCAACCTCAATCTGAACTTCCTCAGTATTCCGAACAACTTCTGTAGGTGAACAAGATGCTTTTCTTCTGTCCGATATTTCGCAATCATGTCGTCCACATATACTTTGATCTCTTTATGAATCATATCATGGAAAAGATTCACCATTGCGCACTGATACATTGCCTCTGCATTTTTCAAACCAAAAGGCATCACCTTATAACAGAAAGTTCCCCATGGAATAATAAAAGTTGTCTTCGTCATGTCTGCTGGTTCCATCTTGATCTGATTGTAACCAGAAAAAACCACCCATGAATTAGAAAACTTTAGCATGAGCTGTGTTGTCAACCAAGACGTCAATGTGGGGAAGTGGAAAATCATCTTTAGGGTTTGCTCTTTTCAAATCCCTGTAATCAACACACATTCTTACCTTTCCATCTTTCTTGAGCACTGACAATGTTAGCAATCCATGGGGGATAAGAAATCATATTCAGGAACCTTGCATCAAGCTGTTTTCGTACTTCCTCCTTAATCTTTTTAGATGTCTAATGGTGAGTTCTTTGAAGATTTTGTTTAGCTGGAGGACATTCTTCCTTTAAAGGTAGCTTGTGTACCACAATATTAGTGTCAAAACCAGGCATATCTTCATAAGACCAAGCAAAGATATCAGAATAGTCACGGAGCATTTCAATTAGTATCTTCATTACAGTATCTTTTAGAGAATCCTCTATCTTGACCTCCTTCACAACATTGACGGTTCCCAAATTCAGAACCTCAATTGACTCTTAATATGGCTGGATGACCCTCTCTTCTTGCCTCAATAATCTTGCTAACTCTTCAGGGAGATCACAATCTTCCTCACCTTCTTCTTCAGCTTGGTAGATCGAATTATCAAAGTTATAATGAGTGATAGAAGAATCGTTATCAAATGGATCAGTGATAACAGTGGGATCAAATCTACATGATGATGTTTTATGTTTATTTTAGAAGGTGAATGATAAAAGGAAAACAAGGACATTGCCATTTTTTATTAAAATATTTAGTAAGTAAAAGATATAAAGATAGGGAACAAAATATTTAAATGCAAAAGACGTCCTTTATTTAATGCGACACATTGGTTGGTGCTGGTGTCCCTTGAGTCAGTCAAGGAGAATGTTGGGCTACCGTGTGGTGTCATAAGCACTAACTGACCTTAGAACCTTAGTTGGCACAACTTAGCCATTAGAAAGTAGTGAGATGGCCGTCTTTGGTGCATAATGAAGTTGGTTGATACTCGATGCTACACTCATTGAGATTGGACTCTCGGGATATTTCGGCTACAATTCAGATGCTTAAGCTGAAACAATGCCTGAAAGAAAGATAAGTGATTTGAGATTCCTAGAACCCGGTTACTTCTTTTAGGACAGGTTGAACCAACTAAAACTCAATAGGGTACTTACCTATAAACTTCATGCAAGCCTGAACCTAAGGCCTGGTGTGTCTTGTTTATGTTTGATTAAATTTGTTCGAACATAACATCATGACATTATGACATCATTACACATGTCATTTTCACTAACCATTTCAAGTACCTAGGGATTTATCTTTGTTCTTTGTTGTAGGTTATGGCCTCTACTCGCAGAAATACTATTCGGATCAGTTTTATGAGGATACCTGTGATACGGTGGAAGAACTGACTGTTTTTGGAATGCTGGTTTGCGTTTTGCGTTTGTTTTCGCAAAATGTCGCGGTAAGCAAGAGTCGCCACCGACTTTTATTTTATCCAACAAGGAAAGGAAAAAAGCACAGAAAAATTCCTTTTTCGAGATTTTCTGAGTACGGGGGGTAGATTATAGAAAGGAAAGGTATTAACACCCTTTCTATCCGTAGCTATCTACGACCTCTTAGGTACTTGCTCATCATTTTCAAAATTGTGTTCTTTGTGTTTGTGGGCTTTGAAAAGTTTTTTGTTTTTTTACTTCGATTTAACTCTTGCTTCTGTCTTCAAGAGTGTAATGAAGTGTTTTTGAAAACTTGTTTGTAAAAGAGTGTAAGTGAAAAAAGTTTGTTTTGGATGAGCAAGTATCTAAGAACTAATCTACCTACTCGAAAAAAGAATTGTTCTATGCTTGTTTCCTTTAGACAATGCTATCCCACTATTAGTGAGTAGGTAGCACCGTCGTTGGAGTTTTGAGGGTCAATTCGAAAGGGACATACGGTCACTAAAGCAATGTTAGGACATCTTAGTGGTAACCCTAATGTCTTAGATCATTTATCCGAGGCGACGATATCCGAGGCAACCTTTCCGAGGCAACTTATGATATTTTAGACAAGAGGGCGACCTCTAAAACAACCTATACTCAATGACCGTTTACGAAGGCAACCAAGTGGGAGTGTACCCTAGGAGTGCGCATGTGCGAGTGTGTCAATTTCAGATTATTTTATCTTTGCACATTTTAGGGTGATCTAACTGTTTTAAATTTAGTCATTCATTCTTGTCATGCAAACCCTATTATCAAACATCTAGCAGTTAAATATTTGCAGAAATTAAAGTGCATAATTTAAACTAAACTATTACAAGGCTTTGGGAATTTACATAGCCAAAAACAAACCCTTTGAAATTAAAAGCGGTAAAAATAAATAAATGTCCTAATTTAATTATTACAAACCGGGAGCAGATACAATAATTGGATAAAAATAAAGTGCGCGAGAAAATTAGATAGAATGCGAAAACTAGGGTTTTGACCCTTTTATCCTAATTAAAAAGAAAATGTTGTTTTTTTTGTTATTTTAAATATTTCTAAGAAAAGAAATTAAGTCTTAAAATTAAATGCAAAATTAATTGGTTTTTAAATAATTAATGAAAATAATTAAATGACATATTTTTGGTTTTTTTAGGAAAAAAATAAAATGATTAAATTAGTAATAAAAACCTATTGATTCTAATTATTTTTAAATATTTACAAAAGAATTAAAGTTGTCTAAATTAATCAAACCTAATTAAATTAATTTTATTTTTTTGATGAAAAATAAAAGTCTAATTTTAATAGGACATAAAATATTTTTGGTGTTTTTTTTGATAAAAAGAAAATTGTTTTATTGGTTAGTAAAAAAATAATAAGAAAATAAATTAAATAGAATAATAAAAAAAAAGTGAAAGGATAGAGATGGGCCTGATTAGAGGGGGTGTGCATAGCAAGAATTTGGGCCCATTCAGATGAGGTCCGCTTTGACTTTTGTGATTCTGTGTGTTGCATTTGACTGGGCCTATGGTGCACTCTCAATGGTGGCCACCAGATTTGGCCATCTGGCGCGTTGATGATGAAGGCCCATGGTGGATCTCTTGGCTTGCATGCATATTGAATCTCCTGAAAGAAGATAGGAAAAATAACAAATGTTGGAGGCAGGGATCAAACCCCTGACCTCCAGCCTCTAACGCCTTGAATACTCACAAGGCCACCACTACGCCACTTTTGTTTTGCTGTACATAAATCAAACACTGAAAATAATATGTAAAACAAAAGAATATTGACAAACAATAAATAAATGCGCGCAGAAATTTGAATGGGTGAATTAGGTGGATCCACGTATTTGTCTTCCTCCCTGCACCGTGGCTAAAAGTTTTGGGACCTATACCCACGAACAATGTCTGTCACTATAACCATGCCAATCCTCAAAATCACATACAGGTAATATAAACGACCACCAAGGCCATGGTTAGAACCGTCTCCTTCTTCTGAACACAGTGGTACCTTTTATCAAGGTCAATTATCCCTGAAAACAAAAACCCTAAAACCAAGCTCGAAAACCTAACAATGGTGGTTTTCTTTACAGACCATATAAATGCAATTGGCTATTGTAGAAAGTTTACAAACATCATGGTGATCAATAATGTACAATTATTTTACACTATGGATGCAAGAACAAGGCTACTCGAATTCAAGAAGATGGAAATACCGTGACGGACTTACAGTGTGTTGTAGGGCTTGAAAACACTTGCTTTCGTTTGCTTTCGCTTGCAGAGACTCCCTGGAAGTGATTGGGATCGTCAAAGAGTCTTGAAACTTCCTCTAAAGGTGATTTCGAACTCACACTTTTCTTGGTATTTTTCAGATTTTGTTCTATCTCTAGCGCCTGCTTCCAACCTCTTTCTAGGTCTGCCTCGCCTCCTTATGTATCAAACAATGCATTAGGGTTGATCATTGTGTCCAAATCTTCCTTCTTCAATGCTTTTGATATTTGATTTGATTCCCTTTAAAAACCTTCCAAATTTGGCTTCTTTTCAATCTTTTTGTGCACACAAGCCTTGATGCAAATTTGAATGATGGCTAGCTGTGTAACAAAGCCTGAAACAAGCACAAAATCCCTTGTTATCGATGTCTTGGATTTTATGTGTTTTTCTTTGATTTAAATTAAATTAATTCAAATAAAAATCAAAATAAATAAAAAAATAAGATATGGACAAGTGGCAAGGGCTAGAGCACGTGGTCTATGTTTCCAACTCAAAAAATTGAAAAAGATTGGGCCCATTTGGCAAAATTTGAAGTTTTAGGGATAGTTGACTTTTGGCAATTTTGCAAAAAAGGTCAACTTCACCAATGCATAACTTCCTAAATTTTGATTCTTTCGAGGTGTTATTTGACTTTTTAGAAATATTGAGATGTCCTATAAGCAACCCTTTTGGTCTCATCTCATTTTGATATTCCATGCTCATGTATGAAGCTTTGACAAAAAAGGTGTTTTTGTTGACTTTTCAAAATGACCTATAATGTCCAAATTCATAACTTCTTGTGAGTGCATATTTTGAACTTGGGATATGAATATGGATTGTAGAAAATTGCATCCTCTTAAAAATGAGCTTTGGATGGGTCATTTCTCATAAAGTATGAGAAAGTTATGCTTGGTCAAAGTTGGGTTGACTTTTCCTGCAAAACCCTAATTTAGCAACTTTTGAGTCTTGATGAATTATGAGCAATCCTTGATGAATCATGATCAACCCTTGATCAAATGATTAAATATACTTAAAAATGAGAATGTTGACCAAAAATCTTGAAGTTTGACTGTATGTAGGTCACAATTGACTTTTGCCCTAGCACAGTCGATTTTTGGACCTTTTCAGCAATTGATTGAGCAAACTTCCTCTGCAAGGCTTGAAACTTGACATGGATGATATTGAGAAAATATTAGGATATTGGTGAGCACTTGGGACCACTTGGACTCAAGTATCTTGATGCAACATGAAACCCTAATTTGAGGTAGACTGCCTTAGGAGGGAGCTTGTCTGGCCAATCCCTTGGACTACCTTGAGCAACTTGAGGATCTTTCTTGACATATTGAGAAATATGGGAGGGAAAATTTTGGGGTACAATAACTGCCCCTGTTCAATATTCTTAAACCTGAGGATGTAGATTGGCTTGCTGGCCTTTCGTGATCCGAAGG
Source organism: Vicia faba (assembly GCA_948472305.1). Lineage (NCBI taxonomy): Eukaryota > Viridiplantae > Streptophyta > Magnoliopsida > Fabales > Fabaceae > Vicia > Vicia faba. The sequence continues at coordinate 402,600,669 of OX451735.1, forward strand.
TGGAAGAGGATTGAACACTAGAGTGCCCAGAAATTTGCACTCGCATGAAGTGATAATTGTCTTGTGATGTAGGGAATGGACTTACAGATGCCATTTGGAAATTTCTAACGAGGGGATGGGCTTCAAGATGCCACCTGAAGGAGTGTTGATCGCATAAGAGATTCCTTAGCGAGAGCTTGTATACCTGTCGTTGAGGAAGATTCCGCTGGGGAAGTCTAATCTTTGTTGAGAGAAGTAGAATTTTAGGAGCTTTGTCATCCGTTATTCTGTTGGTGAGTCGTATCTGTTGATATTTAGGAACTTTAGTCATCCGTACTCAACTGGGGAATCATCTCTGTTGAGATTTAGGAACTCGTCCGTAATTCAACTGAGGAAACGTCTATGCTGAGATTTAGGAACTTGTCCGTAATTCAACTGAGGAAACATCCTTGATGAGATTTAGGAACTCGTCCATAATTCAACTGAGGAAACATCTCTGCTGAGATTTAGGAACTCGTCTGTAATTCAACTGAGAAAACATCTCTGCTAAGATTTAGGAACTCGTCCGTAATTCAACTGAGAAAACATCTCTGCTGAGATTTAAGAACTCGTTCGTAATTCAATTGAGGAAACATCTCTGCTGAGATTTAGGAGCCCGTCCGTAATTCAACTGAGGAAACATCTCTGCTGAGATTTAGGAACTCGTCCGTAATTCAACTAAGGAAACATCTCTGCTGAGATTTAGGAGCTCGTCCGTAATTCAACTGAGGTAATATCTACTGAGATTTAGGAACTTGTCCATAATTCAACTGAGGAAATATCTTTGTCGAGATTTAGGAACTCATCCGTAATTTAACTGATGTAATATCTTTGCTGAGATTTAGGAACTTGTCCGTAATTCAACTGAGGAAATATCTTTGTCGAGATTTAGGAACTCGTCCGTAATTCGACTGAGGTAGAAGCTTCATAGCTTGAATTTGTGAGAATTTAATCGTATCCTTTCCTGAAAGGTAAAGGTTAGCTGTATGTAATGCATGATATGTATCAAGCAATGATGGTCTCAAAATAAATGAGATTGTATTGTATGATGTGTATATGCATGTGTCATGATGTATGGGAATGTGATGTTTTTAGCTAGGGAAAATAAATCCCGGATTGCTGCTGGAGAAAAGAATTGGATTCTTCGTTTCCGCTGGAGATAGTGGATGAAGATTTTTGTGAGAATAAACATGCAGGAGAGGACAACTCCACTGGGGAATAAACTGACGAGAGAATGTCTCTGTGGGGAAGAGATGCTCTGCTGAGGATTCCGTTGATAAATTCAGCTGGGGATGAATTATCGCCGCTGGTGATAATGAAACTCTGTTGGGGGTTGAATTACCGCTTGTGAAAGGAAAGAACTCCATTGGGGATGATTTTCCAGTTGCGACTTCACAGGGAATAACCTTTTAGATTCTACTGGGGACAATTCTTTAAACTCCACTGGGGATAATTTTTATACTCCGCTGGGGATGATAAGACTTTTCAGTGCTGATGGTAGATAAACTCTGCTTGGGGCGAATATTACTGATTCATTCACAGTTGAGAGTCTCAGCTGGGGAGAGCTAGCACCACTATCTTTCTTCTTACTCTGCGGGGAATGAATGTACTTTCAATCGTTTCCTCCAGCTAGGTCTATCCTTATACCTGGTGGACAGAGCAACTGTACAGTTTGGACATTTCTCGTTTGCCCCTGTTTCTGATATTACAAGTAATCGTCTTTTGTTTCGCATGTAAATATTCATGGGCAGCAATCAGCGTCAAATGCATATATAAAAAAAATGAACATTGGACGTTCTCGCAAAACAAGACAGAAAAAGAAAAATAGTTTGAAATTTCTTTGTAAAAATGACTTGTATTGATTTTGAAGTTAGCCTATAAATAGGAATTTTTGTACAAGAGGCTGACGTCCTAGTAAGAGAACGCCGCCAAGTAATAGAGTTGATACAATTTGTGAAAAACAAAGAAAAACAGCTATGTGAACAATCCCACTGGGTTCCAACTCTGCTATTGCCTTTATGTCCTCGAGTATCTCATCACTTTTCTACTTGGTTGAAGGTAGATCAGATTGATTAGTGCCGTCTCAGATTGGTAGTCGATACTGAAGTCTGGTTGCAAGGTGATCCAATGAGACATAGTGTTACGCTTTAATCCCTAATTTTTGCCTGGACCTCCCTTTCGGGTTTTCAGTCCACCGGGATACCCTTTTTTTCCCAAGTCGCCTTTTCAGGTTTTCGACTTTCCGGGTGTACATATTTTTTCATTTTCATCCCTTATTTTTGCCTGAACCCTTTTGGTTCACCGGGAAACTCTTATTTTTTCCTAGGCCAGTTAACCTAGCGGATCTTTGATTATGCGTAGTATCTTTTCACTATGTCTGCATTGACGGGGTGATGAAGGTCGTCACCATCCATGGTGGTTAAAATCATAGCTCCTCCTGAGAAAATGTTCTTAACCATAAATGGCCCTTCGTACGTAGGGGTCCATTTGCCCCTAGGGTCACCTTGTGGTAATATGATGCGCTTGATCACCAGATCCCTGACTTGATACTCTTGTCGTCTGACTTTCTTGTTAAATGCCTTGATCATCCGTTTTTATTACGTTTGACCAAGACAAATAGTAGTAAGTCTGTTTTCATCGATTAAGTTCAGCTGATCAAGCCGAGTCTGAATCCAGTCATCTTCGCTCAAACCTACATCCTTCATAATCTGAAGAGACGGTATCTGAACTTCAATGGGAAAGACGGCCTCCATGCCATATACCAAGGAATAAGGTGTTGCCCCTGTTGACGTCCGCGCTGAGGTACGATACCCATGAAGAGCAAATGGTAACATCTCGTGCCAATATTTGTATGTCACCGTCATCTTCTGCACAATCTTCTTGATATTCTTATTAGCCGCTTCTACAACCCCATTCATCTTCGGCCGGTAAGGAGAAGAGTTGTGATGCTGTATCTTGAACTGCTTACAGAGCTCGGTGATCATTTTATTATTGAGATTTATACCATTGTCCATAATGATCCTCTCTGGTACACCATATCGACAGATCAGATTGTGTCGAATAAACCGTGCCACGACATTCTTGGTCACTGTAGCAAAGGAGCTGCTTCAACCCACTTTGTAAATTAATCAATAGCTACCAGGATGAAACGATTCCCGTTGGACGCAGTAGGTCTGATCTCGCCGATCTTGTCGATGCTTCTCATTGCAAAAGGCCAAGGAGCTGTCAAAACATTCAGAGGTACTGGAGGTATGTGCACCTTATCAGAATAAACTTGGCACTTATGACAGGTCCGAGAATGCTGATAGCAGTCGGCTTCCATGGTGGACCAATAATATCTTTCCCGAAGGATCTTCTTTTCCATGGTGTGTCCACTGGAATGAGTTCCGAAAGTACCTTCATGCAACTCTACCATAATCCTTTCTACTTCGTTCTTATCCACACAACACAGCAAGGTGAAGTCATGGTTACGCTTGTAAAGAATGTCATTGCTGATGAAGAACTTAGCCGCGAATCTTCTCAGAAACTTTTTATCATTAACAGATGCACCCTCGGGGTACTTCTGAGCTTCAAGATACCTCTTTACCTCATGAAACCAGGGTTTATCTGCTACCTCTTCAGTCTTAATGTCACAGCAATGTGCGGGTTCGTCCAATCTCTCAATGGTAATCTGGGGAGCCTCATTGTCCCATTTGACCTTGAACATAGAATACATTATAGCTAGCGCGTCCGCCAACTAATTCTCCTCTCTAGGGAAATGCTAAAAGGTTATCTCCTCGAAGTGCGGCAGCAAAGTCAATACATACTCTTTGTAAGGAATAAGATTTGGATGTTTTGTATCCCACTCGCCTTTGATCTGACTGATCATGAGAGAGGAATCTCCGAATACACTTAAGAACTTAATCCTTAGGTCAATAGCTGCTCGAAGACCCATGATGCATGCTTCATACTCCGCCATGTTATTGGTGCAGTTGAAACATAGTCGGGTGGTGAACGGAGTATGAGAGCCTTCAAGAGATATGATCACGGTGCCAATGCCATTACCCAAAGCATTTGAAGCTCCATCAAAGTACATGGACCATCAGGATCCTTCCTCAGGTCCTTCATCTGGTTCAGGTGTTTCACAGTCGGTTACCAACATAATGTTCTCATCCGGGAATTCAAAGTTCATAGACTGGTAATCGTCCACTGCCTGATGCGCCAAATAATCTGCCAACAAACTTCCCTTGATTGCTTTTTGGGTCGTATATTGAATGTCATACTCAATCAAGATCATCTGCCATCTTTCTATTCTTCCGGACAAGGCAGGCTTCTCGAAGATATACTTGATTGGATCCATCTTTGATATCAATAGAGTAGTGTGAGTCAGCATATACTGTCTCAGCCGACGAGCAGCCCATGCCAAAGCACATCAAGTTTTCTCAAGCAACGAGTATCGGGTCTCGCAGTCGGTAAACTTTTTGCTAAGGTAGTAAATAGCATGCTCTTTTCGGCCAGACTCCTCATGCTGCCCCAACACACACCCCATTGAATTGTCGAGTACTGTCAAGTATAAGATCAAAGGTCTCACTTCAACTGGAGGCATCATAATAGGAGGTGTTGTACCCCAAAATTTTCCCTCCCATACTTCTCAAGACATTGCAAGAATAATCTCCAAGTGGCTCAAGATTGCTCAAGAGTTGGACAGTTAAGCTATCTCCTAAGGCAGTCAACCTCAAATTAGGGTTTTGTGTTGCATCAAGGTCCTTGCATCCAAATGAACTCAAGTTCTCCCCAATGTCCTAATATGTTCTCAAGTTCATCCAAGTCAAATTTCAAGCCTTGCAAAGAAAGTTTGCTCAGTCAATTGCTCAAGAGGTCCAAAAATCTACTATGCTAGGGCAAAAGTCAATTGTGACCCAAATACAGTCAAACTTCAAGATTTTTTTCCAACATTCTCATTTTGAAGGATATTTCATCATTTTATCAAGGTTTGATCATGATTCATCAAGGATTTCTCAAGATTCATCAAGATTCAAAAGTTGCTAAATTAGGGTTTTGTAGGAAAAGTCAACTCAACTTTTACCAAGCATACCTTTCTCATACTTTATGAGAAATGACCCATACAAAGCTCATTTTGAAGAGGATGCAATTTCCTAGAATCCATATTCACACCCCAAGATCAAGAAATTCACTCATAAAAAGTTACAAATTTGGACATTATAGGTCATTTTTGAAAGTCAACAAAAACACCTTTTTTTTCTCCAAAAGCTTGTAACTTGAGCATGGCATATCAAAATGATATGAGACCAAAAGGGTTGGTTAGAGGACATATCAAGCTTCCTAAAAAGTCCAAGAACACTTCCAAAAGTTCAAAATTGAAGAAGTTATGCATTGTTGAAGTTGGACATTTTTCCAAAATTGCCAAAAGTCAACTATCCCCAAAACTTCAAAATTTGTCAAATGGGCCCACTTTTTTCCACTTGATTTGGTCTTGTCACACTACACACGTGTCCCATCTTCAGTCTTGTGTCCATTTATTTATTTTTCTATTTTATTTGATTTTTATTTAATTAATTCATTTTAAATCAATTTAAATCCAAATAAAATTCAAATATTGATCACTTGGAATCTTTTTTGATTGATATAGGTCTTAAATATCATCATGGACATAATCAAATCCGAATCAAGCCATGTTATGAACAAAATATTGGATTTGGGACAAATTTGGAAGCTTTTTAATGGTGAACCAAATCACATCTTCAAACATCAATGCATAAAGATTCAAAGTCCAAAACTTGACCTAATTCATTCCATGTTACATATACAACACAAAGGCACGAGTTTAAGGACCTAGAGGCTGCATAAACATCAAAACCAAACTTGGAAAATTTGAAAAAAAGCTTGAAACCGAAATGCATATAGAGGCGTTTTCAAGGCCAAATCTCAACATTATTCTCTTGCTAGATATCCACTGAGTGAAAAGCAATCAAAATCAGGCCATCACTCCTTCCCAATCGCGCTGTAAGTCCCTCTGAAAACTGCTCTACACTTGAAATTGTATTCTCATATTCATGCGTTTTTTTGGAAAAATCTTTACACATTCATGCTTATCGTTCCATTTAGAAACTTTCTGCATTATTTGATTGTGTTTTTATAGCCTGTAACCCCCTAGCCGATTCTAGGGTTCTTGGTTCTTGTTTTTGGGCATTTTAATTGCAGGCAAAATTGATGCTAATAATGGACATAGACATGATCAGTGGAAGGAGACGAGCACAACCATGTGTTTGGAATTAATTTCCATGGCCTAGAGAAGATTTTAGGAGGGACATACAGATTTAGCTACAGATAAGAATCCGCGGGTAAATAACCAGGGGCCAGCGAGGAAGACGATGACGCGTCCCCCTCCCATTTAATGTTTCAAACTTCGCGTGTTTTTGTTTTTAATTCCAGCATATTAATTGTTTTTTCCTTATAATAATTGTTATCTATTACATTAACAAATGAAACGTAGTGATGCAGTGGCAAAAGCGTGTGTTCATTGGCTAATAGGACCTGGGTTCGAATCCCAGGTCCACCATATTGCTTTGTTTTATTTTTCAATAGGCAATCCAGTATACACTCAAGCGCGTAGGTTCATCATACACCATCATGCCAATGCTTGCCAGATGGCCCCAGGCCAGATCTGGTGGTCCACATTGGAGGTCCACCATATTCCCAAGTCAATGTACACGCGTAGAATCATGGAAAGTCAACCAGGCTTGCAGCAAATGAGCCAAAAAATTGCAAATCTCACCCTCCAATTTGGGCATGAACCCCCCTGGGTTATTTCTGTTTCTTTCTTTTTAATCTATTTATTTAATTGTTTTGTTTTATTATTTATTATTTAATTAACCATTAAACTTTTTCCTCAAAAAAATAAAAAAAAATTAAAAATATATTTTATTTATTAAAATTAAATTCAACATTTTTATTTTTGTAAATAAATACTAACTTAATTAATTTAGTTTTAAATAGATATAACTTTTAATATTTTTGTAATAATTAAAATTAATTTAGACGATTAGGTTTTTTATTAACTTTGATCGAGTTTATTTTATTTCCTTAAATATCAAAAAATCCAAAAATAGTTTTTTTTAATTAATTAATTAATTTATTTATTTTATTAACTTAGTTTAATTCCATATAATTCAAAAATAAACCAAAAAATCACTTTCTTTTAAAAAAGGGTCAAAACCCTAAAAAACTCGCATTCGATTTAACTTTCCGCGCGCGATCTATTTTTGCCATATTGATGTATTTGTTTCCCGGAATGTAATAGTTAAATAGGACCTTTGATTATTTTATCGCTTTATTTAATTTCCGCATTTTAAATTAAAGGGTTGCTTTTGGCGTTGTAAATACCTGACGCCTTGTAATAGTTAGATTTAATTTCTGCAAATTTAATTTCCGCAACTTATAAATTGTTAGATGTTTGATAATAGGGAATGCATGACAAGATCGAATGTTTAAACCTAAAATCAACATAGATAAACATTGACATGTACAAAGACAAATTAACTGAAAATGACACACTCGCACATGCGCACTCTTAGGGTACACCTCACTTGGTTGCCTTCGAATGTGGTCATTGACTATAGGAAGTTTTAGAGTCGCCCTCTTGTCCAAAGATCATAGTTGCCTCGAAACGGTTGCCTCGGAAAAATGATCTAAGACATTAGGGTTACCGCTAAGGCGTCCTAACATTGCTTTAGTGATCGCACGTCCCTAAAATCGAATTGACCCTTAAACTCCAACGACGAAGCTACCTACTCATCAATAGTGGGATAGCATTGTCTAAAGGACATTAGCACAGATTGATTCCTTTTTCGAGTAGGTAGATGGTTCTTAAGTACTTGCTCCTTTTAAAACAAAACAAAACTTTTCGCACTTACACCTTTCAAACAAAAACTTCTTTCAAACCCACAAACACCAAGAAAAGCAATTTTTGAAAACACTTTGAGCAAGTACCTAAGAGACCGTGGATAACCACGAATATAAAGGGTGCTAACACCTTCCCTTTCTATAATCTACCCCCCCGGACCCGAGAAACATCTCGAAAAAGGAATTTTTCTGTGCTTTTTTCCTTTCCTTGTTGGATAAAATAAAAGTCGGTGGCGACTCTTGCTTACCGCAACATTTTGCAAACACAAACACAAAACGCAAACCAGCATTCCAAAAACAGTCAGTTCTTTCCCACCGTATCACAGAACTGGCGACTCTGCTGGGGATATCTTATAAGTGGGGTGTACCTTAGGAATAGATCATTGTGTTTTTAATTGTTTGCTTTGTATGCTTTATATTTGTGGGCTTGTATCAGAGTTACTATAGATCCTAACCCGGATCTGGGGATACCCTTTAGGTAAGTAGCAATAAACTGTGAGGGAACTGTATGGCGTAGACCAATACGGTTGAAGCAGTAGCTACGTTGGTGTGGCACTTTAGATTGTACCGATATCCCTTGTGTTGGAACGAGGAGAATATGGGTCATCTAAGGGGTCATTAAGCACCAACTGACCTTAGAACCTTTAAATTGACCAACTTGGCCATAGAACAGTAGCAGTATGCTACACTCATTGGGACTAAACTCTCGCGATGATTCCGGCCGCAAGAAAAGGTTGCTAAACTGGAATTATGACCGATTGAGGGTAGTCAGTGATATTGAGATCCTCTAGAACCCGATTACTATTTTTAGTACAGGTTTAAACCAACTGAACTGAAAGAGGGTAGTACCTAAGCTCCTTTCCAGCCTGAAATCTAAGGGCTCTCTGTGTGACTTGTGTGCCTTTACCATGTTTGCTTTTTGTGGATACCTGTGGTGTGCTATCTGTCATGACATCATGACATCATAACATTGCATACATCTTGCATTGGACTAACCTATTTCAAAGACAGGAGGGATTCATCTTTGTTCTGTTTTGTAGGTTATCATGATGCCTATGCGTAGGAATACCATTCGGATCAACTTTGTCCAGGTTCCCACCATGCTTAGAGATCTGATTACAAAGATGCCTGATACTACTTCCTTCCTCAAAAGACATGGTTATCTTCTCAGTTTGGTCACCTCCAAATTAGACGAGTAGATGATGAGTGTTTTGGTCCAATTTTATGATCCGCTGTACCATTGCTTTACTTTTCAGGACTACCAGTTGGTTCCCACCTTAGAGGAGTTTTCTGATCTGCTCGGTATCTCTATTCTGGAATAGACCCTGTTTACTGGTTAGGAAAATATCCTTAGACCCAAAGAGATTGCTGCAACCCTTCATATGACCAAAGATGAGGTAATGGCTAATTGGGAGACTAGAAGTGGAGCAAAGGGCTTTCTGACTAAGTTCTTAGTTGGTAAGGCTAATTATTTCTGGGATAGTCTAGACTTCAAGGCATTCGAGGATATTTTGGCTCTGTTGATATACAACTTGGTTTTGTTTCCGAACTCTGACTCCTTTGTTGATGTGAATGCAGTAAAAATCTTCATCTCTTGCAATCCTGTACCCACTCTCTTGAGCGACATCCTTCATCAGCTTTATGCCCGTATTGCCCGAAAGCGGGGAACCTTGATGTTCTGTGCTCCGTTATTAGTGAGGTGGTTTATTTCGCACCTTCCCAAGTCAGTGCTGAAGAAAAAAGAAGGCATGGGCTGGGCTTATAGGGTTATGTCTCTCTCGCATAATGACATTATCTGGACTCTCAAGTGTATGGACGAGGTGGATATCATTGATCGCTGTGGGGAATACCCCAATGTCCCACTGATAGGAACCAATGGAGGAATTTATTACAACCCATGCTTGGCCTTACGTCAGTTTGGGAGAGTCAGAAGAGAAGTACCTCATGAGATGCTAATGCCCAACATCATCTTTGATTTTCAAGGAGATAGCGATGAGCAACGTCGCAGATTCATAAGGGCTTGGGATAGAGTTCACAGATCTGATCCACACGAGCTAGGTCCAAAGACTTCTCTTCCAATGGAGCCATATCTCAGATGGGTCCGTATCCGTGCTCAAAAGCTGGGTATGCCATATGAAGCCGTCTTGCCCGTCATTGTTGAAGTTGCTAATGAAGAGGGTGTTCTTCCTACCATCCTCCATCCTTATATGCCCATTAACATTAGGGCACTGAAGAGATCTTGGATGCAGCTGAGAGAGGAACGAGATGCTTACCGAGAAAAGTTCAACGAGCAAGAGCAGAAGATCCAGAGGTTGACTAGGCATTTGGAGAACGAGCGGATTCTCAATGACTATGTCCGCACCGACAAGAAGAGACCGTGGGAGCATTGATTGGCCTTTGATCATTTCCTTTCCAGTTTTTGTTTACTTTTCAGTATTTCCATTCTTGTAACGCCTTAAGGGAAATTTGTTGAACAATTTGAATTACGAAGTTTATCTAATAAAAGTGTGTTTCCTTTCTTGTTTACAAATTTGAATCTCCCGATTGTCTTTGAAATCATAATCATACGCATTTCATCCCATGCATTCCATAATAGGTACCCATGACAGGGCTCTTATTTTCTTCGCTGTTTATTTCAGCACTCATCATGTCTACTGAACCTTCAACTGAGCAAGCCATCAAGGCCCTCCAGGCCCAAAATTCCAAATTCCAGGAGTTGTTCATGAATCTGGCTAAGGGTCAGCAAGATCTGAAGACCCTGATTCTGAAAGAGAAGAAGAAAAAGAAGAAGAGGACAATCCTGTTTAACACAGGGCACAAGTTTGGAAACAGGCTACAGAATGAAGTTGATTTGACTACCTCATCTGGAGGGAAAGATAGTCAGGAAGAAAGGAGGGCTCCTAGCCCTGTGGTCTCCAATAACGAGACGGACTTCGATGAAGAACAATATCCTCCTGCTGAGGATAGATACAAGCAACTAGAAGACCGGTTGAGTGCTATGGAAGTTCAGAAAGTGCCTGGTCTAGACTTTGGTGATCTGGGTCTATCATCTAGGGTGGTGATTCCCCACAAATTCAAGGCACCAGCCTTTGCTAAGTATGACGGAGTTTTTTGTTCGAAGCTGCACCTCCGGTCATATGTAAGGAAGATTCAGCCGTACGCTGCTGATAAAAACCTATGGATCCATTTCTTTCAAGACAGTCTCTCAGGGACTCAGCTTGAGTGGTTCTACCAGTTGGACGGAGCCAGTATCCGTAGTTGGGAAGATTTGGCTACTGCTTTCTACAGGCAGTACCAATACAACTCCGACCTCGCTCCTACGTGTACCCAACTCCAGGGTATGTCAATGGGAACGGGTGAAGGATTCGAAGATTATGCTCAGAAGTGGAGAGACCTCACCGGAAGAGTGCAACCACCCTTGGCTGATCGGGAACTTGTGGATATGTTTCTGGGGACCCTGTCTGGTCCATTTTTCAACCACCTGATTGGAAGCTCTTCGTCTAGGTTTACAGAGCTGATTATGACCGGTGAAAAGATTGAGGCTGGTATTAAGGCTGGTAAGATACAGAAGGGTGCCTCATCAAGCACCAAGAAGAAGCCCTTTAAGAAAGATTCCAGTGTTGTCTACAGTTCGAGAAGACATAATAGACCTGAACACCGCCAAGTTGTTAATGCGGTTGTTATTTCAAAACCTGCTGGTGCTCCTCAGCACAACAATCAACAGAAAGACAAGAGACCTCGAAGGCAATTCACCCGTCTCAACATGACCTTATCTCAGATTTTGCCACAATTACTAAAAACCAATCTGGTGATTCCAAAGGAAGCCCCAAAGAATCCAAATACAACATCACCGAAGTATAACCCTAATGGTTGTTGTGCTTATCACTCTGATAGCCCGGCGCATAATATAGATGATTGTTGGACTTTGAAGAATAAGATACAGGACTTAATTGATGCGAAGGAGATTGAGTTCGAGGCGCCCGAGAGGCCTAATGTTGTGACTGCTCCTATGCCCAAGAATGGAGTGAATGTTATAGATGAAGACTCATTTGTGGTTTCTGTGAATGAAATTGTTACCCCTTTGATGACTGTAAAGAAGAACCTTTTGCAAGCCGGTTTATTTCCGGGCTGTGGCGAAGGTTGCCGTATGTGTTCTGTTCTACCTATCGGTTTCCATCTCTTGAAATCAGGTGTCCAACGCCTGATGGATAGTAAAGAAATCCTGTTTGAGAAGTCTGTTGTTCCTCTAGTTCATACTGAAGAAGTTGCCATTATCACCATTTTCGACAATTCTTCCAAGGCTCCCTCGAGGAAGCCTGTTAGAATTACATCCGTTCCAAGAATTGCACATGTGATCATCACTATTCCGGGGCCCATCCCCTATACCTCTGATAAAGATGTCCCTTGGCACTATGGGGCTGATGTTTATTTTCATGGAGTTAAGCAAGAGTTGGATGCTGATACTGACATCAACAATATTGTTGGACCTGCTAAAGTCACCCGCAGCGGAAGACTTTTCTCACCTGATATCTCTCCACCAACTACCCGAAAACCTGTTGTTATCACACCTGCCAGTGTACCTGCTACCATTCCCGTTCAAGTTCCTATTCTTACCCCTATCTCCGAGTCATCTGACACTCGGGGCAAAGGGATCACTACTGATGAGCCTGCCCGAACAGAGGTGCCGAAGACGATTACTGTTGAAGCTTCTAAACAAGAGATGGAAGAAATTCTGAAAATCATCAAAAAGAGTGACTACAATGTAGTTGAACAGCTGGGGCAAACCCCGTCCAAGATTTCTATGTTGTCACTGCTGCTATGCTCAGAGGCCCATGCCAAGGCTCTGGTTACATTCTTGAAGACTGCCCACGTACCACAAGAGACGTCAGCTGATCAGTTTACAGATTGCGTGGCTAATCCGACTGCTGATAATGGGTTGGGCTTCTCTGACGCCGACTTGACTGCCAAGGGGAAGAATCACAACAATGCCCTGCATGTCTCCATTGAATGCAGGGGCACTACTCTTGCACATGTATTGGTGGATACTGGTTCCTCATTGAACATCTTGCCTAAGAAAGCTCTAGACCGGTTGGACTGTGAAGGGTTGGAGCCTAAACCAAGCAACATCGTTGTCAGGGCCTTTGATGGGTCTAAGAGAATGGTGCATGGAGAAGTTGATATTCCGATTAAGGTTGGTTCTCAGGTCTTCAACTCTACATTCTATGTGATGGACATTCGGCCATCTTATTCTTGTTTGCTGGGTCGTCCATGGATCCACAAAGTTGGGGCCGTAACCTCAACACTCCACCAGAAGCTGAAGTACCCGGTCAAAGGGAAGATTGTGACAGTGCAAGGAGAGGAAGAGTACATGGTTATCCACCTCAACTCTTTCCTATATGTAGAGATGGATGGGGAGTTCATTGGGACCCCGTTCCAGCATTTTGAAGAGGTTCCCCAGACACTGGCGTCAGCTGAGACTATTGTTGAAGATTCTCCTATGAAGATGGCTTCCTTAAAGGATGCCCGGGCTGTTGTCGAGAAAGGTGGGTGTGCGAATTGGGGCCGACTCCCTGATTTTACACAGAAGATTAACAAGTTTGGTTTGGGTTTCACTGCAGAAGCTCAAAGGGCTGTTCGGAATGCACGGATCAAAAGACCTCTCGTGTTCATCAGCAACTCGGGAGTGAATGCCATTGAAGACGATGTAGAAGAGTCTGAATTCGACAGCTGGATCTATCCTACGACCGACGGTGGACCAAGCAACTGGACAACAAAGGACTTCATCCCTATTTCTTTTGTTACCCAATAATGAAACCTTTTGTTTTGATTTTGTAACAGACAATGTTTTAAACTTTATGGCCCGGTGTCTTACCCGGGGCACCGTGGCTTCATTTGTGAGGGCTTTATGTGTGTCATTTTCATATATCATTAATAAAAGCATTGGACGTTCTTGCATTTCAAATTTTGCGCTCCTTGTTCTTCTTTTGTTATATATTGCAAAACAGCTATTTTACACACACTCACGTATACAGGTCCACATCCACTCTGGATCTCACTAGTAACGAATCTGATACTGCCAGTTATGACTTCGAAAATACGATCAACTTAGCTGAAAACGAAGGTGAAGATGATTGTGAAGTGCCTGGTGAACTTGCAAGACTGTTACTTCAAGAAGAGAGGGCTATACAGCCACATGAAGAGCCGGTGGAATCAGTGAATCTGGGTACTGAGACAGACAAGAAAGAGGTCAAGGTCGGTGCAAACCTGGAGCTTAGTGTGAAACAACGGTTGATTTAGATGCTGCGTGACTATGTTGATATCTTTGCCTGGTCTTATAAAGATATGCCTGGGTTGGATACTGATATTGTGGTTCATCGCCTGCCTACCAAGGAAGACTGTCCTCCAGTAAAATAGAAGGTCCGCCGAATGCGCCCAGAGATGTCTGAGAAAATCAAGGCTGAAGTTATGAAACAGTTTGACGCCGGTTTTCTAGCAGTTACTTCTTACCCTCAGTGAGTGGCCAATGTGGTTCCTGTGTCGAAGAAAGATGGTAAGGTTCGAATGTGTGTTGACTACAGGGATTTGAACAGGGCGAGCCCTAAGGATGACTTCCCTATACCTCATATTGAAGTTCTGGTTGATAACACTGCTCAGTATAAGGTTTTCTCCTTTATGGATGGTTTCTCCGGTTATAATCAGATTAAAATGGCTCCCGAAGACATGGAGAAGACAACCTTTGTTACTCAGTGGGGTAGCTTTTGCTACAAGGTCATGCCTTTTGGACTAAAGAACGCTGGGGCAACGTATCAGCGTGCCATGGTTGCTTTGTTTCATGACATGATCCATCATGAGATCGAAGTATACGTCGACGATATGATTGCAAGGTCCCATACTGAGGAGGAACACCTTGACCATCTGCAGAAGTTGTTTGACAGGTTGAAGTTGTACAAGCTATGGTTAAACCCGAACAAGTGCACCTTCGGGGTGAGATCTGGTAAACTGCTGGGTTTCATCGTAAGCGACAAAGGTATTCAAGTGGATCCTGCAAAAGTGAAAGCCATACAGGAGATGCCAGCTCCCAGAATAGAGAAAGAAGTTAGAGGCTTTATGGGACGACTGAACTACATTGCCCAATTCATCTCGCACCTAACTGCTACTTGTGAGCCAATCTTCAAGCTACTGAAGAAAGATCAAGTAGTACGTTGGAACGATGAATTCCTGGCCGCTTTCGAAAGAATTAAAGATTATCTCCAGGAGCCACCCATTCTGATGCCACCAGTTGAAGGGAGACCTCTGATCTTATACTTGACAGTACTCGACAACTCAATGGGGTGTGTGATGGGTCAGCATGAAGAGTCTGGCCGAAAAGAGCATGCTATTTATTACCTTAGCAAGAAGTTTACCGACTGCGAGACCCGATACTAGTTGCTTGAGAAAACTTGCTGCACTTTGGCATGGGCTGCTCGACGGCTGAGACAGTATATGCTGACTCATACTACTCTGTTGATATCAAAGATGGATCCAATCAAGTATATCTTCGAAAAGCCTGCCTTGTCCGGAAGAATAGCAAGATGGCAGATGATCTTGACTGAGTATGACATCCAATGTACGACCCAAAAGGCAATTAAGGGAAGTGTGTTGGCAGACCATTTGGCACATCAGGCAGTGGATGATTACCAGTCTATGAACTTTGAATTCTCGGATAAGAATATCATGTTGGTAACTGATTGTGAGACACCTGGACCGGATGAAGGACCTGAGGAAGGATCCCGGTGGTCTATGTACTTTGATGGAGCTTCGAACGCTTTGGGTAATGGCATTGGCACCGTGATCATATCTCCTAAAGGCTCTCATACTCCGTTTACCGCCTGACTATGTTTCAACTGCACCAACAACATGGCGGAGTATGAAGCGTGCATATTGGGTCTTCGAGCAGCAATTGACCTAAGGATTAAGTTTCTAAGTGTCTTCAGAGATTCCGCTCTCGTGATCAGTCAGATCAAGGGCGAGTGGGATATGAAACACCCAAATATTATTCCTTACAAGGAGTATGTGTTGACGTTGCTTCCACATTTCGAGGAGATAACCTTTGAACACTTCCCTAGAGAGGAGAATCAGTTGGAGGACGCGCTAGCTACGATGTCTTCTATGTTCAAAATCAATTGGGACAACTAAGCTCCCCGGATTATCATTGAAAGATTGGACGAACCGACACATTGCTGTGATCTTGAGGCTGAAGAGGTAACAGAAAAGCCCTGGTATCATGAGGTGAAGAGATACCTTGAGATTCAGGAATATCCCGAGGGTGCATCTGTTAATGACAAGAAGTTTCTGAGGAGGTTCGCAGCGAAGTTCTTCATCAGCAATGGCATCCTTTACAAGCGTAACCATGATTCAACCTTACTGCGATGTGTGGATAAGAATGAAGCAGAAAGGATCATGGCGGATTTACATGAAGGTACTTTCGGAACCCATTCTAGTGGACACACCATGGCAAAGAAAATTCTTCGGGCAGGATATTATTGGTCCATGATGGAAGCCGACTGTTATCAGCATTCTCGGACATGTCACAAGTGCCAAGTCTATGTTGATAAGGTGCACATACCTCTAGTACCTCTGAACGTCTTAACGACACCTTGGCCTTTTGCAATGTGGGGCATTGATATGATCGGCGAGATCAGACCGACAGCATCCAACGGGCACCGTTTCATCCTGGTATCTATTGATTACTTTACGAAGTGGGTTGAAGCAGCTTCCTTTGCTTCTGTAACCAAGAACATCGTGGCACGGTTCATTCGGCACAATCTGATCTGTCGATATGATGTACCAGAGAGGATCATTATGGACAATGGTACCAATCTCAACAACAAGATGATCACTGAACTCTGCGAGCAATTCAAGATACAACATCATAACTCTTCTCCCTATCGACCGAAGATGAATGGGGCTGTCGAAGCGGCTAATAAGAACATTAAGAAGATCGTGCAGAAGATGACAGTGACATACAAAGACTAGCACGAGATGTTACCATTTTCTCTTCATGGGTACCGTACCTCAGCACGGACGTCAACAGGGGCAACACCCTATTCCTTGGTATATGTCATGGAGGCAGTCTTGCCCATTGAAGTTCAGATACCCTCTATTTGGATCATGAAGGATGCAGGTTTAAGCGAAGATGACTGGATTCAGACCCTACTTGATCAGCTGAACCTAATCGACGAAAAGAGACTTACCGCTATTTGTCATGGTCAGACGTACCAAAAATGGATGATCAAGGCATTTAATAAGAAAGTCAGATGACAAGAGTATTAAGTTGGGGACCTGGTTATCAAACGCATTATCTTACCTCAAGGTGATCCCAGGGGAAATGTGTAATCTCAAGCCTCAACTCAACTTTGGTTTTGATGAAAGACAAACAAGCTAGTTTTGATAAAAGACAAACAAGCACTATGGCAAGAAGGAAAAGAAGTGGAATTAGCTTAAAGCATCATTCACTCAAAGCTTCATGAATCATGGCAAGCAATCAAGTATATCAATTCGCATTTGAACTACATTGATTAGAAATGCTCAAAAATGATATACACTCTTGCCACAACAATTCACTTAAATTTTAAAACAAATTCTAAGTTTTTCTCTACTGTAAATCGATTAACATCTTGTGTAAATTGATTTACACATGCTTTTTCAAAAACTGATTGTCTCTGCCAGCAATCGATTTACATGAAGTGTAAATCTATTGATCACAGAACAATGTGAATTTTTAACTCTTGTAAATCGATTTACACAACATGCTAATCGATTTACACTTCAATTTTTTTGAAAACATGAACGTTACAAACCCGTGCAATCGATTTACATCTTATGTTAATCGATTTACACATTGTAACTTTTGAAAAATCTGAACTGGTTTCAAGATATCCTTCACACCTTTTCTCCAATAGATGCATTGTCATACATTGCATCCTCTCAAGTTTTTTCAAACAGAAAAGTGTCCATTTGGAAAGGTATCTTGATTACTTTAAATACTAAATCTTTCAAATCAAAAACAACTCTTCTCTTATGCAATAATTCTGAACTTTGTAAAATATTCAAACTTCATATTTCTTAACTTTTAAGAACAAAGATTTTCTGCACTTTCACACATATAAGAACAGAAATCTTTGAGCATTATCTAACCATTGTGTTACAGTTTGAATTGCTTACAAGAGAAGAAAGAAGAAACTTCATTGAAGTCACTCTATGTGATCAACATCTTTCAAGAAATCATAGTTCATAAAATTATACAAAGTGTAACTTTTTTCCAGGATTGTTGGAATTAAGTATTAGACTACTTTTGTTCCTTGTTGTCCATTGTTGGAAACAAGAGGTATCTTTTGAGAGGATTGTTCTCAAGAGACTTATTGGAAATCCAAGAGGGTGTTCTTGTTATTTGTTAGGTTCTTTAGTTGATAAGACTAGGAAGAGTCTTGTAAAAGTTCTAACAAAATAATGAAATCTCTTGCGTGTTTGCAAGGGGACTGGACGTACTTCCGGGGTATGGAAGGAACCAGGATAAATCTCCGTGTCTCTTTACTTTCTGCACTTTACAGTTTTCAAAGCACTAAATCAAAACCAGAAAGTATAAAATAAGTCAAAAATCGACCACCACCTAATTCACCCCCCCTCTTAGGCGCATTCTTAAACTCACAATTGGTATCAGAGCAGGTTATAGGTAACCTGCTCCTAGAGATCCAGAATGGCTTTCGCAAATCATCAACCCGTTTTCAGAGATGGTGGTAGTAACAACAAGCATCCTCTATTCTGTGGTGAATATTTTGACTTCTGGAAAATACGCATGAAGGCGCATCTAGAAGCACAAGGAGAAGAAGTATGGGATGCTGTTGAAAATGGTCCATTTATTCCGGTAACGGTAATCAATGGCGTGGGTTCTTCAAAGCCTAAAACTGCATGGGACGACGATGATAAAAAGAAAGTTCTCTATGACAAAAAGGCAATAAACCTTCTTCAAGGTGCACTTAGTATGGATGAATTTTTCTGTGTCTTGACATGCAGAACAACAAAGGAAATATGGGATGCCTTGGTTCAAACTCATGAAGGAACGACTGAAGTAAAAAGATCAAGGCTAAATACCTTAAGTCAAGAATATGAATTATTTCGAATGCAGCCCGGAGAATCCATTCTTGACTTACAAAAGAGATTTGTGCATTTGACAAATCACTTAAGTGCTCTTGATAAAACCTTGACAAATGATGAACTCAACTTGAAAGTCCTCAGATCATTGACTAGGGAATGGCAACCAAAGGTAACAGCAATCTCGGAAAAGAAGAGTCTCTCTGCAATGACTTCCGCTACATTATTTGGAAAACTTCAAGAATACGAAACGGAACTCGGTAGACTTGAAAAACATGAGAATCTAGAAAAGAAGTCCAAAAACATTGCTTTAAAAATTGATTCAAAGGAAGTTGTAAAAGAAGACAATCCAGAAGAAGATGAAAATTTCATGCTTCTTGTTAAAAGACTTGGGAAATTTTTTGGCAGAAATGATAAGGGCGGATCTCATGCACATAAGAGAAAGCACTTCAAGAAAAGAGAAGCCTCCACATCAACACAAGATGTCTCATGTTATGAATGTGGAAAGCAAGGACATATCAAGCCAAACTGTCCAAATCTCCCAAAGAAAAACGGATTCAAAGGAAAGGACTCAAAACAAAAGAAAGCCTACATAGCATGGGAAGATAATGATATGAGCAGTACATCGGAATCGGAAAGCGACGAATGTGCAAATTTAGCCTTAATGGCATCGCATCACTCCGACGATGAAGAAGAGGTTAGTAATGAATTTACTCTTTTTGATGATGATGTTCAAGGTGAAATTGATGAACTCTTGAAAGAATGCAAAAGTTTATACAAAAAGGTGTCAAACCAAGAAAAAGAACTTCTAATTTGTCTAGAAAAAATCGACACCATGACTAAAGATTTTGATCTTCAAAAACAGAATTTTATAAAAGAAAAGGAAAACTTTGCATGCTCCAAGTGTGAATCAAATGTCTTTCAAATTGTTCAATTGAAAAGAGTCATTGAACGATATGAAAAAGGACAAATAGGGTTGGAAGGATTACTAAGCCAACAACGCTATCCAAATGATAAAAGAGGTCTTGGTTATGTGAATTCTAAGAAACCAAGTAACAATCCCACTGTTTTTGTAAAGGCTAGTAATAGTTCCAATCCCAAGATAGTAGAAAAGAAGCAAGTTGTTCATAATCATCAAAATAAAAATCCTAAAGTATCTAAAAGAAAAGAAATTCCTAGATACAAGAGCAAATTTGTTCCAAACTGTTTTTACTGTGGTATTATTGGACACACACCCAATGCATGCTGTGATACGGTGGGAGAACTGACTAGGGTTTTGCGTTTGTTTTCGCAAATGTTTCGGTTGAGCAAGAGTCGCCACTGACTTTTTATTTTATCCTAAGGAAAGGTTTAAAAAGCACAGCAAAAACCTTTGAGATATTTTCTTGGGTTCGGGGAGTAGATTATAGAAAGGGAAGGTATTAGCACCCTTTCTATCCATGGTATCCATGGGCTCTTAGGTACTTGCTTAGATCAACTTGCCTTGGTTTTCAATTATTTGAAATGGTGCTTGGTGTGTGGTTTTGAAAATGTTTTAAAAAAGATGTCTTGTCTAGGCTACCCTTGTAACAATTCTTTACTCGAATGTTTTACAAAAGGTGTTTGTCTTTTTGAAAAGATGTTTCAAGGTTTTTGAGAGTTTGTTTTGAAAGTGTGGTTTAAAAAAATAGGCAAGTGTTTTTGTTTTGCAAGTTTGACAAGTGCTTAAGAGCTATCTACCCTAAAGTTCTCAAAGATTATTGCTATGTTTTAACCCTTTTAACAATTTTGTTCCACCATTGCATTTGGCGGACAATCTTGTGTTAGGATGTGAGAAGGGACGGGCGCGGGTCATCGTTTAGACCATAATTGCAATGGTGCCAAGTATCTTTGGGCAATTTTCCTTTAAGGGACTTGATCATTTTTAGGCAACTTTCGAAAGCGTCGTCGAGGGACTATGATCAATTGATTGTTTGTTTTGTTTTTTCCCAAAGAGACCTAACATGCAATATGGCCCATTATTGAAGGCAACAAGTGGAATAACCTAGGGGTGCAAGTGTGATTAGTGTTGTCCATTTTCATGCTTGATTATCTTGAAATTAGGTCAAACTATTTTTTTGTTTTTATTTGCATACAAACCCTAATTCTAACATGGTATATTTAGAAAGCGATAAAGTGCGAAAAATAAAGTCCTAAACTATTACAACACAATATGGGAAGGGGGGGTACAAATGTTCAAATGGGGGGTATTTGACAAGGAATTTAAACCTAGCTATTACATCAAAATTGAATTATTTACAAGATAATTGATTGCACAAATTAAATGGAAATAAAATAAATATGCAAGATGCAAAAAGTTTTTTATATGTATGAAAAAAAAGTATTTTTATATGTCAAATAAACAAAATAAAAAAAGTATTAATTTTTTGGAGTTTTTATGTATTTTAGGGCAAAACCCTAATTTATTAAATAAAAGTATTAATTATTTAATATGTACAATATTTATTTATTATATACAAAAATAAAATGAAAATGAAGTATATTTGTCAAAAAAGTATTTTTTTATATTAAATATTAATAAAAAATAAAAGTGTGTATATTTTGTATTTTAACCTAAATATACTAATATATATATATAAATATTTGTATTATTTACTAAATATATATTATATATATAAAAATAATAATATTTAACATTTATACAAAAAAGTATATTTTATATAAAATATTTTCAGAAGATAAAATAAAATTAAAATGGAAAATAAAATGTGTTTGCACTATTTTAATATTTTTTAAATAAAAGTATATCTATTTGTTTATCTATGTACAAATAACCATCTAAACAAATAAATGCCTAATAAATTCAAAAATAGTTTAAAAAATTATTTTTATATTTTTAATATTATGAGGAAAAATAAATAAGTCAGAATAAAAAAGAAAAGTAAAAAAAAATCATGAAAATAAGCAAAATGGGCCTAGGGGGTGTCAAAGTAGCAAAAGGGTGTAAAAAGAAATAAGAAACAAAGCCCAGCCCACGTGGAGCTTCTTCAACCTCCAGCATTTCTGTTTGAACAAAAACACGCGCCTCTTTTCTTCCATTGCAAGGTCCTGATTCTTTGAGTTTTAGCAAAAACTTACAACACCAAAAATGTTAAGCATCCTCTCACGAGTTCACACATATAAAGAACATGATTTAACTCTCAGAAATGAGAGAGAATTTCTTCTCCCCCAATTCTTAACCTAATTTTTATTCCAAGTTCAGACATCAAATTCTCTAAGCATACATAATATAAATGAAATCTAATCACATGGGCATGTTCAGGGCTATGAATGTGACATGTTTTCTTCACAAACCTAAAGCTAACAATGCCTGGATAGAGAGATACGTGTTCATGAACTTACCTGTTCAGTTGAAGTTGTATCTGGTGATGGAGGTGTCCTCAATGCAAGGTGATGATTGGTACAACTTCCTTGATGTCCAGGGATGCTATTCCAAGCTTTACTTTGCCTTGAAACCTTTTGAATCGTGCTATAGAACTTCAACTGCAAAACAAGAAAATGAAAATGGTGATGTTGCCTGGGAGTGTTATAGGTCGTGTTTGAGGTTTTGATTAGCTTCAAGGGATGTTATGGGATATGTTTGACAAGTTTTTAGCAAGAAGGCATGGAAGGTTTGAGCTATGGAACTCAAACTGCAGGGATGCCCTGTTTTGAGCAGTTCAATGATGATTCTGTGAATGAGAGTGTTTGGGACTTGGTTGGCTCGTGTTCTAGCTCAGAATGGATGTTTAGAATATGCTTGACAAGTTTGCTTAAGGGTTCTTTAGCTGAGATGAAAGTTGTTATGTGATATGCTATGTTTCTTACACTTTAAGCAACAAATGTCCAAGTTGGTTTTTAGACAGGTAGAGGCCCCCCTAATGTGCTGCAAACCTTGGCATTGATCAGTGTAATTAGTTCCTAAACTTGTGCCAAGGGGATTTGAACTGTACTTCTTGGATTTGCATTTTGACATAAAGCTCACTTTTGCAAAAATGGTTAAAGTGCTTTATCTATTTTGGGATTAAACCATTATGCAATGCTTGAACACATAGAATATGGTCTTGGCACAAAGAGTTTGCATTAAATTTATGAGTGTTGGATGGTTTAGAGGCCTGTAATCAAGGAAAACATGCTGATTTGAAAATTGCCTAAGTGTATGAACATGGAAATTGGCCATAACAAAAGTGAGTTTTTCCATATTGCAAAATTCGATTCTCTCAAACCATGAGGTTGTTTGATGAGTTCTTGGACATT
The DNA here is from genome assembly GCA_948472305.1 of Vicia faba. Lineage (NCBI taxonomy): Eukaryota > Viridiplantae > Streptophyta > Magnoliopsida > Fabales > Fabaceae > Vicia > Vicia faba. The sequence continues at coordinate 402,623,994 of OX451735.1, forward strand.
TTGGAAAGCTTGGAATGTGTACTACAATCCATCTTTGAAATGCAAATTGAAATTCCAATTAGAAGTATGTGAAAAATGGTCTTGAAGTTAGGCAAAAATCCTGCCTAAAATAGGTCAAATTTTCTCTGAGTTAAGAATGGTTTGGTACCCTTGTTCCAAAAATTGTAACTTGAGATACAAGCCTCTTTTGGGAAAACTTTGTGAATTAAAGTTGTAGATTATGCAATAGGCTACAACTTTCATGTTTTGACTTTTGCTTGAATCCAAATGAATCTTGGTGAGAAAGTGGGACAAAGTTAGGAAAAAATTAGGGTTTTTCATAACTTAGAAAAATTCTAAGTTATGAAAAATCTTCATTTCAAACCCTAATTTGCATTTCTTGATTTCTTGATGAACAAGTTTCATGATTTGGCATGTTTTGATGAAAAATGAATCTTGACACTTGATTTTGACCAAAAAGTCAAAGTTTGACTTTTCAGTATACAGTCAAAATTGATCAATTGACTGGGAAATTCAACTGTCAATCTTGTACATTTGGGATCTTTTGAACTTGTTGAGCATGTCAAGATAATTCCATGGTGTCCTTGAGTCCATATGTGAGCTTGGTTTGCCATTGGCTAGGTCAAACAGTCAAAAATTGCCTTTGTGCAGTCAAAACCCTAAAAATGACCATTTTGCCCTTTTGGTGATCTGATCAAATTTCTTGTGGAATTGTGATCCAAACTTGATCAAATGGTCCACGTGAGTTCATAATGTTGATGTGGGTCAATTTTCATGAGATTTGACTGTCAATTGGCCACAATTGACTTTTTCCCCAATACAGTTGATTTCTAGGTCAACTGTCCAATTGACTGGGCAAAACTTGGAATCAAGACTTGAAACTTAGTATGGATAAACTTGGGAGTCCAATATGAAGCATGAAAGTCATATTAGGCAATTTAGGTCAAAACATCTTTGTGCAAACACAAACCCTAATTTGGGTCAACAGTGCAAGGAGAAGTCTTGAGCAGAGGAAACCCTAACTGGATCTTGAGCTCCAAGGGTCTTGTGATGAGAAATCATTGAGAAATGGGATGGAAAATTTTGGGGTACAACAGTTGCCCCTGTTCAATCTTCTTGAATCCGAAGAGTTAGATTGGCAAGTTTGCCTTTCGCGACTCGAGGGTAAAAGGAGATTGGACACTAGAGTGCCCGGAAATTTGCATGTAATATTATTGGCCGCCTTGGGGGGTTGCATCCCTTACTTAATTGAAATTTTTAGCCTTACGTTTAACATAACATTGATTCACATAATCTGTCAAATATTCCAACCTTTGAATCAGTCATCAAACCTTCAAAAATTCCAGCATTCATACCTTCATACAATCAATAAACCTCAAACATTCCAACCCTCAAACCTTAAAACAATTCTACGCAATGGCCTATTCACCACAATTTGTCGTCAAAGCACATTTCAACGGTGAGACATACATTTGTCCCACAGTTGGGTTTTTATTTAGAAACACCGACAACGTTCGATTTCTCTTAAACGGGAAAGCCAATTTCTCATACTTCAAGAAAAGATTGGAGGCCCAACTTGAACGAGGCCCGGTATCCCAGATATTTTATCAGAATCCAGTTTTTTTTGGAAACAACCAAGTAATTTTTTATAAGGTTGAAGTTCAAGATGACGAGGATCTCCAGAACATGATTTCCAGCCATGTCTATTCTGGATACGACTCTATTGAGTTGTAAGTTTTGCTTCAAGAGCCTCCGGTGACACAGGAGGTAGAGCCTCCGGTGACACAGGAGGTTGATCCTTTGGAGAATGAACAAGATGAGGTAGATGCAGTTGATGATGAAGAAGAAGATAACGAGTTAGAGTTTGATGAAATGATGAATGATGATTCTGACGATGATGGCATCCCAAGTATTCCTACAGACAAAATCTACACACCACCTCCGCACATGACAAACTTCAACATGGGCGGAGATGAACCTTCTACTGACTTATTTTTCAAACCGTATATGCAGTCGGATGAAAATTTAAAAGAGAAGGACAAGTTTCGTAACAGAGAGGAATGCATCAGGGCCATTAAAAAATTTCACATGCTCAACTCGGTTGATTTTAAGGTGGATCGTGTCAACCTGGAAAGGTACAAGATCAAGTGTGTCCACCCTGACTGTATGTTCAAGCTGACCGCATCATACAGATTAAGGGGTGACGGCTGGGTCATAGGTTCCATGACTACCCACACTTGTGTAAGTTCCACTCAATCACAGGACCACCGAAAACTCAACCATGATCTAATCTGTCAAGAAATCCTACCCCTGGTCAGCAACGACCCATCTTTGAAGGTGAAAACAATCATCTCCCACATCACCACGGTTTTTAACTACACTCCGTCTTACCGTAAGGCGTGGTTAGCAAAGACTAAGGCGATTGAAAGGGTGTACGGAAACTGGGAGGAGTCATACCGAGAACTTCCCTGCTACCTGAATGCACTCAAGACATATTCTCCAGGTAGTGTTTATGTTCTGGAAACATTTCCAGCATACGCCCAAGATGGTAGTCTACTGCATGGCAACGGAATATTCAATCGCGTGTTTTGGGCATTTCAACCATGCATCACAGGGTTTGCATCATGCAAACCAATTCTACAAATTAACGGGACTTGGTTGTATGGGAAGTACAAAGGCACGCTATTGATGGCAGTTGCACAAGATGGCAACAACAACATTTTCCCTGTTGCGTTTGTCCTTGTCGAGGGGGAGACTGGTGGTGCTTGGAGCTTTTTCCTGAAAAATCTTCAGACTCACGTGGCTCCTCAACCAGATCTCTGTTTGATCTCGGATAGACATGCCTCCATTGAAAGTGCCTACAATAATCCAGCAAATGGTTGGCATGACCCTCCTTCTACGCATGTCTATTGCGTCAGGCATATCGTCCAGAATTTCTCGAGGGAGGTCAAGGACAAAACTTTGAGGAAAGCGGTTATGAATGCGGGATATGCATTGACATAACCCACATTCAAATATTACCGCAATGAGATCTGTTTGTCTAATCCAGAAGCCGGTACGTGGATTGACAATATTCCGGTCGAAAAGTGGACTAGGTCATACGACAATGGCCAAAGATGGGGGCATATGACAATGAATCTTATTGAATCAATGAATGGGGTATTCAAGGGCATACGAAACCTCCCAATCACTTCCTTGGTAAAATCCACGTATTTTAGAATGGCTGCGTTATTTGCCAAAAGAGGTGAAATATGGTATGCGGTGTTGCAATCAGGACAACTATGGAGTGAAAGCTGCATGAAATACATTAAAGCTGAAAGTGCTAAAGCCAACACTCACATGGTTACACGGTTTGACCGACACAGCCACAACTTCATTGTGAAAGAGACAATCGACCACAATGAAGGCCTGCCAAGACAAGAATACAGGGTCATTTTACCTTCTCAATGGTGCGATTGTGGCAGGTTTCAAGCATTTCGTATGCCTTGCTCTCATGTCATTGCCGCTTGTTCTCATACCCATCAAGACGCGCTTCAACTGCTGTCAAACGTTTACAAATCTGAAACGTTGCTCACTGTTTACAACAACAACTTTCCTTTGGTGGCAAAACCGGATTATTGGCCTGAATACAACGGCGATATAGTTTGGCACAATGACCAAATGCGAAGGAACAAGAAGGGTCGTCCCAAAAGTAGGCGCATCACAACAGAAATGGACGATCTTGATAGGTTGGAAAGAAAGTGTGGTTTATGCCGTCAGGTCGGACACAATCGCAAAAACTGTCTGAATCGGGCGTCTGGCTCGACCACATAAATATTGTAATACAATAAATCTTTTCAATATTTGTATTGTAAACATTAGGGTTTTCCGTTAATAAAACTGTTAACACAATTTAGGAAATTCAATCTTGGAAATTACATTAGGGTTTTCGCGTACAACAATGATTAACGATATTCACTCTAGGAAATTACAACTGTTAACACAATTTCATCTGACCCATGCATCATCAGCATTACATCACTGTCTGTTTTGACTTCCTCCAACCACACATTAGGTCTTCCTGTCGCATGCAAGGTTGTTGTTTGTTTTCGCTGGATCCTTCGAATTTTTTCCCCCTCCGCGATGTCTCCATCTAGCCACCGCATCAACTCCCGCTTCAGACGCTCCATGGAGTGAATGTGCCAGAATTTCATTTTCATCGCAGGTTTCGTGGCGGAGAATATAACGTAACCATCTCTGCTAAAAACCATAGGCGACGTCATTACGTAAATAACGGAGTACAAAATAAAAATACAGTGCGAGAAAGTGTGAGAAATTTTGAAGAAACAGACGAATTATTTATAAAACAGCATTTTGCCCTAGTTTTGCCCTAGGCGCCAAGTGAGATGGCGCCTCCTCTCATTTTTAAGGAGCATGCACCATCTCACTTGGCTAAAAGCCAAGGGAGGCGCCAATTGAGATGGCGCCTAGGGCAAAACCCTAGGTGCATGCGCCAATTGAGATGGCTCCTCCTTTGTGGAGCCATCTGAAACATGGTTATTTGCGTAATTTTTTCCGAAACCCGGTTATTTGTGAAATATTTTTTTAATACATGGTTATTAATAAAAAAAATTCGTTTTTGGTCTTTTTATCTTTAAAAGAAATAAAATAAAAAGTATTTTAAATATGTAAATAAACAAATAAAATATTTTTGGATTTTTAATTAATAATAATAATAATAATAATAATAATAATAATAATAATAAAAATAAAAATAAGGAAAAGAAAAATAAAAATGGAAAAATAAAAGAAATGTCAGGAGGGTGTAAAACGAGAAAGGGTGTTTATGAGGGAAAACTAGTTTTCTATTTGATTAGGCCCAATGTATATTTTGTTAATCAGAAAAAGGAAATAATAAAAAAAAACAAGTGGGCTGCGTAGCTGAAAAGGAAACATGGGTATTGTTGAGTAAAGAAGCTAGGCCCAATGACCTTAGACCCAGGCGCGGTGGCTTGTGACAAAAAAGAAGAAAATCATGAAAAAGTTAGGAAAAAGGGCAGCGCTGGGGCTCGAACCCAGGCCCTTGGCAATAACGCGCGCGCTCTCTACCACTGGGGTAGCTATACATCTGGTGTCTTACATCAAACCATACATATATATTACAAAATCAGTTCTAATGATAAACTTCATCTTCTTCCTCGCGCTAGCCAGAGCCTCTGCAACTCATTCATTTCTCGACCATTCTCAAAAGTATGAACATCAAACTTGTTAGAAATTTCATCGCGATTCCAGAAATATAAATAACTTAAACAATGGCTCAAAGATGAGCATGAATTTTGACTAGTACCAATTCTAACCTAATTTTTTCAGAAAGTTCAACTCTAAAATTCTCACTACTCAGGCAACATAAATGAATTCTAAGGACATGGTGAGTTTTAGGGCTATGATGTCTACATTGTATCTTTGAAAATAGAAAGCTAACAATGCTTATATGAAGAGATTGAAAATCAGAAAACTTACCTTAAAATTGGATATCGTGTTTTGAGTTAGATCTCACTTCAAGATGTTTTAATGGCCTGGTTAGCTTCCTTGAACCTCCAGGAAGCTATTCCAATGGTTACATTGAGCTGAGAGTGCTTGAACTATTCGAGAGAAGTCCAAGTGTAGACCTCTGTTTTTGAAAATAGAGGATAGTGCAAATGCTGTTACTGTTTGAAAACAGGTATTGGGATGGCTTATATTTGAGATATGAATGGTTTTAAAATGGTTTGGCCAAGAAACGCACGAGTGAAATGGAAGTTTGATGTGTAAAGTCAAAATCTGCACAACAATGGTGTTTTGAAGCAATTTCTGGATTGAGGGAGTTATCAGGCTTGTGAATTCGTCCCTTAGCTTGCAAATGATGTATCCATTTATAGAGAAAAAGTTTGAGAGCTTGAGATGATCAGAAGTACAAAATCACATGTTTTGGCTTCTTGACTTGTTTTTGAAGTAAGGTTGACAAGTATGGTTTCAATGCACAAGTACATGGTTTATATGGTGACTTAGAAGTTTTAAACATGTTTCTTCTGAGCATATATTTTGTTCTTGTTCAGAACAACCAGTTATAGGCTCAAGAAGAGTGGACTTTATGATTAAAGCCTCTTTTCCAAAATGGCAATGTTGTCTTTCTTCCTAAAATGGTATTAAGCATGGATAATGCATTGAATGCTTGGATTAGGGCATAAAACTTTATGTAATCATCTGACTAAAGGTAGATTTAGGGGTTAATGGGCTTATATATTAAGATTATGCTGCATGTTTAACATTAAATCAAAGATTCTTCATGAAGAAATGACTTGAAAATCAAGATTGGATGCCTAACTTCTCCTCTTCGATTCTCTTAGCTAAAAAATAATCTCTTCAAGTTCTTGGACATTTTTGAAATATTGAAACATCCTATACAAATTTCATGTTGGCCATTTTGACAAAATCATCTTGGAGCTTGGTGAAAATTGGCCAAGAAGTTAGGTCAAAAATCTGGCTAAACTAGGTCAAATTTCAACTGTGTTTTATGAAAAAGTGTATGTCTTCATGAATTTATAACTCAAAATCCAAGAATTTATAGGACTTGATCAGTAAAGAAAAGTTTTATATCTCATCAATATCTACAACTTTCATGTTCAAAGTTTTCCTTGAATCATTTTGCGTCATGGTGAAAAATTGGTATGAAGTTATGGAATTATCATGCTTAAAACACTTGGAAAATTTTCTAATTCTTGGAAAGTTTGACTTTTCAAAATGACTTTTGACTTTCTTGATTTCTTGATGATCAAGTTTCATATTTTTGAATGTCTTGATGAAATGTGATCTTTGAAACTCAATTTTGATAAAAAAGTCAAAGTTTGACTTTTGGTGTATCAGTTGATATTTTTATTAATTGACTGAATTTCAATTATCAATCAATTGATCTTGAGAAATGTTTTGAGCCATGAAATTAGGTCAACATGTTGTATTTGAATCCTTGATATTGTGCTTCAAAACATTGGATCATGTATTAGGTCAAAAACCCTTGATCAGTCAAATACAATAAAAACCCTAATTTTGACCATTTTGCCCTTTTAGTGATTTGAACAATTTTCTTGGGGAATTGTGATCCAAACTTGATCAATTGATACATATGACTTCGAAATCTTGATATTGGTCAAAAATCTTGAAGTTCGACTGTAGGTTGACCATAGTTGACTTTTTACTCAATACAGCTGATTTTAGGTCATCTGATCAATTGACTGAGCAATTTTGTGATCTAAGACTTGAAACCTGATATGAGAAATATTGAGGGTCCATAATTATACATGAAAGTCATTTAAAGCATTATAAGTCCAATTGTACCTATGAAAAATCCAAACCCTAATTTGAAACATTAGTGTTGAGGAGATGGCTTGACCTAATCAATACTTGTGCAAGCTTGAACCATTGAAGATCTTTGTGAGAAATATCTTGAGAAAAGAGAGGGAAATGTTTTGGGTACAACAACTTCCCCTATTCAATCTTCTTAAACTTGAAGAGTTAGATTGGCGGATTTGCCATTCGTGACTTGAATGTGGAAGATGATTGAACACTAGAGTGCCCAGAAATTTGCACTTGATGAAGTGTTAGTTAATTGTGTCAAGAATGGGCTTAAAGATCCCATTTGGAGAAGTGATAAAGAATTTGTTAGGGATGGGCTTACAGATTCCATACAATGTGGTTTGTTGATAGAGATCGGAAGAAGCATCAGAATAAATCTTTGGTCGATTTATACTGAATCAAGCAGAAGTCTTGAGTAATCTTTAACCGGAGAATGAATCAGTATAAATCTTCGGAGCGATTTAACTGAACCAGAGAAAGTGTCTACCGGGACGAAATCAGGATAAATTATGGATCGATTTAAATTGAACTAGTAGAGGTTTTGAATATTCTTTAACTGGAGAACGAATCAATATAAATCTTCGGAGCGATTTAACTGAACCAGAGAAAGTGCCTACCTGAATGAAATCAGGATAAAGCATGGATCGATTTAAATTGAACTAGCATAGGTTTTAAATAATCTTTAACTGGAGAACGAATCAGTATAAATCTTCATAGCAATTTAACTGAACTAGAGAAAGTGTCTGTCAGAGCCGAATCAGGATAAATCATTGATCGATTTAAACTAAAACAGCAGAGGTCTTGAATAATCTTTAACTAGAGAACGAATCAGTATAAATCTTCGAAGTGATTTAACTGAACTAGGGAAAGTGTCTACCGGAACGGAATCAGGATAAATCATTGATCGATTTAAACTAAAACAGCAGAGGTCTTGAATAATATTTAACTGGAGAACGAATCAGTATAAATCTTCGGAGCGATTTAACTGAACTAGAGAAAGCGTCTATTGGAACAAAATCAAGATAAATCATTGATTGATTTAAACTGAACCAGGAGAGGTCTTGAATAATATTTAATTGGAGAACGAATCAGTATAAATTTTCGGAGCGATTTAACTGAACCAGAGAAACTGTCTACCAGAACGGAATCAGGATAAATCATTGATCGATTTAAACAGAACCAGCAGAGGTCTTGAATAATCTTTAACTGGAGAACGAATCAGTATAAATATTTGGAGCGATTTAACTGAACTAGGGAAAGAGTCTACCAGAACGGAATCAGGATAAATCATTGATCAATTTAAAGTGAACCAGCAGAGGTCTGTTTGTCGCTGATGATATTTATCTGATGACTGATCTTTCTTGAAAAGGTAAAGAAATAGTTGTGATGCAATGTCATGATGCGTGCATTGTGTAATGATGTTCTCAAAATAAATGAGATTATGCTATATGCATTTTGTATACATATGTCATGACGCATGAATGTGAAATGTTATTGAAGTAAATCTTTGTCTGGAGAATAAATCCTTGACAACTGCTGGGGAGATTTGGGAAACTAAATCCCGAACTATTGTTGGATATGGAGAATATGTGAATCTTCGACTTTGTTTAGAGTCTGCTGGGGATTTTTGTCTCATTGTTTTGGGGAAATTCTGCGGGGAGTGTCGATTTCTTCTTGAGGGATAGAGCTAAGGAACCTTGGTTGTCTATTACTCTACTGGAGAATTATAACTCGATTGGGGAGAGGAAGCGTTAACTGGTATTTGGTCGAATTCAGTCTTTGCAGCAACTTTCTAGGGATAGTAACGACTCCGCTGGGGACAAAGGGTTTTGTCCATTGATTTGTAATGGTCTGAGAAAAGAACTCGAGCTGGGGAACTTGTAGTCTATAGTATGTTAGGGAAATAAACCCTGTTGAGGAAAGCATTTTAAAGACTTTATTGGGGAGATGAATTATTTTGGAAACGAACTCCACAAGGTTTTCTCTTGTAGTTTAGGACCAACTTACCTAGGGAAATGATTGCCATGGGATTGAAACTCCGAATGGATACTATATGAATTCAAATCTGTGGGGATAATTTTGTTGAAGTAACTCTGTGGGGATATCCCGAATCCTTAATAAAATGTTTATTACTGTTTTTAAACAAACATTTGTTAACATTTAATCATGTTCATATGCATATGTTCATTCAATTTTAGTCATTGGACGTTTTTTTTCTCCATAAATAGGCGTTCTTGTACAAGGATACATAGATCCTAGTAAGAGGAAATCATCGAAAGAATACAAAGTGAAAACAAAAGTAATAGTTATGTGGAAGTGATCTCATTATGTTCCAACTCCACTATTGCCCCTATGTCTTCGAACATCATCCCTTTCCGTTGAAAGAAGTTTATTGAATTGATCTTACACCCAAGAACTTGGACTTTGGTAATAAAGCTGGTTGTAGTGACTTTACGAGACATAGCCATACGCTTTAATCCTTTACTTTTGCCTGAACTACCCTTTCGGGTTTTCAGCCCACCAGGATATCCTTTTTTGCCCAAGTCGCTCTTTCGGGTTTTCAACTTGCCGGGTGTACAATCTTTTGTATATATCCCTACTTTTTTCCTGAACCTCTCTGGTTCGTCGGGATACCCTTATTTTTGCCTAGGTATGTCAACCTAGCGGGTCATTTTTATGCGTAGTATTTTTTTGACTATGTCTGCATTCACAGGATGCGGGAAATCTTTGCCATCCATAGTAGTTAGCATCATGGCACCGCTAGAGAATACTTTCTTAAAAACAAATGGCCCTTCGTAAGTGGGAGTCCATTTGCCCCTGGGATCGCCTTGAGGAAAAATAATACGCTTTATTACCAAATCGCCAGTCGGATACACTAGAGGTTTGATCCTCTTGTTGAAAGCCTTGATCATACGTTTTTGATACATTTGTCCATGACAAATAGCAGCCAGTCTCTTCTTATCAATCAAGTTCAACTGATCCAACCTAGTCTGGATCCATTCACCTTTGCCCAAATCTGCTTCTTTCATAATCCTTAAGGAAGGAATTTGAACTTCCACAAGCAGGAAAACTTCCATGCCATAGACTAAAGAGAAAGGGCTTACCCAAGTTGAAGTTAGAGCCAAAGTATGGTAGCTATGAAGAGAAAATGGTAGCATCTCGTGCTAATATTTGTAGGTTACCACCATCTTTTGCACAATCTTCTTAATGTTCTTATTGGCATATTCCACTGTGCCATTCATCTTAGGTCTATATGAATAAGAATTGTGATGCTTGATTTTGAAATGAGTGCATAGTTCTGTAATCATAACATTGTTGAGATTGGTTCCATTTTCAGTGATGATCCTTTCAGGGATACCATAATGGAGGATGAGGTTATGCTTGATAAACTTGGCTACAACATTCTTGGTTACTGAGGCAAATGAAACTTCTTTAACCTATTTGGTGAAATAGTCAATGGCAACAAGGATGAAACGATGTCCATTGGAAGTAGTGGGTTTGATCTCTCCAATCATGTCAATGCCACACATTTCAAATGGCCACAGAGCAGTCATGACATTCAATAGAATTGGAGGCACATGAACCTTGTCGGCATAGATTTGACACTTATGGAAAGTCCTCGAGTGATGGTGAGAATTAGTTTCCATAGTCGACCAATAGTAACCAGCCCTCAAAATCTTCTTGACCATAGTGTGCCCGCTAGAGTGAGTTTCAAAGACACCTTCGTACATGTCTTCCATGATTTTCTCTACCTCCTTCTTGTCCATACACAGAGTAGAGTCGAATCATGGTTGCGCTTATATAGGATCCCATTACTTAGGAAGAATTTGGCTGCAAACCTTTGTAGGAGTTTCTTGTCGTATATGGAAGCTCCTTTAGGATATTCTTGTGCTTCCAGATATCTCCTCACTTCACGGCACCATGGTTTCTCCTTGTCAGTGTCGATCTTACAACAATGTGCAAGTTCGTCAAATCTTTCAATTATAATTCTAGGAGCTTCGTTGTCCCACTTGACCTTGAACATGGATGACATTGTTGTTAAGGCATCTGCCAACTAATTTTCTTCTCTTGGAAAGTGTTCGAAGGTAACCTCCTTAAAGTATGGGATCTGGGTTAATACAAGCTCTTTGTAGGGGATCCGATTAGGATGTTTGGTATCCCATTATCCTTTAACTTTATTGATTACTAATACCGAATCTATGTATACGCTCAAGAATTTATTTCTTAAGTCAATGGCAGCCTTAAGACCCAAGATGCACGCTTCATACTCGACCATGTTGTTCGTACAATCGAAGCACATCCTACAGTGAAAGGTGTATGGAAACCTTCAGGAGAAATAATCACAACACCAACTCCATTACCCAAAGCATTGGAAGCCCCATTAAAAACCATAGTCCATCAAGATCCTTGTTCAGGTCTGTCATACGGTTCAAGCTTTTCACAATCAGTTATCAGCATGATATTCTCGTCCGGGAAATCAAAGTTCATGGATTGGTAGTCATCAACAGCTTGATGGGACAAATGATCCACTAGCACACTTCCTTTAATGGAATTTTGTGTAGTATATTGGATATCATATTCAGTCAATATCATTTTCCATCTAGCTATTTGTCCGGAGAGAGCTGGTTTCTCGAAGACGTACTTGATAGGGTCCATCTTAGAAATCAATATATACTGTCTTAGCCGGCGAGCAGCCCATGCCAGAGCGCAACAAGTTTTCTCGAGCAGTGAATATCTTGTTTCATAGTCGATAATTTTTTTGCTTAGGTAGTATATTGCATGCTCTTTTCGGCCAGACTCGTCATGTTGGCCCAATACACACCCCATTGTGTTCTCTAATACAGTCAAGTACATAATCATAGGTCTTCTTTCAACTGGAGGCATCAAGATGATAGGTTCTTGTAAATATTCCTTGATCTTATCAAAGGCTGTTTGGTAGTCGTCGTTCCATCTGACTACTTGATCTTTCTTCAAGAGTTTGAAGATTGGCTTCCAAGTAGCAATCAAGTGAGATATTAATCGAGAAATGTAGTTGAGTCGACCTAAGAAACCTCTGACCTCTTTCTCAGTACAAGGAGCCGAAATTTCTTGTATGGCTTTGACTTTTGCAGGGTCGACCTCGATACCTTTTCCACTGAAGACAAACCCTAAGAGTTTTCTAGACTTTACCCCGAAGGTGCATTTGTTGGGATTCAGCCTTAGCTTGTATTTCTTTAACCTCTCAAACAACTTGTGTAAGTGATCAAGGTGTTCTTCCTCAGTATGTGACCTTATAATCATATCGTCCACATACACTTCTATCTCATGAGGGATCATATCATGAAATATGGCTATTATAGCTCGTTGATAGGTTGCCCCTGGATTCTTCAAACCAAAAGGCATGACCTTGTAACAAAAAGGGCCCTGCTGTGTAACAAAAGTGGTTTTCTCTATGTCTTCAGGAGCCATTTTGATTTTATTATAGCTAGAGAAGCCATCCATGAAGAGAAGACTTTATGTTAAGCAGTGTTGTCGATCAAGACGTCAATATGCGGTTGTGGGAAATCATCTTTGGGGTCTGCCCTATTCAAATCTCTATAGTCTACGCACATACGGACTTTTCCATCCTTCTTTGGCACGGGGACCACATTTTCCACCCATTGGGGATATGGCGTCACTGCTAGAAAACCTGTATTGAATTACTTCATTACCTCAGCTTTTATCTTTTCAGACATGTCTAGCAGCATACGACAAACTTTTTGCTTGACTGGAGAATAATCTTCCTTTGTTGGTAGACGATGAACCACAATGTTAGTATCAAGCCCCGACATATCTTCATATGACCAAGCAAACACCTCAACATAGTCATGCAACATCTGGATCAATCTGTATTTGACACTGTCTTCCAAGTTGGCGCCAATCTTGACGTCTTTCTTATCTTCCTCAGTACCCAGGTTGACAACTTCAACTGGATCTTCATGCAGTTGAATGGATTTTTCTTCTTGCAGAAGAAGTCTGGCTAATTCCCCAGGTATTTCACAATCTTCCCTGCCTTCATCTTCAGCTTGGTAGATTGGATGTTCAAAGTCATAGGTGGCAATAACAGAGTCGCTGTCAATGAGACTCTGAGTGGATGAGGATCTGCAAATGTGTGTGTATGTGTGTGTGTGTGCATGTAAGATACATGCCTATTTTGAAGATCCAATAAAATGAAATAAAGACAATGAACACAAAATTTGAATGCAAAAGAGTCTAATGATTTTTCATTAAATAATCATATGGCATATGAAAATGAACAAACCCTTAACAAATGGACCATGGTGCCCTGGGTATGGCACATTGTTTAAAGTTATTGTTTCAATAAAATTACAGACAAAGTTCTTAAATTGCTAAAACAATAAATGGTAATTACTCCTTGTTGAAGGAGATGGGAATGAAATCTTGGCACGCCAGTTGTTGAGTCCTTCACCGGTAGTCGGGTAGATCCAGTCATCAAAGTCATAGTCGTTATCAGAGTCTTCAAGAGAATTCACTTCATGATTACTGATGTGAACAAATGGTTTTCCTATGCGAGCACGTCTGACCTCCTTTTGAGCTTTGATAGTGAAACCCAAACCACTTTTGTCTGATTTGAAAGGGATTTCAGGGAGTTGTCCCCAAATGGTACAACCTCAGTCTTCAATCACAACACGAGCATCTTTGAGGGAAGCCATCCTAAGCACATCTTTAACAACTTTTGGAACATCAGCAATAGCCTTGGCAACAGAAACTATGCGAGAAACCACTTCGAAGGCTTGGAAAGGAGTTTCTATGAACTCACCATCCATCTCATCATACTTAAATGAATTCAGATGGCTAACCATAAACTCTTCTTCACTACACACAGTAATGATCTTTCCTTTGACTGGATATTTCAATTTTTGAGGAAGAGTGGATGTCACCGCTCCTGCCCTATGTATCCAAGGGCATCCAAGTAAGCAAGAGTAGGAAGGATGGATGTCCATCACATAGAAAGTCAAGTTGAAAATTTGAGAACCAACTTTGATGGGGAGGTCAACCTCTCCATGTACCATCCTCTTTGACCCATCGAAAGTGCTTACCACTATGTCACTTGGCTTCAACACAAAACCTTTGCAATCCAACAAATCTAGGGCACCTTTAGGTAAGACGTTTAGAGAAGAACCAATATCCACCAATACATGGGTGTGATACGGTGGGAGAGAACTGACTGTTTTTGGAATGCTGGTTCGCGTTTTGCGTTTGTTTTCGCAAAATGTCGCGGTAAGGAAGAGTCGCCACCGTCTTTTATTTTATCCAACAAGGAAAGGAAAAAAGCACATAAAAATTTCTTTTTCGAGATGTTTCTCGGGTCCGGGGGGTAGATTATAGAAAGGGAAGGTGTTATCACCCTTTCTATCCGTGGTTATCCACGGGCTCTTAGATACTTGCTCAAAGTGTTTTCAAAAATTGCTTTTCTTTGTGTTTGTGGATTTGAAAGAAGTTTTTGTTTGAAAACTTCGATCGTACGAAGTGTTTTGAAAAACTTTGTTCGAAAAGTGTAAGTGTGAAATGTTTTTGTTTTTTTTGAAAGAGCAAGTACTTAAGAATCATCTACCTACTCGAAAAAGGAATCGTTCTATGCTATCTTCCTTTAGACAATGCTATCCCACTATGAATGAGTAGGTAGCACCGTCGTTGGAGTTTAAGGGTCAATTTGATTAAGGGACATGTGGTCACTAAAGCAATGTTAGGACACCTTAGCGGTAACCCTAATGTCTTAGATCATTTTTCCGAGGCAACCGTTTCGAGGAAACTATGATCTTTGGACAAGAGGGCGACCTCTAAAACTTCCTATACTCAATGACCACGTTCGAAGGCAACCAAGTGAGGTGTACCCTAAGAGTGCGCATGTGCGAGTGTGTTGTTTCGGTTAATTTTATCTTTGTACATGTCAATGGTTATCTATGTTGATTTTAGGTTCAAACATTTGATCTTGTCATGCATTCCCTATTACCAAACATCTAACAGTTTATAAGTTGCAGAAATTAAATTGCGGAAATTTAACTAACTATTACAAGGCGTCGGGTATTTACATCGCCAAAAGCAACCCTTGAAATTAAAATGCAGAAAATAAATAAAGCGATAAAATAATTAAAGTCCTAATTAAACTATTACATTCCAGGAAACAGATACAATAATGAAATAAATATGGAACGCGTGCGGGAAATTAAATCGGGCGCATGTTTTTTAGGGTTTTGACCCTTTTTTGAAAGAAAGCATTTTTTTGGTTATTTTTTGAATTAAAAAGAAATTAGATCTAAGTTAATTATTAAATAAATAAATAAATAAATTAATTAATGAAAATAATATTTTTTTGGATTTTTGATATTTAAAGAAATAAAAATAAATTAATCAAAGTTAGTAAAACCTAATTATCTAAATTAATTTTAATTATTACAAAAAGATTAAAGTTATTTCCTAATTAAACTAAATTAATTACAATAATATTTATTTACAAAAATAAAGTGCTGAATTTAATTTTAATAAATAAAATATATTTTTTTGGTTTTTGATTTTATTAAGAAAAAGCTTGATTGGTTAATTAAATAATAAAAATAATAACAATTAATTAATTAAAAGAAAATAATAAAAATAGAGAGAGTGAGGGTTTGGGCCTGTATAAGGGGGTTCATTCAGCAATTCCAAGGCCCATTTGTCCACTGGCCTGGTTGACTTTCCTAGTTCCCTGTACGCCTTTGACTTGGTCTTATGATGGACCTCCAATATGAACCACCAGATCTGGCTTGGGGCCATCTGGCAAGCATTGGAATGAGGGAGTATCATGTACTGCGCGCTTGGAAAGGCATTGGATAACCTGGAAACAAAATATTACAAATATGTGGGGGACCTGGGATTCGAACCCAGGTCCTATTGGATCTTGCACTAACGCCTTCGCCACTGAGCCACTACGCTTCATTTGTCATAGTATTAGGTAATAATAATAATATGGGAAACAAGCCAATATGCCAGAAAATATAAAAATAAAGCGCGAGATTTGAATCAGCGAATGGGAGGGAGACGCGTCATCGTCTTCTCCGTTGGACCTGGTTATTTACCTGCGGATTTTTATCCGCAGCTAAATCCGTATCTGCATCCTAAAATCTATCCTAGTCCATAGAAATTAATTCCAAGACCATAGTCATGCTCGTCTAGGCCTCCTGAGCACGTCTATATCCATTAATGGCTCCAATTTTAACTGTAGCAAAAATGCCCAAAAAACACGAACCAAGAACCCTAGATTCTGCTAGGGGTTACAGGCTATGTAAATGCAATCAAATATTGCAAAAAGCTTAGAAATTGCATGAGCATCATGAATATACCAAAGATTTGTCAAAAAGGTGCAAGAATATGAGGATACGGTTTCAACTGAAAAGTGATTTTTTGAGACACTTACAAAGCTTCTGGGCGTGTATGGAGACTGGTTTTGGATTGGTTTCCCTTCAAGGATGGTCCAACAATTGATTAGTGTGGAGATTTGGTGTTGAAACTGCCTCTATGCACGATTTCAGTTTCAACTTTTTGCCAATTTTTTCAAGTTTGCTTTTTGTGTTCTTGCAGCTTCCAACCCTTAAAACTCGTGCCTTTGCATTGTATATGTAATAAGGAGTGCATTAGGTCAACAATTTTGGACTGAATCCTTATGCATTATGGCTTGGAGATTTGATTTGATCCTCCATTGAAAACCTTCCAATTTTGCCAAAAATCCATCTTTTTGTTCATGATATGGTGAGATACGAATTTGATGCTGATCATGATGTTAATTAAGACCTATAACAACCAAAAAGATCATAAGTAATCAATATTTGGATTTTATTTGATTTAAATTGATTTAAAATGAATTAATTCAATAAAAAATCAAATAAAATAGAAAAATTAATAAATGGACACAAGGCTGAAGCTAGGACACGTGTGTAGTGTGACAAGATCAAATCAAGTGAAAAAGAATATGCCCATTTGATAAAAAATGAAGTTTTGGGGATAGTTGACTTTTGGCAATTTTGCAAAAATGCCCAACTTCAACAATGCACAACTTCTTCAATTTTGAACTTTTGGAAGTGTTCTTGGACTTTTTAGAAAGCTTGAGATGTCCTCTAACCAACCATTTTTGTCTCATCACATTTTGATATGCCATGCTTAATATATAAGTTTTGGAAAAAAAGGTGTTTTTGTTGACTTTCAAAAATGACCTATAATGTCCAAATTTGTAACTTGTTGTGAGTGCATTTTCCGATCTTGGGGTATGAATATGGATTGTAGGAAATTGCATCCTCTTAAAAATGAGCTTCGGATGGGTCATTTCTCATAAAGTATGAGAAAGTTATGCTTGGTCAAAGTTGAGTTGACTTTTCCTGCAAAACCCTAATTTAACAACTTTTGAGTCTTGATGCATTGTGAGCAATCGTTGATGAATCATGATCAACACTTGATCAAATGATGAAATATCCTTCAAAATGAGAATGTTGACAAAAAATCTTGAAGTTTGACTGTATTTGGGTCGCAGTTGACTTTTGCCCTAGCACAATCGAATTTTGGACCTCTTGAGCAATTGACTGACCAAACTTCCTCTCCAAGGATTGAAATTTGACATGGATGACCTTGAGAAAATATTAGGACATTGGAGAGAACTTTAGGTAATTTGGATGCAAGGACCTTGATGCAATACAAAACCCTAATTTGAGGTTGACTGCCTTAGGAGATGATTTGACTGTCCAACTCTTGAGCAATCTTGAGCCACTTGGAGATTTTTCTTACAATGTCTTGGGAAATATGAGATGGAAAATTTTGGGGTACAACAGCTTCCCCTGTTAAATCTTCTTAAACCTGAGGATATAGATTGGCTTTTGGGCCTTTCGTGATCCGAAGGTAGAAGATGATTGAACATTAAAGTGCCTAGAAATTTGCACTCGCATGAAGTGGTATCAGCCTGGTGATGTCGGGAATGGGCTTACATATGCCATTTGGAGACTGTTGATAGGTGGTCTGAACTTCGACTGGAATATGAATCAGGGAGATCTTATCGTCGATCTGACTGAACCAGGGAAGGTCTTGGATTAACTTTGACTGGATCGGCAACAGAAAAATCTTTAGGAATCAATTTAACTGGACCAGACAAGGTCTTGGAATAACTTCAACTGGAATACGAATCAGGGAGATCTTATCGATGATCTGACTGAACCAGAGGAGGTCTTGGATTAACTTTGACTGGATCGACATTAGAAAAATCTTTAGGAATCGATTTAGCTGGACCAGACAAGGTCTTGGAATAACTTCAACTGGAATACGAATTAGGGAGATCTTATCGGCGATCTGAATGAACCAGAGGAGGTCTTGGATTAACTTTGACTGGATCAGCATCAGAAAAATCTTTAGGAATCGATTTAACTGGACCAGACAAGAGTCTTAGAATAACTTTGACTGGATCGGCATCAGAAAAATCTTTAGGAATCGATTTAACTGGACCAGACAAGAGTCTTGGAATAACTTTGACTGGATCGGCATCAGAAAAATCTTTAGGAATCGATTTAATTGGACCAGAAAAGGTCTTGGAATAACTTTGACTGGATCGACATCAGAAAAATCTTTAGGAATCGATTTAACTGGACCAGACAAGGTCTTGGATTAACTTTGACTGGATCGGCATCAAAAAAATCTTTAGGAATCGATTTAACTGGACCGGATAAGGTCTTGGATTAACTTTGACTGGATCGACATCAGAAAAAATCTTTAGGAATCGATTTAACTGGACCAGACAAGGTCTTGGAATAACTTCAACTGGAATACGAATCAGGGAGATATTATCGGCGATCTGACTGAACCAGAGGAGGTCTTGGATTAACTTTGACTGGATCGACATCAGAAAAATCTTTAGGAATCGATTTAACTGGACCTGGCAAGAGTCTTGGAATAACTTCGACTGGACTACGAATCAGGGAGATCTTCGCGGAGATCTAACTGAACAAGAGGAAGTCTTTGACATAGTTGAGAATTTAACTACATCTTTCCTGAAAGGTAAAGGTCAGTCATATGTAGTGCATGATATGGATCAAGCTATGATGTTCTCAAAATAAATGATAATGTATTATATGATGCGTATATGTATGTATCTTGATGTATGGAAATGTAATGTTTTAGCTGGGAAAAATAAATCCCGGATAGCTACTGGAGAGTAGAGTTGGATTCTTCGCTTCCGCTGGGGATGGTGAACGAAGGTGATTGCGAGAATAAACCTGCAGGAGAAGATAACTCCGTTGGGGAATAAACCGATGAGGAGATTATTCTGTGGGGAAGAGACGCCCTACTGAGGCTTCCACTGATAAACTCTACTGGGGATGGATTATCGTTGCTGGTGATATTGAATCTGTTGAGGATTGAATTCCTGTTGGTGAAAGGAAAGAATTTCGTTGGAGATAATCTTTCAGTTGCCACTTGCTGGGGATAACCCTGTTAGGATTTTATGGGGATAATCCTCTGAATTCTGCTGGGAGTGATCCTTTGAACTCGGATGGGGAGATTTATTTTGTACTCCGTTGGGGATAAACTTCCATAGTCTATTGGGGATGATGATTCAACTCCGTTGGGGAAGCTTTTTAGACCGTGCTGGGGAAATATTGACTCCACTAGGGGTATCTTGTATTCTGTCGAGGAACATTCTCATACTCTGCTAGGGAATATTAAGACTGTTGGGGATATCAAGCCTTTTTAATGCTGATGGTAGATCAACTCTGCTTGGGGAGAGTATTGTTGATTCGTTCATAGTTGCAAGTCTCAGCTGGGGAGAGCTACCATTACTGTCTTACTCTGCGGGGAGTGAAGGTATCTGAGCCATATTCTTCAGTTGAATTTACCTTGTACATGGTGTACAGAGAAACTACACAGCTTGGACACTTCTTATTGCCCCTATTTCTGACATTACCCGTAATTCGTCTTTTGTTTCACATGTAAATATTTATGAGTAGCAATTAATGTCAAATGCGTATATCAAAAAATGAATATTGGACGTTCTTTGCAAAACAAAACAAATAAAGGAAAAACAGTTTGAAATTTCTTTGAAAATGAATTGTATTAATTTTGAAGTTTGGCCTGTAAATAGGCGTTTTTTTACAAGAGGCTGACATCCTAGTAAGAGAACGCCGCCGAATAATAGAATTTACACAATTTGTGAAAAGAAAACAAAACAGCTATGTGAATAATCCCACTGGGTTCCAACTCTGCTATTGGCTTTATGTCCTCGAGCATCTCATCACTTTGCTACTTGGTTGAAGGTAGATCAGATTGATTAGTTCCGTCCGAGCTTAATAGTCGATACCGAAGTCTGGATGCAAGGTGATCCAATGAGACATAGTGTTACGCTTTGATCCCTAATTTTTTCCTGGACCGCCCTTTCGGGTTTTCAGTCCACCGGGATACCCTTTTCTGCCCAAGCCGCCTTTTCAGGTTTTCGACTTGCCGGGTGTACAAATTTTTTCGTTTTCATCCCTTATTTTTGCCCGAACCCTTTTGGTTCGCCGGTAAGCCCTTATTTTTTCCTAGGCCAGTCAACCTAGCGGGTCTTTGATTATGCGTAGTATCTTCACTATGTCTGCATTGACGGGGTGAGGAAGATCGTCACCATCCATGGTGGTTAGAATCATAGCTCCTCCTGAGAAAATGTTCTTGACCACAAATGGCCCTTCGTAAGTAGGGGTCCATTTTCCCCTGGGATCACCTTGAGGTAAGATAATGCGCTTGATTACCAGATCCCCAACTTGATACTCTTGTCGTCTGACTTTCTTGTTAAATGCCTTAATCATCCGTTTTTGATACGTTTGACCATGACAAATAGCAGTAAGTCTCTTTTCATCGATTAGGTTCAGTTGATCAAGCCGGGTCTGAATCCAGTCATCTTCACTCAAACCTGCATCCTTCATGATTCAGAGAGAGGGTATCTGAACTTCAATGGGCAAGACTGCCTCCATGCCATATACCAAGGAAAAGGGTGTTGCCTCTGTTGACGTCCGTGCTGAGGTACGGTACCCATGAAGAGCAAATGGTAACATCTCGTGCCAGTCTTTGTATGTCACTGTCATCTTCTGCACAATCTTCTTAATGTTCTTATTAGCCGCTTCGACAGCCCCATTCATCTTCGGCCGGTAGGGAGATGAGTTATGATGTTGTATTTTGAATTGCTCGCAGAGCTCAGTGATCATCTTGTTGTTGAGATTGGTACCATTGTCCGTAATGATCCTCTCTGGTATACCGTATCGACAGATCAGATTATGCCGAATGAACCGTGCCACGATGTTCTTGGTTACAGTAGCAAAGAAAGCTGCTTCAAGCCATTTTGTAAAGTATTCGATTGCTGCCAGGATGAAACGGTGGCCGTTGGATGCCGTAGGTCTGATGTCGCCGATCATATCAATGCCCCACATTGCAAAAGGCCAAGGTGCCGTTAAGATGTTCAGAGGAACTGGAGGTATTTGCACCTTATCAGCATAGACTTGGCACTTGTGACATGTTCGAGAATGCTGATAACAATCAGCTTCCATTGTGGACCAATAATATCCTGCCCGA
Source organism: Vicia faba (assembly GCA_948472305.1). NCBI lineage: Eukaryota > Viridiplantae > Streptophyta > Magnoliopsida > Fabales > Fabaceae > Vicia > Vicia faba. The sequence goes on from OX451735.1 coordinate 402,645,951, forward strand.
AGGATTTCCTTTGCCATGGTATGTTCACTGGAATGAGTTCCAAAAGTACCTTCATGTAACTCCGCCATGATCCTTTCTGCTTCATTCTTATCCACACAATGCAGTAGGGTTGAATCATGGTTACGCTTATAAAGGATGTCATTGCTGATGAAGAACTTCGCTGCGAACCTCCTCAGAAACTTCTTGTCATTAACAGATGCACCCTCGGGGTACTCTTGAGCTTCAAGATACCTTTTCACCTCATGAAACCAGGGTTTTTCTGTTACCTCTTCAGTCCCAATGTCACAATAATGTGCAGGTTCGTCCAATCTTTCAGTGATAATCCGGGGAGCCTCGTTGTCCCAATTGACTTTGAACATAGAAGACATCGTAGCCAGCGCGTCCACCAATTGATTCTCCTCTATAGGGAAGTGTTCAAAGGTTATCTCCTCGAAATGGGGAAGCAATGTCAGCACATACTCCTTGTAAGGAATAAGATTTGGGTGTTTCGTATCCCACTCTCCTTTGATCTGACTGATCACGAGAGTGGAATCTCCGAAGACACTTAGAAACTTAATCCTTAGGTCAATTGCTGCTCGAAGACCCATGATGCACGCTTCATACTCTGCCATATTATTAGTGCAGTTGAAACATAGTCGGACGGTAAACGGAGTTGAGAGCCTTTAGGAGATATGATCACGACGCCAATTCCATTACCCAAAGCGTTTGAAGCTCCATCAAAGTACATAGACCATCAGGATCCTTCCTCAGGTCCTTCATCCGGTCCAGGTGTCTCACAATCAGTCACTATCATGATATTCTCGTCCGGAAATTCAAAGTTCATAGACTGATAATCATCCACTGCCTGATGTGCCAAATGATTTTCCAACACACTTCTCTTAATTGCCTTTTGGGTCGTATATTGGATGTCATACTCAGTCAAGATCATCTGCCATATTGCTATTCTTCCAGACAAAGCAGGCTTTTTGAAGATATACTTGATTGGATCCATCTTTAATATCAACAGAGTAGTGTGAGTCAACATATACTGTCTCAGCCGGCGAGCAGCCCATGCCAAAGCGCAACAAGTTTTGTCGAGCAGTGAGTATCGGGTATCACAGTCGGTAAACTTTTTGCTAAGGTAATAAATAGCATGCTCTTTTCGGCCAGACTCATCATGCTGCCCCAACACACACCCCATCGAGTTGTCGAGTACTGTCAAGTATAAGATCAAAGGTCTCCCTTCAACTGGTGGCATAAGAATGGGTGGCTCTTGGAGATACTCTTTGATCCTTTCAAAAGCGGCATGACATTCATCATTCCAACGTACCACTTGATCTTTCTTTAGTAGCTTGAAGATTGGCTCACAAGTAGCAGTCAGGTGTGAGATGAATCGGACAATATAGTTCAAACGTCCCAGAAAGCCTATGACTTCTTTCTCTGTTCTACGAGCTGGCATCTCCTGTATAGCCTTCACTTTTTCCGGATCCACTTGAATACCTTTGTCGGTTACGACGAAACCCAGTAGCTTACCAGATCTCACCCTGAAGGTGCACTTGTTCGGGTTTAACCTCAGCTTGTACAACTTCAACCTGTCAAATAGCTTCTGAAGGTGGTCAAGGTGTTCTTCCTCCATTTGGGACCTTGGAATCATGTCGTCGACGTATACCTCAATCTCATGATGGATCATGTCATGAAACAAAGCAACCATGGCACGCTGATACGTTGTCCCAACATTCTTCAGTCCAAAAGGCATGACCTTGTAGCAAAAGGTGCCCCATTGAATAATAAAGGTCGTCTTCTCCATGTCTTCGGGAGCCATTTTAATTTGATTATAACCGGAGAAACCATCCATAAAGGAGAAGACCTTATGCTAAGCGGTGTTGTCAACCATAACATCAATATGAGGTAGAGGGAAATCATCCTTGGGACTCGCCCTGTTCAGATCCCTATAGTCAACACACATTCGAACCTTACCATCCTTCTTCGGCACAGGAACCACGTTGGCCACCCACTGAGGGTAAGAAGTAACTGCTAGAAAACCGGTGTCAAACTGTTTCATAACCCCAGCCTTGATTTTCTCAGACATCTCTGGGCGCATTCAGCGGACCTTCTGTTTCACTGGAGGACAGTCTTCCTTGGTAGGCAGGAGGTGAACCACAATATCGGTATCCAACCTAGGTGTGATCGGTGGATCTGGAACTGACTGTTTAACGCTGGTTCGCGAAATGTCGCGGTAAGCAAGAGTCGCCACCGTCTTTTATTTTCTCCAAATGGAAAGGACAAAAGCACAGAAAAATTCCTTATAGAGATTGCTCTCGGTTCGGGAGGTAGATTTATAGAAAGGGAAGGTGTTAGCACCCTTTCTATCCATGGTTATCCATGGGCTCTTAGATACTTCCTCGTTTATGTTTTCAAAAATTGTTTGTTTGCTTTTCAAGTGTGGTTTTAAAAAAGGTTTCTTTGAAAATTTCAGTTCGACTCTTGTATCAGTCCTCAAGAGTGTTTGAAAAGTTACTTTCGAAAGCTTTTTGAAAAGTGTCGGTGTGAAAAGAATTTTTGATTTTGTTTTGAAATTAGATCAAGTATCTACGAGTTCTCTACCTACCCTAAGGAATTCGTCTGTGTAAATGTCCTTAAAGTAGTGCCATCCCACCATTGAGAGGTAGGTAGCACCACCGTTGGAGGTGTTCGGGTCAATTCGAGGGTTCGGGACATGGTGATCACCGGAGCAATAGGAAGACACCTTAGAAGCTACCCTCATGCCATGTTCATGGGCATGAGGACTTACTAAAACATCCTCTACTCGACGACCACCTTTCAAGGGGCAAGGCAACAGTGAGGCGTACCCTAGGGGTGGTGTGTGATTTGTGTGTCGTTTTCAGATATTTTTGTCTGGTTCAAGCATTGGTGATCTACGCGTTGTTTTTATTTTTGACATTCATTCTTTCATACAAGTTATTAACAGTTAAAAGATGCGTAATTAAAAAAAGTCCTACGCTATTACAAAGGCGCGGGTCTACATCGCCAAATTAATCCAAGACCCGATTTGAATAAAAAATAATGCGGAAAGATAAGTGCCTAATTAATCTATTACACGACTTTGGGGCAAGTACATGAAATTTACAAAAAGAAACAAAAGTAAAATGCGAGAAGAAGTAAAGTCGGGAATGCGAGGGCGTTGGACCCTTTTAAGGAAATTAAATTACAATTAATAAATTAATTAAGTTAAATGAGAAAAGGAAATTATTTTTGAGTTTTTTGTATTTATGGACTTTAGTAAGAAAATTAAATGAAATTAAAAAGAAAAGTTAATTAACCCTAATTCTAAATTGTTTTTTATTTATTTATTAAGAAAATGTTTTTAGTTTGACCTAATTTACATTAATTATTTACATGGCAAATTTTATTTACAAAATAATAATTAATAATCAAATAGGGTGAAAAAGAAAAAAGGAATAAAAGTATAAAACCCTAATTCTACATTTTTAGTTTATTACAAAAAATATTAAAATTTAAACCTAGAATTAAAATTAACTTAATTGTTAAATTTATTTACAAAAAAAAGCATTAAATAAAATATATTTTTTATTTTTGTCTTTCTGATTTTTTGTTATTTTTGTTATGTTAAAGAAAAAATTAATTTAAAGAATTAAAATAAAACAAATAATGTAATTAAAATAAATAAGAGAAAAATAAAAAGAGAGAAAAATGCAAACATGGGGGGTTTGTTGTTCCAAATTGGAGATATCATTGTAGCAATCAGGCCCACCATATTCAGGCCCTTGGTTGACTTTTGGTGGTCACGTGTGGACCCCTGGACTGAGGTGCACCATGGAAATCATGCCTTGGCTTTTGGATTGATCTCAGTGGCCATGTGGCACGCTTGGATAGTGGACGTATGGTGAACCCCTGGAATGCACACTGCGTAGGAACATGGAAAACAAAATAATATGAGAAAGGGAGGGGACCTGGGAATCGAACCCAGGTCCCAATGCTTACCAAGCCTTTTGTCCACCAACTGAGCCATTAGCGCATTTGTAATATAATATGACAAATAAACAACATAATGTAAAACAATGGTTAGTGGTGTTTTTCGCGCGAAATTCAAACGCGCCTGTGAGCAACGGACACGTCCTCCATCTTCTTCATGCTGCCTGCAAAATAAAAAGAGATAGCGGGGGTTTTAAACCCCCACTAAATGGTAAACGTGAAAATAGCGAATAGGCCGTCGTTGCTCATAAATTGAGCGCGACATGTGTAATGGATTTGTATGAAGGTCGTGAGTTCAGTGGTTCAGGTCTTGTTGGCCAATTTTTCCCCAAGCGCAAAGCCCTAATTTTACAGCTCTGAAACCCTAGCAAACTTCAATGGTGGATTCATATATAGGGCACAAAAACTCAATTGAATGGCATAGTTAGCTTCAGAATTATTCAATTAGTATAAATCAACAGAAAAAATGCAATGAGGATGCGTATAAATTGAAACACGAATTTGACAAATGTTAAGAACAGGACAGCATCATGTTACCAATTCTTTGCGTTAGAAGCGTGGAAAAGGATTCAGTTAGGTTCAGTGATGCCTCAGAAAGCTTTTGGAATTGGTTAGAAGCTTTGAATCACGCTCTATGTGTGAAATCAATTTTGGAACTTTTGATAAAAATTGCAAAGTTTGTTCTTAGGTTTGGGCGCAACTTCAAGGTTGTTATGACTAGGGTTATCATCTGCTTATGTATGCCAATGGATTAGGGTAGAAATTTGAGCCAAGAGATCAATGTTTTGATGAATCAAATATTTGATCTTTAATGAAATATTTTCAAATCTTTTCCATGTGCTTTTGATACCAATCATGGTCAAACCTTTCCAAATTGGGTGTGCACGAATCTTGAGCAACCAATGAGGGCATATGCTGCATAAAAAGATTCAAACACATTTGTTTAGTATTTTTTTCATATTTTATTTAATTAAATGAATTAATGGTGATTAAAAATTCAAATAAATAATAAAAATGATGAAATAAATCCCCTTTGGGTCAAATGGTCGTGCATAGCCTTTGGATGATGATTCTTGGAAGAAAATGTGGCCCATTAGCAATTTTGAGGCATTTGAAGTAAAGTTGACTTTTTACAATTCCCAAAAATTTCCCAACTTCCACAAGGCATATCTTGCTCCATTTTTAAGCTTTGATCATGTTCTTTGACATTTTGGAAAGCTATTGAAGTCCTCTAACCAATTCCTTTGGTCCCATGTCATTTTGATTTACCAATCTCAAGTTATGGTCTTTGACTTAAAGTGCCTTTTTGTTGACTTTTGAAAATGACCTATAATGTTGAAATTGGTAACTTTTTGTGAGAGCATTTCTTGGACTTGAAGTGTGAAGAGGAGTTGTAGGAAATGTCTTTCTCTTCAAAATGAGCTTTGGATGGAATTTTTCTGATAAACCATGTGGAAGTTATGCCTTGGTCAAGTTACAGTTGACTTTTTCAACTGTCCAAATATGGAAACTTTTGCATCTTGAGACTTTTTGAGCCTTGCCTTGAGAATCATGATCAAGAATTGATCAAATGATGTTTGTGGCTTCAAAATAAGATGTTGACCAAAAATTTGAACTTTTGACTGTCAAATGACCATTTTGCCCCTGCAGTTGACTGTAGGGCAATTAGGGTTTTTGACTGTGCCATTTTGTGCTGTAAGTCTTGAAACTTGGTATGAGGATGCTTGACCATGTTTATAGGCATGTGGGACTTGGTTGGACCCTTGGAAACTTCAATTTCTTACTCAGAACCAAAACCCTAGTTTTTGACTGTTAGGAGGCCCTTGAACTGTGCAACCCTTGGGGATATTTTGAAGCATGTTCTTTGCAAATCTTGAAGAATATGGGAGGGCAAATTTTGGGGTACAACAGTTACCACTGTTCAATCTTCTTAGACCTGAGGATGCAGATTGGCTGACGTGCCTTTCGTAATCTGAAGGTAGAAGATGATTGAACACTAGAGTGCCCAGAAATTTGCGCTCACATAGTAGTGTGATGGTGGGAATGGACTTATAGATGCCATTTGGAGATTGATGGATAGGATGATGGGCTTATAGACGCCATCTGGAGATTGATGGATAGGATGATGGGCTTATAGATGCCATCTGGATGTCGATCGCGTAAGAGATTCCTTAGCGAGAACTTGCATACCTGAAAAAGAAAATGATTACCTGGCCTGTTACAGGAGCTGGTCTTCAAACTCTTTGTATAGATGCGCCCTGACTGGTTACAGGAATTGAATCTGGAGCTTCAAAAAAGGTGATGAATGAACCAGGGATGGTTACTACCTCAACGGGACGGTGAGAGAACCTTGGACGATTACTACCTCAACAGGAACGTTGAGAGAACCTTGGACGATTACTACCTCAACAGGAACGCTGAGAGAATCTTGGGCGACTTCAACCTCAACGGTAACGCTGAGAGAATCTGGGGCGACTTCAACCTCAACAGTGACACTGAGAGAATCTGGGGCGACTTCAACCTCAACAGTAACGCTGAGAGAATCTTGGATGTCTTCTACTGGGATAAGAATCAGGGGGATCTTAGGGTCGATCTGACTGAACCGGAGAAGGCCTTTGACTGGATAAGAATCAGGAAAAATCTTAGGGTCGACTTAACTGAACCAAGCAAGGTCTTGGAATAACTTCAACTGGGCAAGAATCAGGGAGATCTTAGGGTCGATCTGACTGAACTAGAGAAGGCCTTTGACTGGATAAGAATCAGGAAAATCTTAGGGTCAATTTAACTGAACCAGACAAGGTCTTGAAATATCTTCAACTGGATAAGAATCAGGGAGATCTTAGGGTCGATCTGATGAACCAGAGAAGGCCTTTGACTGGATAAGAATCAGGAAAATCTTAGGGTCGATTTAACTGAACCGGACAAGGTCTTGAAATCTTCAACTGGATAAGAATCAGGGAGATCTTAGGGTCGATCTGACTGAACCAGAGAAGGCCTTTGACTGTATAAGAATCAGGAAAATCTTAGGGTCGATTTAACTGAACTGGACAAGGTCTTGGAATCTTCAACTGGATAAGAATCAGGGAGATCTTAGGGTCGATCTGACTGAACCAGAGAAGGCCTTTGGCTGGATAAGAATCAGGAAAATCTTAGGGTCGATTTAACTGAACCAGACTAAAGTCTTGGAATATAGCTGAGAACTTAACTAGATCTTTCCTGAAAGGTAAAGGTCAGTCATATGCAAGGCATGACATGAATCAAGCAATGATGTTCTCATAAATGAGATTTGTAAGATATGATGCGTATATGCATGCTATAATGTATGAAAATGTGATGTTTATGAATGTATCTTTGCGTCTTAGGAAAATAAATCCTTGACGGGTGCCGGGAAGTCACTCCTGGGCTGATGTTGAAGAATAGCTCTTTGCTTCCGCTGGGGATGATAGTTGCAAGAATACTGGTAGGAGAAGATAACTCCGTTGGGGAATAAACTTGGTGAATGGATTGCTCTGCAGGGAGAACATTACTCTAACGATCTTGCTAGGGAACAATACTCTGTGGAGAGAGAGGTACTTTGATGGTTGTTAATGGTAACTTCGCTGGGGATACCATTGTTGTGTTGGAAGTGTTAATAGACTTCGTTGGGGATAAGAAGACTTCGCCGAGGACGACCTTCTCGTGGCTTTTGGCTGAGGATAACCCAGTTATATCCTGGTAGGGAAATAACCTTTGAATAAAGCCGGGGGACGCGTTCGTGCTCTGCGAGGGATAAGCTTCCAGAATCTACTAGGGATAAGCTTCCTGTTGGAGAGATGGATTCAAACTTTCCTGGGGAAATCTGGATTGGACTCTCCTGGGGAAAATTTGAACTATATTGGGGAAGTGACTCCATTGAATGTTTGATATACCGCCAGGGAACAATCTTTAGACCAAGACTGCCGGGGATGCTTGTTAAGAAATACATGTATATTGCTGGGGAATGTTGAGAGCTGCTGGAGGATACCCAACTTCCTTAAGGCTGATAATAGCTTTGCTTGGGGAGAGTGCACTGATCTGCTGACTCACTCTCTGGGGAATTAAGATATCTGGTTATGTTCTTCAGCCGAACCTACCTTGGTACCTTGGAGGACATAACAATTAGATTGCTTAGACAACTCTTTATTGCCCCTGTTTCTAATGTTACCTGTAATTAATCCTTTGTTTCATATGCAAATATTCATGAGTTAGCAAATCATTGTCAATGCATATATCACAAATTGAACCTTGGACGTTCTTCGCAAAACAAAACAGAAAAGAAAAAGAAAAAAACAAATGGCAATTTGTCTGAAAAGTGTATTTATATTGATTTTTGAATTGCCTGTAAATAGGCATTTATGTACAAGAGGCTGACGTCCTAGTAATAGAGCGCCGCCGAACAAAAGAGTTTATACAGATTTGTACAAAAGAAAATAAAACAGCTGTGTGAAATGAATGATCCCACTGGGTTCCAACTATGCTATCGCCTTTATATCTTCGAGCGTCTCATCACTTGATGACCTAGTTGACGATGAAGCTGATTGATCGATGCCGTCTGAACTCGCTGTAGATACCGGATTCTGGATGCAAGGTGATCCAATGAGACATAGTATTACGCTTTATCCCTAACTTTTGCCTGGACCGCCCTTTCGGGTTTTCAGTCCACCGGGATACCATTTTTGCCCAAGCCGCCTTTTCAGGTTTTCGACTTGCCGGGTGTACGGATTTTTTTATTATTTCATCCCTTCATTTTGCCCGAACCCTTTTGGTCCGCCGGGAAGCCCTAATTTTTGCCTAGGTATGTCAACCTAGCGGGTCTTTTTTATGCGTAGTATCTTTTTACTATGTCTGCATTAGCGGGGTGAGGAAGGTCGTCACCATCCATGTTGGTTAGAATCATGGCTCCTCCTGAGAACACATGTTTAACCACAAATGGCCCTTCGTACGTAGGGGTCCATTTGCCCCTTGGATCACTCTGAGGAAGGATGATACGCTTGATTACCAGATCCCCAACTTGATATTCTTGTGGTCTGACCTTTTTGTTAAATGCCCTGATCATCCGTTTCTGGTATGTCTGACCATGACAAATAGCAGCAAGTCTCTTTTCATCAATAAGGTTTAGCTGATCAAGTCGTGTCTGGATCCAATCATCTTCGTTCAGATCTGCATCCTTCATTATTCGGAGAGAGGGTATTTGCACTTCGATCGGTAAGACTGCCTCCGTACCGTAGATCAAGGAGAAAGGAGTTGCCCCGGTTGACGTCCTTGTTGAGGTACGGTACCCATGTAGAGAAAACGGTAACATCTCGTGCCAATCTTTATAAGTCACTGTCATCTTCTGCACAATTTTCTTAATGTTCTTATTCGCTGCTTCTACAGCCCCATTCATCTTCGGTCTGTAAGGAGAAGAGTTGTGGTGCTGTATCTTAAACTGCTCGCAGAGCTCAGTGATCATCTTGTTATTTAGATTGGTACCGTTGTCTGTAATGATCCTTTCAGGGACGCCGTATCGACAGATCAGGTTATGCCGAATGAACCGTGCCACGACGTTTTTGGTTACTGTAGCGTAGGACGCTGCTTCCACCTACTTCGTGAAGTAATCAATCGCTACCAGGATGAAGCGATGCCCATTGGATGCTGTAGGTTTAATCTCGCCGATCATATCTATGCCCCACATTGCAAATGTCCAAGGCGCAGTCAGAACATTTAGAGGAACTGGAGGAACATGCACCTTGTCTGCATATATCTGGCATTTGTGACATGTCCGAGAATGTTGGTAGCAATCAGCTTCCATTGTGGACCAGAAATACCCTGCCCGAAGGATTTTCTTTGCCATAGTGTGTCCACTGGAATGTGTTCCGAAAGTCCCTTCATGTAGCTCTTCCATGATCCTTTCTGCTTCAGTCTTATCCACACAACGCAGTAAGGTCGAATCATGGTTTCGCTTATACAGGATGCCGTTGCTAAGGAAGAACTTTGCTGCGAACCTTCTCAGAAACTTCTTATCATTGACATATGCACCTTCAGGATATTCCTGAGCTTCCAAGTATCTTTTCACCTCATGGTACCAAGGCTTCTCAGTCACCAATTCAGTCTCGAGATCACAACAGTATGCCGGTTCGTCCAGTTTCCAGATGATAATCCGGGGAGCCTCATTGTCCCATTTGACTTTGAACATAGAAGACATCGTAGCTAACACGTCCGCCAGCTGATTCTCCTCTCTCGGAAAGTGTTCAAAGGTTATCTCTGTGAAGTGGGGGATCAATGTCAATACACATTCTCTGTAAGGAATAAGATTCAGATGTTTCATATCCCACTCCCCTTTGATCTGATTGATCATGAGAGCGGAATCTCCGAAGACACTCATATACTTGATCCTTAAGTCGATCGCAGCTTGAAGACCCATGATGCATGCCTCATACTCCGCCATGTTGTTGGTGCAGTTGAAACATAGCCGGGCAGTGAGTGGAGTATGAGTGCCTTGGGGGGATATGATTACAGTGCCGATACCGTTACCCAAAGCGTTGGAGGCTCCGTCAAAGTTCATAGACCATCGGGATCCTTCCTCAGGTCCTTCATCCGGTCCAGGTACTTGACAATCAGTCACTATCATGATGCTCTCGTCTGGAAACTCGGAGTTCATTGACTGATAGTCGTCTACTGCCTGATGTGCCAAGTGGTCTGCCAATACACTTCCCTTGATGGCTTTCTGGGTCGTGTACTAGATGTCGTATTCCGTCAAGATCATTTGCCATCTTGCTATTCTCCCAGACAGAGCAGGTTTTTCAAATATGTACTTTATAGGATCCATCTTTGAGATCAACAAGGTAGTGTGAGTCAGCATATACTGTCTCAGCCGGCGAGCAGCCCATACCAAAGCGCAGCAAGTTTTCTCGAGCAGTGAGTATCGGGTCTCACAGTCGGTAAACTTTTTGCTAAGGTAATAAATGGCATGCTCTTTTCGGCCAGACTCGTCATGCTGCCCCAGCACACACCCCATTGAGTTGTCAAGTACTGTCAGGTATTGTATCAGAGGTCTCCCTTCAACCGGTGGCATAAGGATGGGTGGTTCTTGGAGATACTCTTTGATTCTGTCAAAAGCAGCCTGACACTCATCATTCCAACGTACTACCTGATCTTTCTTCAGCAGCTTGAAGATTGGTTCACAGGTGGCAGTTAGGTGTGAGATGAATCGAGCAATGTAATTCAGGCGTCCTAAAAAGCCTCTGACTTCCTTCTCTGTCTTAGGAACTGGCATCTCTTGAATAGCTTTAACCTTGGCAGGGTCCACTTGAATACCCTTATCACTTACAACGAAGCCTAACAACTTTCCAGATCTAACCCCGAAGGTGCACTTGTTCGGGTTCAACCTCAGCTTGTACAGTTTCAGACGGTCAAACAGTTTCTTCAGATGGTCAAGGTGTTTCTCCTCAGTTTGGGACCTTGCGATCATGTCGTTAACATACACTTCTATCTCATGATGGATCATGTCATGAAATAAAGCAACCATGGCACGTTGGTAGGTTGCCCCAGCATTCTTCAGTCCAAAAGGCATGACCTTGTAGCAGAAGGTGCCCCACTGAGTAACAAATGTAGTCTTTTCCATGTCTTCAGGAGCCATCTTAATCTGATTATATCCTGAAAAACCATCCATGAAAGAGAACACTTTATGCTGAGCAGTATTGTCAACAAGGACATCAATGTGAGGTAGAGGGAAGTCATCCTTGGGGCTGGCCCTGTTCAGATCCCTATAGTCGACACACATTCTGACCTTTCCATCTTTCTTTGGTACCGGCACCACATTAGCAACCCACTGAGGGTAAGAAGTCACTGCAAGGAACCCGACATCAAATTGTTTCATAACCTCGGCTTTGATCTTCTCAGACATCTCTGGATGCATACAGAGAACCTTTTGCTTAACCGGAGGGCAGTCTTCCTTGGTAGGCAAATGATGGACCACAATGTCGGTATCCAACCCGGGCATGTCTTCGTAGGACCAGGCAAATATCTCCACATAATTATGTAGCATCTGAGTCAACCGTTGCTTCACGCTGAGCTCTAGGTTAGCACCAATCTTTACTTCTTTCCTGTCCGTCTCAGTACCCAGATTTATCGTTTCCACCGGCTCTTCGTGTGGTTGAATTGCCCTCTCTTCCTGGAGTAACAGTCTTGCAAGCTCGCCAGGCACTTCACAATCATCTTCACCTTCGTCTTCGGCTAAGTTGATCGGATTTTCGAAGTCATAACTGGCAGTAGCAGAGTCGTTACCAGTGAGATCCAGAGTGGATTGAAACCTGTATGAGTGAGTGTGTGTAAATACAGCTGTTCTGCAATATATAAAGAAAGGAAAGAAAGAAAAGGAGCATAAGATTTGAAATGCGAGAAAACGTCCAAGATCTTTATTCATGATATATGAAATGACAGTTAATATACCCTCACAAATGAAGCCACGGTGCCCCGGGTAAGACACCGGGCCATAGAGTTTCAATTATTTATTACAAATAACAAAACAAAGGAGTTTATTACTGCGTAACAAAAGTAACAGGAGTATGATCTTTAGAAATCCAATTGGTCAATCCACCATCAGTCGTCGGGTAGATCCAGCTATCGAACTCTGATTCTTCTACTTCATCTTCATCCCCAACAGCATTCACTCCTGGGTTGGTAATGAGCACAAGAGGTCTTCTGGTTCTAGCTTTGCGCACAGCCTTCTGACTCTCTGCAGTAAAACCCAGTCCAAACTTGTCAGTTTTTTGTGTAAAATCAGGGAGCCTGCCCCAGTTAGCACATTCACCTTTCTTGATCACAGCCCGGGCATCCTTCAAGGAAGCCATCTTCAAAGGAACATCCTCTTCGACCACTGTTTCCGCTGCTGCCAATGTTGGAGGTACCTCTTCAAAATGTTGAAAGGGGGTTTCAATAAACTCCCCATCCATCTCAATATACCTGAAGGAATTCAAATGGCTCACCATATACTCCTCCTCTCCCTGCACAGTGACAATCTTCCCTCTGACGGGGTACTTGAGCTTCTGGTGTAGGGTAGAGGTCACTGCCCCAGCTTTGTGGATCCAAGGTCGACCCAGCAGACAAGAATACGATGGACGGATATCCATCACATAGAAAGTAGAGTCGAATACTTGAGAACCCACCCGGATAGGAATGTCTACCTCTCCATGAACCATCCTCTTAGAACCGTCAAAGGCTCTGACGATGATATTGCTAGGTTTCAGCTCCAGGCCTTCACAATCCAAACAGTCTAAGGCCTTCTTGGGTAGCACATTTAGGGAAGAGCCCGTGTCTACCAACACGTGCGCAAGAGTAGTGCCCCTGCATTCAATAGAGACATGCAGGGCGTCATTGTGGTCCTTTCTCTTAGCAGTAAGGTCAGCATCCGAGAAACCCAAACCATTGTGGGCTGTCAAATTGGCTACGCAATCAGTAAACTGGACTGCAGATGTCTCCTGTGGCACATGGGCCGTCTTGAGGAATGAAATCAGGGCCTTAGCATGGGCCTCTGAGCACAGCAGTAAGGAGAGCATGGAGATCTTGGAGGGTGTATGCCCCAGCTGCTCAACGACATTAAAGTCACTCTTCTTGATTATTTTCAGAATTTCCTCCATCTCTTGTTGGGAGGCCTCAGCATTCATAGATTTTGGTGCCTCCATCCGGGAAGGCTCATCTTCAATCCCTTTGCCCTGAGCATTAGATGACTCGGCAGCAGGGGAAACAACTTGATCGGAACTGGGAACAGGTACACTTGCAGGTGTTATAGTGAGGGGTCTTTGAATAGTTGGTGGTGCAATGTCAGGCGAGAAGAGCCTGCCACTGCGGGTAACTTTTGCTGGACCAGTGATATTGCTGATGTTGGTGCCAGTGTTGAACTCTTGCTTGATTCCATGTACATACACGTCTGCCCTATAGTGCCATGGGACAGCCTTATCAGATTCATAGGGGAGAGGCCCCGGAACAGTAATCACAATGGGTGCGACAGTCATAATTTTAACCGGCTTCCTCGGGAGAGCCTTGATCAAATTATTAAAGATTGTAACAACAGAAACTTCTTCCACCGGAACAAACTGAACAGCAGTCTTCTTGAACAGAATCTCTTTGCTGTCCATTAGGCTTTGGATGCCCAACTTCAGCAAAGGACAACCAGAAAGGGAAACAGCACAGAAAAGGCAACCTTCACTACAACCCGGAAATAAACCGGCCAGCAGTAGGTTCCTCTTAACAGTCATCAAGGGAGTAGCTACATCATTCACAGAAACGGCGTATACATCTTCATCAACGGCATTCACTCCATGCTGGGGCATAGGAGCAGTCACCACATTTGGCCTCTCAGGCGCTTCAAACTGTATCTCTTTTGCGTCAATAAGGTCTTGCACCTTATTCCTTAAGGCCCAACAGTCATCAGTAGAATGCCCCGGGCTATCAGAGTGATAAGCACAGCGGGCATTTGGATTGTACTTGGGAGAAGCCGTATTCACAACCTTCGGGGCCTCTCTAATAGTCACCAAATTGGTGGATAGCAACTGCGGCAAGATTTGCGATAAGGTCATACTTAGACGGGTAAACTCTCTTCTGGGTCTTTCACCCCTTTGTGGATTGGTTTGCCGAGGAGCGGCAGCAGGCTTAGCAATCATCACCGCGTTGACAGATTGGTGGCGCTCAGGTTTATCATGTCTTTTAGACCCGTACACAGCACTGGCCTCTTTTTTAAAGGGTTTCTTTTCAGAGCTTGCAGATGCACCCTTCTGAATTTTGCCGGACTTCATTCCAGCCTCTATTCTCTCTCCAGTCAGAATAAGATCAGTGAACCCTGCCGACGAATTCCCGATAAGATGATTGAAAAAAGGCCCAGATAGGGTCCCCAAGGACATGTCTACCAACTCCCGGTCAGTTAACGGAGGCTGCACTCTGCCAGCCAGATCCCTCCACTTCTGTGCATACTCTTTGAAACCTTCGCTTGACCCTAGCGACATACCCTGGAGTTGGGTACGTGTAGGAGCAAGGTCGGCATTATATTGATACTGCTTATAAAAAGCAGTAGCCAACTCCTCCCAGTTACGAACTTTGGTCCCATCCAGCTGATAGAACCATTCGAGATGAGTCCCTGAAAGACTCTCCTAGAAGAAGTGGATCCACAAGTTCTTGTCCACTGTGTACGGTTGAATCTTCCGCACATAAGATCTGAGGTGTAGCTTGGGACAAGACGCCCCGTCATACTTGGTGAAAGATGGTGCCTTAAACTTGTGAGGGATAATCACACCAGTAGATAAGCCCAAGTCTCCGAAATCCAGCCCAGGCACTTGTTGGATCTCCATTGCATTCAGTCTGTCTTCCAACTGCTTATACCGGTCTTCAGCAGGAGGATACTGTTCCTCATTAAAGTCAGTCTCGTTGTCAGAGACTACCGGACTAGGACCTTTTCCCCCTTGGGGACTGCTCTTGCCTATAGAAGAACCAGCCTTTTCATTCTGCAGAGTGTTGCCAAACCTTCGGCCCGAGTTGAAAAGAATAGTTCTCTTCTTCTTCTTCTTCTTCTCCTTCTTCAGGAGTAAAGCCTTCAGATCTTCTTGGCCTTGAGCCAAACCCATGATCAGTTCCTGAAATTGCGCGTTCTGCGCCTGAAGAGCCTTGATAGACATCTCGGTTGATGATGAGTCAGGGTTCATGATGCTGAAATAAACAGCGAAGAACGGTAAGTAACCTGAAAAGAAGAATACCTGCTATTCACATGATGAATGGAATGCGTATGATTTATGTTTTCAAAGACAATCGGGAATCAACTTTGTAAACAAAAAGGAACACACTTCATTAGATTCAACTTTGAAACTTAAATTGTTCAACAGGTTTCCCTTAGGCGTTACATAAAAAGGGAAATACTGAAAAGGGAAATAAAACTGTAAAAGAACATCCAAAGCTCCTTATTGATCCCATGGTCTCCTATTCTCAGTACGGATGTAGTCATTCAGAGCTCGCTCATTCTCCAACTGCTTTGTCAGCTTCTGGATCTTCAATTCTTGCTCGTTGAACTTTTCTCGGTAAGAATCCCGTTCTTCTCGCAGTTGCGACCAAGACCTCTTTAATGTCTCATAATCAGTAGGTATCTGAGGAGGGAGGACAGTTGGAGAAGCCCCATCTTTGTCAGGATACTTAAGAATGATGGGTCTGACAGCTTCATATGGCATACCTAACTTCTGAGCACGGATGCGAACCCATTTGTAGTAGGCTTCCATAGGTAGAGAAGTCTTTGGTCCCAACTCTTGTGGGTCAGCTTTATGGACTCTGTCCCAAGCCTTGATGAACCTACGACGCAACTCGTCACTATCCACCTGAAACTCAAAATTGATGTGAGGCACCAACATCTCATGAGGCCCTGCTCTTCTGGCTCTTCCAAACTGACGGAGCGCTAGACATGGATTGTAAGAGATCCCTCCTTGAGTACCAATCAAAGGAACATTAGGGTATTCTTCGCAACGATCAATAACAGCTATCTCATCCAAACCTCTGAAAGTCCAAATGATGTCTTTATCAGTGAGAGACATTAACCTATGAGCCCAACCTCTTCCTTCTTGGTTCTTCAGTACGAACTTAGGGAGGTGCGAAATAAACCACCTCACCAACAAAGGGATACAACACCATAGAGTTCCTCGTCTTCGGGCAGTATGAGCATAAAGTTGTTGCAGGATGTCACCCAAGAGAGTGGGCACAAGATTCTGAGACATAAAGATCCTTATGGCAGTGACATTGATGAAGTTGTCAGGATTAGGGAACAAGACTAGCCCATAGATTAAGAGAGCCAAGATGTCTTCATATGCCCTAAAGTCCAAGTCATTCCAGAAACTGTTAGCTTTACCAATCAGAAACTTGGCCAAGAAACCCTTAACTCCGCTTCTAGTCACTCAGTTGTCCATTACTTCTTGATGTGTCAAAGGAAGAGCTGCAACAACCTCCTCAAGCCTGAGGGTCTTTTCCCAACCAGTGAAGGGAGTCTGATCCAAGATAGGGATACCAAGCAAATCAGAGAACTCTTCCAGGGTAGGGACCAGCTGGAAGTCTTGAAAGGTGAAGCACTGGTACAAAGGGTCATAGAACTGGGTCAGGACACTCATCAACTATTGATCCCGCTTTGCAGTGACTAAACTGAGAAGAGAACCATGCCTCTGGATGAAGGAAGTGGAGTTTGGAATCCTGCTAACCAACTCTTCAAGCAATTCAGGTGGGTGAACAAAGTTGAACCAGATAGTATTCCTTCACATAAGCATCACGATGTCCTACAAAACAGAGCAAAGGTGAAACCCTCTTGTCTTTGAAATGGTCAGTCCTTATGCAGGATGAATGCAATGCTCATGATGTTATGATGTTATGATAAAGCACACCACAAATAGTTACAAAGGCACACATGTAAAGGCACACAAGTCACACAAGACAAACCCTTAAAGTTTAGGCCACCATGAGGTCTAGGTATTACCCTCTTTCAGTTTGTTGGTTCATACCTGTCCTATCAAAAGTAACCGGGTTCTTAGAGGATCCCAATATCATTGACTACCCTCAATCGGTCATAACTCCAGCATCGCAATCTTTTCTTGTGGCCAGAACCATCACGAGAGTTTAGCCTCAATGGGCGTAGCATACTGCTACTGTTCTAATGGCCAAGTTGTGTCATTTAAGGTTCTAAGGTCTGTTGGTGCTTAATGACTCCTCAGAAGACCCATATTCTCCTCGTTGCAACACAAGGGATATCGGTACAGACCAAGGTGCCACACCAACGTAGCCACTGCTTCACCCGTGCCGGTCTACGCCGGACAGGTCCCTCACAACTTATGCTACCTAAACAGGGTATACCCAGATCCGGGTTAGGATCTATGTAACTCCCATGCAACCCACAATTTAAAGCAAGCAAGTCAATACAATTGAAAACACAGTGATCTTAGTCCTAAGGTACACCTCACTTTATAAAATGTCCCCAGCAGAGTCGCCAGTTCTGTGATCGGTGGATCTGGAACTGACTGTTTAACGCTGGTTCGCGAAATGTCGCGGTAAGCAAGAGTCGCCACCGTCTTTTATTTTCTCCAAATGGAAAGGACAAAAGCACAGAAAAATTCCTTATAGAGATTGCTCTCGGTTCGGGAGGTAGATTTATAGAAAGGGAAGGTGTTAGCACCCTTTCTATCCATGGTTATCCATGGGCTCTTAGATACTTTCTCATTTGTGTTTTCAAAAATTGTTTGTTTGCTTTTCAAGTGTGGTTTTAAAAAAGGTTTCTTTGAAAATTTCAGTTCGACTCTTGTATCAGTCCTCAAGAGTGTTTGAAAAGTTGCTTTCGAAAGCTTTTTGAAAAGTGTCGGTGTGAAAAGAGTTTTTGATTTTGTTTTGAAATTAGAGCAAGTATCTACAATTTCTCTACCTACCCTAAGGAATTCGTCTGTGTAAATGTCCTTAAAGTAGTGCCATCCCACCATTGAGAGGTAGGTAGCACCACCGTTGGAGGTGTTCGGGTCAATTCGAGGGTTTGGGACATGGTGATCACCGGAGCAATAGGAAGACACCTTAGAAGCTACCCTCATGCCATGTTCATGGGCATGAGGACTTACTAAAACATCCTCTACTCGACGACCACCTTTCGAGGGGCAAGGCAACAGTGAGGCGTACCCTAGGGGTGGTGTGTGATTTGTGTGTCGTTTTCAGATATTTTTGTCTGGTTCAAGCATTGGTGATCTACGCGTTGTTTTTATTTTTGACATTCATTCTTTCATACAAGTTATTAACAGTTAAAAGATGCGGAATTAAAAAAAGTCCTACGCTATTACAAAGGCGCGGGTCTACATCGCCAAATTAATCCAAGACCCAATTTGAATAAAAAATAATGCGGAAAGATAAATGCCTAATTAATCTATTACACGGCTTTGGGGCAAGTACATGAAATTTACAAAAAGAAACAAAAGTAAAATGCGAGAAGAAGTAAAGTCGGGAATGCGAGGGCGTTGGACCCTTTTAAGGAAATTAAATTACAATTAATAAATTAATTAAGTTAAATGAGAAAAGGAAATTATTTTTGAGTTTTTTGTATTTATGGACTTTAGTAAGAAAATTAAATGAAATTAAAAAGAAAAGTTAATTAACCCTAATTCTAAATTGTTTTTTTATTTATTTATTAAGAAAATGTTTTTAGTTTGACCTAATTTACATTAATTATTTACATGGCAAATTTTATTTACAAAATAATAATTAATAATCAAATAGGGTGAAAAAGAAAAAAGGAATAAAAGTATAAAACCCTAATTCTACATTTTTAGTTTATTACAAAAAATATTAAAATTTAAACCTAGAATTAAAATTAACTTAATTGTTAAATTTATTTACAAAAAAAAGCATTAAATAAAATATATTTTTTATTTTTGTCTTTCTGATTTTTTGTTATTTTTTTTATGTTAAATAAAAAATTAATTTAAAGAATTAAAATAAAACAAATAATGTAATTAAAATAAATAAGAGAAAAATAAAAAGAGAGAAAAATGCAAACATGGGGGGTTTGTTGTTCCAAATTGGAGATATCATTGTAGCAATCAGGCCCACCATATTCAGGCCCTTGGTTGACTTTTGGTGGTCACGTGTGGACCCCTGGACTGAGGTGCACCATGGAAATCATGCCTTGGCTTTTGGATTGATCTCAGTGGCCATGTGGCACGCTTGGATAGCGGACGTATGGTGAACCCCTGGAATGCACACTGCGTAGGAACATGGAAAACAAAATAATATGAGAAAGGGAGGGGACCTGGGAATCGAACCCAGGTCCCAATGCTTACCAAGCCTTTTTTCCACCAATTGAGCCATTAGCGCATTTGTAATATAATATGACAAATAAACAACATAATGTAAAACAATGGTTAGTGGTGTTTTTCGCGCGAAATTCAAACGCGCCTGTGAGCAACGGACACGTCCTCCATCTTCTTCATGCTGCCTGCAAAATAAAAAGAGATAGCGGGGGCTTTAAACCCCCACTAAATGGTAAACGTGAAAATAGCGAATAAGCCGTCGTTGCTCATAAATTGAGCGCGACATGTGTAATGGATTTGTATGAAGGTCGTGAGTTCAGTGGTCCAGGTCTTGTTGGCCAATTTTTCCCCAAGCGCAAAGCCCTAATTTTACAGCTCTGAAACCCTAGCAAACTTCAATGGTGGATTCATATATAGGGCACGAAAACTCAATTGAATGGCATAGTTAGCTTCAGAATGATTCAATTAGTATAAATCAACAGAAAAAATGCAATGAGGATGCGTATAAATTGAAACACGAATTTGACAAATGTTAAGAACAGGACAGCATCATGTTACCAATTCTTTGCGTTAGAAGCGTGGAAAAGGATTCAGTTAGGTTCAGTGATGCCTCAGAAATCTTTTGGAATTGGTTAGAAGCTTTGAATCACGCTCTATGTGTGAAATCAGTTTTGGAACTTTTGACAAAAATTGCAAAGTTTGTTCTTAGGTTTGGGCGCAGCTTCAAGGTTGTTGTGACTAGGGTTATCATCTGCTTATGTATGCCAATGGATTAGGGTAGAAATTTGAGCCAAGAGATCAATGTTTTGATGAATCAAATATTTGATCTTTAATGAAATATTTTCAAATCTTTTCCATGTGCTTTTGATACCAATCATGGTCAAACCTTTCCAAATTGGGTGTGCACGAATCTTGAGTAACCAATGAGGGCATATGCTGCATAAAAAGATTCAAACACATTTGTTTAGTATTTTTTTCATATTTTATTTAATTAAATGAATTAATGGTAATTAAAAATTCAAATAAATAATAAAAATGATGAAATAAATCCCCTTTGGGTCAAATGGTCGTGCATAGCCTTTGGATGATGATTCTTGGAAGAAAATGTGGCCCATTAGCAATTTTGAGGCATTTGAAGTAAAGTTGACTTTTTACAATTCCCAAAAATTTCCCAACTTCCACAAGGCATATCTTGCTCCATTTTTAAGCTTTGATCATGTTCTTTGACATTTTGGAAAGCTATTGAAGTCCTCTAACCAATTCCTTTGGTCCCATGTCATTTTGATTTACCAATCTCAAGTTATGGTCTTTGACTTAAAGTGCCTTTTTGTTGACTTTTGAAAATGACCTATAATGTTGAAATTGGTAACTTTTTGTGAGAGCATTTCTTGGACTTGAAGTGTGAAGAGGAGTTGTAGGAAATGTCTTTCTCTTCAAAATGAGCTTTGGATGGAATTTTTCTGATAAACCATGTGGAAGTTATGCCTTGGTCAAGTTACAGTTGACTTTTTCAACTGTCCAAATATGGAAACTTTTGCATCTTGAGACTTTTTGAGCCTTGCCTTGAGAATCATGATCAAGAATTGATCAAATGATGTTTGTGGCTTCAAAATAAGATGTTGACCAAAAATTTGAACTTTTGACTGTCAAATGACCATTTTGCCCCTGCAGTTGACTGTAGGGCAATTAGGGTTTTTGACTGTGCCATTTTGTGCTGTAAGTCTTGAAACTTGGTATGAGGATGCTTGACCATGTTTATAGGCATGTGGGACTTGGTTGGACCCTTGGAAACTTCAATTTCTTACTCAGAACCAAAACCCTAGTTTTTGACTGTTAGGAGGCCCTTGAACTGTGCAACCCTTGGGGATATTTTGAAGCATGTTCTTTGCAAATCTTGAAGAATATGGGAGGGCAAATTTTGGGGTACAACAGTTACCACTGTTCAATCTTCTTAGACCTGAGGATGCAGATTGGCTGACGTGCCTTTCGTAATCTGAAGGTAGAAGATGATTGAACACTAGAGTGCCCAGAAATTTGCGCTCACATAGTAGTGTGATGGTGGGAATGGACTTATAGATGCCATTTGGAGATTGATGGATAGGATGATGGGCTTATAGACGCCATCTGGAGATTGATGGATAGGATGATGGGCTTATAGATGCCATCTGGATGTCGATCGCGTAAGAGATTCCTTAGCGAGAACTTGCATACCTGAAAAAGAAAATGATTACCTGGCCTGTTACAGGAGCTGGTCTTCAAACTCTTTGTATAGATGCGCCCTGACTGGTTACAGGAATTGAATCTGGAGCTTCAAAAAAGGTGATGAATGAACCAGGGATGGTTACTACCTCAACGGGACGGTGAGAGAACCTTGGACGATTACTACCTCAACAGGAACGTTGAGAGAACCTTGGACGATTACTACCTCAACAGGAACGCTGAGAGAATCTTGGGCGACTTCAACCTCAACGGTAACGCTGAGAGAATCTGGGGCGACTTCAACCTCAACAGTGACACTGAGAGAATCTGGGGCGACTTCAACCTCAACAGTAACGCTGAGAGAATCTTGGATGTCTTCTACTGGGATAAGAATCAGGGGGATCTTAGGGTCGATCTGACTGAACCGGAGAAGGCCTTTGACTGGATAAGAATCAGGAAAAATCTTAGGGTCGACTTAACTGAACCAAGCAAGGTCTTGGAATAACTTCAACTGGGCAAGAATCAGGGAGATCTTAGGGTCGATCTGACTGAACTAGAGAAGGCCTTTGACTGGATAAGAATCAGGAAAATCTTAGGGTCAATTTAACTGAACCAGACAAGGTCTTGAAATATCTTCAACTGGATAAGAATCAGGGAGATCTTAGGGTCGATCTGATGAACCAGAGAAGGCCTTTGACTGGATAAGAATCAGGAAAATCTTAGGGTCGATTTAACTGAACCGGACAAGGTCTTGAAATCTTCAACTGGATAAGAATCAGGGAGATCTTAGGGTCGATCTGACTGAACCAGAGAAGGCCTTTGACTGTATAAGAATCAGGAAAATCTTAGGGTCGATTTAACTGAACTGGACAAGGTCTTGGAATCTTCAACTGGATAAGAATCAGGGAGATCTTAGGGTCGATCTGACTGAACCAGAGAAGGCCTTTGGCTGGATAAGAATCAGGAAAATCTTAGGGTCGATTTAACTGAACCAGACTAAAGTCTTGGAATATAGCTGAGAACTTAACTAGATCTTTCCTGAAAGGTAAAGGTCAGTCATATGCAAGGCATGACATGAATCAAGCAATGATGTTCTCATAAATGAGATTTGTAAGATATGATGCGTATATGCATGCTATAATGTATGAAAATGTGATGTTTATGAATGTATCTTTGCGTCTTAGGAAAATAAATCCTTGACGGGTGCCGGGAAGTCACTCCTGGGCTGATGTTGAAGAATAGCTCTTTGCTTCCGCTGGGGATGATAGTTGCAAGAATACTGGTAGGAGAAGATAACTCCGTTGGGGAATAAACTTGGTGAATGGATTGCTCTGCAGGGAGAACATTACTCTAACGATCTTGCTAGGGAACAATACTCTGTGGAGAGAGAGGTACTTTGATGGTTGTTAATGGTAACTTCGCTGGAGAGAGAGGTCCCCAGAAACATATCCACAAGCTCCCGATCAGCCAATGGTGGTTGCACTCTTCCGGCGAGGTCTCTCCACTTCTGAGCATAATCTTTGAATCCTTAACCCGTTCCCATTGACATAACCTGGAGTTAGGTACGCGTAGGAGCGAGGTCAGAATTGTACTGGTACTGCCTGTAGAAAGCAGTAGCCAAATCTTCCCAACTACGGATACTGGCTCCGTCGAACTGGTAAAACCATTCAAGCTGAGTCCCAGAGAGACTGTCTTGAAATAAATGGATCCATAAGTTCTTATCAGCGGTGTACGGCTGAATGTTCCTTACATATGACCGAAGGTGCAGCTTCGGACAAGAAACTCCGTCATACTTAGCAAAGGCCGGTGCTTTGAATTTGTTGGGAATCACCAACCCAGATGATAGACCCAGATCACCAAAGTCCAGACTAGGCACTTTTTGAACTTCCATCGCACTCAACCGGTCTTCCAGTTGTTTGTATCTATCCTTAGCCGGAGGATACTGATCTTCATCGAAGTCCGTCTCATTGTTTGAGACCACAGGGCTAGGAGCCCTCCTTTCTTCTTGACTATCTTTCCTTCCAGATGAGGTGGTCAAATCAACTTCCTCCCGTAGCCTATTTCCAAACCGATAACCTGTGTTAAACAGGACTGTCCTCTTCTTCTTCTTCTTCTTCTTCTCTTTCAGAATCAGGGTCTTCAGATCTTGCTGACCTTTAGCTAGATTCATGAAAAACTCTTGGAATTGGGAATTCTGGGCCTGTAGGGCCTTGATTGCTTGCTCGGTTGATGGTTCAGCAGACATGATGAGTGCTGAAATAAACAACGAAGAAGATAAGAGACCTGTAATGGGTACCTGTTATGAAGTGCATGGGATGAAATGCGTATGACATGATTTCAAAGACAATCGGGAGATTCAAATTTGTAAAAAAGGAATGAAACACACTTTATTAGATAAACTTTGAATTTCAAATTGTTCAACAAATTGCCCTTAAGGCGTTACAAGAATGGAAATACTGAAAAGTAAATAAAACTAGAAGGGAAATAGTCAAAGGACAATCAGTGCTCCCATGGTCTCTTCTTGTCGATGCGGACATAGTCATTGAGAATCCGCTCGTTCTCCAGCTTCCTAGTCAACCTCTGGATCTTATGCTCTTGCTCGTTAAACTTTTCTCGGTAAGCATCCCGTTCCTCTCTCAGCTGCATCAAAGACCTTTTCAGTGACCCAATGTCAGTGGGCATGTAAGGGTGGAGGATGGTAGGAAGAACCCCCTCTTCATTAGCAACTTCAACAATGATAGGCAGGACGGCTTCATAAGGCATACCCAGCTTTTGGGCACGGATACGGACCCATCTGAGATATGGCTCCATTGGAAGAGAAGTATTTGGACCTAGCTCATGTGGATCAGATCTGTGAACTCTATCCCAAGCCCTTATGAATCTGCAGCGTTGCTCGTCGCTATCCCCTTGAAAATCAAAGATGATACTAGGCATGAACAACTCATGAGGTCCTTCTCTTCTGGCTCTCCCAAACTGACATAAGGCTAAGCACGGATTGTAAGAAATTCCTCCATGGGTTCCTATCAATGGAACATTGGGGTATTCCCCACAGCGATCAATAATGGCCACCTCATCCATACCCTTAAGAGTCCAAATGATGTCATTAAAAGAGAGAGACATAACCCTATAGGCCCAACCCATGCCTTCTTTGTTCTTCAACACTGATTTGGGGAGGTACAAAATAAACCACCTTACCAATAATGGAGCACAGCACATCAAGGTTCCCCGCTTTCGGGCAGTACGGGCATAAAGCTGATGAAGAATGTCACCCAAGAGAGTGGGTACAGGATTACGAGAGATAAAGACTTTCACCGTATTCACATCAACAAAAGAGTCAGAGTTCAGAAACAATACCAAGCCATATATCAGAAGAGCTAGAATATCTTCAAATGCTTTGAAGTCTAGACTATCCCAGAAATAATTAGCCTTACCAACCAAGAACTTAGTCAGAAATCCCTTTGCTCCACTTCTAGTCTCCCAATTAGCCATTACCTCATCCTTTGTCAAATGAAGGGATGAAGCAATCTCTTCGGGCCTAAGGATCTTCTCCCAACCAGTAAACGGGGTCTGCTCCAGAATAGAGATAGCGAGCAGATCAGAGAACTCTTCTAAGGTGGGAACCAACTGGTAGTCCTGGAAAGTAAAGCAATGGTACAACTGATCATAGAATTGGACCAAAACACTCATCATCTGCTCGTCCAATTTGGAGGTGACCAAACTGAGAAGATACCCATGTCTTCTGATGAAAGAGGTAGTATCAGGCATCTTTGCAACCAATTCTTTAAGCATGGTGGGAACCTGAACAAAGTTAATCTGGATGGTATTCCTACGCATGGGCATCATGACCTACAAAACAGAACAAAGATAAATCCCTCCTGTCTTTGAAATAGGTTAGTCCAATGCAAGATGTATGCAATGTTATGATGTCATGATGTCATGATAGTAAGCACACCACAAGTATCCACAAATAGCAAACATGGTAAAGGCACACAAGTCACACAGAGAGCCCTTAGATTTCAGGCTGGAAAGGAGCTTAGGTACTACCCTCTTTCAGTTCAATTGGTTTAAACCTGTCCTAAAAATAGTAACCGGGTTCTAGAGGATCTCAATATCACTGACTACCCTCAATCGGTCATAATTCCAGTTTAGCAACCTTTTCTTGCGGCCGGAATCATCGCGAGAGTTTAGTCTCAATGAGTGTAGCATACTGCTACTGTTCTATGGCCAAGTTGGTCAATTTAAAGGTTCTAAGGTCAGTTGGTGCTTAATGACCCCTTAGATGACCCATATTCTCCTCGTTCCAACACAAGGGATATCGGTACAATCTAAAGTGCCACACCAAGGTAGCTACTGCTTCAACCGTATCGGTCTATGCCGTACAGTTCCCTCACAGTTTATTGCTACTTACCTAAATGGTATCCCCCAGATCCGGGTTAGGATCTATAGTAACTCCGATACAAGCCCACAAATATAAAGCATACAAAGCAAACAATTGAAAACACAATGATCTAATCCTAAGGTACACCCCACTTATAAGTAGTATCCCTAGCAGAGTCGCCAGTTCTGTGATACGGTGGGAGAGAACTGACTGTTTTTGGAATGCTGGTTCGCGTTTTGTGTTTGTTTTCACAAAATTTCGCGGTAAGCAAGAGTCACCACCGTCTTTTATTTTATCCAACAAGGAAAGGAAAAAAGCACAGAAAAATTCCTTTTTCGAGATGTTTCTCGGGTCCGAGGGGTAGATTATAGAAAGGGAAGGTGTTAGCACCCTTTCTATCCGTGGTTATCCACAGGTTCTTAGGTACTTGCTCAAAGTATTTTCAAAAATTTCTTTTCTTTGTGTTTGTGGGTTTGAAAGAAGTTTTTGTTTGAAAACTTTGATCGTATGAAGTGTTTTGAAAAACTTTGTTCGAAAAGTGTAAGTGTGAAATGTTTTTGTTTTTTTTGAAAGAGCAAGTACTTAAGAACCATCTACCTACTCGAAAAAGGGATCGTTCTATGCTATCTTCCTTTAGACAATGCTATCCCACTATGAATGAGTAGGTAGAACCGTCGTTGGAGTTTAAGGGTCAATTCGATTAAGGGACATGCGGTCACTAAAGCAATGTTAGGACGCCTTAGCGGTAACCCTAATGTCTTAGATCATTTTTCCGAGGCAACCATTTCGAGGCAACTATGATCTTTGGACAAGAGGGCGACCTCTAAAACTTCCTATACTCAATGACCACGTTCGAAGGCAACCAAGTGAGGTGTATCTTAAGAGTGCGCATGTGCGAGTGTGTTGTTTAGGTTAATTTTATCTTTGTACATGTCAATGGTTATCTATGTTGATTTTAGGTTCAAACATTTGATCTTGTCATGCATTCCCTATTACCAAACATCTAACAGTTTATAAGTTGCGGAAATTAAATTGCGGAAATTTAACTAACTATTACAAGGCGTCGGGTATTTACATCGCCAAAAGCAACCCTTGAAATTAAAATGCGGAAAATAAATAAAGCGATAAAATAATTAAAGTCCTAATTAAACTATTACATTCTAGGAAACAGATACAATAATGAAATAAATATGGAACGCGTGCGGGAAATTAAATCGGGCGCATGTTTTTTAGGGTTTTGACCCTTTTTTGAAAGAAAGCATTTTTTTGGTTATTTTTTGAATTAAAAAGAAATAAGATCTAAGTTAATTATTAAATAAATAAATAAATAAATAAATTAATGAAAATAATATTTTTTGGATTTTTGATATTTAAAGAAATAAAAATAAATTAATCAAAGTTAGTAAAACCTAATTATCTAAATTAATTTTAATTATTACAAAAAGATTAAAGTTATTTCCTAATTAAACTAAATTAATTACATTAATATTTATTTACAAAAATAAAGTGCTGAATTTAATTTTAGTAAATAAAATATATATTTTTGGTTTTTGATTTTATTAAGAAAAAGCTTGATTGGTTAATTAAATAATAAAAATAATAACAATTAATTAATTAAAAGAAAATAATAAAAATAGAGAGAGTGAGGGTTTGGGCCTGTATAAGGGGGTTCATTCAGCAATTCCAAGGCCCATTTGTCCACTGGCCTGGTTGACTTTCCTGGTTCCCTATACGCCTTTGACTTGGTCTTATGATGAACCTCCAATATGGACCACCAGATCTGGCCTGGGGCCATCTGGCAAGCATTGGAATGAGGGAGTATCATGTACTGCGCGCTTGGAAAGGCATTGGATAACCTGGAAACAAAATATAACAAATATGTGGGGGACCTGGGACTCGAACCCAGGTCCTATTGGATCTTGCACTAACGCCTTCGCCACTGAGCCACTACGCTTCATTTGTCATAGTATTAGGTAATAATAATAATATGGGAAACAAGCCAATATGCCAGAAAATATAAAAATAAAGCGCGAGATTTGAATCAGCGAATGGGAGGGAGACGCGTCATCGTCTTCTTCGTTGGACCTGGTTATTTACCTGCGGATTTTTATCCGCAGCTAAATCCGTATCTGCATCCTAAAATCTATCCTAGGCCATAGAAATTAATTCCAAGACCATAGTCATGCTCGTCTAGGCCTCCTGAGCACGTCTATATCCATTAATGGCTCCAATTTTAACTGTAGCAAAAATGCCCAAAAAACACAAACCAAGAACCCTAGATTCTGCTAGGGGGTTACTGGCTATGTAAATGCAATCAAATAATGCAAAAAGCTTAGAAATTGCATGAGCATCATAAATATACCAAAGATTTGTCAAAAAGGTGCAAGAATATGAGGATACGGTTTCAACTGAAAAGTGATTTTTTGAGACACTTACAAAGCTTCTGGGCGTGTATGGAGACTGGTTTTGGATTGGTTTCCCTTCAAGGATGGTCCAACAATTGATTAGTGTGGAGATTTGGTGTTGAAACTGCCTCTATGCACGATTTCAGTTTCCAACTTTTTGCCAATTTTTTCATGTTTGGTTTTTGTGTTCTTGCAGCTTCCAACCCTTAAAACTCGTGCCTTTGCATTGTATATGTAATAAGGAGTGCATTAGGTCAACAATTTTGGACTGAATCCTTATGCATTATGGCTTGGAGATTTGATTTGATCCTCCATTGAAAACCTTCCAATTTTGCCAAAAATCCATCTTTTTGTTCATGATATGGTGAGATACGAATTTGATGCTGATCATGATGTTAATTAAGACCTATAACAACCAAAAAGATCCTAAGTAATCAATATTTGGATTTTATTTGATTTAAATTGATTTAAAATGAATTAATTCAATAAAAAATCAAATAAAATAGAAAAATAATAAATGGACACAAGGCTGAAGCTAGGACGCGTGTGTAGTGTGACAAGATCAAATCAAGTGAAAAAGAATGGGCCCATTTGACAAATAAATGAAGTTTTGGGGATAGTTAACTTTTGGCAATTTTGCAAAAATGCCCAACTTCAACAATGCACAACTTCTTAAATTTTGAACTTCTGGAAGTGTTCTTGGACTTTATAGAAAGCTGGAGATGTACTATAACCAACCCTTTTGGTCTCATCTCATTTTGATATTCCATGCTCAAGTTATAAGCTTTGGCAAAAAAGGTGTTTTTGTTGACTTTCAAAAATGACCTATAATGTCCAAATTTGTAACTTCTTGTGAGTGAATTTTATGATCTTGGGGTATGAAGATGGATTGTTGGAAATTGCATCCTATTCAAAATGAGATTTGGATGGGTCATTTCTAATAAAGTATGAGAAAGTTATGCTTGGTCAAATTTGAGTTGACTTTTCCTACAAAACCCTAATTTAACAAATTTTGAGTCTTGATGCATTTTGAGCAATCCTTGATGAATCATGATCAACCCTTGATCAAATGATGAAATATCCTTCAAAATGAGAATTTTGACAAAAAATCTTGAAGTTTGACTGTATTTGGGTCGCAGTTGACTTTTGCCATAGCATAGTCGATTTTTGGACCTCTTGAGCAATTGATTGACCAAAC
The DNA here is from genome assembly GCA_948472305.1 of Vicia faba. NCBI lineage: Eukaryota > Viridiplantae > Streptophyta > Magnoliopsida > Fabales > Fabaceae > Vicia > Vicia faba. The sequence continues at coordinate 402,675,897 of OX451735.1, forward strand.
ATCCTCTGCAAGGCTTGAAATTTGACATGGATGACCTTGAGAACATATTAGGACATTGGAGAGAACTTGAGGTCATTTGGATGCAATGACCTTGATGCAATACAAAACCCTAATTTGAGGTTGACTGCCTTAGGAGATGATTTGACTGTCCAACTCTTGAGCAATCTTGAGCCACTTGGAGATTTTTCTTGCAATGTCTTGGGAAATATGAGAGGGAAAATTTTGGGGTACAACAGCTGCCCCTGTTCAATCTTCTTAAACCTGAGCATATAGATTGGCTTTCGGGCCTTTTGTGATCCGAAGGTAGAAGATGATTGAACACTAGAGTGCCTAGAAATTTGCACTCGCATGAAGTGGTATCAGCCTAGTGATGTCGGGAATGGGCTTACATATGCCATTTGGAGACTGTTGATAGGTGGTCTGAACTTCGACTGGAATATGAATCAAGGAGATCTTATCGTCGATCTGACTGAACTAGGGAAGGTCTTGGATTAACTTTGACTGGATCGGCATTAGAAAAATATTTAGGAATCAATTTAACTGGACCAGACAAGGTCTTGGAATAACTTCAACTGGAATACGAATCAGGGAGATCTTATCGGAGATCTGACTGAACCAGAGGTGGTCTTGGATTTACTTTGACTGGATCAACATCAGAAAAATCTTTAGGAATCGATTTAGCTGGACCAGACAAGGTCTTCGAATAACTTCAACTGGAATACGAATCAGGGAGATCTTATCGGCAATCTGACTGAATTAGAGGAGGTCTTGGATTAACTTTGACTGGATCGGTATCAGAAAAATCTTTAGGAATCAATTTAACTGGACCAGACAAGGTCTTGGAATAACTTCAACTGGAATACAAATCAGGGAGATCTTATCGGCGATCTGATTGAACCAGAGGAGGTCTTTGATTAACTTTGATTGGATCAACATCAGAAAAATCTTTAGGAATCGATTTAACTGGACCAGACAAGAGTCTTGGAATAACTTTGACTGGATCGACATTAGAAAAATCTTTAGGAATTGATTTAACTGGACCAGACAAGAGTCTTGGAATAACTTTGACTGGATCGGCATCAGAAAAATCTTTAGGAATCGATTTAACTGGACCAGACAAGGTTTTGGCATAACTTTGACTAGATCAGCATTAGAAAAATCTTTAGGAATCAATTTAACTGGACCAGACAAGGTCTTGGATTAACTTTGACTGGATCGACATCAGAAAAATCTTTAGGAATCTATTTAACTGGACCAGACAAGGTCTTGGATTTACTTTGACTAGATCGACATCAGAAAAAATCTTTAGGAATCGATTTAACTGGACTAGACAAGGTCTTGGAATAACTTCAATTGGAATACGAATCAGGGAGATCTTATCGACGATCTGACTTAACCAGAGGAGGTCTTGGATTAACTTTGACTGGATCGGCATCAGAAAAATCTTCAGGAATCAATTTAACTGGACCTGGCAAGAGTCTTGGAATAACTTTGACTGGACTACAAATCAGGGAGATCTTCGCGGCGATCTAACTGAACCAGAGGAAGTCTTTGACATAGTTGAGAATTTAACTGCATCTTTCCTGAAAGGTAAAGGTCAGTCATATGCAATGCATGATATGGATCAAGCTATGATGTTCTCAAAATAAATGAGATTGTGTTATATGATGCGTATATGTATGTATCATGATGTATGGAAATGTAATGTTTTAGCTGGGGAAAATAAATCCCGGATAGCTGCTGGAGAGTAGAGTTGGATTCTTCGCTTCCGCTGGGGATGGTGAACGAAGGTGATTGCGAGAATAAACCTGCAGGAGAAGATAACTCTGTTAGGGAATAAATCAATGAGGAGATTATTCCGTGGGGAAGAGACGCCCTGCTGAGGCTTCCACTAATAAACTCTACTGAGGATGGATTATCGTTGCTGGTGATATTGAATCTGTTGAGGATTGAATTCCTGTTGGTGAAAGGAAAGAATTTCGATGGGGATAATCTTTCAGTTGCCACTTGCTGGGGATAACCCTGTTAGGATTTTGTGGGGATAATCCTCTGAATTCTGCTGGGAGTGATCCTTTGAACTCAGATGGGGAGATTTATTTTGTACTCCGCTGGGGATGAACTTCCAGAGTCTACTGGGGATGATGATTCAACTCCGTTGGGGAAGCTTTTTAGAGTGTGCTGGGGAAATATTGACTCCACCGGGGGTATCTTGTATTCTGTCGGGGAACATTCTCATACTCTGCTAGGGAATATTAAGACTGCCAGGGATATCAAGCCTTTTTAGTGCTGATGGTAGATCAACTCTGCTTGGGGAGAGTATTGCTGATTTGTTCATAGTTGCAAGTCTCAGCTGGGGAGAGCTACCATTACTGTCTTACTCTGCGGGGAGTGAAGGTATCTGAGCCATATTCTTCAGCTGAATTTACCTTGTACGTGGTGTACAGAGCAACTACACAGCTTGGACACTTCTTATTGCCCCTGTTTATGACATTACCCGTAATTCGTCTTTTGTTTCGCATGTAAATATTTATGAGCAGCAATTAATGTCAAATGCATATATCAAAAAATGAACATTGGACGTTCTTTGCAAAACAAAACAATAAAGGAAAAACAGTTTGAAATTTCTTTGAAAATGAATTGTATTGATTTTGAAGTTTGGCCTGTAAATAGGCGTTTTTGTACAAGAGGCTGACGTCCTAGTAAGAGAACGCCGCCGAATAATAGAATTTACACAATTTGTGAAAAGAAAACAAACCAGCTATGTGAATAATCCCACTGGGTTCAAACTCTTCTATTGCCTTTATATCCTCGAGCATCTCATCACTTTGCTAGTTGGTTGAAGGTAGATCAGATTGATTAGTGCCGTCTGAGCTTAATAGTCGATACCGAAGTCTAGATGCAAGGTGATCCAATGAGACATAGTGTTACGCTTTAATCCCTAATTTTTTCCTGGACCGCCCTTTCAGGTTTTCAGTCCACCGGGATACCCTTTTCTGCCCAAGCCGCCTTTTCAGGTTTTCAACTTGCTGGGTGTACGGATTTTTTTGTTTTCATCCCTTATTTTTGCCCGAACCCTTTTGGTTCGTCGGGAAGCCCTTATTTTTTCCTAGGCCAGTCAACCTAGCGGGTCTTTGATTATGCGTAGTATCTTTTCACTATGTCTGCATTGACGGGGTGAGGAAGATCGTCACCATCCATGGTGGTTAGAATCATAGCTCCTCCTGAGAAAATGTTCTTGACCACAAATGTCCCTTCTAAGTAGGGGTCCATTTGCCCCTGGGATCAACTTGAGGTAGGATAATGCGCTTTATTACCAGATCCCCAACTTGATACTCTTGTCGTCTGACTTTCTTGTTAAATGCCTTAATCATCCGTTTTTGATACGTTTGACCATGACAAATAGTAGTAAGTCTCTTTTCGTCGATTAGGTTCAGCTGATCAAGCCAGGTCTGAATCCAGTCATCTTCACTCAAACCTGCATCCTTCATGATTCGGAGAGAGGGTATCTGAACTTCAATGGGCAAGACTGCCTCCATGCCATATACCAAGGAAAAGGGTGTTGCCCCTGTTGACGTCCGTGCTGAGGTATGGTACCCATGAAGAGCAAATGGTAACATCTCGTGCTAGTCTTTGTATGTCACTGTCATCTTCTGCACAATCTTCTTAATGTTCTTATTAGCCGCTTCGACAGCCCCATTCATCTTCGGCCGGTAGGGAGAAGAGTTATGATGCTGTATCTTGAATTGCTTGCAGAGCTCAGTGATCATCTTGTTGTTGAGATTGGTACCATTGTCCGTAATGATCCTCTCTGGTATACCGTATCGACATATCAGATTATGCCGAATGAACCATGCCACGGCGTTCTTGGTTACAGTAGCAAAGGAAGCTGCTTCAACCCATTTTGTAAAGTAATCGATTGCTACCAGGATGAAACGGTGCCCGTTGGATGCCGTAGGTCTGATCTCGCCGATCATATAAATGCCCCACATTGCAAAAGGACAAGGTGCCGTCAAGACGTTCAGAGGAACTGGAGGTATGTGCACCTTATCAGCATAGACTTGGCACTTGTGACATGTTTGAGAATGCTGATAACAATCAGCTTCCATTGTGGACCAATAATATTCTGCCCGAAGGATTTTCTTTGCCATGGTATGTCCACTGGAATGAGTTCCAAAAGTACCTTCATGTAACTCCGCCATGATCCTTTCTGCTTCATTCTTATCCACACAACGCAGTAGGGTCAAATCATGGTTACGCTTATAAAGGATGTCATTGCTGATGAAGAACTTCGCTGCGAACCTCCTCAGAAACTTCTTGTCATTAACAAATGCACCCTCGGGGTACTCTTGAGCTTCAAGATACCTTTTCACCCATGAAACCAGGGTTTTTCTGTTACCTCTTCAGTCTCAATGTCACAACAATGCGCAGGTTCGTCCAATATTTTAGTGATAATCCGGGGAGCCTCGTTGTCCTAATTGACTTTGAACATAGAAGACATCATAGCCAGCGCGTCCGCCAATTGATTCTCCTCTCTAGGGAAGTGTTCAAAGGTTATCTCCTTGAAATGGGGAAGCAAATGTCAGCACATACTCCTTGTAAGGAATAAAATTTGGGTGTTTCATATCCCACTCGCCTTTGATCTGACTGATCACGAGAGCGGAATCTCCGAAGACACTTAGAAACTTAATCCTTAGGTCAATTGCTGCTCGAAGACCCATGATGCATGCTTCATACTCCGCCATATTATTAGTGCAGTTGAAACATAGTCGGGCAGTAAACAGAGTATGAGAGCCTCTAGGAGATATGATCACGGCACCAATGCCATTACCTAAAGCGTTTGAAGCTCCATCAAAGTACATAGACCATCGGGATCCTTCCTCAGGTCCTTCATCTGGTCCAGGTGTCTCACAATCAGTCACTATCATGATATTCTCGTCTGAAAATTCAAAGTTCATAGACTGATAATCATCCACTGCCTGATGTGCCAAATGATCTGCCAACACACTTCCCTTAATCTCCTTTTGGGTCGTATATTGGATGTCATACTCAGTCAAGATCATCTGCCATCTTGCTATTCTTCTAGACAAAGCAGGCTTTTCGAAGATATACTTGATTGGATCCATCTTTGATATCAACAGAGTAGTGTGAGTCAACATATACTATCTCAGCCGGTGAGCAGCCCATGCCAAAGCGCAGCAAGTTTTCCCGAGAAGTGAGTATCGGGTCTCACAGTCGGTAAACTTTTTGCTAAGGTAATAAATAGCATGCTCTTTTCGGCCATACTCGTCATGCTGCCCCAGCACACACCCTATCGAGTTGTCGAGTACTGTCAAGTATAAGATTAAAGGTCTCCCTTCAACTGGTGGCATCAGAATGGGTGGCTCTTAGAGATACTCTTTGATCCTTTCAAAAGCGGCCTGGCATTCATCATTCCAACGTACCACTTGATCTTTCTTCAGTAGCTTGAAGATTGGCTCATAAGTAGCAGTCAAGTGTGAGATGAATCGGGCAATGTAGTTCAGATATCCCAGAAAGCCTCTGACTTCTTTCTCTGTTTTATGAGCTGGCATCTCCTGTATAGCCTTCACTTTTTCCGGATCCACTTGAATACCTTTGTTGCTTACGACGAAATCCAGTAGCTTACCAGATCTCACCCCGAAGGTGCACTTGTTCGGGTTTAACCTCAGCTTGTACAACTTCAACCTGTCAAATAGCTTCTGAAGGTGGTCAAGGTGTTCTTCCTCCATTTGGGACCTTGGAATCATGTCGTCGACGTATACCTCAATCTCATGATGGATCATGTCATGAAACAAAGCAACCATGGCACGCTGATACGTTGCCCCAGCATTCTTCAGTCCAAAAGGCATGACCTTGTAGCAAAAGGTGCCCCATTGAATAATAAAGGTTGTCTTCTCCATGTCTTCGGGAGCCATTTTAATTTGATTATAACCGGAGAAACCATCCATAAAGGAGAAGACCTTATGCTGAGCGGTGTTGTCAACCAGAACATCAATATGAGGTAGAGGGAAATCATCCTTGGGACTCGCCCTGTTCAGATCCCTATAGTCAACACACATTCGAACCTTACCATCCTTCTTCGGCACAGGAACCACGTTGGCCACCCACTAAGGGTAAGAAGTAACTGCTATAAAACCGGCGTCAAACTGTTTCATAACCCCAGCCTTGATTTTCTCAGACATCTCTGGGCGTATTCAGCGGACCTTCTGTTTCACTGGAGGACAGTCTTCCTTGGTAGGCAGGAGGTGAACCACAATATCGGTATCCAACCCAGGCATATCTTCGTAAGACCAGGCAAAGATCTCAACATAGTCATGCAACATCTGAATCAACCGTTGTTTCACACTAGCTTCCAGATTGGCGCCGATCTTAACTTCTTTCTTGTCTATATCTGTACCCAGATTCACTGGTTCCACCGGCTCTTCGTGCGGATGAATAGCCCTCTCCTCCTGGAGTAAAAGTCTTGCAAGTTCACCAGGCACTTCGCAATCATCTTCACCTTCGTCTTCGACTAATTTGATCGAATTTTCGAAGTCATAACTGGCAGTAGCAGAGTCGTTACCAGTGAGATCCAGAGTGGATGTAGACCTGTATACGTGAGTGTGTGTAAAATAGCTGTTTTACAATATATAATAGAAGAAAGACAAGGAGCGCAAGATTTGAAATGCAAGAAACGTCCAATGCTTTTATTAATGATATATGAGAATGACACACATAAAGCCCTCACAAATGAAGCCACGGTGCCTCGAGTAAGACACCGAGCCATAAATTTTAAACATTGTCTGTTACATATTCAAAACAAAAAGTTTCATTACTGGGTGATAACGGAAACGGGCATAGAATCCGTCGCTGTCCAGTTGCTTAATCCACCATCGGTAGTAGGATAGATCCAACTATCAATGTCAAACTCTTCATCATCATCATCCCTGATAGCATTCACCCCTGCATCTTGTTTAGGCTTCTCTGGTGCTCCGAACTCAGTCTCTTTCGCATCGATCAAGTCTTGTACCTTGTTCTTCAAAACCCAACAATCATCTGTATTATGCCCCGGGCTATCAGAGTGAAAAGCACAGAGGGCATTAGGGTTGTACTTTGGTGACGTTGTGTTTGGATTCTTCGGGGCCTCCCTTGGAATCACCAAATTAGTTTTCAATAGCTGTGGCAGAATCTGAGACAACGTCATGCTGAGACGGGTGAATTGCCTTCGAGGTTTCTCAATTTTTTGTTGATTATTGTGCTGAGCAGCACCAGTAGGTCTTGAAATAACAACCACATTAACAGCTTGGCAGTGTTTAGGTCTGTTCTGTCTTTTCGAACTGTAGACGGCACTAGAGTCTTTCTTAAAAGGCTTCTTCTCGGTGCTTGATGAGGCACCCTTTTGTATCTTACCAGCCTTAATACCAGCCTCAATCCTCTCACCGGTCATAATAAGCTCTGTAAACCCAAATGAAGAACTTCCGATCAGATGGTTAAAAAATGGACCAGACAAGGTCCCCAGAAACATATCCACAAGCTCCCGATCAGCCAATGGTGGTTGCACTCTTCCGGCGAGGTCTCTCCACTTATGAGCATAATCTTTGAATCCTTCACTCGTTCCCATTGACATACCCTGGAGTTGGGTACGCGTATGAGCAAGGTCAGAATTGTACTGGTACTGCCTGTAGAAAGCAATAGCCAAATCTTCCCAACTGCGGATACTGGCTCCGTCCAACTGGTAAAACCATTCAAGCTGAGTCCCTGAGAGACTGTCTTGAAAGAAATGGATCCATAAGTTCTTATCAGTGGTGTACAACTGAATCTTCCTTACATATGACCGAAGGTGCAGCTTCGAAAAAGAAACTCCGTCATACTTAGCAAAGGCTGGTGCTTTGAATTTGTGGGGAATCACCACCCCAGATGATAGACCCAGATCACCACAGTCCAGACCAGACACTTTCTGAACTTCCATCAGACTCAACCGGTCTTCCAGTTGTTTGTATCTATCCTCAGCCGGAGGATACTGATCTCTGTCGAAGTCCGTCTCATTGTCTGAGACCACAGGGCTAGGAGCCCTCCTTTCTTCTTGACTATCTTTCCCTCCAGATGAGGTGGTCAAATCAACTTCCTCCCATAGCCTGTTTCTAAACCGGTGACCTGTGTTAAACAGGACTGTCCTCTTCTTCTTCTTCTTCTCTTTCAGAATCAGGGTCTTCAGATCTTGCTGACCTTTAGCTAGATTCATGAACAGCTCTTGGAATTGGTCATTCTGGGCCTGTAGGGCCTTGATTGCTTGCTCGATTGATGGTTCAGCAAACATGATGAGTGCTGAAATAAACAGCGAAGAAGATAAGAGACCTGTAATGGGTACCTGTTATGAAGTTCATGGGATGAAATGCGTATGACATGATTTCAAAGACAATCGGGAGATTCAAATTTGTAAAAAAGGAATGAAACACACTTTATTAGATAAACTTTGAATTTCAAATTGTTCAACAAATTGCCCTTAAGGCGTTACAAGAATGGAAATACTGAAAAGTAAATAAAACTGGAAGGGAAATAGTCAAAGGACAATCAGTGCTCCCATGGTCTCTTCTTTTCGGTGCATACATAGTCATTGAGAATCCGTTCGTTCTCCAGCTTCCTAGTCCACCTCTGGATCTTCTGCTCTTGCTCGTTAAACTTTTCTTGGTAAACATCCCGTTCCTCTCTCAGCTGCATCCAAGACCTTTTCAGTGCCACAATGCCAGTGGGCATGTAAGGGTGGAGGATGGTAGGAAGAACCCCCTCTTTATAAGAAACTTCAACAATGATAGGCAGGACGACTTCATAAGGCATACCCAGCTTTTGGGCACAGATACGGACCCATCTGAGATATGGCTCCATTGTAAGAGAAGTCTTTGGACCTAGCTCATGTGGACCAGATCTGTGAACTCTATCCCAAGCCCTTATGAATCTGCAGCGTTGCTCGTCGCTATCCCCTTGAAAATCAAAGATGATACTAGGCATGAGCAGCTCATGAGGTCCTTCTCTTCTGGCTCTCCCAAACTGACGTAAGGCTAAGCACGGATTGTAAGAAATTCCTCCATGGGCTCCTATCAATGGAACATTGGGGTATTCCCCACAGCGATCAATAATGGCCACCTCATCCATACCCTTAAGATTCCAAATGATGTCATTATGAGAGAGAGACATAACCCTATAGGCCCAACCCATGCCTTCTTTGTTCTTCAGCACTAATTTGGGGAGGTGCGAAATAAACCACCTCACCAATAATGGAGCACAGCACATCAAGGTTCCCCGCTTTCGGGCAGTACGGGCATAAAGCTGATGAAGAATGTCACCCAAGAGAGTGGGTACAGGATTACGAGAGATAAAGACTTTCACCGTATTCACATCAATAAAAGAGTCAGAGTTCGGAAACAATACCAAGCCATATATCAGAAGAGCCAGAATATCTTTGAATGCTTTGAAGTCTAGACTATCCCAGAAATAATTAGCCTTACCAACCAAGAACTTAGTCAGAAAGCCCTTTGCTCCACTTCTAGTCTCCCAATTAGCCATTACCTCATCCTTTGTCAAATGAAGGGCTGAAGCAATCTCTTCGGGCCTAAGGATCTTCTCCCAACCAGTAAACAGGGTCTGCTCCAGAATAGAGATACCGAGCAGATCAGAGAACTCTTCTAAGGTGGGAACCAACTGGTAGTCCTGGAAAGTAAAGCAATGGTACAGCGGATCATAGAATTGGACTAAAACACTCATCATCTGCTCGTCAAATTTGGAGGTGACCAAACTGAGAAGATACCCATGTCTTCTGATGAAAGAGGTAGTATCAGGCATATTTGCAACCAATTCTTTAAGCATGGTGGGAACCTGGACAAAGTTAATCCGGATGGTATTCCTACGCATGGGCATCATGACCTACAAAACAGAACAAAGATGAATCCCTCATGTCTTTGAAATAGGTTAGTCCAATGCAAGATGTATGCAATGTTATGATGTCATGATGTCATGATAGTAAGCACACCACAAGTATCCACAAATAGCAAACTTGGTAAAGGCACACAAGTCACACAGAGAGCCCTTAGATTTCAGGCTGGCAAGGAGCTTAGGTACTACCCTCTTTCAGTTCAGTTGGTTTAAACCTGTCCTAAAAATAGTAACCGGGTTCTAGAGGATCTCAATATCACTGACTACCCTCAATCGGTCATAATTCCAGTTTAGCAACCTTTTCTTGCAACCGGAATCATCGCGAGAGTTTAGTCTCAATGAGTGTAGCATACTGCTACTGTTCTATGGCCAAGTTGGTCAATTTAAAGGTTCTAAGGTCAGTCGGTGCTTAATGACCCCTTAGATGACCCATATTCTCCTCGTTCCAACACAAGGGATATCGGTGCAATCTAAAGTGCCACACCAACGTAGCTACTACTTCAACTGTATCGGTCTACGCCGTACATTTCCCTCACAGTTTATTGCTACTTACCTAAAGGGTATCCCTCAGATCCAGGTTAGGATCTATAGTAACTTCGATACAAGCCAATAAATATAAAGCATACAAAGCAAACAATTGAAAACACAATGATCTAATCCTAAGGTACACCCCACTTATAAGTAGTATCCCCAGTAGAGTCGCCAGTTCTGTGATACGGTGGGAGAGAACGGACTGTTTTTGGAATGCTGGTTCACGTTTTGCGTTTTTTTTTGCAAAATATCGCGGTAATAAAGAGTCGCCACCGTCTTTTATTTTATCCAACAAGGAAAGGAAAAAAGCACAGAAAAATTCCTTTTTCGAGATGTTTCTCGGGTCCGGGGGGTAGATTATAGAAAGGGAAGGTGTTAGCACCCTTTCTATCAGTGGTTATCCACGGGCTCTTAGGTACTTGCTCAAAGTGTTTTCAAAAATTTATTTTCTTTGTGTTTGTGGGTTTGAAAGAAGTTTTTGTTTGAAAACTTTGATCGTATGAAGTGTTTTGAAAAACTTTGTTCGAAAAGTGTAAGTGTGAAATGTTTTTGTTTTTTTGAAAGAGCAAGTACTTAAGAACCATCTACCTACTCGAAAAAGGAATCATTTTATGCTATCTTCCTTTAGACAATGCTATCCCACTATGAATGAGTAAGTAGCACCATCGTTGGAGTTTAAGGGTCAATTCGATTAAGGGACGTGCAGTCACTAAAGCAATGTTAGGACGCCTTAGCGGTAACCCTAATGTCTTAGATCATTTTTCCGAGGCAACCGTTTCGAGGCATCTATGATCTTTGGACAAGAGGGAGACCTCTAAAACTTCCTATACTCAATGACCACGTTCGAAGGCAACCAAGTGAGATGTACCCTAAGAGTGCGCATGTGCGAGTGTGTTGTTTCGGTTAATTTTATCTTTGTACATGTCAATGGTTATCTATGTTAATTTTAGGTTCAAACATTTGATCTTGTCATGCATTCCCTATTACCAAACATCTAACAGTTTATAAGTTGCGGAAATTAAATTGCGGAAATTTTACTAACTATTACAAGGCGTCAGGTATTTACATCGCCAAAAGCAACCCTTGAAATTAAAATGCGGAAAATAAATAAAGCGATAAAATAATTAAAGTCCTAATTAAACTATTACATTCCGGGAAACAGATACAATAATGAAATAAATATGGAACGCGTGCGGGAAATTAAATCGGGCGCATGTTTTTTAGGGTTTTGACCCTTTTTTGAAAGAAAGCATTTTTCTAGTTATTTTTTGAATAAAAAAGAAATTAGATCTAAGTTAATTATTAAATAAATAAATAAATTAATTAATTAATGAAAATAATATTTTTTGTATTTTTGATATTTAAAGAAATAAAAATAAATTAATCAAAATTAGTAAAACCTAATTATCTAAATTAATTTTAATTATTACAAAAAGATTAAAGTTATTTCCTAATTAAACTAAATTAATTACATTAATATTTATTTACAAAAATAAAGTGCTGAATTTGATTTTAATAAAGAAAATATATTTTTTTGGTTTTTGATTTTATTAAGAAAAAGCTTGATTGGTTAATTAAATAATAAAAATAATAACAATTAATTAATTAAAAGAAAATAATAAAAATAGAGAGAGTGAGGGTTTGGGCCTGTATAAGGGGGTTCATTCAGCAATTCCAAGGCCCATTTGTCCACTGGCCTGGTTGACTTTCCTAGTTCCCTATACGCCTTTGACTTGGTCTTATGATGGACCTCCAATATGGACCACCAGATCTGGCCTGGGGCCATCTGGCAAGCATTGGAATGAGGGAGTATCATGTATTGCGCGCTTGGAAAGGCATTAGATAACCTGGAAACAAAATATAACAAATATGTGGGGGACCTGGGATTTGAACCCAGGTCCTATTGGATCTTGCACTAACGCCTTCGCCACTGAGCCACTACGCTTCATTTGTCATAGTATTAGGTAATAATAATAATATGGGAAACAAGTCAATATGCCAGATAATATAAAAATAAAGCGCGAGATTTGAATCAGCGAATGGGAGGGAGACGCATCATCGTCTTCTTCGTTGGACCTGGTTATTTACCTGCGGATTTTTATCCGCATCTAGATCCGTATCTGCATCCTAAAATCTATCCTAGGCCATAGAAATTAATTCCAAGACCATAGTCATGCTCGTCTAGGCCTCCTGAGCACGTCTATATCCATTAATGGCTCCAATTTTAACTATAGCAAAAATGCCCAAAAAACACGAACCAAGAACCCTAGATTCGGATAGGGGATTACAGGCTATGTAAATGCAATCAAATAATACAGAAAGCTTAGAAATTGCATGAGCATCATGAATATACCAAAGATTTGTCAAAAAGGTGCAAGAATATGAGGATACAGTTTCAACTGAAAAGTGATTTTTTGAGACACTTATAAAGCTTATGGGCGCGTATGGAGACTGGTTTTGGATTGGTTTCCCTTCAAGGATGGTCCAGCAATTGATTAGTGTGGAGATTTGGTGTTGAAACTGCCTCTATGCACGATTTCAGTTTCCAACTTTTTGCCAATTTTTTCAAGTTTGGTTTTTATGTTCTTGCAGCTTCCAACCCTTAAAACTCGTGCCTTTGCATTGTATATGTAATAAGGAGTGCATTAGGTCAACAATTTTGGACTGAATCCTTATGCATTATGGCTTGGAGATTTGATTTGATCCTCCATTGAAAACCTTCCAATTTTTCCAAAAGTCCATCTTTTTGTTCATGATATGGTGAGATATGAATTTGATGCTGATCATGATGTTAATTAAGACCTATAACAACCAAAGAGATTCTAAGTAATCAATATTTGAATTTTATTTGATTTAAATTGATTTAAAGTGAATTAATTCAATAAAAAATCAAATAAAATAGAAAAATTAATAAATTGACACAAGGCTGAAGCTAGGACACGTGTGTAGTGTGACAAGATCAAATCAAGTGAAAAAGAATGGGCCCATTTCACAAAAATCGAAGTTTTGGGGATAGTTGACTTTTGGCAATTTTGCAAAAATGCCCAACTTCAACAATGCACAACTTCTTCAATTTTGAACTTTTGGAAGTGTTCTTGGACTTTATAGAAATCTTGAGATGTCCTCTAACCAACCCTTTTGGTCTCATCTCATTTTGATATTCCATGCTCAAGTTATAAGCTTTGGCAAAAAAGGTGTTTTTGTTGACTTTCAAAAATGACCTATAATGTCCAAATATGTAACTTCTTGTGAGTGCATTTTATGATCTTAGGGTATGAAGTTGGATTGTAGGAAATTACATACTCTTAAAAATGAGCTTCGGATGGGTCATTTCTCATAAAGTATGATAAAGTTATGCTTGGTCAAAGTTGAGTTGACTCTTCCTGCAAAACCCTAAATTAGCAACTTTTGAGTCTTGATGCATTTTGAGCAATCCTTGATGAATCATGATCAACCCTTGATCAAATGATGAAATATCCTTCAAAATGATAATTTTGACAAAAAATCTTGAAGTTTGACTGTATTTGGGTCGCAGTTGACTTTTGCCCTAGCACAGTCGATTTTTGGACCTCTTGAGCAATTGACTGACCAAACTTCCTCTTCAAGGCTTGAAATTTGACATGGATGACCTTGAGAACATATTAGGACATTGGAGAGAACTTGAGGTCATTTGGATGCAAGGACCTTGATGCAATACAAAAGCATAATTTGAGGTTGACTTCCTTAGGAGATGATTTGACTGTCCAACTCTTGAGTAATCTTGAGCCACTTGGAGATTTTTCTTGCAATGTCTTGGGAAATATGAGAGGGAAAATTTTGGGGTACAACAATGGGCTAGAGTGGTTCCTTTTCATTCAATGGAGACATGTAAATCTTTATTGTGATTTCTTCTGGATGGAGTTAAATCAGTAACCGAGAATCCCAAACCATTATTGGTATTCAAACTCGCAACACAAATTTCAAACTGATAGGCTGTAGTCTCTTGAGGAACATGAGCTTTCTTCAAAAAATTTATCAAGGCTTGAGCATGCGCATCAGAACAAAGTAATAAAGATAGCATAGAAATATTAGAGGGGGTTTTCCCCAACTGCTATACTATCTTATAACCACTTTTCCTTATGATCTTCAAAATCGCCTCCATCTATTGGGTAGAGGGTTCCTCAGTTGTAATGTCTTTGGCGGGCGCCTCCATCCTGGCAGGCTCAATCATCATTTCTTTGCCCCTAGCATTAGTACTAGGTTTGTCAGCAGTAATGCGAACATGTGTAGTTATGGTGGTTGGAGGTGAAATGTTAGGAGATAAGATTCTCCCCGTCCTTATCACCTTTGCTAGAGCCAACAATGTTTGTAATATCAGCAGTCTTGTCTTCACCAATCCAGGAGTCTTGTCTAATACCATGGTAGTATACTTTAGTGCCATAATTCCAAGGTACCGCCTTATTAGAATAATAATGGACTGGACCTAGTATGGTAATTATCAATGGAGCTATCTTTGGTTCATTGGAAATCCTTTAGGACCCTTTGAAGTGATCCTAATAGGTTTGTTGGATATAATGATGATGGATATGTCTTCAACTTCTTGAGGCATAACTTCAGTCAAACTTTTTACAGACGGAGTTCTTTCGAGTAAAATCTCATGGCTATCTATTAGGTGTTGGACACCTTTTTTCAGCCATTCACAACCATTGATTTTCACAGCACAACAATAACAATCTTCAAGGTAACTAGGGAAACCCCCAACTTTCAACAAATTGTTTTTGACAAACTTCAATGGAGTGGTTAAGTCATTAACAAATGAAACAAAATCAGTATCTTCAATAGCGTCGACACCTTTGCCATGATTTGGCATAGGTGCGGTGATTACATTCAGATTTGGAGGAGGATCAAATTTAATGGTCTTGTTGTCAATGAGGTCTTGGATTTTATTCTTGAGAGACAAACAATCATTTGTTTCGCGTCCGGGGCTATCTGAATGGTAGGAAAATCTGGCGTTGGGGTTGTATTTTGGACAAGCAATGTTAGGGTTGGAAGGAGGGTCTCACAAAGTCACCAAGTCAGCTTTCAAGAGGTGTTGTGGAGCTTGAGATAATTGCATATTGATTTTGGTAAATTGTCTTCTTTGAACATCCGATCTTTATTGATTATTTTGTTGACAAGGTCGTTGAGTTGGAGTTGGATTGGAAATCAATACAGCCCTTACAGAATGGTGATGGTCATTCCTAGAACGACTTCTTGATCCATATACAAAATTAGTCTATTTTTTGCCAATAAATGGCTTTTTCACAGCATTTGATGTAGAGGCAGAGGCCATGGGTATCTTTCCACTCTTAATACCGCTCTCGACCCTTTCACCCGTCAAGATTAACTCAGTGAAACCAGATGATGAGCTCCCAATTAACAAGTTGAAAAATGGTCCAGCCAATGTTCCCATGAACATATCTATTAATTCCCTGTCAATTAATGGTGGCTGCACCCTACCTGCCAGGTCTTTCCATTTTGGCGCATATTCTTTGAAACTTTCATTGGAAACCATGGTCATTCCTTGTAACTGCATTCTAGTTGGCGCCAGATTGACATTGTACTTATATTAACGATAGAATGCGGTGGCCAAGTATTCCCAAGTATGGATGTTGGAACCCTCTAACCGGTAAAACCACTCCAATTGAGCCCCAGACAGACTCTCTTGAAAAAAGTGCACTCACAACTTCTTATCAGTGGTATGTGGTTGAATTTTACAGACGTAAGATATCAAGTGAAGCTTCGGGCACGGAATGCCATTGTACTTGGAAAAAATTGGAATATTGAATTTGTGGGGGATTGCCACCCCAGGAACCAAACCCAAATCACCAAAATCTAGGCCAGGCACATCTTGAACTTCCATAGCCTTCAATCTGTCCTCCAGTTGCTTATACTTGTCTTTAACCAGTTAATATTGTTCGTCAAAAAAGTCCTCATCCTCAAAGACTGTATTGTTACCACCCTCAGCATGGGTGCTCCTTGCGTCTTCATCCTGATTCTCATCCTCCTTGTAGGAGTATTCTACCACTTGAACTTGTCGAACGGGGCCCTTGAATCTTTTCCCCATGTTGATCAACGCCTTCTTCTTGGTCTTATTCTTTGCAACTAGAAGTGACATCAGCTCTTGCTGCCCTTTGGCCAAGTTGAGCAAGGTTTCTTGAAATTGAGAATTTTGTGTCTGCAAGTCCTTCATAGTCTGCTCGAGATCCATCTTACTGAAATAAACAGTAGAAAGATCAGGAAACCTGTGTCATAAAACCTGCTTATGTTATGATGCATGTAATGTGAATGTAAATGTTTTCAATGACCTTTGAGATTTAAATTTGTTTAAAAAAAGAAGGAACAAACATTATAAGTTCAAAATGGTTTACAAAAATTCCTCTTGGGCTTACAATGGAAGAAGCAAAAAAAATACAAAATAAACTCCTAAAATAAAAAGGACTCAAATTTTCCACGAGCGCATCCTCTTTGGTGCAATGTAGGCGTTCAAACTTCGCTCTTCATGAAGCTGTCTTGTGAGCTCCAAAATCTTCTTCTTGCTTGAGTATAATTGGGCTTCAAAGGTGTCTCACTCCCCTTTGAGTTGAATCAACAATCTTTGCAACTCCTCGAGAGTAGTAGGCATGTCAGGATGAAGAATAGTGTAGGGAAAATCTTCTTCGGTAATAGGCTCCATGATGATAGGTAAGATGTCAGGATACGACATCATGAGGATTTGGGCGCAAGCTCACACCCACTTGAGATAAGGCTCTAATGGAATATAATTCTTATGCCCCAAAGTTTTTCTATCAACTTTTTTCACCACTCCCCAAGCTCATACAAATCTTTGACGATAACCTTGGACGTCATCCTCATAGTCAAATACAATTCCTTGAACAAGTGCGTCATGAGGGCCATCCCTCAGAGTGTACCCAAACTATCGTAAAGCCAAACAAGGATTATAGGTGATACCTCACCTAATGCCAAAGAGAGTGACATTAGGGAATTCCCCATAATGATCAATGATGGTGACATCCTCCAAAGATCGAGAACACCAATGGATATCCGAGTGCAAGAGTGACATCAACCTTTGAGACCAACTCATACCTTGTTCGTTCTTCAAATATGATCGAGGAAGTTGCTAAATAAACCACGTAGCCAACGAAGGAGTACAACATATAAGAACCCCCTTCTCTTCATGGTGCGAGTATGAAAAGAATGCAAAATATCTCCAAGTAAGGTAGGCCCCGGGTTACAAGATAGAAAAACTTTGACCGCATTCATATTTATGAATTGGTCCAGGTTAGGAAATAGTACCATCCCATAGATTAGAAGGGCCAAAACCTCTTCAAAAGCTTACAAATCCAAAGCATCCCAAAATTGTTGAGCCTTCTAAAATAGAAACTTGACTAGAAAACCCTTAACACCACTTCTTGTTTCCCAATTTGCCACAATGTTGGGCCGTTGCAAATGTAAAGCTAGAGCAATATCCTCAGTTATTGGGTCTTTCTACATACTGGTGAAGGGTAAGTGATCAAGAATAGGAACTCCCAAGATTTGATAAAACTCCTCTATGGTAGGCACCAATTGGTAATCAGGAAGTGTAAAGCAATAGTGCTTAGGGTCAAAGAATTGATAGAGTATCCCCATCATTTTCTCTTCAAAATTTGAGGTAACCAAGTTGATGAGACGACCATACTTATTTGTGAATGGAGAATAATTTGGAACCCTTGTTGCTAACTCCTTGATTTGAGGAGGCACTTTCATAAAGCCAATTCGGATAGTCTTTCTACGAATGAAATCCATGTCCTACAAAACAGACAAAGATAAATCCCAAGGTCCTTGAAATGGTTAGTGCAAATGCTATGGTATAATGTCATGATGTTATGTACAAATAAACATATACAAACAAAGAAAACAAGTCCTTAGGTTTAGGCTTGCATGAGGTTTCATAGGTAAGTACCCTCTTGAAGTTTAGTTGGTTTAACTTGTTCTAGAAAGTAATCAGGTTCTAGGGAATCTCAATATCATTGATCTTTCTTCATTGGGCATTGTCTCAGCACAATCAATCTTTTCTTGTGGCCTAAATATCCCAAAATTCCAATCTCAATGAGCGTAGTATCGATTATCAACCAATTTTCAGCTTTCCACCGAAATCGACTATCTCACTACTTCCTAATGGCCAAGTTGTTCAATTAAAGGTTATAAGGTCAGTTAGTGCTTTATGGCACCACACAGTGGCCCCGTATTCTCCTTTATTCAACACAAAGGATACCGGTACCCACAAATATGTCACATTAATGTAGCTATTGCTTGAACCATATCGGTCTACGTCGTACAGTCTCCATAATCTTTGCTACTTACCTAATAATGTTCCCAGATCCAAGTAGAGGATCAATACAAAACCCAAACAAGGACCCAAGATGTAAAGCAAACAAGTCAAACAATAAAAGCATTTAAAAGTAATCTAGTCTCTAAGGTAACCCCACTTTTATGTATTTCAATTCCCCAGTAGAGTTGCCAGTTCTGTAATACGGTGGGAGAACTGACTTGGGTGTTTTACGTTATATCACAATTGTTGCGGATAGCAAGAGTCGCCACCGACTTTTCTTTTATCCAATAAAGGAAAGGGTGAAAAGAACAGGAAAGACCTTTTGAGAATTTTCTTGAGTTTGGGGGGTAGGTTATGAAAAGGCAAGGTGTTAGCACCCTTTTCATCCATAGTTATCTATGGGCTCTTAGTTGCTAGCTCACTTTGAAATGCTTTATTTGAAAATGTGTTTGTGATGGTTTTGAAAGTATTTTTGAAAGTTCCTTTGTTTAGGTGAACTTTGTAATGATTCTCGTCTCTATAAGAATGCATACAAAGTGTTGACTTTTGAAAATATTTCATTTGAAAGTGTTGGTGTATTATGAGAGATGTTTTGAAAATAGTTGTGAGCAAGAAACTATGAATGTTCTACCTACTCAAAAAGTATTAGTTCTTTTCCTCCTCCTTTATATATTATTATCTTACCATTGATTGATGAGAAGCCCTATCATTGGATGTGAAGGGACGGGCGTGGGTCATCATATAGTCATAGAAAGCAACATTGTAGGATACCTTAGCAATTTTTGTAAGGCTCTAAGATCGTTTATCGAAGGCAACATTTGAAGGGTCATCGAGGTACTACGATCTTGTACTCGATGGTCATTGCTAAAGTATCCCACGTTCGAGGGACATGGCTATTTTATCTTTAGGAAACAAGTGAAGTTAACCCTAGAGGTGCAAGTGTGCAAAGTGTTTGTTTTCATGCTCTTTGTCTTTGAATTAGGGTTTTCTACTTGTTGATTTTATGTCTTGCCATACAAACCCTAGTTACTAGCAATTATATTGAAAGCGATAAATTGCGGAAATATAAAATTCTACGCTATTACATCGTTTGGGGATGGGGGTACAAATTTACAAATGGGGGATGAAAGCAAATAAACTCTAATTTACTATTACAACCATATTGAATATGAACAAATAATGTACAAGGATATGAAATAATATACAAGAAAAGAATAAATTGTTTTTTGTTTATTTTTTTGAAAGGTTTTAATTCTAATTAGGTTAAGTAAAAAGAAAATAAAATGATTAATTCAAATAAAAACTAAACCAAATTGATTTAAGAAAAGAAAAATAAATTGTTTAAGAGAAGGCAAGTTTTTTAGGGTTTTGTATGAAAAAGATTTTATATTAATTAAACTAGTATAAAAGGTTAGTTAATTAAAAGGAACCTAAGTTATAAATTAATTTTGATTAAAAAGAAAATAAAATAAACCTAAGTCTAATTATTATTTAAATTTAAGAAAAGAAATTAAATTTGTTAGGAAAATGCTTTTGGTCTTTTTATCTTTAAAAGAAATAAAATAAAAATTATTTTAAATATCTAAATAAACAAATAAAATATTTTTGGATTTTTGATTAATAATAATAATAATAATAGTAATAATAATAAAAATAAGGAAAAGAAAAATAAAAATGGAAAAATAAAAGAAAAGTCAGGAGGGTGTATAACGAGAAAGGATGTTTATGAGGTAAAAACAGTTTTCTATTTGATTAAGCACCATGCATGTTTTGTTAATCAGAAAAAGAAAATAATAAAAAACAAGTGGGCTGCGTAGCTGAAAAGGAAACATGGGGTATTTCTGAGTAAAAAGGCTAGGCCCAATGACCTTAGGCCCAGGCGCGCTGGCTTGTGAAAAAAAAGAAGAAAATCATGAAAAGTTAAGAAAAAGGGCAGTTGGGGCTCGAACCCAGGCCCTTGGCAATAACACGCGCGCTCTCTACCACTAGGGTGGCTATACATCTGGTGTCTTATATCAAACCATAAATATATATTACAAATCAGTTCTAATGATAAACTTTATCTTCTTCTTCGCGCTAGCCAGAGCCTCTGTAACTCATTCATTTCTCAACCATTCTCAAAAGTATGAACACCAAACTTGTTAGGAATTTCACCACAATTCCAGAATTGTAAATAACTTAAACAATAGCTCAAAGATGAGCACGAATTTTGACTAGTACCAATTCTAACCTAATTTATCAGGAAGTTTAACTCTAAATTTCTCACTACTCATGCAACATAAATGAATTCTAAGGACATGGTCAATTTCAGGGCTATGATGTCTACATTTTATCTTTGAAAATGGAAAGCAAACAATGCCTATATGAAGAGATTGAAAATCAGAAAACTTACCTTAAAACTGGATATCGTGTTTTGAGTTAGAGCTTACTTCAAGATATTTTAATGGCTTGGTTAGCTTCCTTGAACCTCCAAGAAGCTATTCCAATGGTTACTATGAGCTGAGAGTGCTTGAACTGTTCTAGAGAAGTCCAAGTGCAAACCTCTCTTTTTGAAAATGGAGGATAGTACAAATGGTGTTACAATTTGAAAACAGGTATTAGGATGGCTTATATTTTAGACATGGAAGCTTTTAAAATGGTTTGGCCAAGAAACGTACAAGTGAAATGGAAGTTTGATGTGTAAAGTCAAAAGCTACACAACAATGGTGTTTTGAAGCAATTTCTGGCTTGTGGGAGTTTGAGGGAGTTATCAGGCTTGTGAATCCGTCCCTTAGCTTGCAAATGACGTCTCCATTTATAGATAAATAGTTTGAGTGCTTGAGATGATCAGAAGTACTAAATCACATGTTTTGGCTTCTTGACTTGTTTTTGAAGTAAGGTTGACAAGTATGGTTTCAATGCACAAGTACATGGTTTATATGGTGGCTTAGAAGTTTTAAACATTTTGCTTCTGAGTATACATTTTGTGTGTGTTTAGAATAATAAGTTAGATGCTCAAGAAGAGTGGACTTTGTGATTAAAGCCACTTTTCCAAAATGGCAATGTTGCCTTTCTTCCTAAAATGGTATTAAGCATGGACAATGCATTGAATGCTTGGATTAGGGCATAAAATTTTGTGTGATCATCTCACTAAAGGTAGATTTAGGGGTTAATGGACTTATAGAACAAGATTATGCAGCATGTTTAACATTGAATCAAAGATTTTTCATGAAGAAATGACTTGAAAATCAAGATTGGATGCTTAACTTCTCCTCTTCGATTCTCTTAGCTCAAAAATGATCTCTTCAAGCTCTTGGACATTTTGGAAAGCTTGAAACATCCTCTACAACTTTCATGTTGGCCATTTTGAAAAAATCATCTTGGAGCTTGGTGAATATTGGCCAAGAAGTTAGGTAAAAAATCTGCCTAAACTTGGTTAAATTTTCACCAAGTGTTTTATGAAAAAGTGCACGTCTTCATGAATTTATAACTCAAAATCCAAGCATTTCTAGGACTTGATCAGTAAATAAAAGTTGTAGATCTCATCAAGATCTACAACTTTAATGTTGAAATTTTTCCTTGAATCATTTTGCATCATGGTGAAAAATTGGCATGAAGTTATGAAATTATCATGCTTAAAACACTTGGAAATTTTTCTAAGTCTTGAAAAGTTGACCACAATTGACTTTTTACTCAATACAACTGACTTTAGGTCATCTGATCAATTGACTGAGCAATTTTGTGATCCAATACTTGAAACTTGATATGAGCAATCTTGAGGGTCTATAATGATCCATGAAAGTCATTTGAAGCATTAGAAGTCCAATTGTCCATGTGAAAATCCAAACCCTAATTTGAAACATCAGTTTTGAGGAGATGCCTTGAACTAATCAATACTTATGCAAGCTTGAACCATTGAAGATCTTTGTGAGAAATATCTTGAGAAAAGAGAGGGCAAGTTTTTGGGTAAAAAACAAGGTCTCAAGTGGCTTTCATGGTGCTTCATATGTATTCAAGAATTCTCATATCAAATTTCATGCCTTGCATCACAAGTTCGCTCAGTCAATTGCTCGGATGACTGAAAATCAACTATATTGACCAAAAAGTCATCTGATCAATTGACTGAGCAATTTTGTGATCCAAGACTTGAAACTTGATATGAGAAATCTTGAGGGTCCATAATGATCCATGAAAGTCATTTGAAGCATTAGAAGTCCAATTGTCCTTGTGAAAATCCAAACCCAAATTTGAAACATCAGTTTTGAGGAGATGGCTTGACCTCATCAATACTTATGCAAGCTTGAACCATTGAAGATCTTTGTGAGAAATATCTTGAGAAAAGATAGGGCAAGTTTTTGGGTAAAAAACAAGGTCTCAAGTGGCTTTTATGGTGCTTCATATGTATTCAAGAATTCTCATATCAAATTTCATGCCTTGCATCACAAGTTCGCCCAGTCAATTGCTCGGATGACTGAAAATCAACTGTATTGACCAAAAAGTTAACATTTTCAAGATCAAGTTCAAACGATTGTAACTTCTTCATTATTAAATATTTTTGAGTGGTTATTTTTGCATATGACTCTCCTTGAAGTCATCTCCAACTTCTCTTTAAAAGTCAAGAGCTGATTATGTGCGAAAGATCATCAAAAATTCGAATACTTTAGAGGTCGCTTTGTGGGCTTTGATCTAATTTCAAGTTTTTTTGTTGCCTGACTTCCAAGGATCGTAAATTCTACAATATTCAACATTTTGGGATGATTCTTTTTCATGTTGTCATAAGAAATGTCATCTACAAATTCTCTTTAAGGATTGAAGGAAAATTGTGTTTAGAAGACCTTGAAAGTTATCGAAACATTATAGGTCGTTTTCTTGATTTAGAATGTTCCTAACTTCTAATTTCAATTCATGCCATAATCGTTTCTTCAAAGATGATGAAACTTATGATGAGATCATTCATGAAACTATATTTTTGAGTTTGAAGATTCTTTGATTTTTCATTTTCTTATAATCCAAGTGACTCGTGTTTGAGTGTCAGTGATTATTGGATCGAAGTTGGATTTTGACTAATGTTTTTAAAGGTAAGATTTGTACTATTGGCTCGTATTTAAAGTTACTATGAATTAAAGATATGGATTTTAATGAAGAAGATTCAAGGATCCGTTCAAATAATTCTTTAGACTTCAGCTCAATTCAAGCATGTGAGGCATAATTCATTCATATGAATTTTTCTTTGGTTCATGATATTCAAAAGGATTAATAGGCTTATGGAGCAAGTTTGATATATTTGAAAAAAGATTCATTCATGTGAACTATCTCGAATTCAAGGCAAGGCATTCATCAACTTCATTCATCTTCAGTCAAATTCCCAAGCTTTATTCAAATACAAGATTCAATTCAAGTTCCTCACATATCGAGTTTATCAAGAGAGTTTGTTACATAAATTTCAAACCTAAACTTTGAGTAAATTCATCATCTTACAAGACTTGTTTGAGTTTCAAATTCAAGGTGCGTTTAAAGTTATATGCGATTATTGCAAGTCCTAAACTTATGCTAGCTAACACTTTCCCTAAAAAATGCCCCGTGACCATCTTCATGAGAAAACCAAGTCTTGTACTTTTCTAGCCTGCAAAATCAGTCCCAACCTGCTAGAAACCTCCAAAGTCATGCTGCTGCCCCTGGACCTTGCTGTTAGAAACCTGCAAAAGCCCTGTATAAATGCATAAAAGGTAAAATTGTGACCTTTCCTTGTCCCAAATACCCTGCCCATAACCAGCAAAATTCTGCTATCATTATGTTATCCACAAACATGCCTTATCCTTGTTACAAGCTACATAACATCAGTCCAAGGCTTGCACCAAAATGACTAAAAATCAGATTGGCATCACAAAGGCAAGAGAGAACAGGTCCCTGCTACCACCCTGCCACCAGCCTGCATAACAGTCCAAAATCTGCATAACATCAGTCCAAGAAATCCACAGGAGTGTATCACACAAAAGCTGCATCATAAAGCAAAGGAGAAGTATACCAAGATAGTTCAAAAAGTGTTAAAATTCCCTCAAAAAATTACTTAATGTTACACTATATATATACCCATCCCCTCTGATTAAGAAAGGCATCGATAGTTTGTAGTTTGTAGAAAACTACAAACTACTGTAAAAAAATGCTGCCAAACTCACCAAGAAATCCTATATCAAACATATGTTAAACTTCTCTGCCAAACCCTTAATCTCTCTCAATACACTTTCAAACTTCTCAGCATCAATAATCCCATGTTTGATTCTTACGAAGCCTACACTCCATTGTCCCAAACCTAACACGGAACTCCATTAACATTCAACCTGCATTAACACTGAAAGACATAATTTGAAGCTAGCAACAACAATTCCTCAGTGTCAAACAACAACAATTTGCGAATCAGTATAAAAATTATTCAAAACAGAACAAGCAAAAACAACTTTTCTGCCAACATCAACTCAACAAGACCGAAAGCAATTTGACGACAACAATTTAACAAGTTTCAGAAGAAGAAATTTATTTGAACTTAAATTTTTTGAAGCTCCGTCGAAGGGTCTTCGATAGGTATTTTTCCTCTACAATCTTTGCATCCATGATTATTGTTCTAAGTTTTTTATCGTGTGATTATTGTTATTGTTTGCTTACCATGAATCGTTGAGTTGAATCCAAAATTATGAATAGAGGATTCTTGTTGTTGCATTAACTACTTTTTCTGTTGATTTTCGTAAATAACCAAAAACAAGAGAAGATGTGTTGTTGTTCGCGAAAGAAGAACTTTTTAATTGTTGTTTTCAATCACAGTGAAACAGCGGGTAAAGGTTTCACATGAAAACCATGAAAATATTTTGTTGTTTACAGAGAGTTTGAGTGAGAGAAACTGGAGTTTAGTTGAGGCGAAGAACAAAGGGAATAAAATTGATTGAGAGATGAGAGGAAGAAGAATCGGTTTATTTGAGAAGAGGATTTAGTTTTGAAAGAGAAAGCAAGTAGCAGAGAGAGACAGGGTTGTGTACGGATCTGAGAGAGAATGATTTTGTTTTTATCATTGGCTTAATTAAATGTGTTTTACTTATTCCCAGTTAATAATTAATTAAAAAAAATTAATTGGAACTAATGATAAATTCTTTTCCCTTCCCAACCCAGTGGCACCACTTTTGTTCATTTAGGGTTTCAAAAACTCTTCCTTTCCCTTTCACAATCCGGGTCGGTTTTGGGCCTTTTTTAGCCCAACCTGTTAGCCAATTTTAACTCTTATATTTTTTGATCAAATGTATTAACAAATGATTTAGTTTGGCGTAGTGGCTGAAGCGTGTGGGTGATATGCGTGAAGACCCGAGTTTGAAACCCATTGGGGACATTTTATCATTATTCTGCTTTTTATTCCCTTTTGACCCAAAATATGTTTTTATATATTTTAGTTAAGGTGTCTATATAATAGAAAAATAAACATGATCAAGTGGTAAGACAACTTTGTTACAACCCATAGATCTTGAGTTCAAGTCCTAGCTTTTGCACTTTTATTTTCTTTTTTCTAATTTTCAAGTTTTTTTTTAACCTTATTTCATTTAAAAATTCATTAAAAAAACATAATACAAAAACATTAGTTTAAATTTATAATTATTTTGTTATCCTTATAAAAATACCAAAAATATATATTAGTATGATTTAATTTCTTTTATTTTTATCAATTATTTTCTTTTCTTTAATAGAATAGGTTTTATTTTCTTTTCAAATTTTCTCACAAACAAAAATACCAAAAATATTATTTAGAATTTTAATTCTTGAATCTTCGTTCGTAGCTTTTATTTGATTTAATTTCCTTTACTTGATAAAATCACAAAAACAATTTCCTTTCTCTTAGTTTACTAGTTTCACATTATTTTTCCGATTATTGTAACTACTTACGATTTGTAACAGTTTAATTAGGCTTTTACTTTTCCCCCGATTTTGTGGTTTTGTACCCCTTTCCCCGAAGCATTGTAACAGCGTAGGACCTTTATTTTCTATTTTTATTGCTTTTACTTATTACTAGACAACCTCTAGATTTAAAATCAACCGTTAGATAACCCTAATCAAGACAAATTAACTGAAAACAAATCATTTTTTTCACACACGCACCTCTAGGGTAACGCCACTTGTTGCCTTCGGATAAAATAGTCATGTCCCTAAAACATGGGATGCTTTAGCAAAGACCCTCGGTTAAAAGATTGTAGTCTCTCAATGACCCTTCAATGTTGCCTTCGATAAACGATCTTAGTCCCTTACAAAAATTGCTAAAGTGTCCTACAAGTTTCCTTCTATGACTGTACGATGACCCGCACCTGTCTCTTACATCCAACGATAGGGCTTCCTACTAACTAATGGTAGGGTAGCACTATCTAAAGGAGGAGGAAAATAATAAATACTTTTTGAGTGGGTAGATCACTCGTAATCACTTGCTCACAAACTAAAACAATTTTCACATCTCACACTTTCAAAAGCAACTACTTTCAAAATGCTTAATAAACACTCTTGAGGACTGATACAAAGGTTATTATAAAGCAGACTGCCTCACACTGGCATCTTCAAAACACTTTTCATAAAACAACACTTTTTCAAACAAATATTTTCAAAATAAACATTTTGTATGCACTCTCAACGATAGGAGAATCATTACAAAATTATCGTACTTAGGCATTTTCAAAATATTTTCGCACATACACAAGCACAAAGCATTTCAAAAGTGAGCTAGCAATTAAGAGCCCGTGAATAACTATGGATGAAAAATGTGCTAACACCTTCCATTTTCATAACCTACCCCCCTTACTCAGAAAATTCTCAAAAGGTATTTCTTGTTCTTTTCACCCTTTCCTTTATTGGATAAAAGAAAAGTCAGTGCGACTCTTGCTATCTGCAACATTTGCGATAAAACGCAAAACCAAAAGTTAGTTCTCCCATCATATTACAGTTAGTGTTTTTTACTTCAAGAAAGGGTTTAAGTTGTTAGAGATCGTTTTTATTAGTTTAAGGGAAAAGAAAGTTTTAATTTTAAATGCAAGGATGCAAAAAGAAAGAAATAATCTAAGGGAGACTATCTAGAATCTAATACCTAATGTTATCATGCAATGATGGCCCTATGGTTGAGTTTTTGAAAGGGAAATATCTACTTAAACGGACATACATGGATAACTATCCTAATGTCTAGCTTAAAGACTAATTCTATCCGAGAAATCCTAAGGGAGCATGGAAAATATCTCACAAAAGAGATGCAAGAGCAGTCACGTTGTCGTAAGAGAGAGTACGAGAATGGATTATGAAACATCCAAAGGGAGATGGCAAAACATCACAGATCATATGACAAGAATCAAGAAAACAGATGGCAAAACATCTGAACAAACAAAAGCTCGAGCATTACTCGAATATCAAACATCTACAAGGCACATGCCAAGTAGTAAAAGGGTAGGTCCCGCTATAGATAAGCAACCAAGCATCAGACGAGGGGTCAAGCCATAGCCAAGGGGAGCGAATCACCCAAGTCAACCAATGAATGCAAGTTATTACATCTGTTTTAAACCAAAAGTGCTGTAAAAATAACTAAGGGCATGCTCAATCAAATTACGACACCTCATCATCCCTGTAAACAAAAACACTTATTATCACAGTTTTTCAGTTCCAACGAGCGATCTTCAGAGCCTTACATTTTAATACAGTCTCAATGAAATTCAAAAGTATAAACATGAAAAATGTAGATCTCATGGAGTTCTACATCATGATATCAAGAACTTCATCAAACAAATTCTAAATCAAGGAGTAAATTAAATGTCAACTCACGGATTTATCACTTTATAGAAAAATTGCAGAGAATAATTTCAATTCAGATTCATGTAATTTATACTTCAAACATAAGGTTTGGCCAACTAATTCTTTGATGAACACGAATTCAATAATCCATAACCAATGAAATCGTGATTGCAAGCATAAGATGAAAGTTGCAAAATTCTTACCTTGTGAAGAAAATCTGCAAATTCTTGAGCTTAAATAAAGAGCTAGAAATCCAGAGGTGAGTGGTCTTGAAGCTTTAGAAACAATATAGTGGAAGAAGAAAATGAATAAAGCTTGAAAAAATGGAAGAAGCTTGCTCGAAGAAGGAAGAAAAACTTTCAGATCTAATCTCGCTCTCTCTCTATCTCTCTTATCAGACTTTCTATAGTATGTGAGCAGAAGGGAATGCGTGTGAGTGAAAAAGAAAAGATGCCTCTTATATAGATCAAGGAAGAGTGGACGGGAAGTTTCATGCTGAGGGTAGAAATGAAATGCTATCAAACGTAGTGATATGAGCTGCGTTTCATGAGCATTTTTATGGAGCTTTGAAGTCATTTAGGAAGCACAAAAGGGCTGAGATAAGAAATCTAGCTGGAACGTGAAATCAGTATGTCCCACTTAAGGACCTTTCCTAATTTAGCATGAAAGATAAAATTGTGTGCATGCATGAAATTTTTTATTTGTTTGGCTATTTTGGGTAACATGGAAACAAAGTCATGCGTGTGCCAGGCCTGCTGTGAATAATCACTTCAAAAGTGTGGATAAAGCCTTTCAATGCTGGCCAGTATTCTAGTACAAAATACCAACATTTTGCCATGACTTTAACTTGAAATATATCTCTCCATAGTCCATGAAATGAGACAAACTGTGAATCAAAGTTGGAGAGAACATGACAAGCTCCATCTTTTATGTTTGACATTTTTCAAAATAATGAATATTCCTAGGAGTAAAATAATGATCCATGCATGCACATCACATGTTCGACAAAATGATGGCTTAGTGCGCGCGCGTGACATGTTCTAGTATTGGGAAAAAACTAATTTCATGTTGCCCACTTCTCAAGGTTATATCTTAAAACGTAGGGGTTATTTTGAAATAATTCTTGAAGCAATAATGCTCACCACACATGAGTCTTGATCTTTGATGTTGAGCCTAGAATGCAGACTTGCTAGCAATCTTGCCTTCTCAAAGCCTCGAGTCCTAATCCCAATATCTCTTTCAATATTGATCCAAATGGAAAAATTCTTGAACCAAAATTGTATAGAACACTTCAAACATCAATTTTGATGTTGACAATTTTTTGAATTGGATTCATTTGACGCCTCAAAAATAATCCTGAAGAAACCATAGAAACCATGTTTTTTTTGCCCATTTTTAAGAATTCACTAAGTGTCAAGATTATTCCAAGCTGAATAACTTCTTCTCCTTTCACTTTTTGGACTTGATCCCACTAGTACAAAGTTGAAGAACTTTTTCCCCTCTTTCCAACCATATAAGGTTTGCATTTTTTCAATAAAACATGAAGTAGTTATGAATTTTCAAAACGTAGTATTTATGAACTTCCATACTTAGAATCTTTTCGAATATTCAAATGACTTCTTTGGCAAGTCATCTTTAAATTCAACAATTCTCCTAATTCAATGATGAAATTGGCTATGAAATATAAAATGAGGATACTTGAATTGATGGTTGACCAAAAGTCCACTTGGTCAACTCCTGATTTTGTTGACTTTTGGCCAAAATGACCATTTTGCTCCTTTTTATCAATTGAACTTATTCCTATCAAAATTGATAATCAATATTTCAATCATAGATGCCCATTAACATGTACTGAAGCATGGAAACAAGTTTGTAAGAAAAATTTAGAGAAATCCTGATTAACTTCAAAACCGTAGTTTTGCACCTTGTGTTAGGAGATAGTTGATCAAGCTTCAAAAACCCTAATTCCGTTGGACATCTTGAAATATATCTTGAACAAAGTTGATTTAAATGATAATAAGAAGATGATGCTTCAAAAATTTGGCTCATATAATCCTCAATTACTTCAACTGGATAAAACCCTAATTTTGACTGATGATTCATAAAAATTTTATTCACTTTACAATCAACACAATCTTCAATCTTCTGATGATCCAATGAGATGGATAAGATGTCTTGAGATATGAGATACCCTTGTGACTTGAGAAAGCCAAGGATTAAGAAAATGAGACCCTTCTTGCACTAATTATCAATACCATCAATCTCTACAGCTTGTGGAAAACTTGAGAACCAAAGTACTTTGATTCCATCATAATGTATGGATGCAATGCAATATGATGTTTATGAGGAAACATAAGGCTAAATAAAGAGGGTAAATTTTGGGGTACAACATCAGCCCCTATTTAATCGTCTTAAACATGATAAGGGAGAAAAGTGATAGCTTTCGAGTGTTCATAGTTGAAGATGATTAAATACGAAAGTTCCCGAAAATTTAAACTCTTGTAAAAGAGAAGAAAAACCGGCCAAAGACAAGAAATGCCAACAGATTCAGGACTTGGAAGGTACCAAAAGAAATTAGATTTAGCAAGCAGAGGGTCTAATGAAAATTGGACCTCCAAAGACACGCGTCAAAATGAAATTGTAGCGTAGACTTTAACAAAGTTGAGACAAAACTCAAACTTAGAAGAGTAGATGAAACTAACTTCAAAATAATGTGTCAGGATAAAACTATATTGTAGCGGTAGAAATGTTGAGACTAAGCCATTAGATTGACTTAACTTGCACAAATCAAATAAAAATCGCCACCGCACTTTATTGTTTCTAAAGGAATGGGAAAAGAGCGAATAACCCAAAAGAGGGGGAGAGAATCTAAGTTCAGGGGTTGGTTATGCAAAGGGAAGGTATTAGCACCCTAAACATCTATGGTACTCCGCAGGAACCTCTTTGAAAATATGTGTATTTTGGCTATAAATGTTGTATACAAAAATAGATTGTGGGGATGAGAAAAGAAGTATTTTTTATGATTTTTGCATCCACCGTGGTTGCGAACCTTTAGTGCCTATGTACCACCTTCCGTGCAATAGGGGATCAGGGTAATCGTAGTTCACCATTAAATTTTTTAAAACAAGTGTGTTGGTTAATTTTAAGAGACGAGACATCATCATCTTATTCGAGTGGAAAAACATACTCACTACCCACGATTATGAGAAAGGAGAACTTGCGTCATCTCAAAGTGGAGGATATGGATTAGATTTTAAAATCAACAAAACCTCGCTCAACACCCAAGTGGAAAATATCTCGCTTAACTACATATCATAGAAGTAAAGTAATTCACATCACTTCAAGGATTGACAAGAGTCTAATCTTTTGAGAAATTTTTTTAAAGATAAAAAGCCAAAATGGCAAAATAGTTTGAATGAGATTGATTGACTTTTAGTCTTCTCACAAAAATGTCCAAGTATCATTAAGGTTATTAAGGGTTGATTAAGAAAGTATTTTTGAAAATGCATGGACCTAAGTCCAAGTTTATTGTGAAAGCTTTTCAAGTTTAGCAAACAAGAAAAGTTTTGAAATTAAAGAAGATGAGAGGAGATGAAGGGACTATCCTAAAGCATAAGGTAAAATCTAGGCAAAAGAACCATCTAACCAACAAGAAGCCAACACTTGACACAATGAATCAATGTAGAATTCGAATCCTTTGGATTGAAACCACACAAGAAAATATATCAAACCTCTTAAGAACACAAACTTCAAATGTATTAAGTCTTCACAAAAATTGGACAGAGTAACGACTGTATACAAATGAATTCCCAATCAAAGACAAAGCATATAATCAGAATAATCTGCACACAAAGAAAACAAACAACCCAATGTCTCAGGGTAAACCCCAAGAACTCCAGACAAAATAATATTATAATCCACAAGGGTCTCAATGTAGGTCAAGGTCTCTACTCCTAAGTCCAAGAAGTCCATAACTCCATCATGCCAAGGATAGTAACCAAATAGTCCAAGTAACATTAAATTTTTTTTTATTGTTCAAGTTGGTTATTAGGTATTTTCCAAAAGAAAATGAAAAGCTCAAGTTAGCAAATCAAAATGACATAAAGATAAATACTCAAGTGAGAAAAGATGAAAATATCATGAAATGAAAATGCTAAAATAAATGTGCTTAAAGTAAAAAACATAAAGTAAAAGCATAAAATAAAGTCAATTGTTAGAAATTAGAGGTTAGTTAAATGACCATCTTGAAACTTGCATTTGAAAACTCATTAGAAGATTGATAAAATCAAAGCCTCTCAACACCAAGTTTCATTTGCTTTTTGTCAAGTATATCATTCATTTCAAAATCTCAAGGCAACAATGAATGACCAACAATGTTTAAATGATTCACTTAGTTCCAAAATTTATGAAGATTCATTAGAAGATTGATAAGACCAAAGCCTCCTAACAATGGACCTCAAGGTTATTGGATCAAAAGTTTCAAATTAAACATATTTAGGCTTGTAAACATAGGTTTGGGCCATGAATGATCATTTCTCTAATCGGAACAAATTTTAGCGCTATGTTAAGCAATCGTAAGTGGACTTATATAGAAGTCACGTCTATTTTGAGGCCGGTCAATAGCAATATATGTACCATAATTTTAGAGAGATGATATGTAAATCATCCTCTAACAACATATAGTACAAGTAAAAAAGGGATAAGATGAAGAGGGAGGGAAAATGTTTGAATTAAAGATTTTAATTAAACTATCATTAAAATCATTCATCTATTTTGGTAGAGTTAAACTCAACACCCAAGATCCAATGATGTTAATGAAGTTCATGATCAAAAATCACATGGTCAGAAAATATTCAAAAAATAAATTGTAATTAATAAACAAAATAAAAGAAGAAAATGATTTTTAAATTGTTTTTTAAAAATGAAAATAAAAGGTAAAATAGTAAACTATGTTCAAAGTATCAAAGAAAAATTAAAAGAAACCATAGAAAATTCAGAAGTGATCTCAAATATTTTTATAAGTTTTTTTGATAATTTTTTAAAACAGAAAAGTATTTTTAAACTAATTAAAATCACTCAAATAACTGAAAAAAAGATCAAAAATAGTAAAATCAAAATAAATTTCTAGAAAAATTTTTGAGAATCAGAAATAAAAAAATGATCTTGATAAATTTTTTTAGAATTTTAAAATGCAAATAATTATTTTTAAAACAATTAAAATAAGGCAAAAAATACAAAAATTTATGAAAAATATCAAACAATAAAATAAAAATATGAAAAAAATATTCACAAAGTCAGAAATAATTCAAAGTATTTTTAAGAATATTTTCAGATTGAGTCAGAAATGAATTTTTTATGAATTTTTGAAGTTTAAATAAATTAAAATATAAAAATCAGAAAATAAAAATAAACCAAAACGATATAGACCATTGGATCAATGCCAAAACGCGTTAGTAATCAAATCCAAGAGATCTGCCACATTGTGCATATCATGGTCATTAGTGAATAAACCACTAGATCAAATATTTAAAACACATTTGAAAAATGCATGGAAAATTCTCATTGGTTGAAGACACCGGCTTGGTCGCCTTCAACTTCCAGCCAACCTCAAAACCAGGTTCCTCAAACTGTAAAATTAGAGGTTCAGACTAATGCCATTATCTACGTCTCATCAAGACGAAGACAACTGTACCCTCGCGAAAAATTTATATAAGTTGTAGCTCAGTCGATTTGAAAAAACCAGAAGAAAAAAATGAATAGGGATTTGAAAATTCATGATCAAAACTCACTTCCAGTTGAAAACAAATGATACGACGAGTATTAGAGTGATGAGAGCTTTATTGTAGCAACAAATTTTGAAAGAATTGATGAATGAATCTACCTATTGAAGTTCAAATTCAGAGCTCTAAAACATGACTTGGGTAGCGCGATTTAGGATGCTTCAAGGCTTGGTTCTTCTTCTGTTAGCTTCAGTGAAGTTCAAGGATGAAGAATTAACAAAGAAAATGGATTAAAGAAGGCTGTAAAACCAAATTCGAAGTTGCAGAATTGTGACTTATGGAGAGAGTTTGACAGGGTGATTTTGGTTGTCCAAGCTTGAGGAAATGAATGCAATATGTCCCTCTATTTATAGAAGAGTGAATGGTGAAAAGAAATAGAAGAAATAGTAAGGTTTGGAGGGAAAACGAGTGAAGCCCGAAAATGAAAAACATGTGACTTGAACTTGCTCAAAACTCATCTAATTCTTGCGTTTTGATCCTTAATTCAACTTTGGGAAATTTGTTAAACATGTTTAAATCAAAAACGCGTCCTAATTTGGTGTTTAAAAGCTGGATTATGGATTTCAAATTCAGACTTTGGAGAAAACTTCAGTTTCAAGGTACCAACTTTGAATCAATAGTGTGCACAATATAGGGAGTTTTATGGCATGATTCTTGATGCATTTGAAATATAAGGTCACAATATTTACAATGTGCAAAGAGAGAGATTGTTCGGATTCTTGAGCTAAAAGTTGTGATAAGTCAAAGTTGAGAAAACGATGTTGACTTTTTGTACTTCGAAAAATTCGAAGTTTTTCTCAAAAATGTCCTATAATGTTTTAACTCCAAACAAGACCTTTATTCAAATTTGAGATTTGATCATTGATGCTATCTGGAAGTGGGTTCTTTAAAGAGTATTGTGAAACTTGAATCACTCAAAAATACCAAGTATTGAAAAATTATGATCCTTTGAAATTGGTGAATATCCATGAGATACCTATAATCTTTTGCATTCTTAGGGAATCTTCCAATCATTTTCAAGCTTTGCACATAAAAGACGAGTTAAAGTTCACGTCCTTAAGATCATTGTGGAAAATGAATGGGCTAAAGGAGATAAAAATTGACCAAGTTATGATCTTTTGAAGTTACATATGACAATTTTAAGGGCATATCTAGAGAACATGTAATCTTTCTTCATCATTAGGCATCTTCCACATAAAAGTTTCTTGAAAATTTTGAAGTAATTGGTTGATAAATCATTAAAGAGAAGAATGTCTTTGGAATCACTCAAAAATACCAAAAGATGAACAAGATATAGCCCTTAGAAGTTCAAAACCCTAGCTCCTAGAGCACCAAAATGACTTGGAAACCCCTTTCAATTTTGACAATCTTCCTTGAAAAATAACTCTTGCCATGTGAATAGAAGTTGTTATAGATGATAATAATAACCCATAGAAACAAAAACTATACCCAAATATTAATAAACAAAAGAGTTATACACTTGTGATCAAGAAATCAAGAACTTGTCCAATTAGGTCAAACTTCTTCAATCAACTCTTGCATCTTTTGATTTTCTTTGAAAAATTGAGGCATGATAAATCATAGTAGACCTTGTCATGGTATTACTTCAAAGTATCTTCAATGATGAATCTTGAATCTCAATGAAACTTTATTGAAGAAGGCATGGAAATAAACTCATGAACCTATAAATCAAACTGATGAAATGTGTTATGCCCTTGCCTATAATATCATCAATTAGAGGAAAAATTTATTATATTTATTAGTTAAAAGTTAATCAACACAAAACATAGATGATCACAATATATAAATCATGGTGCTTGGTGATTCCTCATGAGAAAACCTAAAGATAGGGAGAAGAACCAAACCCTAGTGTGATCTTATTGTGATTGATTTGATATGAGATGATAAAGGAATCTTATGGGCAAAAATTGGGGTAAAATAGGTGCCCTTATTTAAGTGTATTTTATCCGGAGATATGAAGGTTAAAATCTTCGCGTCGATGCGATTGAAGATACTTAAATACAAAATAAACCCTATTTTTGGCCCTAAGAGGTCATGCAATGCTTATGACTGTGCATGCAAATAAACAGATCAAAAGGTGACACGGGACACCACTGGGGAAACATAAAATACATGATCAAAAGAAAAATATACCACGAAAATAAATCACTAGTGAACAAAATACTCGACTCTATTAGGGTAAAGCCCAAGGAGGAGACAAAGTAACATCAACTCAAACATTGAGGAGAGAAAATAAAGTATAATAGTGATCAACAAATAACCGCAAACTATCCATTCATTAAGAAGATAGCAAAAAAGGTAATGTCGACCCACAGGGGGAAAGAAGTGGTAGGATAATACCAGCAAACATCAATATTAGGGTAAGCCACAAATGACCAGCATCATTACTTATGGCTGGAAACAAACAAACTTCTTTAGAGTAAAGTGAATCTCAACGATGAACTATCTCCCATAATAACGAGACTATCATTCATCGGGGTAACGAATCTCAACAACGAACTATCTCCCATAATGACGAGACTACCATTCATTGGAGTAACAAAATCTCAACAACAAACTATCTCCCATAATGACGAGACTACCATCTATCGGAGTAACAAATCTCAACAATAAAATATCTCTGATAATGATGAGACTACCATCCATTGGAGTAACAAAGTCTCAACAACGAACTATCTCCCATAATTACGAGATTACCATCCATTGAAGCACCAAAATCTCAACAATAAAATATCTCTGATAATGATGAGACTACCATCCATTGGAGTAACAAAGTCTCAACAACGAACTATCTCCCATAATTACGAGATTACCATCCATTGAAGCACCAAAATCTCAACAATGAACTATCTCCCATAATGACGAGACTACCATTCATCGGAGTACCAAATCTCAACAACAAACTATCTCCCATAATGACGAGACTACCATTCATCAGAGTAAAAAATCTCAACAACGAACTATCTCCCATAATAACGAGACTGCCATCCATTGGAGTAACAAATCTCAATAATGAACTATCTCCCATAATGACGAGACTACCATCCATTGGAGTAACAAATCTCAACTATGAACTATCTCCCATAATGACGAGACTACCATCCATTAGAGTAACAAATATCAACAACGAACTATCTCCCATAATGACGAGACTACCATCCATTGGAGTAACAAAAATGAATCTTCTCTGGGAGCTAATCGACTTACTGGGGAGGTACAAGTTGTTCAAATAAAGAGACCTGCCAACTACTGTTATAAGAAGGATTTGCAATAATGTTGTTGGGAAAAGAATTATGACTTCCTGGGGAAATGCTAATATATTCCTACCGAGGAGGTAAAGTCTTCTTGTGCAAAATAAATGCACATTCTCAAATCAGGGCTCAAAGCCTACAAAAATCAGAATAATAATGTTTCCAGGAACCACTGATTCAAACCAGAAATAAACCGGAATGAAACAGTCAACCAAGATAGCATCTGATGAGAACTAAACTCAAAGGGGAAACACGGATCTAATCAGAGAATGAACTGAATAGGAAGGTACGAGGGATAACTCAATGGGTAAATTGAAAGAATATACACTTTCTGCTTAAGGTTGACACTCTATTAGAAAGAGGGTAACATAACTCTACAAAATAGGGTAATATGCCAACAAAAACATCAATAACTGCAAGTGAGCAATGAATGGTTAAATTCAGCTATGCATGATGTATGTTTGAATGTATGAATGTTATCACATATATGCTAACAAAACAGACAGAGAACATTGGGAATAACCGGACAAAACAAGCTTGGGTAAAGTCAATACTCGGCTAAATCACATCCAGGAGGAAATTTTTTTAAGAAAGTAAGCACCAACTGAGGAAATAAATTCCTATTCTTTGACTTAACTTCACTAGGAAGAAACACAATCCGAAAGTTATCAAATCAAAATGATAAATCAGTACAAATACAAGGATATAACATCTTCCTCCAGGCTTCATCGGGGAACATCACACAGACTTCAATGGGGAAAACAATGTCTCAACATCTAGACTTCCATTGGAGATTACAATACTGGCTTTATTAGGGAAGATGAAAACCATGCCATCGAGATATCAATTGGGGATCCCGTGCTGACCTCATCAGGGAGGACAATACCACATCGTCGAGAGGAGCCAACAATTCATTCTTCAATACCAAGGGTGATGATTACACAAACTTCTCTGGGGAGAAATCATGAAACCTTAAGGGAATAATAACTTTCAAGAAGAAACATTATCTCAACTTTACTTGGAGCTTTAAGAAGTAAGGAATCAAAATTATGGGGATTTTAAATCAAACTCGGCACTTGGCGGGAGAAAACCCAAAAAGTTGACAACCGTTTCAACACTTCTTAGAACAGATACTACCCTTGTCTAGTTTCCAAACAACAACAATAATGCCAACACTGTAAAAGGGAAATGTTTTGCAAACAATTCTACCTTAGCACACAAAGAGAAAAGGAACTTTCGTCAAATGAGTGAAGACCTCGCTGATGAATCTGGGATAGAGGCTCCAGACCATGCAAACCCAAAATCAAAATTATCAACCTGGAGAGAAACTGAACCAAGATTTGACTGGGGAAAATGGGATCACAAACCCAACACCGCACCGTACATCAATCGGTATCATCTCCAACCATTTGAGAAACAAAAAGAAGATCATGCATGCACCAGCAAGAGTGATCTGAGAGAAATTTCCCGGGGAATATACACTTCCCGAATTTCAGAGTTCGTCCATCCTTGGAATTACTATTTTTGTTTTTCTTGAGTCACAAAATATAAAGTAAAAAATTAATTTGTAAATTCTTTTCAAAAACAACAATTTTGTTATTTAATCTTTTTGTTTTGAAAATTACTATCAATAATAAATGGAGTCTTTGTAAACAGAATAAAAATGAGGATTGTAAAGAATTGGATAAAAGCTCAAACTTTATTAATAGAATGGTAGTCTGCGAATGGAGAGACCCCACAGATGATTACAAAGTTTGGAAAATGGTAATAAATTGGAAAAGATACATTGAAATACAATGACCACTATTCTCCCTAACAACTTTGAATTCCCGAGCAGTGAATTATGTTGAAGTATGGTGAGAGTCCAAGAAGATTGTTACTTCAATGATCAAGTCTTGTTTGACACATTTACTTACCAAGAAATCCCTAACTTTTGCCTAAGTTTCCCTTGCGGGTTTTCAACCTAAAGGGAAGAATCTATTCTGTTTATGTCTCTAAAGGGTTTTCGACTTAGCAAGTTGTTCTTTTATTTCTTTAGGCGAAGTATTTCTTGAATGCGTCAACATTCCTAGGAAGTGGGAATTCCTCGCCATCCATAGTTTCAAGAATGAATGCATTGCCATAGAAGGATTTCTTGACAACATACGGGCCTTCAAAATTGGGAGTCCACTTGCCCCTAGAATCAGCGTTAAAAGACATGATTTTCCTGACCACGAGGTCGCCTTCTCTGAATTCATGAGACTTGACCTTCTTATCAAAAGCTTTCTTAATTCTTTTTTGATATGACTGACTATGACAAAAAGCTTCCATTCTCTTTTCTTCAATCAAATTCAATTGGTCAAACCTGTTCTGGACCCATTCAGCCTCTGACAACTTAGTTTCCATTATCACACGTAAAGAGGGAATATCAACCTCGATGGGGAGCACTGCTTCCATACCATACACAAGAGAGAACAAGGTTGTCCCTGTTTAAGTGCGAACAGATGTACGGTACCCATGCAAAGCAAAATAGAGCATCTCGTGCCAATCTTTTTAGGTAACAACCATTTTCTGGATGATCTTCTTGATATTTTTATTAGCAGCTTCAACAACTCCATTTATCTTTGGCCTGTAAGGAGATGAATTGTGATGAACAATATTGAATTCTTCACAAAGTTCTATCACCATCTTCTTATTCAGATTCGAGCCATTATCGGTGATAATCCTGTTGGGAACACCTTACCGACATATAAGATTATTCTTGATAAAACGTACTACCACCTGCTTAGTAACATTAGCATAGGAAGCCGCTTCCACCCATTTGGTGAAGTAGTCTATTTCCGCCAAGATGAAACGATGTCCATTAGATGCCTTAGGTTCAATCATTCTAATCATGTCAATACCTCACATGGAGAAAGGCCATGGGGAAGAAATAACATTGAGAAGTGTCAGAGGCACATGAATTTTGTTAGCATAAATATGGCATTTATGGCACTTCTTTGCAAACTTGTAACAGTCAAATTCCATTGTCAGCCATTAGCAACCTGCCCTAAGCATCTTCTTTTCCATCAAATGTCCATTAGCATGAGTGCCAAAGGAAACTTCATGGATCTCATGCATTAACATGTCTGCTTCGTGTCTATCCACGCATCTGAGAAAGACCGTGTCATAATTTCTTTTGTATAACACATCTTCATTGAGGAAGAAGCTACCTGCCAACCTTCTTAATTGTTAGACGGTGTGGCAAGTGATCGAGAGGGGGGGTGAATAGATCAATTATTGTTTTTCAAGGATTTAAAATATTTTTATCAAAGAGAGTTGAAAGCAGCGAAAATTAATGTCCTGAATTAATTCCGTCTACTTTGAACCGACTACTAGAATGCTTGACATGTGAAAACTTTGCTGGATTTTTATTGAATGGAATAGATGAATATACAACTCAGAAATCTTGATGTTTCAATGCACTTATCATAAAACATAATTTCCAATGAATTTAGAAATATGGGTCGTGAAGTGGAAATCATGTTTTTGGATTTGAAAGAGACCCTTGTTTGCTTTCCCATTTGGCACGCATCACATAGGTGATCCTTTGTAAATTTTATCTTTGGAAGACCTACTACTAGATCCTTGGATACAACCTTATTAAGCAAATCAAAGTTAACATGCGCTAAGCGTCTATGCCAAAGTCATGAATCATCATTCAAGGTGACTAGACACTTGGTGCTTGTTAAGGATACATCAAAAAGGTCAAGCATATAGATATTGTTTACTCTAATACCCTTAAACACAATATCTTTTTCAGTATTTTCAATTATGCAGCAAGTATTTGTGAAGGTAACTTTATAACCTTTGTCACATAATTGACTAATACTGAGCAAATTGTGTTTAAGCCCCTCTACTAAATGGACATTAGAAATAGTAGTGATAGAAGGATTACCTACAGTACCTTTATTGAGTATAGCTCCTTTGTTATTGTTTCCATAGGTAACAAATCCTTTCTTCTTTGCCTTGAAGTCAATGAAGAGCGATATGTCACCAGTCATATGCCTTGAACACCCGCTGTCTAAAAACCATCTTCTATCCATGGGTGTGAGGCATTTTTCCTGCAATATCAAAAGAGAGAGGTAGGTACCCAATTTTTATTGGGTCCATGTGGGTAAGTGGTAACATGGTTGCCTTTAGGCCTCCATTGGTAAATGCCTTTAGGAACAAGGAACCTCCTAAACTTGCATTTTTCAATGGTATGTCCAAAGTGACATCAATAATGGCATAAACTATGATGATGATTTATTGTTTTACTTCTGCTGATTGTATCCTTTGGTGATTTTTTAACAAAAGAGTATTTTGAATACGGTGGATTTAATGTTTTCTTAAAAATTTTAGGATCGATTGCAAAAGTAACTTTGGGCTGTAAAGCTTTTTTCTAATTTGGCATTAAGAGTCCTAACCTCTTGCTGCCAAATATGACAAACTTCACATTCCCTTCTGGGAATACATCCTGTAACATCCTTATCTTTTGAACTTTCTGCAATACTAGTTTTTAGACTTTTTAAGTCTTTTTCAGCTTTATAAACTTTACTCTCGAGAAATGAAAATATTTGTTTATCGGAGGATAATCTCTTAAAGGCATTTTCAGCTTTGTATTGCAGTTTTTCAAAAGCTAACTTTAGTTCAGAAAAGGTCATAGAAGAAAAGTTGTTAGGATATGCTTGTATTACTTGTTTGTTGTGGTTGCCTTTCTTGTTGTAGAATTGACTTTTTGTATGTGCCATCA
Source organism: Vicia faba (assembly GCA_948472305.1). Classification (NCBI taxonomy): domain Eukaryota; kingdom Viridiplantae; phylum Streptophyta; class Magnoliopsida; order Fabales; family Fabaceae; genus Vicia; species Vicia faba. The sequence continues at coordinate 402,718,260 of OX451735.1, forward strand.
GACATGAATTTGCACTTTCATCACTACAACTTGAACTGTCATCGTCAGATGAATCATTGTCACTTTCCCATGCAATATAAGCTCTTCTTTGTTTATTGAACTTCTTTGGTGGAGCTTATTCCTTATCCTTTTTCATCTTTGGACAGTCTGGTTTGTAGTGTCCAACTTTACCACAATTGTAACAAGGTCCTTTACCTCTTTGCTTTTTATTTTCTTCTTGCCTTGGTTCTTTGGATTGTTTTCGAAAGCTTATGAGACTCTTATCGGAGTGCTTGATTCCATTCTTTAGGATAAATCTATTATATCTCCGAACAAAAAGTCCCATTTCTTCATCATCATAATTTTCATCACTAGTTGAGCCATTATCATCTTGCTCTTTGGTTGAGGACTTAGAGCTAGAAGTCATTAGAAATATTCACTTCTTCTCATCTTCCCTGTCTTTGTTCCTTTCTTTCTTACTCTTATTTTCGTATTTTTCAAGACTTTGCAATTCTTGTTGATGTTCTTCCAGCTTTCCAAACAGAGTTGTAATGGTAAGCATAGTAAGGTCATTTGCTTCCTTGATAGCTGTTACTTTAGGTTTCCATTCCCTGCTAAGACATCTCAGAATTTTATTAGTAGCAATTTCATTGGAAACAGGTTTTCCAAGTGCATTTAAACGACTCACAAGATGTACGAATCTCTTCTGCATGTCAGAGACAAATTCTCCTTGCTTCATGAGAAAGAGCTCGAACTCTTGATTGAGTGTATTAATGCGGGATTGTTTAACTTCAGTTGTGCCTTCATGGGCAATTTCTAAAGCGTCCCACATTTCTTTAGCGGACGTGCAGTGAGACACCCTATAATACTCATCAACACCAAGTGCTGAGATCATCATATTTCTGGCTCTCCAATCGCACGACCATTTCTTTTCATCCATTTCATTCCATTGATCCTCAGGTTTAGGTACTATTGCACCTGCATCATTCCTTATGGTTATTGGAAAAGGACCATTTTGAATGGCAGTCCATACATTCCTATCAATGGAATTTATGTGTACTCGCATGCAGTCTTTCCAGTAGCCATAGTTTTCACCATTGAAAACAGGAGCTCTATTATACGCCCCATTTGGTTCAAAGGCCATAGAGTTACGAGTAGATACAAAGCACCAGCTAACCGGTGCTCTGATACCACTTGTTAGACGGTGTGGCAAGTGATCGGGAGGGGGGGGGGGGGGGGTGAATAGATCACTTCTTGTTTTTCAAGGATTTAAAATAGTTTTATCAAAGAGAGTTGAAAGAAGCGAAATTAATGTCCTGAATCAATTCTGTCTACTTTGAACCGACTACTAGAAAGCTTGACATGTGAAAACTTTGCTGGATTTTTATTGAATGGAATAGATGAATATACAACTCAGAAATCTTGACGTTTCAATGCACTTATCATAAAACAGAATTTCCAATGAATTTAGAAATATGATAGGAATTTTGTCAAACAATTGGCGTATGCTTGTACAATGATTTAATAGTGGTGGTTTGGTGAAAATGTTTGAGCCACTATGTTTATCATTAGACTGTAAAACTTAGCACGCCAATTGGATTGCAAAATTATAGAATATGTAAAACTGTAAAGAGAAAGAAAGAGAGAACGATACACAGGACGTTTGGTAAGGAAGTTCCCCATTGTCGCCCTCGCGTGTGGGTACGTCTCCCTCTCAATTTCACAATCGAAACTGAGAACTTTTATATCAATATGCTGAATGTTTGATAGCAAGGTTACACTACACAGAAAGCAAGAAATCCCTATGATCTTCTTCTTCTTGTAAGAACCACCACTTGATATGAGCTGTATCAAGATTCCCTACAAAGTCACCGAATGATCCTCCGCTTCCACGACCTGTTTGTTCAAAATCCTTCCGATTTCCAAACCCCTCACTACGGCTGAATCCGACTCGCGCGACCGTGACTGACAAAACCCTCAAGAACACAACCGTTCTTGAAGGACAAACCCTCTGGTTTATTTCTTGAAGCTTCCTCTTCAACCTTCAACTCAGTTAGACTTCTTCAATACTCAGCTGAACGTTATCTCAAACCGATTGATCCAATGTAACAAGGATGTTTGATTTTCTTTGTTGTTGTTGAATGTAAGATGGTTGAGAAGATAATGAAGATGAAGGAATCAAAAGCTTCTGGTTGCTCACAATTGTTGTGCACACAATCTTCTATGCAGCTATCTTAAGTTCTAAAGAAATGCTTGCTTATATTTATAACAGAAAACGGTTAGTCAAAAAAGAAAGTGCATGAGTCGATGCATGTTGGTCATGTGTCGACTCATGTTAGTTACATGTAACAAGATGAGTCGATACATTATGTTTTGAGTCGATACAAAAACCTGTTATAGCGTTTTACAGAATCAACACTTTTATACCCGTCGACACATAATGCGTATGTGTCGATACATACTGATTGTAAATTTAAAATTTGAATTTAAAACAAAGTATGAGTCGACACATGATATTATGTATCGATACATATAAGTTTCAAAACATTTTCCAGGGTCATCAGAATGTTTTGTGTAGATACATAAGGTTTTGTGTCGATTCATACAAGTATTACAGGGGCATCAAAATATTATGTGTCGATGCATGAAATTAATGTATCGATGCATGTAGTTTTTAGATTTACATTCCAGGATCATCAAAGAGTTATGTATAGACTCATAAGCTTTTGTATTGATACATAATAGTTTTGAGATACAAGTCCAAGGACTTCAGAAAGCTATGTATCGATATAAAACTTGATGTGTCGACACATAATGGTGAATTATGAGAGAAATGTAACTTTGGCTTATTCAAACATGTTATATTATATTTGCAATCATTCAAAATCAATCTATGAAGGGGTTACTCACAAACTCCCCCTTTTTGATGATGGCAAATATCTGATGATGTGTCGTGAATGAAAAAAGCTTGCTCCCCTTGAGTTTGTGTATCTTCTTCCTAATACAAGCACAATATTCACTGACACACTCTTATTCTCCCCCTTTGACCATATCAAAAAGAGATGAAGCAACATTTTTAAGAAACTCAGCACATAGGAAAATTTATATATAATTTCAGCGGTTAATGGACTTGGCATTCACACAGAATGTCAGGCATAAAGTTATCAATAAGTGAGTAAATAGCAGAGTAAACATAAAGTAATCACGTTAAAAGTAATGCATTGGCATATAAAAAGTTAGATTACATAAGCACGATAAAATGTTTGAAAGAGGCATTTATACAAGCACTTGAAAGAAACAAAATGATATGATGTAAATTGCATATGTCAAATTCAAACAATTTATGGAAAAGAGATATACGAAGACATTTTCAGTGAACATTTAGATCAACTTATAGGTGATTGATGTTGAAGATAGGAAAGATATTACCTCGTTTGATTTGATAAGTGAACACACGTACTAAAGCTGAAAAAGCACATCTTAACAGTATGGTGTGACATAGATATATTTCAATTACATATATGTTTAGGACAACACGTATGAGAGATCTAAAATCCCTAGCTCACGGTGGATGTTGAAGAAGAGGTCCGTTACAAGTGGTTTTGTAAAGAAGTCAGCAAGTTGATTTTTAGTATCAACATGCTCAAACGTAACATCCTCCTTTTCAACATGATCGCGTAAAAAGTGATGTCTAATTTCTATGTGTTTAGTGCGTGAGTGTAAAACTGGATTCTTAGTGAGGTTTATAGCACTTGTATTGTCACATTTGATTGGAATACGTTTTAATTGAACATCGTAATCTTGTAATTGTTGCTTCAACCATAAGATCTGAGCGCAACAGCTACCGACTGCAACGTATTCAGCTTCAGCAGTTAACAAAGAAACAAAAACTTGCTTTTTGCTATGCCAACTTATTAAAGAGTTTGAAAACAAGTGACATGTTCCACTAGTGCTTTTCCTATCTTATTTGCAGCCAGCAAAATCAGAATCAGAGTAACCTACTAAACTGCAATCGCTTCCCTTGGAATACCATAGCCCGTACTTAGGTGTATTATTGAGATACCTAAGTATACGCTTGACAACTTTCAAGTGGGATTCCTTAGGATCCGATTGATATCGTGCACACATGCAAACACTAAACATGATGTCAGGCCTAGATGCTATAAGATACAAGAGTGATCCGATCATACCTCTATATTTCTTGACATCGACACTCTTACTGTGTTCATCCTTGTCTAAATTTCCGTTGGTACGCATGGGAGTATCAATTGGTTTAGAGTTGTTCATCCCAAATCATTTAAGAAACTCTTGGCAATATTTTCTTTGACATATAATTGTGCCTTCATTGAGCTACTTTATTTGGAGACCGAGAAAGTAGTTTTGCTTCCCCATGAGGCTCATCTCAAATTCACCCTGCATGATTTTGTAAAATTCTTCGACCAAGTGTAGATTAGTTGAACCAAAAATAATGTCATCTACGTATATTTGAACAAAAAGGATGTGCTTTCGTTTACGTTTAATGAAAAGAGTAGTTTCCATTTGACCTCTTGAATAGCCATGATCAAGTAGAAATTTACTAAGTCTTTCATACTAGACCCGAAGAGCCTGTTTAAGACCATATAAAGCTCGTTTTAATTTAAATACATGATCTGGATATTCGTTATTTTCAAAACCGGGAGGTTGTGAGACATACACTTCTTCATTTATGACTTCGTTAAGAAAGGCACTCTTTACATCCATTTGATAAAGCTTAAAATCTTTTGCACACGCATAAGCGAGTAAAAGACGTATAGCCTCAAGGCGAGCAACTGGAGCATATGTTTCCTCATAATCAATGCCCTCCTCTTGGTTATACCCTTGTGCTACCAAGCGTACTTTATTGCGGGTTATCATTCCGTTTTCATCAACTTTATTTCTAAAAACCCATTTAGTGCCTATGATATGATGGTCTCGCGGACGAGGGACAAGTTCCCAAATGTCATTTCTTTTAAACTGATTTAGCTCATCTTGCATGGCCATTAGCCAAAGTTCATCAATCAAGGCCTCTTTAGCATTCTTAGGTTCTACTTGTGAAACGAAAGCAAAATGATAACAAAAATTACTTATCTTGGAGCGAGTCATTACTCCTTTTGAGATGTCTCCCAATATGTTGTCAATGGGATGGTCTTTAGAGGACTTCCAATCTAGTGGAAGATCATTTGCTTCCATTTGCTCTTCTTCCTCATCTTTTGAAGGGCTTGTATCTTTTTCTTCCTTATCATCAATTGTTTTGGATTGGACATTTTCTTCAACAGTTTCTTTGAGTATATTTTCAGTAGATACACCTGCACCATCAAGAGAAATACCTTTTCCGACATGTTTCAGATAAGATTCATCAAAAGAGACATGAATTGACTCCTCAACTGTAAGTAGAAGTTTATTGTATACCCTATATGCTTTGCTTGATTGTGAGTGTCTGAGAAAGATACCTTCATCTGCTTTTGCATCAAATTTTCCAAGATTTTCTTTTCCATTATTTAAGATAAAACATTTGCAACCGAATACATGAAGATGTGACAAGTTTAGCTTTCTTCCTTTCGAGATTTCATAAGGTGTTTTATCCAAAATTGGGCGAATTAGTATTCTGTTTAAAACATAGCAGGTTGTGCTAATTGCATCAGCCCAGAAATATTTTGGCAATCCACCTTCATTGAGCATAGTTCTTGCTAGCTCCTCTAAGACGCGATTTTTGCGCTCCATAACTCCATTCTGCTGTGGAGTTCGAGGTGCTGAAAAGTTATGCTCAATACCATGCTTGTCACAGTACTTATCAAAGAGATGGTTTTGAAATTCACCTCCATGATCGCTTCGAATTGCAATTATTTTCAATTCCATTCTATTTTGAGATAGTTTTCCAAAACTCTTAAAAGCAGAAAAAGTTTCATTTTTGCTTTGAAGGAATATAGTCCAAGTAAATCTAGAGTAGTCGTCAACAATAACAAAACCATAATAATTTCCTCCTAAACTTTTTGTTGTAGAGGGTCCAAAAAGGTCCATGTGGAGAAGCTCAAGGGGTCGTGAAGTGGAAATCATGTTTTTGGATTTGAAAGAGACCCTTGTTTGCTTTCCCATTTGGCACGCATCACATAGGTGATCCTTTGTAAATTTTATCTTTGGAAGACCTACTACTAGATCCTTGGATACAACCTTATTAAGAAAATCAAAGTTAACATGTGCTAAGCGTCTATGCCAAAGCCATGAATCATCATTCAAGGTGACTAGACACTTGGTGCTTGTTAAGGATACATCAAAAAGGTCAAGCATATAGATACTGTTAACTCTAATGCCCTTATACACAATATCTTTTTCAGTATTTTCAATTATGCAGCAAGTATTTGTGAAGGTAACTTTATAACCTTTGTCACATAATTGACTAATACTGAGCAAATTGTGTTTAAGCCCCTCTACTAAATGGACATTAGAAATAGTAGTGATAGAGGGATTACCTACAGTACCTTTACCGAGTATAGCTCCTTTGTTATTGTCTCCATAGGTAACAAATCCTTTCTTCTTTTCCTTGAAGTCAATGAAGAGCGATATGTCACCAGTCATATGCCTTGAACACCCGCTGTCTAAAAACCATCTTCTACCCATGGGCGTGAGGCATTTTTCCTACAACATCAAAAGAGAGAGGTAGGTACCCAATTTTTATTGGGTCCATGTGGGTAAGTGGTAACATGGTTGCCTTTAGGCCTCTATTGGTAAATGCCTTTAGGAACAAGGAACCTCCTAAACTTGCATTTTTCAATGGTATGTCCAAAGTGACAACAATAATGGCATAAACTATGATGATGATGTATTGTTTTACTTCTGCTCATTGTATCCTTTGGTAATTTTTTAACAAAAGAGTATTTTGAATACGGTGGATTTAATGTTTTCTTAAAAGTTTTAGGAACGATTGCAAAAGTAACTTTGGGCTGTAAAGCTTTTTCTAATTTGGCATTAAGAGTCCTAACCTCTTGCTGCCAAATATGACAAACTTCACATTCCCTTTTGGGAATACATCCTGTAACATCCTTATCTTTTGAACTTTCTGCAATACTAGCTTTTAGACTTTTTAAGTCTTTTTCAGCTTTATAGACTTTACTCTCGAGAAATGAAAATATTTGTTTATCGGAGGATAATCTCTTAAAGGCATTTTCAGCTTTGTATTGCAGTTTTTCAAAAGCTAACTTTAGTTCAGAAAAGGTCATAGAAGAAAAGTTGTTAGGATATGCTTGTCTTACTTGTTTGTTGTGGTTGCCTTTCTTGTTGTAGAATTGACTTTTTGTATGTGCCATCAGACATAAATTTGCACTTTCATCACTACAACTTGAACTGTCATCGTCTGATGAATCGCTGTCGCTTTCCCACACAATATAAGCTCTTCTTTGTTTGTTAAACTTCTTTGGTGGAGCTTTTTCCTTATCCTTTTTCATCTTTGGACAGTCTGGTTTGTAGTGTCCAACTTTACCACAATTGTAACAAGGTCCTTTACCTCTTTGCTTTTTATTTTCTTCTTGCCTTGGTTCTTTGGATTTTTTTCGAAAGCTTATGAGATTCTTATCGGAGTGCTTGATTCCATTCTTTCAGATAAATCTATTGTATCTCCGAACAAAAATTCCCATTTCTTCATCATCAGAATTTTCATCACTAGTTGAGCCATTATTATCTTGCATTGGAAACAGGTTTTCCAAGCGCATTTAAAAGACTCACAAGATGTACGAATCTCTTCTGCATGTCAGAGACAGATTCTCCTTGCTTCATGCGAAAGAGCTCAAACTCTTGATTGAGTGTATTAATGCGGGATTGTTTAACTTCAGTTGTGCCTTCATGGGCAATTTCTAAAGCGTCCCACATTTCTTTAGCGGACGTGCAGTGAGACACCCTATAATACTCATCAACACCAAGTGCTGAGATCATCATATTTCTGGCTCTCCAATCGCACGACCATTTCTTTTCATCCATTTCATTCCATTGATCCTCAGGTTTAGGTACTATTGCACCTGCATCATTCCTTATGGTTATTGGAAAAGGACCATTTTGAATGGCAGCCCATACATTCCTGTCAATGGAATTTATGTGTACTCGCATGCAGTCTTTCCAGTAGCCATAGTTTTCACCATTGAAAACAGGAGCTCTATTATACGCCCCATTTGGTTCAAAGGCCATAGAGTTACGAGTAGATACAAAGCACCAGCTAACCGGTGCTCTGATACCACTTGTTAGACGGTGTGGCAAGTGATCGGGAGGGGGGGGGGGGGTGAATAGATCACTTCTTGTTTTTCAAGGATTTAAAATAGTTTTATCAAAGAGAGTTGAAAGAAGCGAAATTAATGTCCTGAATCAATTCCGTCTACTTTGAACCGACTACTAGAAAGCTTGACATGTGAAAACTTTGCTGGATTTTTATTGAATGGAATAGATGAATATACAACTCAGAAATCTTGACGTTTCAATGCACTTATCATAAAACAGAATTTCCAATGAATTTAGAAATATGATAGGAATTTTGTCAAACAATTGGCGTATGCTTGTACAATGATTTAATAGTGGTGGTTTGGTGAAAATGTTTGAGCCACTATGTTTATCATTAGACTGTAAAACTTAGCACGCCAATTGGATTGCAAAATTATAGAATATGTAAAACTGTAAAGAGAAAGAAAGAGAGAACGATACACAGGACGTTTGGTAAGGAAGTTCCCCATTGTCGCCCTCGCGTGTGGGTACGTCTCCCTCTCAATTTCACAATCGAAACTGAGAACTTTTATATCAATATGCTGAATGTTTGATAGCAAGGTTACACTACACAGAAAGCAAGAAATCCCTATGATCTTCTTCTTCTTGTAAGAACCACCACTTGATATGAGCTGTATCAAGATTCCCTACAAAGTCACCGAATGATCCTCCGCTTCCACGACCTGTTTGTTCAAAATCCTTCCGATTTCCAAACCCCTCACTACGGCTGAATCCGACTCGCGCGACCGTGACTGACAAAACCCTCAAGAACACAACCGTTCTTGAAGGACAAACCCTCTGGTTTATTTCTTGAAGCTTCCTCTTCAACCTTCAACTCAGTTAGACTTCTTCAATACTCAGCTGAACGTTATCTCAAACCGATTGATCCAATGTAACAAGGATGTTTGATTTTCTTTGTTGTTGTTGAATGTAAGATGGTTGAGAAGATAATGAAGATGAAGGAATCAAAAGCTTCTGGTTGCTCACAATTGTTGTGCACACAATCTTCTATGCAGCTATCTTAAGTTCTAAAGAAATGCTTGCTTATATTTATAACAGAAAACGGTTAGTCAAAAAAGAAAGTGCATGAGTCGATGCATGTTGGTCATGTGTCGACTCATGTTAGTTACATGTAACAAGATGAGTCGATACATTATGTTTTGAGTCGATACAAAAACCTGTTATAGCGTTTTACAGAATCAACACTTTTATACCCGTCGACACATAATGCGTATGTGTCGATACATACTGATTGTAAATTTAAAATTTGAATTTAAAACAAAGTATGAGTCGACACATGATATTATGTATCGATACATATAAGTTTCAAAACATTTTCCAGGGTCATCAGAATGTTTTGTGTAGATACATAAGGTTTTGTGTCGATTCATACAAGTATTACAGGGGAATCAAAATATTATGTGTCGATGCATGAAATTTATGTATCGATGCATGTAGTTTTTAGATTTACATTCCAGGATCATCAAAGAGTTATGTATAGACTCATAAGCTTTTGTATTGATACATAATAGTTTTGAGATACAAGTCCAAGGACTTCAGAAAGCTATGTATCGATATAAAACTTGATGTGTCGACACATAATGGTGAATTATGAGAGAAATGTAACTTTGGCTTATTCAAACATGTTATATTATATTTGCAATCATTCAAAATCAATCTATGAAGGGGTTACTCACAAACTCCCCCTTTTTGATGATGGCAAATATCTGATGATGTGTCGTGAATGAAAAAAGCTTGCTCCCCTTGAGTTTGTGTATCTTCTTCCTAATACAAGCACAATATTCACTGACACACTCTTATTCTCCCCCTTTGACCATATCAAAAAGAGATGAAGCAACATTTTTAAGAAACTCAGCACATAGGAAAATTTATATATAATTTCAGCGGTTAATGGACTTGGCATTCACACAGAATGTCAGGCATAAAGTTATCAATAAGTGAGTAAATAGCAGAGTAAACATAAAGTAATCACGTTAAAAGTAATGCATTGGCATATAAAAAGTTAGATTACATAAGCACGATAAAATGTTTGAAAGAGGCATTTATACAAGCACTTGAAAGAAACAAAATGATATGATGTAAATTGCATATGTCAAATTCAAACAATTTATGGAAAAGAGATATACGAAGACATTTTCAGTGAACATTTAGATCAACTTATAGGTGATTGATGTTGAAGATAGGAAAGATATTACCTCGTTTGATTTGATAAGTGAACACACGTACTAAAGCTGAAAAAGCACATCTTAACAGTATGGTGTGACATAGATATATTTCAATTACATATATGTTTAGGACAACACGTATGAGAGATCTAAAATCCCTAGCTCACGGTGGATGTTGAAGAAGAGGTCCGTTACAAGTGGTTTTGTAAAGAAGTCAGCAAGTTGATTTTTAGTATCAACATGCTCAAACGTAACATCCTCCTTTTCAACATGATCGCGTAAAAAGTGATGTCTAATTTCTATGTGTTTAGTGCGTGAGTGTAAAACTAGATTCTTAGTGAGGTTTATAGCACTTGTATTGTCACATTTGATTGGAATACGTTTTAATTGAACATCGTAATCTTGTAATTGTTGCTTCAACCATAAGATCTGAGCGCAACAGCTACCGACTGCAACGTATTCAGCTTCAGCAGTTAACAAAGAAACAAAAACTTGCTTTTTGCTATGCCAACTTATTAAAGAGTTTGAAAACAAGTGACATGTTCCACTAGTGCTTTTCCTATCTTATTTGCAGCCAGCAAAATCAGAATCAGAGTAACCTACTAAACTGCAATCGCTTCCCTTGGAATACCATAGCCCGTACTTAGGTGTATTATTGAGATACCTAAGTATACGCTTGACAACTTTCAAGTGGGATTCCTTAGGATCCGATTGATATCGTGCACACATGCAAACACTAAACATGATGTCAGGCCTAGATGCTATAAGATACAAGAGTGATCCGATCATACCTCTATATTTCTTGACATCGAAACTCTTACTGTGTTCATCCTTGTCTAAATTTCCGTTGGTACGCATGGGAGTATCAATTGGTTTAGAGTTGTTCATCCCAAATCATTTAAGAAACTCTTGGCAATATTTTCTTTGACATATAATTGTGCCTTCATTGAGCTACTTTATTTGGAGACCGAGAAAGTAGTTTTGCTTCCCCATGAGGCTCATCTCAAATTCACCCTGCATGATTTTGTAAAATTCTTCGACCAAGTGTAGATTAGTTGAACCAAAAATAATGTCATCTACGTATATTTGAACAAAAAGGATGTGCTTTCGTTTACGTTTAATGAAAAGAGTAGTTTCCATTTGACCTCTTGAATAGCCATGATCAAGTAGAAATTTACTAAGTCTTTCATACTAGACCCGAAGAGCCTGTTTAAGACCATATAAAGCTCGTTTTAATTTAAATACATGATCTGGATATTCGTTATTTTCAAAACCGGGAGGTTGTGAGACATACACTTCTTCATTTATGACTTCGTTAAGAAAGGCACTCTTTACATCCATTTGATAAAGCTTAAAATCTTTTGCACACGCATAAGCGAGTAAAAGACGTATAGCCTCAAGGCGAGCAACTGGAGCATATGTTTCCTCATAATCAATGCCCTCCTCTTGGTTATACCCTTGTGCTACCAAGCGTACTTTATTGCGGGTTATCATTCCGTTTTCATCAACTTTATTTCTAAAAACCCATTTAGTGCCTATGATATGATGGTCTCGCGGACGAGGGACAAGTTCCCAAATGTCATTTCTTTTAAACTGATTTAGCTCATCTTGCATGGCCATTAGCCAAAGTTCATCAATCAAGGCCTCTTTAGCATTCTTAGGTTCTACTTGTGAAACGAAAGCAAAATGATAACAAAAATTACTTATCTTGGAGCGAGTCATTACTCCTTTTGAGATGTCTCCCAATATGTTGTCAATGGGATGGTCTTTAGAGGACTTCCAATCTAGTGGAAGATCATTTGCTTCCATTTTCTCTTCTTCCTCATCTTTTGAAGGGCTTGTATCTTTTTCTTCCTTATCATCAATTGTTTTGGATTGGACATTTTCTTCAACAGTTTCTTTGAGTATATTTTCAGTAGATACACCTGCACCATCAAGAGAAATACCTTTTCCGACATGTTTCAGATAAGATTCATCAAAAGAGACATGAATTGACTCCTCAACTGTAAGTAGAAGTTTATTATATACCCTATATGCTTTGCTTGATTGTGAGTGTCTGAGAAAGATACCTTCATCTGCTTTTGCATCAAATTTTCCAAGATTTTCTTTTCCATTATTTAAGATAAAACATTTGCAACCGAATACATGAAGATGTGACAAGTTTAGCTTTCTTCCTTTCGAGATTTCATAAGGTGTTTTATCCAAAATTGGGCGAATTAGTATTCTGTTTAAAACATAGCAGGTTGTGCTAATTGCATCAGCCCAGAAATATTTTGGCAATCCACCTTCATTGAGCATAGTTCTTGCTAGCTCCTCTAAGACGCGATTTTTGCGCTCCATAACTCCATTCTGCTGTGGAGTTCGAGGTGCTGAAAAGTTATGCTCAATACCATGTGTGATCGGTGGATCTGGAACTGACTGTTTAACGCTGGTTTGCGAAATGTCGCGGAAGCAAGAGTCGCCACCGTCTTTTATTTTCTCCAAATGGAAAGGACAAAAGCACAGAAAAATTCCTTAAAGAGATTGCTCTCGGTTCGGGAGGTAGGTTATAGAAAGGGAAGGTATTAGCACCCTTTCTATCCATGGTTATCCATGGGCTCTTAGATACTTGCTCATTGTGTTTTCAAAATTGTTTGTTTGCTTTTCAACGGTGGGTTTTAAAAAGTTTCTTTGAAAATTTCAGTTCGACTCGTACGTCAGAGTGTTTGAAAAATTTGCTTTGAAAGCTTTTGAAAAGTGTTGGTGAAAAGATGTTTTGATTTGTTTGGAATTAGAGCAAGTATCCTTGAGAACCTACCTACCCTAAGGAATTCGTCTGTGTAAATGTCCTTAAAAGTAATGCCATCCCACCATTGAGAGGTAGGTGGCACCACCGTTGGAGGTGTTCGGGTCAATTCGATGTTCGGGACGTGGTGATCACCAGAGCAATGGGAAGACACCTTAGAAGCTACCCTCATGCCAGGTTCCCGGATCATGAGGACTTACTAAGACGTCCTCTACTCGACGATCACCTTTCGAAAGGCAACAGTGAGGCGTATCCTAGGGGTGGTGTGTGCGAATTGTGTGTCATGTTTCAGTTATTTGTCTTGTCCATGTCATGGGTGATCTACGCTTGATTTTAATTAGGGCCATTCATTCTTGCATGCTTTTTAACAGTTATAAGTTGCGGGAAAATAAATCTAAGACTATTACAAATGGCGCGGGTCCACATCGCCAAAATTAAACCGGACCCGATTTGGCGGAAAATAAATAAAGCGGAAAGATAAAGTGCGAAAAGTTAAAATTACAACGCTTTGGGAGAGATACAAAATTATATGACATAAGATAAATGCGCAAATTAAAATAATTTAAACAATGGGCGTTGGACCCTTTTACAAACAATTAAAATTAACAAGGAATTTAAAATTAAAATTAAATGAAAATGGTATTTTTGTGTTTTTTAGATTTAATGAGAAAAAGGAGTTAATTGAAATTAGATTAAAAGGCAAACCCTAATTCTAATATTTTTATTTATTATGAAAGGATTAAAATATAATCTACATTAAACCCTAATTTATTTATGTACATTTAATTATAAAAATAAAATAATAAATAAATAATATTGTGGAAAAGAAAAAAAAAAGGAAAAAATTAAAAAGGAAGAAAAAGTGTCTATTAACCTAATTCTATATTTTTTACATTTTTGTTAAAAAAGAATTAAACTTATAACCTAATTTACTAAATTATTTACATGTTTATTTGAAAATAATCATAATAAAATAAATATTATATTTTTTTATATTTTCTGATTTTTGTGTGTTTTTGTATTTTGTTAAAAATAATTAATTAAATAAACATAATTAAATAAAAGTAATTATTAAAACAAGAATAAAAATAAATAAAAAGATTAGGGAAGGCAAACCAGGGTGGGGTGTAGCCCCAGATCAGGAGGTTCAGGCCTGGGAATTCTGGCCCAATTATTTGTGAGTTCGTTGACTTTTCCAGTTCGTATGCCAGCGTGTTGACTTGGTCCTAGCATGTTCTTTGCATCGTGGTCGTTGATCTGGTTGTGTAGGACGCGTGGATGGTCATGCTTTGAGGTCCATGGGATGTCTTGGACATCAGCGCTACACATGATTTTAGATGGAAAAATAATATGAAATTTTATACAGACCTGGGAATCGAACCCAGGTCTTGGACTTGGCAAAGCGACACCTGCACCACTGAAGCACTTTGAATTCTTTTAATATATATTAATCAACAAATATTATAAAAGAAAAAGGTTAGTCCCCTTTGAAATACGCGCGAGATTTTGAATTGGCCTGTCCCCGGATGACACGACATCATCGTCTTCCTCACCCTGTAAAACAAAACACTATGGGAACGGTTTTCGTAGCGTTGCAAAAAGGTGTCTATTGAAAAATAGCGATTAGAGTTATGAGCTTCATAAATTGTTCGCGAGATATGTCTCTTGTTCGTTGGAGCACGCTGATTGCAATGGTAATGATCTTGAGTCCCAATTGTTCCTTGGGTGAGAAACCCCAATTCAAGAACTCTGAAAACCTAAATTTCGATCATGGTGAAATCTCATACACGATGCAAAAATCAAATTGAATATAAAGGTTAGCTTTGGAATATCATGAGGAACAAGAATCAATCAATGAAATGTCATGAAAATGCGTAAAATATAGAATACGATTTTGGAATTTCCATGGAACGTCTTGAGTTCAGTACCCCAATTCCTTGAGCTTTTGTGATTGATATTGATTGGAACACCTTCAGGGATGCTTAAGGATGCTGATAGAACAAAAATTGAAGCTTGAATCGACCTTGAAACTTGAAAACAGTTTTGTGTTTTTATGGAGAAAATTTCAATGTGCAAAGCTTGTTTGGGCGCAGCTTGCAGTCTCTTTGCATTAGGTTTACCTTCCTGATCATATAGTGAGTGATTAGGTTAAGAAAAATTGGACAAAATCCATTGCTTTGATGATTTTTGAATATTTGATTTCAAGGATCTTTTCCATATCTTTTTCATGTGCAATTTGGTGTCAATTAGTTCAAATCAAACCAAAACTTGCCTATTTAAGATGTGCACGAAATATTGACCTTGGAATGTGCATAAAAAGATTTTTTTAGGTCAAACTTATATTTTTCATGTATTAAAATAATTTAAATGAATTAATATTGATATAAATTCAAATAAATAATTAAAAAATGAGAAAATACTTCCCTTTGGGCCTAATGGTCGTGCATAGGCTTGGCATGAAGAAACTTGGAAGAAAAATGGGCCCATTTGCATTTTTAGGCCTTTTGAAGTAATGTTGACTTTCAAAAATTTCCAAAAATTTCCCAACTTCCACAAGGCATAACTTGGTCAATTTTTAAGCTTTTCACATGTGATTGGACATTTTGGAAAGGTCTTTGAGTCCTTTAACCAATTCCTTTGGTCCCATGTCATTTTGATTTACCAATCTCAAGTTATGGCCTTTGACTTAAAGTCCCTTTTTGTTGACTTTTGAAAATGACCTATAATGTTGAAATTGATAACTTTTTGTGAGAGCATTTCTTGGACTTGGAACATGAAGATGAATTGTAGGAAATGTCTTTCTCTTCAAAATGAGCTTTGGATGGAATTTTTCTGATAATCCATGTGAAAGTTATGCCCTGGTCAATTTCAGTTGACTTTTTCAGCTGTCCAAATATAGCAACTTTTGCATCTTTGATGATTTCTGAGCCAAATTTTGAGAATCATGATCAAGCATTGATCAAATGATGTTTGTGGCTTCAAAATGATATATTGACCAAAAATTTGAACTTTTGACTGTCAAATGACCATTTTGCCCCTACAGTTGACTGTAGTGCAATCTAGGGTTTTGACTGTGCAATTTTGAGCTGAATGCCTTGAAACTTGACATGAGGATACTTGACCATCTTTGTGGGCATGTGAGACTTAATTGGGCCCTTGAAAACTTTCAATTCTTGATCAGAAACCAAACCCTAGTTTTGACTGCATAGGAGACAGTTGAGCTGCACAACCCTTGGGGAATTTTGTGACCTTGACTTGACAAATCTTGGAGAATATGGGAGGGCAAATTTTGGGGTACAACACCATGCTTGTCACAGTACTTATCAAAGAGATGGTTTTGAAATTCACCTCCATGATCGCTTCGAATTGCAATTATTTTCAATTCCATTCTATTTTGAGATAGTTTTCCAAAACTCTTAAAAGCAGAAAAAGTTTCATTTTTGCTTTGAAGGAATATAGTCCAAGTAAATCTAGAGTAGTCGTCAACAATAACAAAACCATAATAATTTCCTCCTAAACTTTTTGTTGTAGAGGGTCCAAAAAGGTCCATGTGGAGAAGCTCAAGGGGTCGTGAAGTGGAAATCATGTTTTTGGATTTGAAAGAGACCCTTGTTTGCTTTCCCATTTGGCACGCATCACATAGGTGATCCTTTGTAAATTTTATCTTTGGAAGACCTACTACTAGATCCTTGGATACAACCTTATTAAGAAAATCAAAGTTAACATGTGCTAAGCGTCTATGCCAAAGCCATGAATCATCATTCAAGGTGACTAGACACTTGGTGCTTGTTAAGGATACATCAAAAAGGTCAAGCATATAGATACTGTTAACTCTAATGCCCTTATACACAATATCTTTTTCAGTATTTTCAATTATGCAGCAAGTATTTGTGAAGGTAACTTTATAACCTTTGTCACATAATTGACTAATACTGAGCAAATTGTGTTTAAGCCCCTCTACTAAATGGACATTAGAAATAGTAGTGATAGAGGGATTACCTACAGTACCTTTACCGAGTATAGCTCCTTTGTTATTGTCTCCATAGGTAACAAATCCTTTCTTCTTTTCCTTGAAGTCAATGAAGAGCGATATGTCACCAGTCATATGCCTTGAACACCCGCTGTCTAAAAACCATCTTCTACCCATGGGCGTGAGGCATTTTTCCTACAACATCAAAAGAGAGAGGTAGGTACCCAATTTTTATTGGGTCCATGTGGGTAAGTGGTAACATGGTTGCCTTTAGGCCTCTATTGGTAAATGCCTTTAGGAACAAGGAACCTCCTAAACTTGCATTTTTCAATGGTATGTCCAAAGTGACAACAATAATGGCATAAACTATGATGATGATGTATTGTTTTACTTCTGCTCATTGTATCCTTTGGTAATTTTTTAACAAAAGAGTATTTTGAATACGGTGGATTTAATGTTTTCTTAAAATTTTTAGGAACGATTGCAAAAGTAACTTTGGGCTGTAAAGCTTTTTCTAATTTGGCATTAAGAGTCCTAACCTCTTGCTGCCAAATATGACAAACTTCACATTCCCTTTTGGGAATACATCCTGTAACATCCTTATCTTTTGAACTTTCTGCAATACTAGCTTTTAGACTTTTTAAGTCTTTTTCAGCTTTATAGACTTTACTCTCGAGAAATGAAAATATTTGTTTATCGGAGGATAATCTCTTAAAGGCATTTTCAGCTTTGTATTGCAGTTTTTCAAAAGCTAACTTTAGTTCAGAAAAGGTCATAGAAGAAAAGTTGTTAGGATATGCTTGTCTTACTTGTTTGTTGTGGTTGCCTTTCTTGTTGTAGAATTGACTTTTTGTATGTGCCATCAGACATAAATTTGCACTTTCATCACTACAACTTGAACTGTCATCGTCTGATGAATCGCTGTCGCTTTCCCACACAATATAAGCTCTTCTTTGTTTGTTAAACTTCTTTGGTGGAGCTTTTTCCTTATCCTTTTTCATCTTTGGACAGTCTGGTTTGTAGTGTCCAACTTTACCACAATTGTAACAAGGTTCTTTACCTCTTTGCTTTTTATTTTCTTCTTGCCTTGGTTCTTTGGATTTTTTTCGAAAGCTTATGAGATTCTTATCGGAGTGCTTGATTCCATTCTTTCAGATAAATCTATTGTATCTCCGAACAAAAAGTCCCATTTCTTCATCATCAGAATTTTCATCACTAGTTGAGCCATTATTATCTTGCATTGGAAACAGGTTTTCCAAGCGCATTTAAAAGACTCACAAGATGTACGAATCTCTTCTGCATGTCAGAGACAGATTCTCCTTGCTTCATGCGAAAGAGCTCAAACTCTTGATTGAGTGTATTAATGTGGGATTGTTTAACTTCAGTTGTGCCTTCATGGGCAATTTCTAAAGCGTCCCATATTTCTTTAGCGGACGTGCAGTGAGACACCCTATAATACTCATCAACACCAAGTGCTGAGATCATCATATTTCTGGCTCTCCTATCGCACGACCATTTCTTTTCATCCATTTAATTCCATTGATCCTCAGGTTTAGGTATTATTGCACCTGTATCATTCCTCATGGTTATTTGAAAAGGACCATTTTGAATGGCAGTCCATACATTCCTGTCAATGGAATTTATGTGTACTCGTATGCAGTCTTTCCAGTAGCCATAGTTTTCACCATTGAAAACATGAGCTCTATTATACGCCCTATTTGGTTCAAAGGCCATAGCGTTACGAGTAGATACAAAACACCAGCTAACCGGTGCTCTGATACCACTTGTTAGACGGTGTGGCAAGTGATCGAGAGGGGGGGGGGGGGGGGTAAATAGATCACTTCTTGTTTTTCAAGGATTTAAAATAGTTTTATCAAAGAGAGTTGAAAGCAGCAAAAATTAATGTCCTGAATCAATTCCGTCTACTTTGAACCGACTACTAGAAAGCTTGACATGTGAAAACTTTGCTAGATTTTTATTGAATGGAATAGATGAATATACAACTCAGAAATCTTGACGTTTCAATGCACTTATCATAAAACATAATTTCCAATGAATGTAGAAATATGATAGGAATTTTGTCAAACAATTGGCGTATGCTTGTATAATGATTTAATAGTGGTGGTTTGGTGAAAATGTTTGAGCCACTATGTTTATCATTAGACTGTAAAACTTAGCACACCAATTGGATTGCAAAATTATAGAATATGTAAAACTGTAAAGAGAAAGAAAGAGAGAACGATACACAGGCAGTTTGGTAAGGAAGTTTCCCATTGTCGCCCTCGCGTGTGGGTACGTCTCCCTCTCAATTTCACAATCGAAACTAAGAACTTTTATATCAATATGCTGAATGTTTGATAGCAAGGTTACACTACACAGAAAGCAAGAAATCCCTATGATCTTCTTCTTCTTGTAAGAACCACCACTTGATATGAGCTGTATCAAGATTCCCTGCAAAGTCACCGAATGATCCTCCGCTTCCACGACCTGTTTGGTCAAAATCCTTCCGATTTCCAAACCCCTCACTACGGCTGAATCCGACTCGCGCGACCGTGACTGACAAAACCCTCAAGAACACAATCGTTCTTGAAGGACAAACCCTCTGGTTTATTTCTTGAAGCTTCCTCTTCAACCTTCAACTCAGTTAGACTTCTTCAATACTCAGCTGAACGTTATCTCAAACCGATTGATCCAATGTAACAAGGATGTTTGATTTTCTTTGTTGTTGTTGAATGTAAGATGGTTGAGAAGATAATGAAGATGAAGGAATCAAAAGCTTCTGGTTGCTCACAATTGTTGTGCACACAATCTTCTATGCTGCTATCTTAAGTTCTAAAGAAATGCTTGCTTATATTTATAACAGAAAACGGTTAGTCAAAAAAGAAAGTGCATGAGTCGATGCATGTTGGTCATGTGTCGACTCATGTTAGTTACATGTAACAAGATGAGTCGATACATTATGTTTTGAGTCGATACAAAAACCTGTTATAGCGTTTTACAGAATCAACACTTTTATACCCGTCGACACATAATGCGTATGTGTCGATACATACTGATTGTAAATTTAAATTTTGAATTTAAAACATAGTATGAGTCGACACATGATATTATGTATCGATACATATAAGTTTCAAAATGTTTTCCAGGGTCATCAGAATGTTTTGTGTAGATACATAAGGTTTTGTGTTGATTCATACAAGTATTACAGGGGCATCAAAATATTATGTGTCGATGCATGAAATTTATGTATCGATGCATGCAGTTTTTAGATTTACATTCCAGGATCATCAAAGAGTTATGGATCGACTCATAAGATTTTGTATTGATACATAATAGTTTTGAGATACAAGTCCAAGGACTTCAGAAAGCTATGTATCGATACAAAACTTGATGTGTCGACACATAATGGTGCATTATGAGAGAAATGTAATTTTGGCTTATTCAAACATGTTATATTATATTTGCAATCATTCAAAAATAAATCTATGAAGGGGTTGCTCACATTAATGTCTTTCTATCTTTGTTTGACCCACCAATCGGGTATTCATGAGTCTGGATAAAATGCTTGATATCATGTGTTGTACCCCAAAATTTACCCTTTTATTTTCATTATTACATACACGCATATCATTGATTTTATGGTTATAGAGTCAAGGTATATTTATTAAGCTTCATCAGGTTACAAGTGACGTTTATTTCACCAATGGATGTTCTAAGAGTATTTTCCGTGCTGAAGATCGATTCGCCGTTTTGCAACGATTCGGGGTTCAAAGATTCATAAGTCCAACCCGACACATCATATTCAGGTGTTCTTTCACCAAGATATCTCTGATAACGTATTCTCAAATTCAGGCTCGGCTCGAGAGCCAATACTTTAAAGAAGGTCTCCGAATGCGTGAGTTTTCTCGAAGAAATGTGGTGAAAAAGTGTGTGGAAAGTGCAGTTTATACGCACTAAAAAATTCATAACTTGAAGATCGTGACTCATTTTGAACCCATTCTGGTGGCCAAAATTTCATATTGACATCATCTACATTTTCATCTCTCACGGATGAAAGCCAATTTCGATCAGAAGGTCTTTAAAAATGCGGATTTATCAAGTATTTTCGTACAAAAATTTTGTGACAAGTTTATTTGCGTCATGTTTAGAAAATCATAACTTGGTCAATTTTCATCGTATTGAGCTGGTTCTGGCGCCAAAATTTCAAAATTTAGTTGGCTACATTTTCACAGGAGGTATCGAGTTCGAACGGTATCCAAAAGGCCTTCGTTTTATGTCCAGAGTGTGCATGACACGCCGAAAATCCTGAATGCTGAATATTATTTCATTTGGGTCGAAACTTTGAAAATTCATAACTCGGTCAATTTTTATCGGACCGGGTCCATCTTTTTACACAAGTTCACTGACTCAGATATGTACAATTGTTCTTCCAAATTCGAGACCAGATTATGCTCTGATCAATACCAGTTTTTTATTGAAGAACGTGTCAGAGTTGATACTGGAGCCCAAAATAAGTTTGTTTGAGGCGAAACTTCAAAAATTCATAACTAATTCACCATTTATCCGATTGAGCCCATTTTTAGACAGAAGTTAGTTCTCGATGTCGGCTATATTTTGTTCTCACATTTCAACTTCAAAAATTACACTTAAGACCCTGCTTTTTATCCTGGAACGTGACAGACTCAAGTGAATAAAAATCTGCACTATTGCTTGTGGTTATTGGTGGCCTAATTGCACATTCAAAGCCCATATCTTTTCTCTATTTTCCACTATATAATCTCATTCTTTTCACACAAACAACACGAAAAAAAACTTTTCCACAACCCTGTCAAAATATCAAATTCCTTCAAGAACCCTAAAAACCTTAAAATCTTTGTTACAAACCCCCATCTCACTACAAACAAGTCATCCTTATTACAAACCCCCATCTCACTACTTCTCCAGTAAGGGTAAGGCTGGTTTGATCTCCATGATCAAAAGGGTGTAGAAGCATTCATGCATGCCATATCGGTATTAACATTATAAAATTTCATATATTTATTTTCTTTGTATTTCATGGTATACTAATTTGTTTAATGTGTTCATGAGATTCAACACTACAGGTTTGGACCATCTAATGGTCTCATGCAGGTTTATTACAAAATGCTGATGACAAAACAGAACAACAACCAATGCATGACTCATGGTAAGGCAGACATCCTGAGTAGGTTAAGGCGTGAGTTCAACACTTACCCCTATTGGTTTTGGTTTTCTTCAATTCTATTTATCCTTTTACCTATTTTCATTCTTTATGTTTAAAACATTTTTCATAAAACTTAACATTTTTCACAAACCTTTGATTTTTCATAATAAACTCGAATAATTAATTTTAAGTTTTTTAATTTAATTTTAGGTTTTAAATTAATTTTTGGGTCAACACCTACCCCTTACATTTACAATATTTTTATTTTCTAACCCTATTTTCATTGATGTTTCTTCCCCTATCTATTTTTTGGCAAACTTAATTCTTTCTTGTTAATCATTACACATAAACTTTTTTTAAAAAACTTTTTTTTAATTAAAATTAATTAGGTTTTAGGTTTTTTTAATTAACCTTTTTTTCAAAATTACCCTTTTTTAATTAAAATTAATTAGGTTTTTAGGTTTTTTTATTTAATTTTTTTCAAAATTAACCTTTTTAATTAAAATTAATTAGGTTTTTAGGTTTTTTTAATTAACTTTTTTTTCAAAATTATCTTTTTTTATTCGAACTAATTAGGATTTAGGTATTTTAATTAACTTTTTTCAAAATTAACATTTTTATTAATTAAAATTAATTAGGTTTTTAGGTTTATTTAATTAATTATCATAAATCATTTTTTCATAAAAAATCACCAAAATATTTTCTTTCCTATTTTCATCTTTTTTTTATTTTCCTAGATAAAGTGTATACGACGTTCAACTGTAATAGTGTAGCTTTATTTTTCCTGCATTTTTTTATCGTTATCATGTAATTGCTTCCGGGATGTAATAGTTTTAGGATTTCTTTTCTGCACTCTTCACTATTATGTAACTGCCCCAAAGCTCTGTAATAGCCTAGGTTTACATTTCCGCCTTTACCTTCTGCTATTATATTTTATGCAATGCTTAGATTAATAGGATTGTATGGAAAGATAAAAATGAACAATAGAAAACCCTAATTGCAAGAAATATAACTGAAAAACACACTGTTGCACACTTGCACCCTTAGGGTACTCCCCACTTGGTTGCCTCGGAAAACAATGGTCATGTCCCTTGAACGTAGGGATATCTTAGAAAAAGACCCTCAATCTAAAAGTCATCATAAAGATTATAGTCCCTTAACGTTCCTCGAGTTGCCTACGAGAAATGATCTTGTCCTTCAATGTTGCCTACGAATATATGATGACAGTCCCTTCGAACTGCTAAGGTATCCCTATATGTTGCCTTCTATGACCATAACGATGACCCGCGCTTGTCCCCCATACATCCGACGATGGGGCTACCTACTCACTAATAGTAGGATATCACTATCTATAGGGTAGGAGGAAAAGAACACTCTTTTTTGAGTAGGTAGATAAGTTCTTAGTTGCTTGCTCAAAATAAATTTTTGCACCTACAAAAAAATATTTCAAAACACTTTCAAAAACATTTTCCTTGTCAACACTCTTGAGGACTGATACAAGAGTTATCACCAAGCGAATCGCCACACTAAGGCATTTTCAAAACAGTTTTCAAAACATACAAAGCACAAGAAATTTTCAAAACATGAGCTAGCATCTAAGAGCCCATAGAAAACTACGAATGGAATGGGTGCTAACACCTTCCCTTTCCATAATCTACCCCCCTTACTCAGAAAACTCTTAAAATGTCTTTTTCTGTTCTTTTCACCCTTTCCTTTTTTTGGATAAAAGAAAAGTAGGTGGCGACTCTTGCTTACCGCGACATTTGCAAACAAAAATCACAAACCAGTATAAAAAATAGTTGGTTCTGCCACCGTATCACAGAACTGGCGACTCTGCTGGGGACTGTTAATAAAGTGGGGTTTACCTTAGGATCTAGATCTTTTTTAAATTACTTTCTTATTTGTTCTGCCTGCTTTATCTTTAAGGGTTTTTGCTTGGGTATTGTTGAAGATCCTACACCCGGATCTGGTGACACTTTTTAGGTAAACAACAATAGATTGTGGAGACTATACGGCATAGACCGATATGGTTTAAGCGATGGCTGTGTTGGTGTGACACTTTGGTTGGTACCTGTATCCTTCGTGTTAAAACAAGGAGAATACGGGGTCGCCGCGTGGTGTCGTGAAGCACTAATGGACCTTAGAACCTTAGTTGAACAAACTTAGCCATTAGAAAGTAGTGAGATAGCCGACCTCAATATAAAGATGAGGATTGGTTGATACTCGATGCTACACTCATTGAGATCAAACTTTCGGGATATTTTGACCGCAAGGAAAGATTGCCTGAGCTGAAACAATGCCCAATAAAGGATGATCAATGATATTGAGAATCCTTAGAACCCAATTACTTTTCTAAGACAGGTTTGAAACCAACTAAACTTTAAGAGGGTACTTACCTATGGAATCCATGCAAGCCTAAACCTAAGGATGTTTGTGTGACTTTTTTGCCTTTATTGTCTAACAACTGGAATTCTTTGCAGGGTTGTGTTTGTCACCTTACATTTTTTCTTAACACATAGCATACACATCATAACATCATGCCATAGCATAACATCTCATTAACCATTTCCAGGATCTCAAGGGTTTGTAATGCAGGTTATGATGAACCAGACATCTAGCAAGGGGCAAGGGTATTTATTTTCCTCTAGCCAATGTCGTCAAAAGACCAAAACACGATAACTTGAGCCAGGGGCTATGACCCACTTGATATGGTGAGCTTGACTCTCGTAGAAGGACACTCAATCATACAAAGTTCTTCAATCAAAGCTGCAAATTTCAACTTCTGACATTTTTCTTGTTTACCCCACGAGATCCTTGAAAACCTTTGCATATCATACATGTCATTGTATAACAGGTAGTCTCCAGTACAGGTCTCTCATGTTCTCGCTGTTTATTTCAGCAATAGATCTCAAACAAGACAACCGAGATCTCCAAATTCAAGAGGCTCAGTTCATGGAAATGTTCCTAAACCTATCCAAGGAACAGGAAGAGTTGAAAGCACTCCTCGTTGTGAACCTGGCCAAGAAAAATCCTGAAGACAATAAGGATGAACGGTTGGAACAACTTCAAGCTGAAGTTGAAACAATGAGAACCCAAATACTGGGGCAGAGGGCTCTTATCCAAGGCCTAGCCCGGGGACAAGAAGAGCTGAGAGCCATTATCAAGAAACTTCATCAAGACGGATGCAGCCATATGAAGCAAACAATCGAGGTTGGGGACCAAGTCATTGATCAACTTCCGAGAAGACAAGAGGATTGTTTGGTGAAGGGTGGACTTTTCCAAATTGCTACCACATCACGGGTCCAACAACAAACTCGCCAAAAATAATGGGTTAATCAGAGTAAGCCGGATATACCCAAAAGGAAGTTTACCAAACTCAACATGTCGTTGTCTCAAGCTTTGCAACACTTGTTGAGGATGAATCTGATTACGTTGATAGGACCTCATCCGAATCCCAAGACTTCTTCCTCTAACTACAATCCTGGTGCAAGGTGTGCATACCACTCCAACAGCCCGGGGCATGATACTGACGATTGTTGGAGGTTGAAATATAAAGTTCAAAACTTGATTGATGAATGGGCGCTGGAGTTTACACAAGATGGTCAGGCTGAGTTCTCATGTCATCCCTAAAAGACACACTATCTGAAGTGACATGTTCAGGAAAAAAGGCTTTTGTTCATTAGAATTTTCAATTTGTAATTTTCTTTTGATTGTTCGTACATCTATTCATGTCAAACTCTGTTACTTTATCAATGCATTGCATATATCTATTTTGAATCAATTCATTTGTATTCACTATATTTAAACTGCTCCCTTTTTTGTGATATTCAACTCTCGCTCAAAAGCTCTAAGCCTTTAGAGGGAGGATGACGAAAATGATACCACAATCTCCACAATATGCTTTTGAATAGACCCTGCTGACGATGTACAGGTGTTGTTTCAAATCCTAAACAGTGGAGTTATAACGAAGATAATCCCTAGTCAACCCCTTCGAGCCAAAGAAGTAGGAGTTTTTCTTTTTACACAAATTAAAACCCTTAATCATAACCTGGGGCAGGGTAGTTTTCTCAGTTAATTCAGAGGCGCATTCAATCGCAATCTTCCGCTTTGCACACAATGAATGGCCTCGAAGACGTCCTTCCAAATCAGAATATGTGATGGTTCCGCATAATCATTAAAGCAGGCAGTCATTATCTCTCAAAATAAAAGCCCATTAAGTCAAAACCTATGAAGGAGACTTAAGAAAAAACTGGGGCATCCCGCTGACTGTAATCACAAAAGAAATAGTTCAGGCAAAATAAGGGATAACGAAAACCAAAAAAAGAGGTTACCACAAACCCACAAAAAAAATGATTACAAAAATGACTGCCTCTTCCAAATAAATTTTCAGTATCCGAACCATCACCGGTACATCAAGGACAAGATGCCAGACTCAACTGAGATTTTAAACGTGTAATTAACTGAGCATAGGACTGAAGTACATCACGAAGAACGGGTGGGTACAAATAAAATTTGAGCCTTTATCCTTTGTTTCTTGAACCATGAACCATGCCACGTTATAACCCTTAAAAGTCCTAGCTGAAGCATGGTTTAGTTTGAAAGCATACTGTTCAAAAGGTATCCTGACTCCTGTAAGGTTTTCTATAAATCCTGAGTTGACATCACACTCTTACAAAATTTGTTTGTTTTACTAAAAAATGATTTTTCAAACTTCAAAACAGACATAAGCTTTGCATTCTTAAAATACCATTGTTTGCATATGACTATTTGTTCAACAACAGAGCAATTCACACGGCGGATATTTGATGAACAAAAATCTTCTCAGTGGACAAAATGACCTCAGATGGAAAGACATTCCAGTGATAGGCCATTCATAATCAAGGGGCAGGACATGATCATTGTCCATCGTCTGGGGCAGTCAAGTCAAGATTCAAGGAATCTCTCAAAAATGCCAAATGGCCAGGGGCAAATCTCCATCTCAAACAATTGGGACATTGGACACGGATTCCAGCAACGAATCTTGTATGATCAAGCAAACATCTTCTGGAAGTGTGGAAACACTTACTACTATGGACAGTGACAATTCTCCGTACCCGGTGAACGTGGACATAGTCGGAAAATACTATGCATGAACAAAGACTTGTTAGGTTGACTGGCCTAGGCAAAAATAAGGGCATCCCGGGAACCAAAAGGGTTCAGGAAAAAATTAGGGATAAAAACAAAAAATATGTACACCTGGCAAGTCGAAAACCTAAAAAGGCGGCTTGAGAAAAAAAGGGTATCCCGGTGGACTGAAAATTTGAAAAGACAGTCCAGACAAAAGTTAGGGATTAAAGTGTACGACTACGTCCTGTAATCTCGTCACTTGTCTAATCAGTAGAAGGCTTATTACCATGATATGCATTCACCAAGGACTCCAAGAGTCAGGATAATAGTCAAACCATCTACAAAATCCCCGGTTGATATTTTCTACAACAGGTATCGAGACAGGGGCATTCTACTACAAGGTCACCGCCATATTCTCAGCTTACAACCTATTGATGCCAAGTGTTCTCGTACCCTCGGCAGAGCAAAATCTCCAAATTACTGCTCCAACAAAAATTCCCCAATGAAGTCGCCAAGCTTCTTGGGATTCCCCAAGCGAATTACAGAGTTTCCCTTCCCCAAAGGAAACATTCTGAATAAAGCAGATTCTCATCTAGAAACGGTTCAGGTACGATCCAAAGACGAATGTTATCCTGACACTTACTCCAGATTCTCATCTAGAAATGGTTCAGGTACGATCTAAAGACGGATGTCGTCCTGACACTTACTCCAAATTCTCATCTAGAAACGGTTCAGGTACGATCCAAAGACGGATGTCATCCTGACACTTACTCCAGATTCTCATCTGGAAACGGTTCAGGTTCGATCCAAAGACGGATGTCATCCTGACACTTACTCCAGATTCTCATCTAGAAACGGTTCAGGTACGATCCAAAGACGGATATTATCCTGACACTTACTCCAGTTTCTCATCTAGAAATGGTGCAGGTACGATCCAAGATGGATGTCATCCTGACACTTACTCCAGCTTCTCATCTAGAAACGGTTCAGGTACGATCCAAATACGGATATCATCCTGATACTTATTCAGATTCTCATCTAGAAGCGGTTCAGGTACGATCCAAGAATGGATGTCATCCTGACACTTACTCCTGATTCTCATCTATAAACGATTCAGGTACGATCCAAAGACGGATGTCATCCTGACACTTATTCAAGATTCTCATCTAGAAACTTTTCGGGTACGATCCAGAAACGAATGTCATCCTGATACTTATTTCAGACTATCTTCTAGCAACAGTTCAGGTACGATCTAGAGCCGGATGTCATCCTGATACTTATTCAGACCATCTTCCAAGTACAGTTTAGATGCGATCCAGAGACGGATGTCATTCTGACACTCATTCAACACACGTTTTAAATACAGTTCGAATACGATCTAGAGACAGATGTCATTCTGACACTTATTTCAACACATATATCCATCCACAAAGCCTCCGCAGGTACTTTCTCCAACAGGTACAGGGGCAGAAACATCCTGATGCAAAGTCATCGCCGTATCCTCAACATGCATCCCAGTGACATCTACACTCCCCACAGAGTAGAGGCAACCAAAAGTTTTCAGCTCAGCTTCCCCAAACATGAGTTACTTTCCCCAGCAAAGTTCCTTCAGAGAGCCGATATCTATATCCCCCAGTAGAGTTTTATAATCGCAAACGGTTTATAAAGCTTTCTCCCAAGAAGAGTTTATATCTCTGACTGCGGAACATCCTCTCGAGTAGAGTTTATTTCTCTGAATGCGGAAGCTCAATCCCCAACAGATTTTATTTCTCCGACTATAGAAGTTCATCCCCCGGTGGAGTTTATTTCTTCGAATCAACAAATTCTTCCAGCAAGGCATCTCCTCTCTCAAACAGAGTTATTCCCCCGCAGAGTTATTCACAGACAGAGTCTCTCCCGGCAGGATATTCGAAAATAGAAATGAGTAAATCCGCGACATAGTCATCTCCATTCACCATCCCCTATGGAAGTAGAAGAAACACTTTTTCTACAACGGTCAGGAATTCAATTTCCAGTACTCTCCAGCAACAATCAGGGATTTATTTTCCCAGACTCAAATATGTCACAATAGTATTTCATGTTCATACATCATGACGTGCGCATACATATTGCATACAACATAATCTCATTTATTTTGAGAACATCAACACACAGTGTATTTCATGCATCACATATAATTAATCTTATACCTTTTTAGGAAAGATGGTTATCATCAACAATTCCAACAGTTCAAGATTAAAAGCTATACATGTCATATCTGCAGACAACTAATGGAAAATCAGTTGCCGAAACCAAACGATTCAACTAATCTACGTGATCAAATAAAGTAGCCCTACTATCCAGGCTTTCATTTTGAAGTAATCCTACTATCCAGGTTCCTTCTCATAGCCCTACTACCCAGCCTTTCATTTCGAAGTAACCCTACTATCCAGGTTCCTTCTCATAGCCCTACTACCCAGGCTTTCATTTCGAAGTAACCCTACTATCCAGGTTCCTTATCATAGCCCTACTACCCAGGCTTTTATTTCGAAGTAACCCTACTACCCAGGTTCCTTCTCATAGCCCTACTACCCAGGCTTTATTTCGAAGTAACCCTACTACCTAGGTTCCTTCTCATAGCCCTACTATCCAGGCTTTCATTTCGAAGTAACCCTACAACCCATGTTCCTTCTCATAGCCCTATTATCCAGGCTTTCATTTCGAAGTAACCCTACTACCCAGGTTCCTTCTCATAGCCTAACTATCCAGGCTTTTATTTCGAAGTAACCCTACTACCCAAGTTCCTTATCATAGCCCTACTATCCAGGCTTTCATTTCGAAGTAACCCTACTATCCAGGTTCCTTCTCATAGCCCTACTATCCAGGCTTTTATTTCGAAGTAACCCTACTACCCAGGTTCCTTCTTATAGCCTTACTATTCAGGCTTTTATTTCGAAGTAACCATACTACCCAGGTTCCTTCTCATAGCCTTACTATCCAGGCTTATATTTCGAAGTATCCCTACTACCCAGGTTCCTTCTCATAGCCTTACTATCCAGGCTTTTATTTTAAAGTAACCCTACTACCCAGGTTCCTTCTCATAGCTGTACTATCCAGGATTTTATTTCGAAGTAACCCTACTACTAAGGTTCCTTCTCATAGCCTTACTATCCAGGCTTTCATTTCGAAGTAACTCTACTACCCAGGTTCCTTCTCAAAACCCTACTATCCAGGTTCCTTCTCATAGCCCTACTATCCAGGCTTTCATTATGAAGTAACCCTACTATCCAGGTTCCTTCTCATAGCCCTACTATCCAGGATTTCATTTCGAAGTAACCCTACTATCCAGGTTCCTTCTCATAGCCCTACTATCCAGGCTTTCATTTCGAAGTAACCCTACTATCCAGGTTCCGTCTCATAGCCCTACTATCCAGGCTTTCATTTTGAAGTAACCCTACTATCTAGGCTTTCATTTCGAAGTAACCCTACTATCCAGGTTCCTTCTCACAGCCCTACAATTCAGGCTTTCATTTTGAAGTAACCCTACTATCCAGGTTCCTTCTCATAATCCTACTATCTAGACTTTCATTTCTAAGTAACCCTACTATTTAGGTTCCTTCTTATAGCCCTACTACCCAGGCTTTTATTTCGAAGTAACCCTACTACCCAGGTTCCTTCTCATAGCTCTACTATCCAGGCTTTCATTTCGAAGTAACCCTATTATCCAGGTTCCTTCTCATAGCCCTGCTATCCAGGCTTACATTTTGAAGTAACCCTACTATCCAGGTTCCTTCTCATAACCCTATTATCCAGGCTTTCATTTCGAAGTAACCCTACTATCCAGGTTCTTTCGCATAGCCCTACTACCCATGATTTCATTTCTAAGTAACCCTACTATTCAGGTTCCTTCTTATAGCCCTACTATTCAGGCTTTTATTTCGAAGTAACCCTACTATCCAGGTTCCTTCTCATAGCCCTACTATCCAGGCTTTTATTTCAAAGTAACCCTACTACCCAGGTTCCTTCTCATAGCCCTACTACCCAGGCTTTTATTTTGAAGTAACGCTACTATCCAGGTTCCTTCTCATAGCCCTACTATCCAGGATCCTTTTCATGAATTACTTGACGCAGTTTTACATGGACTTGTCCCGAGAAATCTCTATACAGGCTCCTCCTCTTTTATCTCTGGACAATAGTTTACAACACTATAAAACCTGGACCCGACCAGATACGATCGATTTCATATTTCCCTTGTAAGTCACTGTGAAGCCTGGATCCTGACCAGATAAGTAGTTCACTTTTGTCTCCTCAATCAAGAGCTGACTGCCCAGTAGAATAACGGACAATTGAAGCTCCTAGAGTCTATTTCCCAGGACATAAATCAACATTCCTCGGTGAAGCCCTCCTCAATGGAAGGTATAGGGATTCTCGCAAAGGACTCTCTTATGCGACCGATATCTTTTCTGGATGGCACCTTTAAGCCCATCTTCGACGATTCTCCACCGCCTTCTAAATGGCATATGTAAGCCCATTCCTGATATTATCGATCTACATTCACTTCATGCGAGTGTAAATTACTGGGCACTCTAGTGTTCAATCATCTTCCACCTTTAGATCATGAAAGGCAGGCTAGCCAATCTACATCCTCAAGTTTAAGAAGATTGAACAGGGGCAGCTGTTGTACCCCAAAATTTACCCTCTTTACATACACGCATATCATTGAATTTATGGTTATGGAATCAAGGTATATTTATCAAGCTTCTTCAGGTTACAAGTGACGTTTATTTCGCCAATGGATGTTCTCAGAGTATTTTCCATGCTGAAGATCGGTTCGCCGTTTTGCAACGATTTGGGGTTCAAAGATTTACAAGTCAAACCCGGCGCATCATATTCAGTTGTTCTTTCGCCAAGATATATCTGATAACGTATTCTCAAATTCAGGTTCGACTCAAGAGCCAATTCTTTAAAGAAGGTCTTCAAATGTGTGAGTTTTCTCGAAGAAATATGGTGAAAAAGTATGCTGAAAGTGCAGTTTTTACGCACTAAAAAATTCATAACTTGAAGATCGTGGCTCATTTTGAACCTGTTCCAATGGCCAAAATTTCGTATTGACATCATCTACGTTTTCATCTCTCACGGCTGGAAGCCAATTTTGATCAGAAGATCTTTAAAAATGCGAATTTATCAAGTATTTTCGTATAGAAAATTTGTGACAAAAGTTTATTTGCGTCATGTTCAGAAAATCATAACTTGGTCGATTTTCATCGTATTCAGTTGGTTCCGGAGCCAAAATTTCAAAAATTGAGTTGGATATGTTTTCACAGGAGGTATCGAGTTCGAACAGTATCCAAAAGGCCTTCGATTTTTTCCCAGAGTGCGCATGACGCGCCGAAAATCCTGAATGCTGAATATTAATTCATCTGGATCGAAACTTCGAAAATTCATAACTCGGTCAATTTTTATCGGATCGGGTCCATATTTTTACACAAGGTCACTGACTCAGATATATACAACTTTTCTTCAAAAGTCGAGACCAATTATGCTCCGATTAATACCAGTTTTTATTGATGAACGTGTCAGAGTTGATATTGGAGCCCAAAATAAGTTTTTCTAAGGCGAAACTTCAAAAATTCATAACTAATTCACCACTTATCCGATTGAGCCCATTTTCGGACAGAAATTAGTTCTCGATGTCAGATACATTTTGTTTTCACATTTCATCTTCAATAATTGCACTTAATCCCCTGCGATTTATCCTGGAACGTGACGGACTCAAGTGAATAAAAATCTGCACTATTGCTTGTGGTTATTGGAGCTCCAATTGCACATTCAAAGCCCATATCTTTTCTCTAATTTCCATTATATAATCTCATTCTTTTCACACAAACAACATGAAAAAAAACTTTGCCACAGCCATGTCAAAATATCAAATTCCTTCGAGAACCCTAAAAACCTTAAAAATTTTGTTACAAACCCCCACCTCACTACAAACAAGCCATCCTTGTTACAAACCCTCATCTCACTACTTCTCCAGTAAGGGTAATGCTGGTTTGATCTCCATGATCAAAAGAATGTAGAAGTATTCATACATGCCATATCGGTTTTAATATTACAAAATTTCATATATTTATTTTCTTTGTATTTCATGGTATACTAATTTGTTTAATGTGTTCATGAGATTCAACACTACAGGTTTGGACCATCTAATGGTCCCATGCAGGTTTATTACAAAATGTTGAGGCCAAAATAAAACAACAACCAATGCATGACTCATGGCAAGGCAGACATCCTGAGGAGGTTAAGGCGTGAGTTCAACACTCACCCCAATTGGTTTTGGTTTTCTTCCATTCTATTTATCCTTTTACCTATTTTCATTCTTTTTGTTTAAAACTTTTTTCATAAAACTTAACATTTTTCACAAACCTTTGATTTTTCATAATAAACTCGAATAATTAATTTTAGGTTTTAAATTAATTTTTGGGTCAACACCCACCCTTGACATTTGCATTATTTTTATTTTCTAACCCTATTTTCATTGATGTTTCTTCCCCTATCTATTTTTTGGCAAACTTAATTCTTTCTTGTTAATCATTACACATAAACTTTATTTTTAAAATCTTTTTTTAATTAAAATTAATTAAGTTTTAGGTTTTTTTAATTAACCTTTTTTTTCAAAATTAACCTTTTAAATTAAAATTAATTAGGTTTTTTGGTTTTTTTAATTAACTTTTTTTCAAAATTAACCCTTTTTAATTAAAATTAATTAGGTTTTTAGGTTTTTGTAATTAACTTTTTTTCAAAATTAACCTTTTCTTTATTCAAACTAATTAGGATTTAGGTATTTTAATTAACTTTTTTCAAAATTAAAATTTTTATTAATTAAAATTAATTAGGTTTTTAGGTTTATTTAATTAATTATCATAAATAATTTTTTCATAAAAAATCACCAAAATATTTTCTTTCCTATTTTCATCTTATTTTTATTTTCCTAGATAAAGTATATAGGGCGCGTTCAACTGTAATACTGTAGCTTTATTTTTCCCGCATTTTTTATATCATTATCATGTAATTGTTTCCGAGATGTAATAGTTTTAGGATTTCTTTTCCGCACTCTTCACTATTATGTAACTGCCCCAAAGCTCTGTAATAGCCTAGGTTTACATTTCCGCCTTTACCTTCTGCTACTATATTTTATGCAATGCTTAGATTAATAGGATTGTATGGAAAGATAAAAATGAACCATAGAAAACCCTAGTTGCAAGATAAATATAACTGAAAAAACACACTGTTGCACACTTGCACCCCTAGGGTACTCCCCACTTGGTTGCCTCGGAAAACAATGGTCATGTCCCTCGAACGTAGGGATATCTTAGCAAAAGACTCTCAATCTAAAAGTCATCATAAAGATTATAGTCCATTAATGTCCCTCGAGTTGCCTACGAGAAATGATCTTGTCCTTCGATGTTTCCTACAAATATATGATGACAGTCCCTTTAAACTATTAAGGTATCCTTATATGTTGCCTTCTATGACCATAACGATGACCCGCGCTTGTCTCTCATACATCCAACGATGGGGCTACCTACTCACTAATAGTAGGATAGAACTATCTAAAGGGTAGGAGGAAAAGAACACCCTTTTCGAGTAGGTAGATAAGTTCTTAGATGCTTGCTCAAAACAACTTTTTACACCTACACAAAAATATTTCAAAACACTTTCGAAAACATTCGCCTTGTCAACACTCTTGAGGACTGATACAAGAGTTATCACCAAGCGAATCTCTGCACTAAGGCATTTTCAAAACACACAAAGCACAAGCAATTTTGAAATCACGAGCTAGCATCTAAGAGCCCGTAGAAAACTACGGATGGAAAGGGTGCTAACACCTTCCCTTTCCATAATCTACCCCCCTTACTCAGAAAACTCTCAAAAGGTCTTTTTCTGTTCTTTTCACCCTTTCCTTTTTTTGGATAAAAGAAAAGTAGATGGCGAATCTTGCTTACCGCGACATTTGCGAATAAAAAACACAAACCAGTATAAAAAACAGTCGGTTCTGCCACCGTATCATATCATGATACCAAGGTTTTTTGTCTGACGTCCCCTTTGCTGCAAACACATGAGTCGTCCTATCTTAACGTCATGCGGTGATACGAGGCACATCGTTCCATGTGTTCACTTGATACATAGAAGCCATAGTGGCTAAAGCATCCTCCATCTAATTTTCATCTCCAGGAATATGATGGAATTCAACTTTATTAAAGAAGGGTAATAATCTTCTAGCATAGTCTTTATATGGATTCAAGCCAGGGTGACGAGTATCCCATTATCCTTTAATTTGATTTATTACCAAAGCTGAATCACCATACACATCAAGAACTTTGTTTCTGTGATCAATAGCGTCTTCGAGTCCCATGATACAATCTTCATACTCTGCCATGTTATCGGTTCAATCAAATGCCAATCTTACTGTAAATGGGATATGCGATCCATGAGGAGTGATAATCACAACACCAATTCCTTTCCCATAAGCATTCACAGCTCCATCAAACGCCATGCCCCAACGAGATTCAGGATCAGGACCTTCCTCGGGAAACGGTTCATCATAATCTTTTACTTTCAAAAACATAACATCCTAATAAGGGAAATCATATTTAATAGACTGATAATCATCAACCGGTTGGTGAGCAAGATAATTTGCCAACACACTGCTTTTTATAGCCATCTGAGTACGGTATTCAATATCATATTTAGACAACAGCATCTGCCAATAAGCAATTCTCCCAGTAAGAGCAGGCTTTTCAAAAAATACTTAATTGGATCCATTTTACAAATCAACCAAGTAGTATGATTCAACATATATTGCCGCAACCGTTTTGCTGCCCAGGCTAAAGCACAACAGGTCTTTTCCAGCATAGAATACTGTGACTCACAGTCAGTAAACTTCTTAATGAGATGATAAATGGCATATTCATTCTTCCCTATTTCATCTTGTTGTCCCAAAATACAATCCATAGAATTATCTAGCACTATCAGATACATAATCAATGGTCTTCCTTCAACAAACGGGAGCAAGATAGGAGGTTCAAGAAGATAGATACTCTTTAATACTTTCAAATGCCTTTTGGCAATTATCAGTCCACACACAACTCTGGTCTTTCTTTAACAACTTAAATATCGGCTCACATGTTGCAATCATATGGGAAATAAATCTGGAAATATAATTTAAACGCCCAAGGAAGCGTCTAACTTGCTTTCAGTTCTTGGTGCTATCATTTTTTGAATTTCTTTGACTTTATCTGGGTCAAGTTTAATCCCTTTTTGGCTGATAATGAAACCTAACAATTTCCCTGATCGGACATCGAAGGTGCATTTATTTGGATTCAAGCGGAGACGATACTTCCTCAAACGCCGAAACAATTTTAACAAATCTCTTACATTCCCTTCTTAGTTCTAGGACTTAGCAATCATATCATCAACATATACCTCAATTTCCTTGTGCATCAGATCATGGAATAGGGTTGTCATAGCCCTCTAGTACGTTGCACCAGCGTTCTTCAACACGAAGGGCATCACTCTATAACAGAATGTTCCCCAAGTTGTGATAAACATTGTTTTTTCCATGTCCTCAAGAGCCATTCTAATTTGATTATGTCTGGAAAATCCATCCATGAACGAGAATACTTTGAATTTTGTTATACTATCAGCTAACATATCAATATGTGGCAATGGAAAATCATCTTTTGGACTAGCTTTGTTTAAATCACTATAATCCACGCACATGCGAACTTTTCCATCTTTCTTTGGTACTGGGACAATATTGGCAATCCAATGAGGGTACACTGATGTCAAAAGAAAATCGGCATTAATCTGCTTTAAAACTTATTCTTTAATTTTCATTGTCATATAAGGGTGAGTTCTTCGTATTTTCTGCTTGATTAGTGGGCATTCTGGATTTAGCGGCGGATGATGTTCCACAATATCAGTATCCATACCAGGCATGTCTTGATATGACCAAGCAAATATGTCCACATACTCTTTCAACAATTTAATTAACCTGCTCTTTACATCGGGATGAAGCAACGATCCAATCTTGACTTCTTTCAGATCTTCCTCTGAACCCAAATTGATTGTCTCTAACGGCTCTTTATATGGTTGAATGGTACTTTCCTCGCGCTCAAGAAACCGTGAAACCTCTTTTGGGATTTCATCATGTTCTTCTTCTTCGGCCACATACACAGGATATTCAAAGTTGGGAGAGGATGCAGGGTCATTGTACTCAACAGGTTTTTTAATTAATCTGCATATATGATTTATTGTTGCTTTTAGAAACTGACACATAGCAAGTGATTTTGCAGATTTATTTACAGTTATTCTTTATTTTGAAAGGTTATTTTTGGTTACCATTTTCCAAGAAAAAGCAGAAAATAAAGACACAATTTGGGAATCAAAGACAACTTTAATTATTGATTTTAAAGATCAAAGCAACATATATGCCCATATAATATCAACTTTCACCTTGGGCAGAGTGAAAGATTTTTTTGAAAAGATTAATAAAAAACAAATTACTTTGAAATATGAATGCAATAGGGAACATCAATAGTGACCCAGTTTTGGACTCTAACTCCATACGTCACGTAGTTCAGTATCTCCTACTCTACTTCACCTTCCACAATAGCATTGATCCTAGGAACAGTTGGATGAAGATAACCTCTGCTGTGAAAGATGTCTTAATATTTTCCCAAAGCCGACTTCGGCTTCATATTCTCACATTTACCGTTCTTCACAAAGAATCCCAAACCAGCTCTATTCTTATTCACAGGTGGATCCACAATCTGCCCCCACACTTTACTAGGGCCATTACGCATTACCTACTGGGCATCCTTAAATGAAGCTATAGAATTCTCATTTTCCCTTACATTATCAACGGATAAAGCATGAAGTTGAGTTCTAACAGCCGCTTCAACTGCTTCCACAACACTGAAAGAGGATAAATGAGATATTAACAAAGCTTATTCTCCATTTATGATGACCACCTTTCCTT
Organism: Vicia faba; assembly: GCA_948472305.1. Classification (NCBI taxonomy): domain Eukaryota; kingdom Viridiplantae; phylum Streptophyta; class Magnoliopsida; order Fabales; family Fabaceae; genus Vicia; species Vicia faba. Next base: position 402,756,744 of record OX451735.1, read on the forward strand.
CCTGAACAAATTTCAGCTTCTGGTGCAAAGTCAAAGTAACAACCCCTGCCTTGTGTATCCACGGTTGTCCTAGTAAATATCTATAAGCAGGAACAATATCCATAACCTGGAAAGTAATTTGAAATAGGTGCGGGCCTATGTGAATAGGAAAATCTACTTCCCCAATGACAAACTTCCTTGATCCATCAAAAACTTTCACAATTATGCCACTCGGGCGCATGGGAGTTCCTTGGTACTTCAACTTCATAAGTGTGCTCTTAGGTATGACATTTAAAGCGGAACTATTATCAATCAGTGCACTGGACAATGAATCATTCTTGGAGTTCATGGAGATATGGAGAGCCAAGTTATGATTCCTTCCTTCATCGGGAAGCTCGTCATCACAGAAACTCAGGTTATTACAGGATGTAATATTCCCGACAACACTACTGAATTGGTCCAAAGGCATATCACTTTCCACGAAAACTTAATCCAATATTCTCATCAAAGATTCCCTATGGGTAGAAGAGTTCATTAGCAAGTATAGAATGGATATCTTTGATGGGGTCTGCAACAATTGATCTACGATCTTGTAGTCGCTCATCTTGATGATCTTTAATATATCATCCATATCTTTTTCCATAGTAGTACCACTAGATTCCCCCACTGTTTTCTTGGGTTCATTACTTTCAACAACCTTTTTATCAGCATTAACATTCTCTCAAATAACGGGTACGAAAACACGACCACTACGGGTCACTCGGCTGCTTCAGCAATATTCTTGACATCAAACAAAGTTTGGATGGGGGCTTCCACACCATCCTCCAAGATTGTAGCATTGTATTTGTATGGTACAACTTTGTCTGATTCGTAAGGAACAGGACCCGACAAGAAAATTAACACTAGAGTAACAACTGGCTTGCTATGGTACTCAATCTCTATAGGGGCGGGAACACTAAAACAAGGCATGATAACATTCACCCCTTCTTCAGAATACTTAGACATCAAAAAATCATTGATGGAGAACATATCTTCATCTTAGGAAAATAATTCATCCGCGGAAGCATACTCATCATCCCACACCATCTCAGTCGAGCAATCCTCAATCAAGTTAATTCTAACGTAAACATCTCTATTTATCGAAACTTTGATAGTACCATTGTCCAACAACAACTGAATATCCCTTCTCACCATGGAACAACCACGCGAGTCTCTGCAGCAAATCTGGCAAGACCCATATTGGTGTTCTTCTTGACGGTCTTGTGACAGAAGGTAGTGTGCAACTGCACCAAATCATCATTCATATGATTCACGTCAAAAATCCGGAGTTCTCCAGGACATCTAAAAACCATATTTACATCCTCTTCGTACTCTTCCATAGGCCTGATTATATGAATGAGGTCCTCATCCATCATTTCTTGAATATCAGCTTTTATCTTATCACATCCCTGGATATCGGTACTGCAAATATCACAACCAACATGGTCGTGCGTATAGTAACTCAACTCGCAGAGGTCAACATGCATCTTTACCAAATCTCCTCTAACTAGGTTGATATCAAAAATCTGAAAGTTCCCTGGACAACCCAGCAACCATGTTTACATCATTTTCTCCTCCATGCCTTGGCAAAGGATTATCTTTCACGTTAAGGCCAACATCTTTAAAGGATAAAAGGCCAGATCTCACCATCTTTTGTACTTCATATTTCAAAGGATATCAGTTCTCAATATTGTGCCCTGGTGATCCTTGATGAAAATCGCATGTCTGGTCTGCCTTATAAGACCAAGGTAAAGGTGATGGTATAGTAGGGGGAGGCCTGATCTAAACCAACTTCTTCTAAATCAAAGTCGGGAGTAACTCTGTATAGCTCATCAGAATTGAGTCAAAGGCTTCTCTCTTCTGACTTTTCCCTTGATTCCTATGAGGAGATGGTCTCTGATAGGAAACTGTGGTTGGAGCTACATTAATGACTGGAGTCACAGAAGCAACTTGTCACTAGTAGTGATGATGCCTTCTAGGTGGCCTAATCTTTCTTTCTCTAATAACAACTTTCATTTCACTTTCTGTCGAGAGAAAACATACAATGACTTCTTCGTCCCTTCATCTTTTGTCAAGCGCCCTTCTCTAATAGCCTCTTCCAAATGAACACCCATGCTTATCATTTCGGTAAAATCACTCGGAGCACTAGCGACCATCCTTTCATAATAAAATGATCCAATGGTTTTTAGGAAGACCTTGTTCATTTCTTGTTCTCCCATAGGTGGCACCACCTGGGCAGCTATCTCGTGCCATCTCTGTGCATATTCTTTGAACGACTCCTTGTCTATCTGAGCCATTTCCCTCAACTGGTCACTGTCATGTGCCATAAACATATTCTACTTATATTGTTTGATGAAGGCTTCCCCTAGATCATTGAAGGTACGGATACTACTACTGTCCAGACTCATATACCACTTTAGAGCAGCTCCAGTTAAACTATCTTGGAAGAAATGAATAATCAAACATTGATCATCAGTATGGGTAGACATTTTCCTGATATACAATACAAGGTGGTCACGAGGGAAAGAGTTTCCCTTGTACCTCTAAAATTCCGGTACTTTAAACTTGACTGGCACCTTTACATTAGGAACTAGGCAGAGCTCTCTGAAATTTTGTCCAAACTAATATTTTCCTCAAAGGGCCTTCATTTCCTTCTGCATCTCATTGAACTAGTCTTGAAAGTCATCCAACCGGTCATAGAAACCCACACTTTCACTCGGTAGAGGAACAAGACAATAAACTTCATCATTAACAAATGGCATAGCATTTACCGAAGGATGTGCAGTATATTGGATCTCATTTCTAGCAGCAGGAGTAACATGCACCACAAGAGATGCGGGAGTAGCAGCATCTTGCACAACTGGAACAGCTTGAGTGTCAAGATTATAACCTTCTGGCATGAAATTTTATGGAATTCCCCACGGGAAACCCTGAGGCATACGATTCTGAAGCACAATAACTAGGGTAACAGAAACAGGAACCGATGGACCTTTGGAAGCAATTGTTGTTTGTTGAGGCTGAGCAAGTGGTGTTGATTATGAGGAGCCACCAATGATTCCATCAAAGTAGTCAGATTGGACATACCAGCCATCAAAGCAGTAACCTTGTCGCACAACTCACGATTCTCTTGTTCAAGATTTGACATTTTCTTCCTGGAATTAGCTCGAGTATTGTACCAGTGAGACAACTTGCTGAACAAAGTAGAGAAAAACTCAATCTTCATTCTACTATAATAACTCGAACCTGAGTCCATTACTATTCTGGTCGAGTTCGTTTATTCGTTTTTTCAGAACTCACACGTCGTACCTGAACATGAATAGGCAACACTCTTTTTCCCTACATAAGCCCGCCTCCTTTTCCTGCTGAACCAATGAGCTACAATCGGGCGCCTTTACTTTCTCTCAATATAACGACCATCTCACCAGAAAGTAACTCGCTACCTTAACTAAAGGCATGCCTTTACTCCAACAGCAGGACTCTTGCTGAGCAAGACTCTACCCATATCTAAATAATTCGCCAACTTGCCTTGATGTTGAGACAATCTTTCTTTCTATTACGCTATTTCAAAGCATCTGTCCATTCTTGCAAAAGAAGAACTCTCCCTTTCTGGGTCTGCTTTGCTAATGCACTGATAGCTATGATTCTTCGATCTCGAAAGTGAAAAGATCAGGATTGGATGCTTACTTTTCTTCCTTTCCTTCCTTTCCGCTGGATTTCCAAAACAGTGGATCCAATAAATAAAGCAAAAAATGCACGTTACAGAAGAAAGGTAGATGTTCATTGGTAAATAAATAGAATGCAAGCTATGCAAAAACGAGTTTTAATCATTTTCTTAGCCGGAATATGCCCTCAATCTCTTTCTGATACAGGGCAGCGTAAACCTGTTGAAGGCAAACGCCACACTGCTTTAAATAAAGTGCAGAAGATAAAAGACCGGACTTACGGTATAATTGACGTACCTGTTTCACAAACAAGGTAGATTATCTGAGTTAACTCAAGAGTTGGCTCTGTCTTGCCGTAATAAATGTATATTCTGGTTAATGTTACTTTATTTAGTCCTTTTACCTGCCTGCCCCTCATCCTTTGGTTGCCTGTCTAGCCACTCCTTTTTTAGTATTCGAGGTGGGCTCTTAAAAGATCTCCTTCGAAAAACATTAAACCGGTTTGGAACTCTTCCCATATTTATGCATTTCATTCTCTATTTTGCACGCCTCAAACAAAATGATAAAAAGGATAGAACTATTGATTCAAAGTCACTACGAAAGGGTCGGTCAATAGCATAGCTCTTTATTTCCCTGGTCTACTCTTTATCAAAGAATTCAAGATCCGGGGCATCCACTTCGGGTTCAGATTTTCTAGTCTGTTGACCAACTGTGTAATCTAAACTAGATAGAGGATTTGCAGTGGGTGATGGACCATTCAAACTTATCAAACGCATTGGTGAAAATGCCTACAAGATTGAACTACCAGCTGAGTATGAGGTTTCAGAAACATTGAAAGTTTCTACGTACGTGCGGCTCTCATCGCATACGGCTCGCACAAAGACTCCTAAATCCATCCCGAGCCTTTTCTTCCACCTCTCCTCTTCAATCCTTAATCAAACTAGCATTCCCCAGGCGCTTGAATGTGCCATTTTCTCGGGAAAATTTGAAGCAATCACTTTTCCCTCTTTAGTGACAGTTCAATCCTGCCAGTTGAGCATTTTCTCGGTCTTTTTGGATTAAAGTTTATTTAAGCCCTACCTAAACAGGCATAAAAATGTCTTGGGGCTTCTTTGGCGACTGTGAAGTCACTGGATGAATTACCGAGTAGATAGATCAGATCCGGACAAATCAATGAAGAAGGGAGAAGTCAGTTGATTCTTCCGAAGAATGGGAAGCGAAGCGCTATGCCGGGGCGGGGGACGGGAAAAGAAACTGCTCTGAAGAAAGAAATTGAGATTCCCAATGCTTCTCCACGCACTTGTCAATTAATTCTTGGTGTAATACGTAAATGATTGGTGTCAGAATTTTTCACTGATTAGTCTCATTCGTGTAAGAATTAGGAATTCCTCTTCCAACTCGTCCCAGAATGGGCGCTTTTCTGGTGTAGATCCCCTCCCTTATGAAGAATTCCCCGGGTACAAGCAGTAAGACACATGGGTACGAACAGAAATGCAATAAATATGTACCAGATGATGCATGATATGCGATGCACATGATTTATTTTATTATTCTTAATATTTCAAGGGACTCAAATAATTATAGACAATTTTACAAATATTAAAGTGCCAACACATTTTGAAATATTGAAAATCTCATTATAATAACTTCAAAATGGATTACAACTTTTTAGTGCAAGTTTCAACAATCCTAAGTACAAGAAGAGATAGAATCTAAAATCCTAAAAAATCAAAGTTTATGAAGATCACTCCACACACTGACTCTTTCCTGTGAGTCTTGCAATCTGAGCCTTCAACTGCTTGTTCTCTTCTGCATACATGTCGATAACCACTTCCCAATCATTAGAGTTGGGAAGTGAATGACTAAGTCCTGATCGAGCTCGAGAGGAAAATAAATCCTCTTGCTTCTCCATCATCTCTACAACACTACTCTTAAGAATCTCAATTAGGTCATTTTTCTCCTTCAAGTCTGCTCGGTAGGACATCTCTAAAGTCGGACACTTGTTCTTCCAAGCCTCTTTCTCTTACTGCATCCTAACTAGGGCAAGCTGAAGCTCTTCCACATCATCTAAACGGGGAGGAGTGGTCTTCATAAACATATCAGGTAAAGGCTCATCACGGGAATACGACATTTTCAACTGAATTGCCCTTGCTTGTACCCACCGGAGTTAAGGCTCTAAAGAAACAACTCCTCTAGGTCCCAAGTCCTTTCTACTCTTCTTGTAAACATGGTGCAAAGCCTTTTTAATCTCCTCCGTAGCTTTCTTACGATCCTCTCCCTCTTTGAGAAAGAAACCACTCAGATGAATACTATTTGGCTTACCTCTCATCAGATATCCAAGCTGCTGCCGTGCAAGAACGGATTGTAGTTAATTCCTCCCTTTGTAACAAGAAGAGGTACATTGGGGAAACTACCACAACTATCGACAATATCCACATCATGGTAAGCTTGATGATACCAAACAATGTCTTAATGAGTGAGGTCCATAATCTTTGGAGCCCAATGAGGTTCCTTCTTAACATCCCAGAAAGCATCGGACCGAGGTAAGTGAGAAATAAACCACTGATACAACAAAGGTGTGCAACAAATGATCATCTCTCCATGATAATAATCCCGAAGATGAATAGAGTAATAAGCATCTCCTAATAATGTAGGGATTGGATTCCCTATCAAAAAGACCCTGATGGCATTGATATCCACAAAGTTGTTAACATTCAAAAATAAGAACAACCCATAAGCAAGCAGAGCAAAGATAGCTTCAATTGCAATTGTACTCTTCATCCTAGCAAAATAAAGTGCTTTATCTAATAAAAGTTGAGTGGGTAATCCTCTAATTCCTCCTTTGGTACTTATGTGGGCCTCAATCTCGAACTTCCCCAAATGAACCAGAACAATAATTTCATGAGACTTTGGCTCCTCCTCCAAACCGGTGAAAGGAACACGATCGGTAACAGGTAAACCCAGTAGATAAGAATACTCCTCCAATGTAGGCATCAACTAATAGTCGGGTAAAGTAAAACATCGATACATCGGATCATAGAACTAGACCAAAGTCAAGAGAATACCCTCCTTCATCCTAAGCTTCATTAGAGACACGATGGATCCATACTTCTTCTGAAAATTTATAGAACTCTCAATCTTGAGAATTAGACTCATCAAATCATCTATCTTGGGATTCTTGAAACTGTACTTCTGAGTCTTTATTTTTCTAGGATCCATGATCAAAAGTACCTGAGATATTCGCAAAAAGTCAACTTTAAGTCCCTTAAACCAAAATATTTTAAAGGATGCTCATGGGTGCATGAATGCATGATGCAACAATCACACACAAGATCACAAACACGGGGGTCATAGGTTTGACATCACGAGCATAAAGTCAAAGGTACTACCCACAAGGTATGGTCTAATAGTTTATCATCTACCGAACAAGGTTCTAAGAGGTTCCCATAGTCTACATCCTTCCTTCAGATATTACCAATGTCTCGATTGACTTGGTAATTAGTAATATTCTCAAGAAAAACTCGTCTGAGTGTAGTATCGTGTGGAAACCATTTCAGGATTACTCCGTCATAGTTTCTGCACTACACCTAAAAGGCCAAGATGGGTTAAAGGTTCTACGGTCCTCAGTTTCAGCAGGCTCCCAGGTCGAAAGCAGCATGTCTTTCCAATTACTCGGTAAACGACACTACAATCAAAGGGGCCTCCATTGAGTGGGGGATCTCATGCCTCCTTTTTTGGGATTACTCCCTCAAGTTAACATGAAGATATCGTCCGTCCTATCTTAAGTTTTCCCAAGTCCGGGTAGAGGACTTATGAGAAATCACCAAGCACCCTAAAAACCTGGAAAATCCAGACAAACATATATACAACATATAATGCACAACAAATAATTGCACATATATAGATAAACAAAGATAGGCTCAACCCACTTAGGGATGGACCAGCATTTGGTCGATCTTTCCCCAGTGAAGTCTCTATTTTTTCTGTAGCGGTAGAAATGTTGAGACTAAGTCATTGGATTGACTTAACTCGCACAAATCAAATAAAAATCGCCATTGCGCTTTATTGTTTCCAAAGGAATGGGAAAAGAGTGAATAACCCAAAAGAGGGGGAGAGAATCTAAGTTCAAGGGTTGGCTATGAAAAGGGAAGGTATTAGAACCCTAAACATCTACGGTACTCCGCAAGAACCTCTTTAAAAATCTTTGAATTTTGGCTATAAATTTTGTATACAAAAATAGATTGTGGGGATGAGAAAATAAGTGTTTTTTATAATTTTTTCACCCACCGCGATTGCGTACCTTTAGTGCCTACGTACCACCTTCCATGCAATAGGGGATCAGGGTACTCGTAGTTCACCTTTAAAAATTTTAAAACAAGTGTGTTGGTTAATTTTAAGAGACGAGACATCATCGTCTTATCCAAGTGGAAGAACATACTTACTACCCACGATTATGAGAAAGGAGAATTTGCATCATCTCAAAGTGGAGGATATGGCTTGGATTTTGAAATCAACAAAACCTCGCTCAACACCCAAGTGGAAAATATCTCGCTTCACTACACATCGTAGAAGTATAGTAGTTCACATCACTACAAGGATTGACAAGAGTCTAATCTTTTAAGAAAAAATTTTAAAGATAAAAAAGTCAAAATGGAAAAATAGTTTGAATGAGATTGATTGACTTTTAGTCTTCTCACAAAAATGTAAAAGTATCATTAAGTTGATTAAGGTTTGATTAAGAAAGTATTTTTGAAAATGAATGGACCTAAGTCCAAGTTTATTGTGAAAGCGTTTCAAGTTTAGCAAACAAGAATTGTTTTGAAAAGGAGGGAGCAGAATTTTGAAATTAAAGATGGGAGTGTAGCGGTAGAAATGTTCAAGACTAAGCCATTGGATTGACTAGACTTTATAAAAATCAAAATAAAAATCGTCACCGCGCTTTATTATTTCCAAAGGAATGGGAAAAGAGCGAATAACCCAAAAAGAGGGGGAAAGATTCAAGGTAAGGGGTTGGTTATGCAAAGGGAATGTATTAGCACCCTAAACATATATGGTACTCCGCAGGAACCTCTTTGAAAAATATGTATATTTTGGCTATAAAAATGTGTTGTATAGAAAATGGATGGTGGAGGTGAGAAGAGAAATATTTTTTATGATTTTTTCACCCGCCGCGGTTTAGAACCTTTAGTGCCTACGTACCACCTTTCATGCAATAGGGGATCAGGGTACACGTAGTTCCTCTTTTAAAAATTTGAAACACAATTGTGTTGGCTAATTTTAATAGATAAGACATCATCGTCATTGTCCGTGTGGAAAACATACTTACTACCCACAATCATTAGAAAGGAGAATTTGCATCATCTCAAAGTGGAGGATATGGCTTGGATCTTAAAATCAACAATGCCTCACTCAACACCCAAGTGGAAAATATCTCACTTCACTATATATTGTAGAAGTATAGTTGTTTGCATCACTACAAGGATTGACAAGAGTCTAATCTTTTGAGAAAAGTTTAAAGATAAAAACCAAAGTGGCAAAAATGGTTTGAAATGAGATTGATTGACTTTTAGTCTTCGCACAAAAATCTCAAGGTATTATTAAATTGATTGGAATTTATTTATGAAAAGATTTTGAAAATGCATGGACATAAGTCCAAGTTTGTTATGAAAATAGTTTAAGTTTCAAACCAAGAAGAGTTTTTAAAAGGAGGGAGAAGATTTTTGAAATTAAAGAAGATGGGAGGAGAAGAAGAGACTATCTCAAAGCATAAGGTAAAAGCTAAGGAGAAGAATCATCTAACCAACAAGAAGCCAAAACTTGACATTATGAGCCAAGGTAGAATTCCCATTCTTTGGATTGAAACTAAGCAAGCAAAAAAAAAATACTAGACCTCTTGATAGAACCAAACTTCAAGTGTATTAAGTCTTCACAAAAATTGGGCAGAGTAACGGCTGTATACGACTGAATTCCAGATTACAAATAAAGAGTGTAATCACAAAAACCTGCACACAAAAGCAAACAAGCAGCCCAATGTCTTGAGGTAAACCTCAAGAACTTCAGACAAAATAATTAGATAAGATCACAAGGTCTCCAAGATAGGCCAAGGTTTCTAATCCTAAGTCCAAGAAAAAGTCCCATGCTCCAACATGCCAAGGATAGTAAGCAAATAGTCCAAGTGCCATTAAAAGTTTTTTAGGGTTTATGTTGATTATTAAGTATCTTAAGAAAAGAAAAGAAAAGCTCAAGTGAGCAAAGTAAAAAAAATGGCAAGAAAATAAATGCTCAAATGAGCAAAGATGAAAATGGCATGAAGTGTAAATGCTAAAAAATAAATAGTACATAAAGCATAAAAAAGAATAAAAGCATAAGATAAAACAAGTCAATAATTAGTGGTTAGTTGGATGACCATCTTGAAACTTGTATTTGGAACTCATTAGAGGATTGGTAGAACCAAAGCCTCCACACAACAAGTTGCATTTTCTTTTTGTCAAGTATATCATTCATTTGGAATTCTCACAAGTACCATTTAATGATCAACGATGTTTAAGTGATCCGCATTGACCAAAGGTGTTGTAGATCCATTAGAGGATTGGTAGAACCAAAGCCTCCACACAATGAATCTCAAGGTTATTGGATCAAAGAGATCAAATTAACATCCTTGGGCTTGCAATCATAAGTTTGGGCCATGAATGATCATTTATTCTAATCGGGACAAAATTTAGCGCTATGTTAAGCAATCGTAAGTGGACTTATATAGAAGTCACACCTATTTTGAGGCCGGTAAATAGCAATCTATGCACCATTTGTTTTGAGACAAGATATAGAGATCATGCTCCAACAACATTTAGTGCAATAAGAAGGGGATGAAATGAAGAGGGATAGTGTAAAAAGAATGTACAAACCACATTTGAATTAAATTTTAATCAAACTATTATTAAAATCATTCATCCATTTTTTGTGGAGTTAAACTCAACACCATGGATCCAATGATGTTAATAAAGTTCATGATCCAAAACCTAACCCAAGATTAGCCAGAAAATAATCACAAAATAATATTATATTTAATATATACATTAAAAAATGTTTAAAAATAGAAAAATAATGAGGAAAATATCAATTATGTTCAAATTAATCAAGAAGTGAAAAATAAGGCCATAGAAAAATCAGAAATGGATCTAAATATTTTTATAAAAAATTTGGTAATTTTTAAAAGTCACAAACTATTTTTAAACTATTTAAAATTGTTCAAACAAACATAAAATAGGTAAAGAAAATAGTAAACCTCAACATAAAATTCCATAAAATTTTCAGAAAGTTAAAAATATGCAAAATAATATTTATGAATTTTTCAAAATTAAAAAATGTTAGAAAGTATTTTTTAGGTAATTAAAAGAGAGCAAATAATACAAAAAATATAAAAAATACCAAAGGTCAAAATAAAAATGTGAAAAATATTCATGAAATCAGAAATAATTCAAAGTATTTTTGTAAATTTTTTCATAATTTTTGGATAAAAAATAAAAGAGTTATGAATTTTTGAAAATTTAATCAATAAAAATATAAAATCAGAAAATAAAATAAAACCAAAAAGATGTGGACCATCAGATCATAGTCAAAACGCGTTAGTAAGCTAATCCAATGGACCAGACGCGTTGTGCTTGATATGGACCTTAGTGAAACACACATGGGATCAGAAAAAGGGCAACCAATGAAATTAAAACGTTTGGCACGCTATCATTGGCTGAGACGAGACATGTCATCGTCTTCAACCTCCAGACACCCTACAATGGGGATTTTGTGAGATCCTTCAAATGGAAAAATTAGGATCTCAGGCTAGCATCATTGAACTCGTCTCTTCAAGACGATTCTAACACAACCATCGCGCCAAATTTATATAAGGTATGGAGAGAGATATGAATCAAAAACCCAGAAAATAACAAGCACCTTCAATTTGAGATTTCTCTCTCAATTCTCAATGGATTTAAAAATTGTAAGCGACATTAGAATCAGACAAAGGCATAGAATATATTAGTTCTTGATTTGGATCCAAATGGTGGAGAATTCTACCTTTTCGAAGTTCAAGTAAGAAGCTCTAAAACTGGACTTCTGTAGCTTGAATTATGGCTCGTTTTGATTGGTTTAAGTGCTAGGGAGTTTGTATGATGCTCAAGGATGATGGATGCACAAAGAATTTTGGAAAAGGAAGCTTAAATTTCAGAAACTGAATTAAAAAAAAAGTGGGTTCGTGTGAGGTTTTGGCAGGGTGTTCTTGGCTTTCTAAGCTTGGGAAAATGGATGGGGGATGACCCTCTATTTATAGGGAAGTGAATGGGAATGAAAATTTGAAGAAACAAGGAAGTTTGGAGGGAAATTGAGTAAGGGTCAAGCACGAGTGAAGTGTGACTTCATTTCCATCAAAACTCAGCCAAACGTTGCGTTTTGGGGTGCTAATCACTTCTGGCAAGTTTTCTAATCAAGTTTAAATTAAAAACACGCACAAATCTTGTGTTTAGAAGTCACATTATGGATTTCAAAATTCTGAATTTGTGAAAAATTCAGTTTCAAGTTACCAAATTCAAATCCATGGCCTTTCCAACTCAGGGGGTCTTAGGGCATGATTCTTGATGCTTTGGAAAGATGAGGTTACAAGCTTTGCAATTGAAAAAGAATGGAATCAAATGTATGCTTGAGATGAATGTTACATGGAGTCAAAGTTGAAGAAAAAGAGTTGACTTTCCATACTTAGAAATATTTCAAATTCTTCTTCAAAAATGACCTATAATCTTTTGTATCCAAACATGGCGTTCCTCTTAGAATTTTCTCTTGACCAAAAAAGATGGAACAAAGTAGATCTCTTGAATGACATTTTGAAATTTGAACCACTCAAAATCTCCAAAAAGTGAGCAAGTTATGACTTGTTGAAGTTGGCCAAAAATCATGAAATGACCTATAATCATTTGCATACTTAAGGCAACTTCCATCCATTTTCTCACTTTGAACATAAAATAAGGTATAAATTACACATCATTAAGATAATTATGGAAAAATAATGGACTCAAGGTGATAAAAATTGACCAAGTTATGACTATTTGAAGTCACATATGGAAAATTGTGGATTCATCTGGATGACTTGTAATCTTTCTTCTTCACCAAGTTCCTTCCATATGAAAACTCCTTGGAACTTTTGAAGTGATTTGTTGGTAACTCTTTGAAGAGAAATATGTATTTGGAATCACTCAAAAATACCAAAAGGTGAGCAAGATATGCTCCTTTGAAGTTCAAAACCCTAGCCTCTAGATCAAGAGAAATCTTTGAGGAACTTTGACAAGTTTGAACAAACTTCTTGTGCCAATGTTATTTCTTTGTGAATAGAAGTTGTTGAGGATGATGATGAGGACTCATATCCACTAAAACCACTTCCATATCTTGAAATTTGAGAGAAATGTACTCTTGTAACTAATAGGAACAAGACCTTGTCCAATCATGACAACTTCTTCCCTCAACCCCTTGTACTTTTGAATCAATTTTGATAACTTTTAAATATGTTGAACCAAAATAAGCCTTGTCACGCCATTTCTTCCAAAACAACTTCAATGGTGAGGTTTGAACTCCTCAAGCTATATTGACTATGGCATGGAAATAAACTCATGAACCCATGAAGAAACTTGCTAAACCTCATTGCCTTTACCTACATTATTAACAAGTAAGACAAACCAATATTACATTTTAAGAAAATCAAAGCAAAATATTCATGATCACAAAAGAAAATAAGTCAAGATGCTTGGTAACTCCTCAATAGAGCAAAGCTAAATGTAGGGAGGGGAACCAAGAATCTTAGTGTGATCTTGTTGTAAGTGAAACAACATGGTATGATAAAGGGATCTTAGGGGGGGGAAATTGGAGTACAACAGGGAGGAGATGAAGGGACTATCCTAAAGCATAAGGTAAAAGTTAGGGAAAAGAACCATTTAACCAACAGAAAGCCAACACTTGACACAATGAGTCAATGTAGAATTCTCATCCTTTGGATTGAAACCACACAAGAAAAGATATAAAACCTCTTAAGAACACCAACTTCAAATGTATTAAGTCTTAATAATTGGGCAGAGTAACAGTTGTATACAAATGAATTCCCAATCACAGACAAAGCATATACTCAGAATAACCTGCACACAAAGAAAACAAGAAACCCAATGTCACGGGGTAAACCCCAAGAACTCCAGACAAAATAATAGTACAATCCACAAGGGTCTCAAGGTAGGTCAAGGTCTCTACTCCTAAGTCAAAAAAGTCCATAACTCCATCATGCCAAGGATAGTAACCAAATAGTCCAAGTAACATTAAAGTTTTTTTTTTATTGTTCAAGTTGGTTATTAGGTATCTTCAAAAAGAAAATGAAAATCTCAAGTGACAAAAACAAAATGACATAAAGATAAATACTCAAGTGAGCAAAGATGAAAATAACATGAAATGAAAATGCTAAAATAAATATGCTTAAAGTAAAATGCATAAAGTAAAAGCATAAAATAAATTCAATTGTTAAAAATAGAGATTAGTTGAATGACCATCTTGAAACTTGCATTTGAAAACTCATTAGAAGATTGATAAAATCAAAGCCTCTCAACAAAAAGTTTCATTTTCTTTTTTTCAAGTATATCATTCATTTCAAAATCTCAAGGAAATAATGAATGATCAATGATGTTTAAATGATTCACTTAGTTCCAAAATTTATGAAAATTCATTAGAGGATTGATAAGACCAAAGCCTCATAACAATGGACCTCAAGGTTATTGGATCAAAGGTTTCAAATTAAACATACTTGGACTCGCAAACCTAGGTTTGGGCCACGAATGATCATTTCTCGAATCGGGACAAAATTTAGCATTATGTTAAGCAATCGTAAGTTGACTTATATAGAAGTCGCACCTATTTTGAGGTCGGCCAATAGCAATCTATGTATCATATGTTTAAAGAGATGATATGTAAATCATCATCTAACAACATATAGTACAAGTAAGAAAGGGATAAGATGAAGAGGGAGGAAAAATATTTGAATTAAAGATTTTAATCAAACTATCATTAAAAGCATTCATCCATTTTGGTGGAGTTAAACTCAACACCCAAGATCCAATGATGTTAATGAAATTCATGATCAAAAATCACATGGCCAGAATATATTCAAAAAATAAATTGTAATTAATTAAAAAAACAAAATAAAAAAAGAAAATTATTTGTAAATTATTTTTTTTAAATGAAAATAAAAGGTAAAATAGTAAACTATGTTCAAAGTATCAAAGAAAAATTAAAAGAAACCATAGAAAAGTCAGAAGTGATCTCAAATATTTTTATAAGTTTTTTTGATAATTTTTTAAAACAGAAAAGTATTTTTAAACTAATTAAAATCACTCAAATAAGTAAAAAAAGATTAAAAAAATAGTAAAAGTTAAAATAAAATTCTAGAAAAATTTCAGAAAGTCAGAAATAAAGAAAATGATCTTGATACATTTTTTTAGAATTTTAAAATGCCAAGTATTTTTAAAACAATTAAAATAAGGAAAACAATACAAAAAAGTATGAAAAATATCAAATATTAAAATAAAAATATGAAAAAATATTCACAAAGTCAGAAGTAATTCAAAGTATTTTTAAGAATTTTTTCAGATTTTTTGAGTCAGAAATGAATTTTTTATGAATTTTTGAAGTTTAAATCAATTAAAATATAAAAATCAGAAAATAAAAATAAACCAAAAAGATATAGACCAATGGATCAATGTCAAAACGCCTCAGTAATCAAATCCAAGGGATCTGGCGCACTGTGCATATTATGGTCATTAGTGAACAACCCACTGGATAAAATATTTAAAACAGATTTGAAAAATGCGTGGCAAATTCTCTTTGGTTGAAGACGCCAACGTGGTTGTCTTCAACCTCAAGCCAACCTTAAAACCAAGTTGCTCAAACTGTAAAATTAGAGGTTCAGACTAATGTCATTCGCTTTGTCTCATCAAGACGAAGACAATTGTACCCTCGCGAAAAATTTATATAAGTTATAGCTCAGTCGATTTGAAGAAAACCAAAAGAAAAGAGTTGAATAGGGATTTGAAAATTAATGATCAAAACTCACTTCCAGTTGAAAACAAATTATGCAAAGAGTATCAGAGTGATGAGAGCTTTATTATAGCAACAAATTTCGAAAGAATTGATGAAGGAATCTACCTATTGAAGTTCAAATTTAGAGCTCTGAAACTTGACTTGGCTAGCGCGATTTGGGATGCTTCAAGGCTTGGTTCTTCTTTCGTTAGCTTCAGTGAAGTTCAAGGATGAAGAATTAGCAAAGAAAATGGATTGAAGAAGGTTGTAAAACCAAATTCGAAGTTACAGAATTGTGAGTTATGGATAGAGTTTGACAGGGTGATTTTGGTTGTCTAAGCTTGAGGAAACGAACGCAATATGTCCCTATATTTATAGAAGAGTGAATGGTGAAAAGAATAGGAAGAAATAGTGAGGTTTGGAGGGAAAATGAGTGAAGCCCGAAAATGAAAAACATGTGACTTGAACTTGCTCAAAACTCAGCCAATTCTTGTGTTTTAATCCTTAATTCAACTTTGGGAACTTTGTTAAACATGTTTAAATAAATAAAAAACGTGCTAATTTGGTGTTTAAAAGCTGGATTATGGATTTCAAATTCTGACATTGGAGAAAACATCGGTTTCAAGTACCAACTTTGAATCCATGGGGTGCACAATGTTGGAAGTTTTATGGCATGATTCTTGATGCATTTGAAAGATAAGGTCACAATCTTTACAATGTGCAAAGAGAGAAAATATTTGGATGCTTGAGCTAAAAGTTGTGATGTCAAAGTTGAAAAAAAGATGCTGACTTTGTGTACTTCGAAAAATTCTATGTTTTTCTCAAAAATGTCCTATAATGATTTAACTCCAAACAAGGTCTTTCTTCAAAGTTGAGCTTTGATCATTGATGCTAGCTTGAAGTGGACTATTTAAAGATTATTTTGAAACTTGAATCACTCAAAAGTACCAAGTATTGAAAAAATTATGATCCTTTGAAATTGGTGAAAACCCATGAGATGACCTATAATCTTTTGCATTCTTAGGGTATCTTCCATCCACTTTCAAGCTTTTCACATAAAAGAAGAGTTGAAATTCATGTCCTTAAGATCATTATGAAAAATAATGGGCTGAAGGAGATAAAATTTGACCAAGTTATGATCTTTTGAAGTCACATAAGAGAATTTGATGGCATATCTAGAGGACATGTAATCTTTCTTCATCATTAGGCATCTTCCACATAAAATTTTCTTTAAACTTTTAAAGTCATTGGTTGATAACTCTTTAAAGAGAAGCATGTATTTGGAATCACTCAAAAATACCAAAACATGAGCAAGATATAGCCCTTAGAAGTTCAAAACTCTAGCTCCTAGAGCCCCAAAATGACTTGGAAACCCCTTTCAATTTTGACAATCCTCCTTGAACAATAACTCTTTCCATGTGAATATAAGTTGTTGTGGATGATAATAAGAACCCATAGCAACAAAAACCACCTCCAAATATTAATAATTGAGAGAGTTATGCACTTGTGATCAAGAAATCAAGAACTTGTCCAATTAGGTCAAACTTCTTTAATCAACTCTTGCATCATTTGATTTTCTTTGAAAAATTTAGGCATTATAAATTATAGTAGACTTGTCATGCTATTACTCTAAAGTATCTTCAATGATGAAGCTTGAATCTCAATGAAAATTTGTTGAAGAAGGCATGGAAATAAACTCATGAACCTATAAATCAAACTGATGAAATATGTTGTGCCCTTACCTATAATATCATCAATTAGAGAAAACATTCATTGTATTTATTAGTTAAAAGTTAATCTACACAGAACATAGATGATCACAATATATAAATTATGGTGCTTGGTGATTCCTCATGAGCAAACCTAAAGATAGAGAGAAGAGCCAAACCCTAGTGTGATCTTGTTGTGATTGATTTGATATGAGATGATAAAGGAGTCTTAGAGACAAAAATTGGGGTACAATACAGACCACAAAAGGGGTGAGATAAGGCTCAAACCATAGAGAATAGGTAAAGCTAAACTCTGGAAAAGTGCGCGGGGCAAAGTGGATAGAATGTGTGATTCTAGGAGCACCTACTTGTCTCAAAAGAGTCCGGTCAACCAAGGATATAAAAAACAAAAGATAAAGTACAGTAATAAAACACTGTTAGAGACTCAGTAAACAAAAACTTGTAAAAATCCAAGGAATGACATCAAACGAGACAAAACTCAACCCGACAATGCTAGAAGATCAAAACTTTCTAGAAACAAGTACCAGGATAAAACAAACTGGATTTCACGCACGGGTAACAAGGAAAAACTCGACCCATAGAAAAGTGTTAAGAGTGCATGTTTCTCATAGCACCTGCTGGTCTCTATCTATGGGTAAACAGTAAGCGAAAACTGACTAAGACTCAGGGTATAAAAGAGACACCTCAAGTCTATGGACACATCAAACAAAATCCGTAATACAGTAAACAAACACTGTTTAAGGTTCAGTAATCAAAAATTGATAGACGTCCAAAGAGTTGGATAGGGGTTTCGACCAAAGACACGGTAAATGAACACCGATAGAGGAGTCCAAGGAAAGAAACAAAATGAGACGACACTCGACTCATAATAACTAGTTAGGCAAGACAAACTAGATGAGTACCAGGGCAAAACAAACTGGATTTCATACACAGGTGACGAGATCAAAACTCAACCCAAAGAAAAGTGATGAGAGCACATGTTTCTCAGAGCACTTGCTAGTCTCGAACCAGGGATAAACAATAAATGAAAACTGATAGAAGAATCCAAGGAACAAAGGAGACTGATTTCAACCAAGGACGCAGCTAAACGAACACTACAAAAAGACTCGGTAAACAAAAACCGATAAAGGATTCGGTAATCAAACACTGATGGAAGTCCAAGGTATGAAAACAAAGCGAGATGACACTCGACTCATTATGACTAGTTAGACAAAACTAAACTAGATGAGTACCAGAATGAAAACTGGATTTCATGCGCGTGTGAGGAGAAAAAACTCAAAACTCGACCGAAAGCAAGGTGATTAGGGCGTACTACTAAAAACCCGCTGAAAATGAATATCAGGATGAAATCAGTATTCAAAAGGTACACCAATAGATATTGGAATGAACCAACGAGGGTAGTAAAGACTAAACCCGAGAAAACTGTGTTAGGGTAAAATTGAACTACAAACAAGAGTTGACACTCAATATTCAAATGATTAAAATCAGTTGTATATTTGTATGGGATGAAACTGAAATATTGAGGATGAAGACGTTGCTGGGAATATAATTCGAAGTTTTAGAAAATCCACAAGGGAAAACAGAAACAATAATAGCTTATGTTCCGATGCATGTTTGAATTATTTTTCTATGGAATAGTATTTCAAAAGAGAATGGAAACACTATACTTTGAGTATGCAATATGATGATGCATGTTTAGATGTTTTATTGGGGAATTGGCCAACCGAGAAGCCAACAACCAATAGGTGAAAACCTAATAAGACTCGCAAAAATAAATTACAAAATCTGCTGGAGAAGAGAAAATATGAGGAACCGCTGGAAAGAAAGCCTTGAAGAACTGAAACTGTGACAGGAGTAACAACTGAGCAACTGATAGAAACATGCTAGAAACACTTAGAGTAGTTGCAAAAATAAATTGCAAACTCTGCTGGAGAAGATCAAATTGAAACTTATCAACTTTAATAAGGAATGTCGAATGAAGATTGGGCATTATGTGAGAAGATCAGCAACAAAAAGGGGTTTGTGGGAAATCAAAATTCATCTGACTTCTTTTTGTTTGATAACTTGTCAATTTATCACTAGGGATAACAAAACTTTATACTTCCAAGGATATGAAGATCCATGCTGGGGGTAAGAGACCTTATAAACAAAACTCTTGTCAGGGATGAGATATTCTTTGTATGAGAAACTCAACAAAATATGCTACAACAGGAAATACGAGAGCCTTCAGCTTCACTGGGGAACAAGGGTGCGCTTTAATTAGAGCGGGATTTTTTTGACATTGGGCCGAGGAATCACAAAAGCACACTCTACTATATCAACATCTAAGATTAAAATCTACTAGATAAGGAGGAAGTCTGAATATTCACTTTTAAGGGAATGATTTTGTTGAGGGAACAGGGATTCTTGAACAAAAGATATCCCTGAGGCAACCTCAAAGGGGGTCTAATGTACTTCTCCATCCGCGTCAACATACCGGAACAAAGTCATATGACTCACCATATACTCCTCTTTGCCACAAATTGTTACTTTCTTACCATTCACATGGTATTTGATCTTCTGATGAAGAGTGGAAGTCATTGTCCCTGCCTTATGTATCCAAGGGCATCCCAGCAAACAACGGTATGCTGGTTATATGTCCATCATGAAAAAAGTGGCAGTAAAAATTTGAGGTCCAATCTTGATAGGTAAATCCACCTCACTGAATATCGATCACCGAGATCCATCAAAAGCTTTGACTACCAACCCACTTGGTCATAACTCAACACCTTAGTAGTAAATCTTTATTAATGCGGTCTTGGGGATTACATTCAGAGATAACCATGTATCTACCAGCACACGGGAGAAAGTAGTTCCCTTACACTCCATTGAGATATGTAATGCCTTATTATGGTTTCTTCCTTCAGGAGGAAGATCAAAGTCTGTAAAACCCAGGCCATTACTAGAGGTGATACTAGTATAAACACTTTCAAACTGATTTAGGGGGATTTCTTGAGGAACAAGTATTGTACTCAACAATTTCATCAAAGCATTACGATGTGCCTCAGAGTCTCGAAGTAAGGACAAAATAGAGATTTTTACCAGAGTTTGACCTAGTTAATCAATGACACGATAATTGCTCTTTATGCATCTCATTATTTCCTCTACATCCTTGGCTATATCCGGACTCAGAGTCTGAATTGGAGTATCCTGTATGGGATTTTGGTTTCCCAACACCACTTGTTTACCCTAATATTTCGCTAAGGCATCAACATTATCTTGAACACTTTGTGGAGAGAAAACCCCACCACTTCTCGTCATTCTTCTAATGCCATCAAAGTTATCAACATTCAAACTATCCTGCACTGATCGAATTTCCTCAAAAGGCACTTCTTCCCTCTTCACCCTATAATAGTAAACGTCTGCACCATAGTGCCTGTTGCACCCCAAAATTTACCCTCTTGATTTTGGCTTATGTTTCATCATAAATATCATATTGCATTGCATTCATACATTGTGATGGGATCAAAGTACTTTGGTTATCAAGTCTTCCTCAAGCCTTGAAGGTTGATTGCATTGACAAGTTTCTCAAGTATAACCTCATCATCTAAACCTCTGGATCTTTCAAGCTCAAAAGTTATTGCATATCTCAAGATGTTTTATCCATCTCTTTGGATCATCAGAGGATTGAAGTTTGTGTTTGATCATAAGAAGGAATCACTCCTTTGATTCACCAATAAAATTAGGGTCTTGCTTGATCAAGGCTATTGATCAATGTACACGTCTTTATTTGGAAGCTACAACATCTCATTGGTATTTGGAAGGTTTTTGTACAAGAAATTGGTCAAGATATCCAGAGGATTTGAAGTTTTGAAGATGATTCATCACTCTCTTTTGAGGAATCAATCAAAATTAGGGTTTGGTCCAAGTTGAAGTAATTGGGGTCTAGATGAGCCTATTCATGAAGCATCACTATCTTATCATCATTAGAATCAAATTTTATCAAGGAGTATCTCATGATACTCAGTGGAATTAGGGTTTTGAAGCTTGATTAGCTATCTCCTAGCACATGGTACAAAATTAGGGTATTGGATTTAATCAGGATTCCTCTGACTTTTTCACCCAAGCTTGTTTCCATGATTCACCACATGTTATTAAGCCTTTAGGATTTAATAATTGAGGTTTAATTTGGATTGGAAATGATTCAATTGATCAAAAGGGGAAAATGGTCATTTTGGTCAAAATCAGTCAAAATCAGAAGTTGACCAAGTGGACTTTTGGTCAACCATCAATTTAAGCATCCTATTTTCATGTCCCATACCTAAATTCATCTTTGAATCATGAGAAATGGTGAATTTGAGTGTAACTTGTTCAAGAAGTAACTTAAAAATTTAAAAAAACTCTAAGTGCCAAGATGACTTCTCATGGACAAGCCACGCGCGTAATTTCATCAAACACTTGGCATGCCATTTTGAGGAATCAATTTCTTGTGACTCAAGCCTCAATTTGAAAAATTAAAAAGTGCATTTTGAAGAGGGCTATTAAAGCTTCTCATTAAACTTGGAATCACTCAAATTGGTTTGAAATTGAGGAAGTTATGGTTTGAGGAAGTTGGGTGGCAAAACAGGATTCTTGAAGGCACATGGGCAAGCCAGCGCGCGTGCAGTCTTGGGAAAGATTGGCTTGACTTGCCCAGGAATCCTAATGTCCACATCTCTTTCATTTCTCCACAATTTTTGATGAATCAAGGATCATTTTGAAGCACATCATATGAATTTTAATTTGCTCAAAGAAATTTGGAAAATGCACGAGCCAATTTGAAATGGCCTCAGTTGGAAGTCAGCTGATTTTTGGTGTATGCTTGGCCATGGAAATTTTCAGGTTTTGGTTTATTTTTTATTCAATCATTTCAGAGTCCACTTGCACACGCTTGGCACGAATTGGACATCTCATGTGCTCACCAAAAAAGGCCAAACCAGGTGCATACCTCGTGCCTCTCTCATTTTCACATTTTGTCAAAATGGGAAACTTCTCACTCAAGAAAATCAGCCCCATGTGCAAGAGAGGACAACTCACCTCATCACGCTTTTTCACTCACTCACACTCTCCTTTTGTTGCTCAAAACAACTGCAAGCATTTCCTAAATACCAAGCAAAACGCAAATGGCCATCACACTTGTTTTGGTTTGACAGAAAATTCACTTTTGCCCTCCAACGAATCTCAGCTTGAATTACCACTCTAACCTCACTCAAAACACTCTATATAAGTTGCTTAAGCTCTCCTTTCACGCACAAACGCGCTGCATTGGAAGAAGCTCCTCAGAATTTTCTCATTTTTCTTGCTCTGCAACTTGAATCGAGCAACTCAATTCTCTTGATCCAGTCCTTATTTCTCTACTCGAATACCTTCATTGGAGCACAAGGAAGCTATTTGGAAGGGTTTCTTGCTAGATTTCAGAGGCACCAAGTGAATTTATTTTTCACTTTTGCAGGTATGCTCACTGAATCTGAACATTGATTTGAGCATGAATTGAAGTGTTTTTTGGTGTGCATTGTGTTTATAGCTGGCCAATCATTAGGATTGATGTATATTTGAGCTCTGATTCCAGCAGATTTGGTGAAATCGCGTTTCTGGTTTTTGATGTTTACAGTGTGTTTTTCTAGTTTTTGAGACTTGATTTCTTGATATATGCTTGATCTCTGAGTTTGATTCGAATTGCATGATGTTGTATGATATATCAGCTTTAATTTGAGCTTAATATCATGGATTTTGGTTGAGAATCGTGCTTGTTTGATAGATCTGAAGTGAGTATGTTGGAACTGATGGAAACAAGTATTTTGCCTAGGCTGGAGGTTGAAGATGATGCGTGGCATCATCTCATTGGCCTTGTTCTTGTTTTTGTTATTTAAATTTTCATTGATTCTCTGATTTTATTTTCTTGATAAAACTTGAGGAAAAATTAAGAAAAAATTCATGAGACTTAAAAATAATATTCCTGACCTTGTGCATTTTTTTGATAATTTTTGAAAATGTTTTGATTGGTTTAGAAATTAATGAGTTTAATTAATTGTTTGTTTAAAGTTTATTTTTATTTTAAAAGTTCTTGGATCTAAAAAATTCCAAAAAAAATATTATGGACTCATGATAATGTAGAATTTGATTCTGAAATTTGCTTAGCATTTTTTTCTATTTTTGATTATGAATTTAATTTGAGAAGCTTATTTTGAATTTTTGCTTTATAATTTTTTATTTTAATACTTCCATTAATTCAAAAATCCTCAAAAAAATCATGCAAGCTTGTTTTTAATCATAGAATCTGAATATATTTTTATTTTGACCTTTTTGGGACTTTTGGCTAGGGTTTGCATTTTTGCCATTAAATAATAGTTTAAATGTTAATTGTTTGTTTAATTTTTATTTTAATATTTACTTTAATTAAAAAATTCCAAAAAAATAAGAGATGTGTGTTTTTAGTTCTAATATTTGAATATAATTTTGGTTGGACATTTTTCTGACTTTTTTTTAGAATATTATTTTGAGATGTGATTATTGGATTAATTGATTAATTGTTTGAATTTTATTTTATTTTTAACTTTTCCTTAATTCAAAAAAATGTGAAAAAAATATGCATTCTGACATTTAGGGTTTTTTTTGTGATTTGTATGATCTTGGTTTGAATTGTTTGAATTTTGATCTTACTTAATCAATATTTAAGATTAAAAGTCAAAAATTAGGGTTTTGTTGCTTATTATGCAAGTTTCTTTTTAAAAACCCTTATTCCCTGAATTTTCAATAGAATTCAAGTCTTGATTAGGATCCATGAATGTGATGAGGATCTGAAAACCATTTTTCTTGAATTATTTGACTTGGTTTGACATTTTTCCACAAATTATTTTGAAAACATATCTAGTTTGGTAGTTTTGCCAACTAGTCTTGAACTTTGGGCCTCATTTGATCCCCTCCTCAATTATTCATGAACCTAAGGCTTTCTTTCTGACTTCTACACACTTCAAATATGCTAAGATATTTTTAGCTTGAATTATGGATCCTTGTTTCTATTTTTGATGTATTTTTGAAGTAAAGGTACCCAATTGATGTTGCATATCTTGTTGCATATTGTTTGATGGCCAATGAACTTGAGTGAGGCCTATAATTGGGCACCTAATGATCATGTTGAATATGTTTATTCAAAATAAAATCAAGTCATTTCACTTTTTTCCCCATGTTTGAATGTTTGAACCTTTTTTGATGCATTATGTGGGCTTCATCTTCTATTGTGCTTGTGAGCTGTGGTTGAATTAATTGTACATGATTGAATTATGTTTTCTACTGACCTTCATGGTCTTTGATTGTATTCTTCTCAAGCTCCCATGATCCTTGATTGATATTCAATTGTCAATTCAATATGGTGATAGAAAGGAGCAACATTCCTCTGATTCTTTTGACCAATGTGTGCACATACTTGCTTCTTTCTGTCTATCATGACTAAAGTTGTTTAGTTGTTATCATGTTTTCTCATTTCATTTTGGTGTCATCATCCATCCCTTATGTGAATCATCATCCTATTTATGGGAATACTAACTTGGTTGTTGAATGTGCAAGGTACCTTGAGAAAAGTTTTCCAGTTTTTACTTGAGGCTATTGTGTTTCATTTTATTTGTGGAACACAATTTTTTATGTTTGCACTACTCTTGTGCTTGGCATATTTGATAGTCTATGCAGGATATACACATGTGATTATGAATGCTATACATTGCCCATGGGATCTGTTCATATCTGATAATCTCATTACTTACATCCTGATGGCGTAATTTCTGACTTGATTTGTCTACTGATGCCGACTTGCTTGAAGTTCTCTGGGTTTCTTTTAATCTTGCTCAGTTGCTACAAATATTTATCCGTTTGGTATTGCACTATTTCGTTTCTTCCATTTTCATTTTTCATAGTTCTCTGATTGCATGATGGGATCTCTGTTGCTGATATATGTCAGGAGGCCCTCTGGTTTTTGTCTGATACATGTGTTGTGTTTTCTTTTGATTGATGAGTCACTCAATTTAGAAATTGAGACCACGACTTCACTCTCAGTGCATGTTCCCTATAGGATTTTTATTGTTTTTCTTCTTTAATTTTTTATCAATGAGTCACTTAATTTAGAAATTGAGATCATGACTTCGCTCTCATTGCATGTTCCCTATAGGATGTTTATTGTTTTTTTTTTCTTCTTTAATTGTTGATCGATGAGTCACTCAATTTAGAAATTGAGATCACGACTTCGCTCTCATTGCATGTTCCCTATAGGATAGTTTTATTAAGCTTCCTTTAGCATGTTAATTAAGGTAGGGTTTTCCTTTATTCTCAACCTTAGGGTCAACCATTGTATGATAACACTAGGGATAATACTAGGCTAGTTTCCCTTAGTTGTTTTTTCCTTTCTATGCATTCTGCATCTTAAAACAAAATTTGTTTTCTTGGCAAATCATAAAACATTTCTAATAAACTCAAACCCTTCTTCAAGGTAAAAGATACAAACCAATCTTACTTTGTCTGTGTGCCTCTTGGCTTTGCTTTTAAACCTGGTTTACCGATGTTTCACCATCGCACATTTGTTTGAAGCCGATGTTTCGCCACCGCACATGTTTGTTATCCTACTTTGATTCTCAATATCATTGTTAGGTGTGATGATTCGTCATCCGATTTATTGATGTTTTGCCATCTCTGCCATGATACTGTGCTATCTTTTAGCCGATGTTTCGCCATTGCACACTTATTTGAAGCCGGTGTTTCGCCATCGCACATGTTTGTTATCCTACTTTGATTCTCAATATCTTTGTTAGGTGTGTTGTTTTGTCATCCAGTTTATTGATGTTTCGCCATCTTTGCCATGATACCTTGTTATTTTATAGCCGATGTTTCGCCATCGCACATTTGTTTGAAGCCGATGTTTCACCATCGCACATGTTTGTTATCCTACTTTGACTCTCAATATCATTGCTAGGTGTGATGTTTTGTCATCCATTTTATCATTTGATGTTTCACCATCTTTGATATATTACCTTGTTATTATTTAGTCGATGTTTGACCATCTCATTCGTTTGTTTTTTCATTCGATGTTTTGCCATCTTGATTGTTTTTGTTTTCCTTAACTAAAAAACACAAACCAACCAAAATATATAAGCCGAACTACGGCTACTCTGATTCCTTAAAAGGGATACGTAGGAAAAGGGGTAGGGCCCAACCGAGCATAACTTTTATTTTCCCTACATTGTTTTCTTTTTTCTTTTGCATGCATTCCCTTTTCAGCTTTAAGCCATAGACATAGGTTTTGACCACACCCATTAGATTAGACAACAAGAGTGGATACCGTAGAGTACTACGGGCGTGTGGGGTGCTAACACCTTCCCCTCGCGTAATAGACTCCCTTACCTGATCTCTCGGTCGAAAGACCGTGATTTCTCCCTTTCCAGGTTTTCTCGATGTTTACCTTTCCCTTTCGGCGGGATAAAAGATGTTCGGTGGCGGCTTTATTGATGTTTCATTACATCCATATGACAGGTTTCGGCCGGGTGGTTTCAGCTGGCGACTTCACTGGGGACAGATTAACCTCTTGCTGGTCCATCCTGGAGTCGATCCTAGCTCTGGTTTGTTTTCTTTCTTTTGGGTGTTTATTTTACTGCTTTGCATATATATCTGTTTGCATTGCATCCTATATGCGCTTTACTTTCTGCATACTGGATTTGGCTGGACTGTTTGGTTTCTGGATTTTCTTGGTGGGTGGGTTGTTCCATGAGGTAAAAGGCCTCATACCCAGGCTATGAGTGAATACAATAGGAACTAGGAATAGAGTGGCCATGGCAACTATGAGGAGGATGCTTTGTAGATCTGACCATGAGACCCATGACTTCAGAGGTAGTTCGGATAGGTGTTATCGTATGATGATACCGACATTCGAGCTCTTGTACTCTGATTTGGCTTTTAACCTTACCTTGACCTAGACTACACCCGTGAGAAGGATGGGAATATTTTTCTTACAGGTACAAGTACTGTTGGTGACTTTGTGTTGTGAAGGTGACTCAGGTTCCCATGATAGTTTTGAAACTTTGGGATTTTCTTTTGATCTTGAGTGGTGCTGTTCTGTAATGGTCCAGCCATTATCCAGTGTGAAACTTTGATCCTGTCATGTTGCATCATAGCATATTTATTTCTAAAAAATGATGCATAAAAAATAACTAGCATGTGCATGTCATCTTCCAGGGACATTCAAGAGTCTTCTTTCCATCAGAAAGGGATGACCTCCCGTCAGATGAGTTTGATTTAGTTCGTGTTAAAGAGCCCACCAGGCATACATTCTCTTATCCGATTCCTACTTTTGATGTCTCCGAATTGAAGAGGTTGAGTTCTTATCTGAAGGGTGATGTTTTGAATAATTTCAACAAAAATTATGGCAACTTGTTACTAATCCTTAACACTCCAGTTGACCCAATGGCTTTGATCACCCTCTTCCAGTTCTATGACAAGGAATTACGGTGTTTTACTTTTCAAGATTATCAACTGGTTCCCACACTGGAAGAGTACGCGTACCTACTTAATAACAATTTTTCTGATGAAGTTCCTTTTGTCCAAGTGCCGGAGAAGCCGAAGTTCGAAGTTATTGCTGAAATTCTTCATTTGAGTTGGAAAGAGGTGAAAGACAATTGGAAATCAAGTGAGGATACTACAGGGTTTTATTTGGATTTTCTAGTGAAGAAAGCTGAAGACTGGGCAAAGAAAGGGAATTGGAATAGCTTCAGCACTCTGTTTTCTCTCATGATATACGGGACCATCCTCTTCCCTCGCAAGAAATATTTTGTGGATTTGACGGCTATTTGTGTTTTTAGAAACAAGAACCCGGTACCGACACTCTTGGCAGATACTCTTTACACCATTCATTTCAGGCATGGAAAAGGAGGTAATGTAAGTTTATGTCATGCAATGTTGTATCAATGGTTTAAGTTCCATCTACCGGTAAGTATCCCTTTCATGGATACCAGACATTCTCTCCGATGGTCATCAAGACTTGTCAACCTTACTTCATTTGACATCCGGTGGAATTATGACATGGGGGAAGTACGAAGTATTATCACTAGCTGCGGAGATTTCCCTAATGTTCCCCTCATAGGAACTAAGGGATGTATCATCTATAATCCTGTGCTTGCTTATCGTCAAATGGGATATGCAATGGATGGACCGCCAAAGGTTGAGGAGGTGTTTGAATCAGTGTATTTTGTTGGAGGAAGTGATCCTCTGATTTTGAAAAGAGTGACAAGTGCTTGGAAGAGAATTCACAGGAAGGATAGAACTACTTTGGGCAAAAAGGTTCATATTGCTAGAGTTCCTTACTTGGAGTGGATTAGAGCCAGGGTTAAGATTTTGCGGTTACCATTTGCGAGGTCGGCTCCAATATGTCAGCAACCTCCTACTGTTCTGAGTAACACGGTGCCTACCGAGGTGTTCACCCAGGTTCATGTAGAGAATATTCAACTGCGTGCAAAAGACCGTGAGGCAGGGATGAAACTTTATTGGGTAGATCAAGAAAGGGCCGA
This sequence comes from Vicia faba, assembly GCA_948472305.1. Lineage (NCBI taxonomy): Eukaryota > Viridiplantae > Streptophyta > Magnoliopsida > Fabales > Fabaceae > Vicia > Vicia faba. The sequence continues at coordinate 402,785,802 of OX451735.1, forward strand.
CTTAGCTCGCAAACTCAAAGAAGCTCAAGGGGAAATTTCTGATGCAACCAGTTTTAGGAAGAGATCTCATGCTGAAATGGAAGAAGAGTTGAGTAAGACCCAGCAAGAGTACCAGAAGCTTCAGGCATCAGAGAATAGCTACAGGAAGAAGGTTCAAAACTTGGAGAAATAGCTCAAAGACAAAGATGCTCAGCTTAAGAAGGAAGTAGCCTAGAAGCATGTCGCAGAAGATCGGTTTCAAGAAAACAAAGTAGTTTCATCACAACTTTTGAAGGAGAAAGCCAGGCTTGAAGAGTATTGTCAACATCTTGAAGCGTGTCTTGTTCCGGAGATTTAGTTTTGTTATTTACCTTTGGTGTATTTGTTCACCCCCAGGATTGTTGGAAGGGACCATTTGTTTTTTTTTTGTTTTTGTTAAGTTTACTTTGAAACACATATTTTGTTGTTTATCGTTATACTCTTAAAAGTCCGCAGTCATTTGAACATCATTTCTTTTGTTTGTAAATATTTGAAGTGTTTGTCCTATTATCCTTTTTTCCTTTGACTGTATGTTTAATCTTTTGTTGCACGCCGTGACTGATGCATAAAAGGACTCTTGAATACCGGGAAATGACAAACATATCATGCACATCATGCATTTCATAACATTACAGGTTATCTCAAGACGGTATTCTTATTCTTCTGCTTTTCTTATTCAGAATTCAAGACGACTACTCATCGGTATTCCACCAGAAACAATTTGCCAAGACAGAAGGAACAAGTTCAAGATGAACTCGCTGAAATGAGGGCCCAGATGGATACTTAGATGACCCAGTTCATGGAGGTCATTACCAACGTGAATCGCCGACAGGAGGAACTGGCTTCCATTGTCAACAACCAGCGCCGCTATCCTGGGGATGGTGGAAATCAAGTGCTTTATCAGGACATTTCTGGAGGATTGGGGGATGTGCAAGATCAGCCTGCTGGAAATTTTCACGGGATGCCTGGAAACCCTTTTGTGCGCAACGTAGGGAAGTTTCCCCCGTCTCCAGGACCTCGTCTTGTTGGAAACAGAAGAGATAATAAGGGTGGTGTAAGGAACTATCAGGAGAAGGATTATGACTTTGACTAGGATGAATATCAGTTTTCTGTTTGGCGTTTAGAGCCAGAAGTTTAGGTTGAGGATAAGAAGTATCGGTTTTTGGAAGAACGTTTGAAGGCTGTGGAAGGGCAAGGAGTCCTTGGTATGGATGCTAATGATATCGAGTTGGTGTCTGGGGTGAAAGTTCCTCCAAAGTTCAAGCCTCCTACATTTGAAAAGTACAACGGAACGACATGTCCTGTTACTCATGCAACTGCTTATTTCCGAAAGATGTCGGTACATACTTAGGATCAGGGGCTTTTGATTCACTTTTTCCAGGATAGCCTATCTGGGGCATCCCTGGAGTGGTACATGAAGTTGGAGAAAACCCATATTCGTTGCTGGAATGATCTTGCTCGGGCTTTTGTCAAAAATTATCAGTACAATATGGATATGGCGCCTAATCGCACTCAGTTACATAATCTATCATAGGGACCAAGAGAATCTTTCAAGGAATACGCTCAGAAGTGGCGTGAGTTAGCTGCGAGGGTTCAACCTCCACTCATGGAGAGAGAATTCATTGATATGTTTTTGAGTACTCTGCAAGGGCCATTCTATGAGCACATAATAGGAAGTACTTCGGCAGGATTTGAAGACTTGGTTATGGCTGGTGAAAGAATTGAGGTAGGTTTGAAATTGGGGAAAATTTAGGTTGGAGGTTCTAGTGGCTCATCAGGGGGAAGTAAGAAACCATTCAACACTTACCCTAAGAAAAGGGAAGGCGACGCAAGCGCGGTTTACTCTCATAGAGGAAGAAGAGAGGATCGTCAGAATCAACAAATCAATGCTATTTCTATTCCTGTTAATGCTCTTCCACAGCAGAGACCGAATGCAGTGCCTCAACAATAGAGACAACAAGATGCTCCCCATCAGTATAATAATCAACAGCAGAGACAACCCAAAAAATTCAATCCCTTTCCAATATCTCTTACTGAAGCACTCCACCATTTGCTTGATTTGAAGTTGATTGATTTGAGAAATATGCCACCACCACCCGCAAGAGTTCCCCCCAAATATGATGCTAACGCAAGATGTGAATTCCATTCAGGCGGAGTTGGTCATTCTACTGAGAATTGTTTTGCGTTAGAGTGAAAGGTACAAGACTTGTTGGATGCTAAGGCAATTGAGTTTACTCCAGTGACTGGTCCAAATGTTACTCAGAACCCAATGCCTAGGCATGGAGGGAGTGTTGTTAATATGATTGATGATAATGGTGAAGCGTTGAATTTAATCATGAATGTGGAATGCGTAACTACTCCGTTGTGCTATGTCAAGAGGTATTTGCTTGACAATTCTATTTTCTCAAGTTGTACTTCAGAGTGTGCCAAGTGTAGAGAGCAACCGAAGGGCTGTGATGATTTAAAAGCCGGTATCCATTTGTTGATAAAGGAGGGTTCCCTACAGTTCGATAGAAAACCGAGCTACCGTAAGGTTACCTAAGAAGATGCTATTGTGGTATCTATTCCTTACACCCCTGTGCGCATTTCTACCCCATCTAGGGCACCTCCTTTGATGATTACGGTACCTGTTCCCATGCCGTATACCAGCGAGAAGGACATCCCATGGCATTATGGTGCCGATGTTTATTACCATGGGGTGAAGCAGGAAGTAAGTACTCGTTTGTCTGAGGAAGAACGTGCTGAAGATAATGAAGAGGAAGTTCATAACTTTTCTGGTGTGGGTCGAATGACTAGAAGCGGGAGAGTATTTGGTTCTTCCAATGTGCAAGATGCGGCAGATGCTTCTACAAGAGAAAAAGGAAAATAGCAGGCGATGATTTGTAGTCCAAGGGTTACGCCAGCCAATGTGACTCAACTAATTCCGATACCAGAAGCTTCTTCAGTTCCCGATGAGGTTGAAGAGTTAATACGAATTATCAGAAAGAGTGATTATAGCATAATTGATCATTTGAGCCATACTCCTTCTAAGATGTCTATCTTGTCTCTATTGATTTATTCAGAACCTCACATAAATGCTTTGATGAAGTTGTTAAAGAATGCATTTGTGCCATTGTTGGCTCCTTAATTCGACACCCATGTTTATTATCATATAAACTTTTAATTATGAGTCAGAAGAGTTTCTTACATAAGGAGGCTTCGACCAACTGATCATGTCGAAGGCTCATCAAAGAATGACAAGATACTTAGAGAAATTCCTTTAAGTTGGAATCTTGTTGTCTTCGACGTCGAAGGAACCTCTCGACAAAGGCCCTTGAGGCCCAAGGTCGAACGGTTTGAGATTTGAATTGTTGGAGGGAAAACGGTTCCCAACGGTTACCAAGTGCAACGTGTCGAGAACATAGGCGTCGAAGGATGTGAGCGTGCCATGTTGCGTCATCTCGAAGCGGTGTAACTGCCCAGCGGTTACTTAGGATTTTTCTTAGTATAAATACTAAGTTTTTATGTAGTTATTGGAGTGTTCATCATTTTATACAAGTCACTCATTTAGATTCAAGTACCCAGCGTGAGAGAAAGAATCATTGAGAATGTATGTGTGAAACACCATTTAAATTAATCAAAGTCTTTTATATTCAAGCAATTTACCGTTGTTCATTTATTTACTTCCGTCGAAGCCTTTTGTTTAACAATTCCTTAACGCTGTTATTTATTCTATCAAGCTTTTCTCCATGCAATTTATTTAAAGTGTCTTTACTTTACTGGCATTAATCACCATTAGGGTTAGTCAAACTCCAAAAATCAACCATGTCTTAGGATCAATCTGATCGATCCTGCTAGTCACCAAATAAGTAACCTTTTGGAAGATCAGCGGTTGTTTACCAATTTTCAGGGTAAACAAATTGGCACACCTGGTGGGACATTGTGTTGATTTTCTCACGATTAACCGTTTTATGTAAAAATATCCTCCTTTTTCGAGAGTATTGCATGTTATTGAGAAGTGGTAGAATATACACCAACGAAACCAATACTAGGAGAAGAAGTGAAGAAATGGCGAATCCGCCAAACTACGGAGAAATCCCACAGACAAACGTGGGAGCAATGATTATCCCAACCGTAAGTGAAGTGGTAACCGTTGGTTCAACGCCAGAAGTAACGGTTACACAAACGGGGCCATTACCTCCATTTACAGGCCCCAAAATGCCTTTGGGAACTCCCCCACCAAGGGGAAACCAAGGAACTAGGCCATATGTTCCCCCAGGATTTTTGACAGTTGGTTTAAATCGAGAACCACTCTATGGCATGCTAACTTCTGAATTGGCTAGCCTGACGAATGCTACGTCCACTTTTTCAGATCCTTTAGTGAGCGCCTCTTCGCCACTCCAAGGCTCTAGGGTTGGTATGGCGAACAGGGGTAGGACCCAACTCTTAGGAGGAACGTCCCAAGTAATGCATGGCCTTACGAATTCCTCGACAGCAGTCTTGAGGCAGCAAATGGACGAAATCAACCACGACATGGTTCAAATGTTGGCGCAAACTTTAAGTACAGTGCTAAATCCTCTAATACAGAATACCACCCAGTCAAATCAGCAAATGACAGCGCAAATGTCGCGTCTGGCTGACTTTTTTGGGTACCCCAACCTATTCGACAGCCTCAAAGGGCACAAATAAGGGGGAACCAAGGCATACTTCTAGAGGAAGAAACCACTATTAACCAAGCCCAGCAGCCTGTCAAAGAGAACCTTAGGGAACAAATGGAACAACCCGGGGTCGAAGAGCCTAGAGTTATAGCCCCAAAAATAAGGATGGTTAATAGAAACCAAAACGCTGACGAAGTAGTTCAGCAGATCCAATACCAGAATGTTGGTTTGGAGAATAATTTGACAGCCATGATCGAAAGAATCATGATGCAAAACGGGATGAATACGAGCTTCCGTAGGCCCAAATTTACATCCCTGCTGTCGGAATATGTGTTACAAATGGACTTGCCTCCTAGATGCAAAGTCCCTAAATTCACTAAGTTTTCAGGGGACACCACAGAATCCACTGTCGAACATGTGGCAAGATATTTAATCGAAGCAGGAGAAATTTCAAACAATGAGAACCTAAAGATTAAATATTTCCCAAGTTCCCTAACCAAGAATGCGTTTACTTGGTTCACAACTCTCCCCCCCAATTCGATCCACCATTGGACCCAATTGAAGAGATTATTCCATGAGCAATTCTACATGGGATAAACCAAGATAAGCCTGAAAGAGTTGGCCAGTGTAAAGAGGAGATTCACTGAGCCTATAGACGAATACCTAAATAGGTTTAGGTTGCTCAAGGCAAGATGCTTTACGCAAGTTCTAGAACATGAGTTAGTCGAAATAGCCGCAGGAGGTCTAGATTACTCCATTAGGAAGAAATTAGACACTCAGTACCTGAGGGACATGGCCCAATTGGCCGATAGGGTTCGACAGGTAGAACTCCTTAAAGCTGAAAAAGCCAGGGCGACGAAAACTCATAAAAGAGAAAGGATAGCGTATGTCGAGATGGACGATGAAGTTCCAGAAACGTTCGACGAACCTATAACCGTCGAAGAAAGTGAGGTCGATTTAGCTGAGTTAAAACAAGGGCCACCATACTCTTGCAAACTGCTAGTCCCCTCAAGTGGAAAAAACCCCACTGGTTCTGAAAAGGCCAATGATAGGTTCCCTAAGAAGACTTACAGTTTTGATATTACGAAATGTGATGAAATTTTTGATTTACTTGTAAAAGATGGCCAAATGATAATACCCCCAGGGGTAAAAGTGCCTCCTCTTGATCAAAGAAAGAAAAGAGGCTATTGTAAATATCATAACTTTCTGGGCCATAAAACATCTCAATGTTTTCTTTTCAGGGATCTCGTGCAGAATGCTATCGAAGAAGGGAGGCTGAAGTTCGCTGATAAGGCCCCCGTGAATGTGGATTCGAGCCCTTTGCAGGCGGAAGCCCACTATGCTGAACCTTCAGAGGTGAATGTGATCGAAGCTTCCAGAAGTCAGGTGAAAAGGCCAGGGATAACTATGGTCGAAGTCACCAAAGATCATATAAATATGCCAATCTTTGGCAGTTTTTCTGGGAACCTTTCTAGAAAGACAATTGAAGCAGTCCAAAAGGCCGCTGAAAGTCCAAAACTGGAGAAAGTTGGAGCCTCAAAATCTGGAACTAAACCCGTTTCCTACTTGGCTGCAGTGCAAGGCCAGACAAAAGACCCGGAGGCTCAAATGAAGCAAATGACTCTTGCTACTAAAGACAACATGAATGTCAACATGGTCGAAATCTCTGAATCAAAAGTTTCAAAGGAGACCATTAGGCAAGAGCAAGCAAACAAAACAGCTTTTCCTCTGGAGAACGAAAATCTGGTAGAATTCTTGCAACGATGCCAGAAGAAAAAATCAGAAGTGATGTTGTGTCCTCGATGCAACTCTATTTTTGACAAGAAAGCTGATGAACACATCGAAGGTGTGAGAGAAGCAAACAGAAATTGGAGCAGAAATGCCCAAAAAGGTGCAGGCTCTGATGCTCGACACGATCCCAGAAGAACCTACCAAAAGGTTTCAAATCAGGAAAGGAGGCCACCAACTTTCAGGCCTCCAACCAATGTGCCAGTTGATACATGGCTCAAAACATCGAGTCGAAAGAGACCCAGCGAAGAAAGGTGGAATTCCTTTGAAGTGCCAAGAGGTTCATCTTTAACACTCAAGAAAGAACCTCATGTAGGTGCCTCCAAAGTGACCCAAGTATCAAGTAACTACAAGGGAAAGAACCCAATGTCTCGACCCCAGTGGAGAAGATACCAAAGGCGGCGCAAGGCTGAGAGAGAAGCTGTCAACGAACCAAAACCGGAGCCATGTTCAAATGTCCCCCAACAAAAGCACAGAAAGCCTTTGGAGAGGGAACCGGTGTCCAATAGGTTAGTATGGCCTGAACAAGGCGAAGCTGGTGACGAAGATGGCTCCAAGTCTGACGACACATTAGACATCATGGTAAATATAGTTTCAGTTTTGCCAATAGAATTCAACCGCCAAATGGAAGTCGAATCGAACAACTGAGAAGTTGAACAAGAGATGGCCAAGCATAGGCCAGTTTGCTACTTTGTCATGGGGAATGGCTGCACAGAAGAGAAAAATGGTTTCTTCGAACCACCAACTGAGGCGATGAAAAGTCACCTCAAGCCTTTATTCATAAGGGCAAAACTCGAAGAGGCCACTGTAAACAAGATCTTGGTGGACTGTGGGGCAACCATCAACATAATCCCCCACTTCATGCTAAGAAAAATAGGCAAAAGTGATGAAAACATCAAGCCTCATAATATGGTCCTATCGAATTACGAAGGCGGAATAGGGACCACCATGGGTGTGATTCAACTGGATCTCAAAGTGGGATCCATCCTTCGACCAACCATGTTTATGGTCATATCAGCTAAACCTAATTACAACCTTTTGTTGGGCCGAGAATGGACACATGGTGTAGGAGCAGTACCATCATCAATGCATCAAAGGGTGATATTATGGCGTCCTGATGGAATTGTCGAGAATATAGAAGCAGATCAGAGCTACTACTTAGGCGAAGTAAATCACCTAGGAAGAGCTGACTTCGACAAAAATTTGGCTCACATTGGGCCATGTCCAGCACCTGACTTCGACATGGCGCCAGCGCCAAATGCTTTTTGTTCCTTGTACCTGCATCCTGATCATGGGTTTCAATGGGATAAAGAAGATTTGTCTCACATTGATTTCAGTGGGCTAACTGACATCCAGCCAACTGGTTAGGGAAGTGAATTCAGTGATAATGACTGAGTCACAAGCATTGCAGCGAATTTCGGCTTATGTAGCCGAAACAAGAGTGATAGCGGCTCTTGAAACCGATGTAAAATATATGTCCAACAAGGCCAATGACCAGGAACCACCAGATATAGGTCCTGGAAAAGATTTCGACCCAGAACCTCCTGATATCAGAACAGAAGGAATGCAGGATCAAAGGCTCAACGCCATATACGACGATGAGCCTTTGGGATTCGAAAAGGACCCCCTGGCGAACAACATTAAAATGTTAGCACATGATCCTTTAGAAGAAATCAACTTGAGTGAAGGGTTAGATAAAAGGCCCACTTACATCAGCGCCAAAATAGACCCAGAGCTCAGGGTTGAAGTGATCCAATTATTAAAGGAGTTCAAGGACTGCTTTGCATGGGATTACAACGAGATGCCTGGTCTCGATAGAGGATTGGTAGAACTTCAGTTGCCAATCAAACCTGGAAAAAAGCCAGTCAAGCAATGTCCAAGACGCTTCGCTCCAGATATATTATCGAAGATCAAAACGGAAGTCGAAAGACTACTGAAGTGCAAATTCATACGAGCTACGAGGTATGTCGAATGGATTGTAAACATTGTGCCAGTAATTAAGAAATATGGTACGTTGAGGGTGTGCATAGATTTCAGAGATCTGAATGCTGCAACACCCAAAGATGAATATCCTATGCCTGTGGCGGAAATGCTAGTCGACTCTGCCGCTGGCTACGAGTACTTGAGCATGCTCGATGGTTACTTAGGATACAATCAAATTTTCATTGCTGAAGAAGATGTGTCAAAAACAGCTTTTCGATGCCCCGGGGCCATAGGCACTTATGAATGGGTAGTAATGCCTTTTGGTCTGAAAAACGCTGGGGCAACATATCAACGAGCGATGAACTCTATCTTCCATGATTTTATTAACACTTTCATGCAGGTATATATTGATGATATCTGTGATACGGTGGGAGAACTGACTTGAGGTTTTTGCGTTTGTTTTTGCAAATGTTTCGGTTTAGCAAGAGTCGCCACCGACTTTTTATTTTATCCTAAAGGAAAGGTTAAAAAGCACAGGAAAAACCTTTGAGATGTTTTCGTGGGTTCAGGGAGTAGATTATAGAAAGGGAAGGTATTAGCACCCTTTTTATCCATGGTTGTCCATGGGCTCTTAGTTACTTGCTTAGATCACTTGCCTTTCATTTTCAATTGTTTGAAATGGTGCTTTGTGTGTGTGGTTTTGAAAATGTTTTGAAAAAGATGCCTTGTCTAGGAAACCCTTGTAATAAGTCTTTACTCGAATGTTTTACAAAGGTGTTTGTCTTTTTCAAAAGATGTTTCAAGGTTTTTGAAAGTTGTTTTTGAAATTGTGTTGTGGAGTGTGTTTTGAAAGTAGACAAGTGTGTTTTGCAAGTTTGATCAAGTAACTAAGAGTTGTCTACCCCTAAATTTACTCAAAGATCTTTCCTATGTTTTAACCCTTTTAACAGTATTGTTCCACCATTGTATTTGGTGGACAATCTTGTGTTAGGATGTTAACGGGACGGGCGCGGGTCATTGTTTAGACCATGAATGCAATAGTGTCAAGTGTCTTTGGCAATTTTTCCTTCAAGGGACTTGATCATTTTTTAGGCAACTTGAGAAAGCGTCATCGAGGGACTATGATCATTTGATATGTTTTTTGTTTTGCCAAAGACACTCAACATGCAACATGGCCTATTTTTGAAGGGAACAAGTGGAGTAACCCTAAGGTTGCAAGTGTGCATTGTGTTGTCCATTTTCATGCTTCTTTGTCTTGAATTAGGTCAAGCTATTTGTTATTTGATTTTGCATACAAACCCTAGGTCTATCATGGCATAATTTGAAAGCTTTTAAATGCGGAAATTTAAAGTCCTAAATTATTACAACATAATTATGGGGATGGGGGTACAAATGTTTGAATGGGGGGATATTTAATAAGAAATTAAATCTAAAACTATTACATCCATATCGAATATACAAATTATTTAATTGTACAATAATTAAATAAATACAATAAATATGCAAAATGTATTATGCACAAAAATGGTTTTTTATGTATGAGAAAGTATTTTTCAATGTAAAATATAAACAAAAATAAAAAGGTCAAATTTGGAGTATTTTTATGGTTTAGGGCAAAACCCTAATTTTTGAATAAATAGCAATTATTTATTAATTATATACAATATTTATATATTTATTTATACAAAAACAAAAAAAGAAGTATATTGTAAAAAAAAAGTATTTTTTAATGTCATATATTAATAAAAATAAAAATGTATTATTTTTATATTTTTATCCTAAGTATTCTAATAAATATACAAGTATTTATATTATATATTTTAATATACTAAATATATACAAGAATAAAATATTAATTATTTATAAAAATGGTATATTTTAGAAAATATTTTCAAAATGCAAATAAAAAATAATGACTGAAAATATATATATTTTTGTATTATTTTTAATATCTTAAATAAAAAGTATTACATTTATTTATATACATATGCTAAACGAAACAAATAAATACCAAATAAATGCAAAAATGTGAGAAAAAATATTTTTGGTGTTTTTTCATGTTTGATTAAAAATATAGAATCAGAAACAAAAAGAAGAATGCAAAAATAATGAATATTTCACACAATGGGCCAGGGGGGTGTAAGTTAAAAAAGAGTGTGCAAAGAGTAAAAACAACTCAGGCCCAGCCCAAGTCAATCTTCTTCAACCTCCAGCCTTGTTTCAAACAGAAAACGCGCGCTTCACCATGTCCAACACAAACTCCTGATTCTTTGACTTTTAGCAAAAACTCACAACACAAATAATGTAGAGCATCAAGAGACAATTTCATAAATATAAAAAACTTGACCTAACTCTAAGAAACGAGGGAGAATTTCTTCATCCCCAATTTCTGACCTAAGTTTTCTCTAATGTTCATGGCCAAAATTCTCACAACATACTCAATATAAATGAAAAGTAAATATATGGATGGCTTCAGGGCTATGAGGAGAACATGTTTCATTCACAAACCTAAGCCTAACTCTTCCTATATTGAGAGATAGAAGTTCATGTTTTTACCTGTTTCAGCTTGAGTCGTGTACAGCAATGGAGGTATCTTCAGTGGAGTTTGAGCTTTGGTACAGCTTGCCTGAAGTCCAAGGATGCTTCTCCTATGCTTGGCTTACTCTGAAATTGCCTGTATCGTGCTATGGAAGTCCACCTGCACAGCTTGAAAGCAAAAATGGCAAACGATGTTAAGGATGTTACAGCTTGGATTTAATGCTTGGGATAGCTTCAGTGGATGATATGGAACATGTTTGAACTCTTTTTAGTCAAAATGCACGAGTGGAAATGTTTGTGGAAGTCAAGTTGCAGAACTTGCTCTGTTTCTGCAGCAAGAGGATGTTTTTGTGAATGAGGAGGTTTGGGATGTGGTTCAGTTGTGCTTTAGGTCAGTTAGGGTGTGTGAAAGATGTTTGCAAAGTTTGCTTTGGCTGGTTGTTACAGGAATGAGAGATTCGAGTTGTTTTGCAATCTTGCTTCTACTTGAAGCAAGAAAATGCAAGTTTCAATACAGGCCTGTACAATTCCCTAAAGCATGCTGCATCTCTTGTTCTTGATCAGAGGGATTTGTGTACAAATGCTAGCCTCAAAGATCTGGCCCATGCCTCTTGGATTTGTTATTTGACATAAAGTGCATCTTTTCCAAAATGGCAAATTTACTTTTTTCAATTAAGGGTTAATCTTGCATGTAATGACCAAATGAAAAAATAACACCTTAGCACAATGGTTAGGCATTTAATTATGGTGTGTGAGACTGGTTTTGAGGCCTGCAAGCTAGCTTGTACAAGCTGATTTGAAAAATGCCAATGTATGAACATGTATTTGGTTATGAACAAAAGTGACTTTTGCCCAACTTTGCAAATTCGATTCTCTCTAACCACAAGGGTGTTTGAGAATTTCTTGGACAATTTGGAAAGCTTGGAATGTGTACTACAATCCATCTTTGTAATGCAAATTGAAACTCCAAGTGGAAGCATGTGAAAAATGGCCATGAAGTTGGACAAAAATCCTGCCTAGAATAGGTCAAAATTTCTCTAAGTTAAGAATGTTTTGCACCCTTGTTCCAAAAATCATAACTTGAGCTACAAGCTTCCTTTGAGAAAACTTTGTGAATCAAAGTTGTAGATCTTGTAATGGACTACAACTTTCAAGTTTTGAGTTTTGCTTGAATCCATTTGCATCTTGGTGAAAAAATGGGGCAAAGTTAGGAAAAAATAAGGAAGTTTCATAACTTAAAAAATTCTAAGTTATGAAATTTTCTAATCTTAAACCCTAATTTGCAAATTTGGATTTCTTGATGAACAAGTTTCATAATTTGACATGTCTTGATGAAAAATGAATCTTGGCACTTGATTTTGACCAAAAAGTCAATGTTTGACTTTTCAGTATACAATCAAATTTTGATCAGTTGACTGGAAAATTCATCTGTCAATCATGTGCATTTGAGATCTTTTGAACTTGTTGAATGTGTAAAGACAATGCCATTGATTTTTTGAGTCCATATGTGAGCTTGGTTTGCCATTGGTTAGGTCCAACAGTCAAAAATTGCCTTTGTGCAGTCAAAACCCTAAAAATGACCATTTTGCCCTTTTGGTGATCTGATCAAATTTCTTGTGGAATTGTGATCCAAACTTGATCAAATGGTCCATATGAGTTCAAAATGTTGATGTTGCCAGAGCATCTGCAAGCTGGTTTTCTTCTCGCAGGAAATGCTCGAAGGTGATCTGCTCGAAATGAGGCAGCAATGTCAAAACATGTTCTTTGTATGGGATAAGATTAGGATGTTTGGTGTCCCACTCTCCTTTGATTTGACTGATAACCAAAGCCGAGTCCCCAAATACGATCAACGATTTGATCCCCAAGTCTATAGCAGCCTTGAGACCAAAGATACAAGCTTCATATTCAGCCATGTTGTTGGTAAAGCTGAAGCAAAGTCGGGCCGTGAAAGGTGTGTGGCAACCTTCCGGGGAAATGAGTACCGCGTCGATACCGTTTCCAAGTGCATTTGAAGCACCATCAAAGTACAGGGTCCATCGGGATCCTTTTTCAGGTCTGTCATACGGTCCGTTACCTTCATTGTTGTCCAATGTCATGATGTCCTCGTATGGGAAGTCGAACCTCATGGGTTGATAATCTTCGATAGCCTGATGAGCTAGATGGTTAGCTAGTACACTCCCTTTTATAGCTTTTTGGGTAGTATACTGGATGTCATACTCAGTTAGGATCATCTGCCATCTAGCGATTCTTCCAGATAAAGCAGGCTTCTCGAAGATATACTTGATAGGATCCATTTTGGAAATCAGCAAAGTGGTATGGGTCAACATATACTTCCTTAGTCAGCGAGCAGCCCATACCAAAGCGCAACAAGTTTTCTCGAGCAGTGAGTAGCGAGTCTCACAGTCGGTAAACTTTTTGCTAAGGTAATAAATGGCATGCTCTTTTCGACCAGACTCATCATGCTGGCCCAATACACACCCCATTGAGTTATCCAAGACGGTCAGATACATGATCAACGGCCTTCCTACGACGGGTGGCATCAGAATAGGAGATTCTAGCAAATACTCCTTGATCTTATCAAAAGCAGCTTGGCAATCGTCGTTCCATTCGACTACCTGATCTTTCTTTAATAGTTTGAAAATTGGCTCACAGGTAAACGTAAGATGAGAGATGAATCTGGAAATATAGTTCAAGCGCCCCAAGAACCCTCTAACCTCCTTTTCAGTACGGGGAGCAGGCATTTCTTGTATTGCTTTTACTTTCGATGGATCGACCTTAATGCCTTTGTTGCTGACAATAAACCCTAGAAGTTTACCAGACCTAACTCCAAAAGTGCACTTACTTGGATTCAGACTGAGTTTGTATTCCTTCAATCGGGCAAACAACTTTTGCAGATGTTCAAGGTGTTCCTCCTTTATTTGTGATCGAGCTATCATGTCGTCTACGTAAACTTCGATCTCATGATGTATCATATCATGAAACAAAGCTACCATGGCGCGCTGATAAGTTGCCCCTGCGTTCTTCAGTCCGAACGACATCACCTTGTAACAGAAGGTACCCCACTGTGTAACAAAGGTTGTTTTCTCCATGTCCTCGGGGGCCATTTTAATCTGGTTGTAGCCCGAGAATCCGTCCATGAAGGAAAACACCTTGTGCTGAGCTGTGTTGTCAATCAAAATGTCGATATGCGGTAGCGGAAAATCATCTTTAGGGCTGGCCCTATTCAAATCCCGGTAGTCCACACACATTCTGACCTTGCCATCTTTTTTGGGAACTGGCACAATGTTAGCAACCCATTGTGGATAGGATGTAACATCCAGAAAGCCAGCATTGAATTGCTTCATTACTTCAGCTTTAATCTTCTCAGACATGCCGGGCCTTATTCGGCGGACTTTTTGCTTGATCGGTGGACAATCCTCTCTTGTAGGGAGACGGTGGACCATTATATCTGTGTCTAAACCCGGCATGTCTTCATAAGACCAGGCGAAAATTTCAACGTATTCATTCAACAGCTGTATCAAGCGCTCCTTGACACTTGGTTCCAGATTGGCACCCACTTGCACTTCTTTCCTGTCTTCCTATGTTCCCAAGTTGATTGTTTCCAACAACTCTTCATGAGGTAAGATGGCCCTCTCTTCTTGTTGTAGAAGTCTGGCTAGCTCTCCTGGTAATTCACAATCTTCGTCATCTTCATACTCAGCCTGATTGACCAAATCTTCAGAGTTATTGAAGGACATAGCAGAATAGTCACCCATAGAATCCAAAGTGGATGGGTACCTGCATTTGTGAATGTGGGTGTGTGTAAGGGACAGCCATCCTTAAACAAACAAAATGCAAAAAGGAAAGAAAATGAACACAGCAGTTTATAAATGAAAAACGTCCAATGATTCATTAAACATGGCATATGAATATGAAGAGAATCAAAACCCTTACAAATGGACCTACATGCCCCGGGCAAGGCATGAGGTGAAAAAGTAGTGTGCAGATTGTTTAAAAGTAATTATTACAGACCAACAGGAAATGTTCGAAAGATAAATTACTGATCGATGAAAGTAATGGGGACGAAGTCTTTCGCCTCCCAGTTGTGCAGTCCCCGTTCAATGGTTGGGAAGATCCAATCTTCAATGTTGGCCTCTTCGTCTTCGTCTTCCAAAGCATTGATTCCATGAGGAGAAATCTTGATGGGTGTCTTTTCAATTTTTGAGCGACGCATAGCTTTTTGCCCCACAGCGGTAAATCCCAACCCAAACTTGTCTGTTTTGTGGGGAAAGTCAGGCAACTGACCCCACACTATGTTTTTTTCTTCCTTCATCGCAGCCTTTGCGTCTTTCAGAGATGCCATCCTGGCCACCTGCTTGGGTACCTCAGCTACTGTCTTTGCTACTGCAACTTCGGGAGCAATTTCCTCGAAGTGTTGGAACGGTGTTTCAATGAATTCGCCCTCCACCTCTACATACCGAAAGGAGTTCAGGTGACTGATCATATATTCCTCCTCACCGTGTATAGTTATGATCTTTCCTTTGACAGGGTATTTCAGCATCTGATGTAGGGAGGAGGTGACTGCGCCAGCATTATGTATCCATGGTCTCCCTAGCAAGCAAGAGTATGACGGACGGATGTCCATCACATAGAAAGTTGAGTGGAATACTTCAGTGCCCACCTTGATGGGAATGTCGACCTCCTCATGCACCATTCTTTTAGACCCGTCAAAGGCCCTGACAATGATATTACTTGGTTTCAGCTCCAAGCCTTCATAATCCAATCGATTGAGAGCCTTCTTAGGCAGCACATTTAGAGAAGAACCAGTGTCGACCAAGACATGGGCGAGAGTAGTTCCTCGGCATTCAACTGACACATGCAATGTGTCGTTGTGCTTTCTTCCCTTCGGAGTCAGGTCAGCGTCAGAGAAACCCAGACCGTTGTCGGCGGTAAGGCTGGCTACACAATCCTAGAATTGATCGGCTGAGGTTTCCTGGGGAACATGGGTTGTCTTCAGAAATCTTATCAATGCTTTGGCATGAGCCTCCGAACAAAGCAGGAATGCTAACATGGAGATCTTCGAGGGAGTTTTCCCCAGTTTCTCCACCACGTCATAATCACTCTTCTTTATTATTTTCAGAATCTCCTCCATTTCTTTCTTAGAGGTTTCGGGGATGACCAATGGCTGAGCCCTCGTCCTGACGAGCTCATCTTTGATCCCTTTCCCCTTATCAGCAGAAGTAGGAGGGATAACCACAGGAGTAACAACTTCTTCAATCAACGGAGTTCTTGCAGAAAGTTTTATCGGTGCAGGAGTAACTTTGGCAGCAGCGGCGGGTCCAAAGATTGCCTTTGGAGAGGCAATCTCTGGAGAGAAAATTCTCCCACTTCGGGTAATCTTACTCGTACCGGCAATGTTTCCAATGTTGGCATCTTCTTCGTCAGAGCTCTCTTCAGTTATCTCAACTTGTTTAACACCATGGTAGTAGATTTCTCCACCATAATTCCATGGTATTGATTTGTCAGATTTGTAGGGGACAGGCCCAGGCATGGTTATTTTCAGAGGTGCAATCTTCGTAGCGGATGTAATCTTAACAGGCTTTTTAGGGACCTTGGAAAGATTGGTGGAAATGGTGATTATTGAAACATCTTTGATAGGGGTTGGAGTAGCAGGAATCTTTTCGAAAAGAATTTGTTGGCTGTCCATTAAGTCTTGGATGCCTATCTTAAGCAATGGATAGTCGATTGGTAGGGAGGAACAACAGTAGCAGTCTTCTTTACATCCTGGGAAAATCCCAGCTTTCAACAGATTCAACTTCATTGACAGTAATGGAGTTACCAGATCATCAACAGCAGAAACATACAGATCTTCTTCAATAGCATGGACATTACGACCATGCTTCGGCATTGGAGCGGATATTACGTTTGGCTTCTCTGGAGCGTCGAACTCAACCTCTTTAGCATCTATCAAGTCTTGAATTTTATTCTTAAGCGCCCAGCAATCGTTGGTGTCATGCCCGGTGTTGTCAGAATGATAGGCACATTTAGCATTGGGATGATAGTGTGGGGAAGCGGTATTCACAATCTTTGGCGCTTCTCTAATATTAGTGAGATTCAACTTCAACAAATGGGGAAGAACTTGTGCAGGTGTCATATTGATGCGGGTGAACTGCCATTGTGGCCGTTCTACCCGTTGCTGATTTGGTCTGGACTGATTGTTACGAGGCTGATCATTTGACGAATTTTGAATCATCACGGCCCCCACAGTCGGCCGGCGCTCAGTTCTTCCCGATCTTTTCTGAGAGTATATAACAGCTGCCTCCTTCTTGGTCGGAAATGATTTCTTAACAATTGTGGATGCAGAGGCATCCCTTTGAATCTTCCCACTCTTAATACCAGCTTCCACCCGTTCACCAGTCAGAATTAATTCAGTAAACCCTGCGGAAGAGCTCCCGATCAAATGGTTGAAGAATGGGCCAGATAGGGTCCCCAAGAACATATCAACTAATTCCCTATCAGAAAGAGGTGGCTGCACTCTTCCGGCCAAGTCGCTCCATTTCTGGGCGTATTCTTTGAATCCCTCATTTGAGGCCATCCCCATACTTTGTAGCTGAGTACGGGTTGGCGCCAAGTCAGCGTTATATTGATACTGGCGATAAAAGGCAGCTGCCAAATCTTCCCAGTTATGCACTTCTGACCTCTCAAGCTGGTAAAACCAGTCTAGCTGTGTACTGGATAAACTGTCCTGAAAGAAGTGTACCCAAAGATTTTTGTTGGATGTATGAGGTTGAATTCTTCTGACGTATGACCTCAGGTGCATCTTCGGGCAAGACAGTCCGTCATATTTTGCAAAAATAGGCACCTTAAACTTTGGAGGGATCACAATCCCAGCAATCAATCTCAATTCTTCAAAATCTAACCCGGGAACCCTTTGCAGCTCCATAGCTGCCAGTCTATCCTCCAGGTTTTTGTATTTGTCGTCCGCTGGCGGGTATTGCTGCTCTGAATAGTCTTCATCTTCCTCAACCTCTTCCTCTTCAGCCTCGGACTCAGAAGGTAATGCAGCTCCTTTTCCCTTACCGGTTCCCTCATCAGATGTGGAGGGAAATTCAAGAACTCTCCTTGCTTCATTCTCAAATCTTCTTCCTAGTGTAGCTACCCCAACTCTTTTCTTCTTCTTTTTTCGTTTTTCTTGCTCTTTGTTCCCCAACAGTGCTTTTAGATCCTCCTGACCCTTTGCCAAGGTCATAAGGAGCTGTTGAAACTGCGAGTTTTATGACTGCAGATCTTTGACTGTCTGTTCAAGATCCATCTTACTGAAATAAACAGCATAAAGATAAGGAAACTTGGTGTGAAGACCTGCTTATGCATATGATGAATGATATGTTTATTCATGCAATGCATTCAAGGATTTAGAAATTCAAAATTGTTGCAGACAAAAAGAACACACGTCATATTAATAAGAAGAAATTTTGTCAATACATAAATGCCCCATGGGCCAAATATTACAAAAACTTCTTAAGGTAAAAAAATGTTGCGCATCCTCTTTGGTGCGATGTAAGTGTTGAGGGTCTCCTCCTCGTGAAGTCGGCGGGTAAGCTCCAAAACCTTCTTCTCACTGGCGTAGAAGTTGGCTTCAAAAGTATTCCGCTCTTCCTTGAGTTGGATCCAACTCTTTTGCATCTCCTCCCATGATGTTGGCATGTCAGGATGTAGGATGGTGTAAGGAACCTCTCCTTCCTTAACAGGCTCTTTAATCAAAGGGAGAATGTGAGGGTAAGGCATCATAAGACTCTGGGCGCAGTTTCGTACCCACTTGATGTAAGGCTCAAGAGTAATGGAGTTCTTGTGCCCCAGTGTCTTGCTATCTACCTTGTTAGGCATCCTCCAAGCTCTGATGAATCTTTGGAGAAGTCCTTGCGCATCATTGTCGAAGTCAAAAACTAGGTCAGGAATCAGCATGTCATGAGGGCCATCCCTCCGTGCATATCCAAATTGTCTCAAAGCTAGACAAGGGTTGTAAGTAATGCCTCCCCTAATGCCAAGTAATGGAACATTAGGGAACTCACCACAACGATCGATGATGATGACATTTTCTCTGGACCGAAAACACCAATGTACATCAGAGTGTGTGAGGGTCATCAACCGTTGTGACCACCTTAAGCCTTGGTCATTCTTCAAAACAGATTATGGAAGGTGAGAAATAAACCACCTAGCAAGGAGAGGAGTACAGTACATGAGAACACCTATCTTTCTCATTGTTCGTGTGTAAAATGAGTGGAGGATGTCCCCAAGCAATGTAGGTATGGGATTCCTGGATAGGAAAATCTTGACAGCATTGACATCTATAAGTTGGTCAGGATTTGGGAACAAGACCAACCCATAAATGAGGAGTGCCACAATCTCTTCAAAGGCTTGTAGATCCAAGGAGTTCCAACACTCTTGTGCCTTCTCAAACAAGAATTTTGCCAAGAAGCCTTTGATACCACTTCTAGTTTCCCAATGCCCCTTGATGTCAGATGGTTGCAAGTGTAGTGCTTGAGCCACATCTTCAGGATTTGGTTCCTTTTCCGTACCGTTTTAGGGTAGTTGATTAAGAATAGGAATTCCCAGGAGTTGAGAAAATTCCTCCAAAGTGGGTACCAATTGGTAGTCGGGGAATGTGAAACAGTGGTGGAGGGGGTCAACGAATTGGAACAACACTTTCACCATGTCTTCTTCAATGTTGGTATTGACTAGGCTGAGCAGTCTACCATGTCTTTCACTGAAGAGAGAGCTTTCTGGAATTCTGGATGTAATCTCCTTGAGTTGAGGAGGGATTCTCACAAGATTGACTTGGATAGTTTTCCTGCAAAGAATTTCCATGACCTACAAAACAAGAACAAAGATGAAGATCCAAACCCTTGAAATGGTTAGTGGATGCATATGATGCTTTATGATGTTCATGATGTATGCACAAACATATGTACAAGCAAGTCACACAAAACCCTAGTTTCAAGCTTGCATGGGGTTTCATAGGTAAGTACCCTCTTGAGTGAAGTTGGCTTAAAAACCTGTCCTATAAGTAGTAACCGGGTTCTAAGGAGCTCCATATCATTGGATTGTTTTCCATGTTCATCGTTTTGGTTTAGCCACTTAACTAGAGACCAAAATATTCCAAGAAAACAACCCTCAATGAGTGTAGTATCGAGTATCTACCAACTTCGGACTGCACCAAAGCCGGTCATCTCACTACCCCTAATAAAAGGCCAAGATGGTCAAGTAAGGTTCTAGGTCATTAGTGCTTAGTGACATCACTCAGCGGCCCCGTACTCTCCTTGATTGAACTCAATGGTTACCGGTACTCACAAATATGTCGCACTAATATAGCTATTGCTTCAACCGTGTCGGTATACCCCGCACATTTTCCACAACGTATTGCTATCTATGAATGTTTCCCCAAATCTGGGTGTAGGATTTCAAGCCCAAACAAGAGAACCAAAATGTAAAGCAATCAAAGCAAACAATTAGTCATGCAAAAGGGTGATCTAAGCCCTAAGGTTACTCCACTTTTAATTTTTCTCCCCAGCAGAGTCGCCAGTTCTGTGATACGGTGGGAGAACTGACTTGAGGCTTTTGCGTTTGTTTTCGGAAATGTTTCGGTTTAGCAAGAGTCGCCACCGACTTTTTATTTTATCCTAAAGGAAAGGTTAAAAAGCACAGGAAAAACCTTTGAGATGTTTTCGTGGGTTCGGGGAGTAGATTATAGAAAGGGAAGGTATTATCACCCTTTCTATCCATGGTTATCCATGGGCTCTTAGTTACTTGCTTAGATCACTTGCCTTTCATTTTCAATTGTTTGAAATTGTGCTTTGTGTGTGTGGTATTGAAAATGTTTTGAAAAAGATGCCTTGTCTAGGCAACCCTTGTAACAATTCTTTACTCGAATGTTTTACAAAGGTGTTTGTCTTTTTGAAAAGATGTTTCAAGGTTTTTGAAAGTTGTTTTTGAAATTGTGTTGTGGAGTGTGTTTTGAAAGTAGGCAAGTGTGTTTTGCAAGTTTGATCAAGTAACTAAGAGTTATCTACCCCTAAATTTACTCAAAGATCTTTCCTATGTTTTAACCCTTTTAACAGTATTGTTCCACCATTGTATTTGGTGGACAATCTTGTGTTAGGATGTTAACGGGACGGGCGTGGGTCATCGTTTAGACCATGAATGCAATAGTGCCAAGTGTCTTTGGAAATTTTTCCTTCAAGGGACTTGATCATTTTTTAGGCAACTTGAGAAAGCATCATCGAGGGACTATGATCATTTGATTTGTTTTTGTTTTGCCAAAGACACTCAACATGCAACATGGCCCATTTTTGAAGGCAACAAGTGGAGTAACCCTAAGGGTGCAAGTGTGCATTGTGTTGTCCATTTTCATGCTTCTTTGTCTTGAATTAGGTCAAGCTATTTGTTATTTGATTTTGCATACAAACCCTAGGTCTATCATGGCATAATTTGAAAGCTTTTAAATGCGGAAATTTAAAGTCCTAAATTATTACAACATAATTATGGGGATGGGGGTACAAATGTTTGAATGGGGGGATATTTAACAAGAAATTAAATCTAAAACTATTACATCCATATCGAATATACAAATTATTTAATTGTACAATAATTAAATAAATACAATAAATATGCAAAATGTATTATGCACAAAAATGGTTTTTTATGTATGAGAAAGTATTTTTCAATGTAAAATATAAATAAAAAAAGGTCAAATTTGGAGTATTTTTATGGTTTAGGGCAAAACCCTAATTTTTGAATAAATAGCAATTATTTATTAATTATATACAATATTTATATATTTATTTATACAAAAATAAAAAAAGAAGTATATTGTAAAAAAAAAGTATTTTTTAATGTCATATATTAATAAAAATAAAAATGTATTATTTTCATATTTTTATCCTAAATATTCTAATAAATATACAAGTATTTATATTATATATTTTAATATACTAAATATATACAAGAATAAAATATTAATTATTTACAAAAATGGTATATTTTAGAAAATGTTTTCAAAATGCAAATAAAAAATAATGACTGAAAATATGTATATTTTTGTATTATTTTTAATATCTTAAATAAAAAGTATTACATTTATTTATATACATATGCTAAATGAAACAAATAAATACCAAATAAATGCAAAAATGTGATAAAAAATTTTTTTGGTGTTTTTTCATGTTTGAATAAAAATATAGAATCAGAAACAAAAAGAAGAATGCAAAAATAATGAATATTTCACACAATGGGCCAAGGGGGTGTAAGTTAAAAAAGAGTGTGCAAAGAGTAAAAACAACTCAGGTCCAGCCCAAGTCAATCTTCTTCAACCTCCAGCCTTGTTTCAAACAGAAAACGCGTGCTTCACCATGTCCAGCACAAACTCCTGATTCTTTGACTTTTAGCAAAAACTCTCAACAAAAATAATGTAGAGCATCAAGAGACGAATTCATACATATACAAAACTTGACCTAACTCTAAGAAACGAGGGAGAATTTCTTCATCCCCAATTTCTAACCTAAGTTTTCTCCAATGTTCATGGCCAAAATTCTCACAGCATACTCAATATAAATGAAAAGTAAATATATGGATGGCTTCAGGGCTATGAGGAGAACATGTTTCATTCACAAACCTAAGCCTAACTCTTCCTATATTGAGAGATAGAAGTTCATGTTTTTACCTGTTTCAGCTTGAGTCGTGTACAGTAATGGAGGTATCTTCAGTGGAGTTTGAGCTTTGGTACAGCTTGCCTGAAGTCCAAGGATGCTTCTCATATGCTTGGCTTGCTCTGAAATTGCCTGTATCGTGCTATGGAAGTCCACCTGCACAGCTTGAAAGCAAAAATGGAAAACGATGTTAAGGATGTTACAACTTGGATTTAATGCTTGGGATAGCTTCAGTGGATGATATGGAACATGTTTGAACTCTTTTTAGCCAAAATGCACGAGTGGAAATGTTTGTAGAAGTCAAGTTGCAGAACTTGCTCTGTTTCTGCAGCAAGAGGATGTTTTTGTGAATGAGGAGGTTTGGGATGTGGTTCAGTCGTGCTTTAGGTCAGTTAGGGTGTGTGAAAGATGTTTGCAAAGTTTGCTTTGGCTGGTTGTTACAGGAATGAGAGATTCGAGTTGTTTTGCAATCTTGCTTCTACTTGAAGCAAGAAAATGCAAGTTTCAATACAGGCCTGTACAATGCCCTAAAGCATGCTGCATCTCTTGTTCTTGATCAGAGGGATTTGTGTACAAATGCTAGCCTCAAAGATCTGGCTCATGCCTCTTGGATTTGTTATTTCACATAAAGTGCATCTTTTCCAAAATGGCAAATTTACTTTTTCCAATTAAGGGTTAATCTTGCATGTAATGACCAAATGAACAAAATAACACCTTAGCACAATGGTTAGGCATTTAATTATGGTGTGTGAGACTGGTTTTGAGGCCTGCAAGCTAGCTTGTACAAGCTGATTTGAAAAATGCCAATGTATGAACATGTATTTGGTTATGAACAAAAGTGACTTTTGCCCAACTTTGCAAATTCGATTCTCTCTAACCACAAGGGTGTTTGAGAAGTTCTTGGACAATTTGGAAAGCTTGGAATGTGTACTAAAATCCATCTTTGTAATGCAAATTGAAACTCCAAGTGGAAGCATGTTAAAAATGGCCATGAAGTTGGACAAAAATCCTGCCTAGAATAGGTCAAAATTTCTCTAAGTTAAGAATGTTTTGCACCCTTGTTCCAAAAATCATAACTTGAGCTACAAGATTCCTTTGAGAAACCTTTGTGAATCAAAGTTGTAGATTTTTTAATGGACTACAACTTTCAAGTTTTGAGTTTTGCTTGAATCCATTTGCATCTTGGTTAAAAAATGGGGCAAAGTTAGGAAAAAATAAGGAAGTTTCATAACTTAGAAAAATTCTAAGTTATGAAATTTTCTCATCTTAAACCCTAATTTCCAAATTTGGATTTCTTGATGAACAAGTTTCATAATTTGACATGTCTTGATGAAAAATGATTCTTGGCACTTGATTTTGACCAAAAAGTCAAAGTTTGACTTTTCAGTATACAGTCAAATTTTGATCAGTTGACTGGAAAATTCATCTGTCAATCCTGTGCATTTGAGATCTATTGAACTTGTTGAATGTGTCAAGACAATGCCATTGAGTTTTTGAGTCCATATGTGAGCTTGGTTTGCCATTGGTTAGGTCCAACAGTCAAAAATTGCCTTTGTGCAGTCAAAACCCTAAAAATGACCATTTTGCCCTTTTGGTGATCTGATCAAATTTCTTGTGGAATTGTGATCCAAACTTGATCAAATGGTCTATATGAGTTCAAAATGTTGATGTGGGTCAAAAATCATGAAGTTTGACTGTCAATTGGCCACAGTTGACTTTTTCCCCAATACAGTTGATTTCTAGGTCAACTGTCCAATTGACTGGGTAAAGATTGGAATCAAGGCTTGAAACTTGATATGGATAAACTTGTGAGTCCAACATGAAGCATGAAAGTCACTTTGGGAATTTTAGGTCAAAACATCTTTGTGCAAACTCAAACCCTAATTTGGGTCAACAGTGCAAGGAGGAGTCTTGAGCAGAGCAAACCCTAACTTGATCTTGAGCTCCAAGGGTCTTGTGGTGAGAAAATGTTGATGAAATAAGAGGGAAAATTTTTGGGTACAACAATATCGTTGTAAAATTTGTTTCCAGGAAGAACCATATAGACCACCTTCGACAATCATTTGAAAGAATGAGAGAGCATGGTCTGAAAATGAACCCTTTGAAGTGTGCGTTCTGTGTGAAGGCTTGAGATTTCTTGGGCTTCATCGTCCACAAAAAAGGAATCGAAATCAACCAGAACAAGACAAAGGCAATCTTGGAAGCGAAAGCGCCAACGAATAAGAAGGAACTGCAATATCTGTTGGGCAAGATAAACTTCTTGAGGAGATTTATATCTAACCTAAGTGGAAAAGCGCAAGCCTTCTCACCCTTACTTCGATTGAATAAGGAAGGATTTGAGTGGGGGCAAGAGCAACAGGAAGCCTTCGACAAGATCAAAGGGTATCTCACCAAGCCACCTATTTTGGTGTCTCCTTGTAGCAATAGGAGTGTGAGATTGTACATAGCTGCATCCGACAAAACTTTGGGAAGCATGTTAGCCCAAGAAGATGAAAATGGAGTCGAAAGACCCATTTACTACCTTAGCAGAGTTTTGAACGATGCAGAAACTAGATATAGCGAAGTTGAAAAATTATGTATATGTCTTTATTTCTCTTGTACAAAGCTCAAACAATATATAAAACCAGTTGATGTGTATGTTTCGTCTCATTTTGATGTTTTCAAATACATGTTGTCAAAACCCATCTTGCACAGTCGAATTGGCAAGTGGGCGCTAGCATTAACTGAGTATTCATTGACCTTTATGCCTCTTAAGGCAGTAAAAGGGCAAGTGGTAGCAGACTTTATAGTCGACCACTCGATTCAGTTTGAAAATATAAATTACGTGGAGATAGAACCCTGGAAATTTTACTTCGATGGTTCCAGCCATAAAGATGGAACGGGAGTTGGGGTCTTAATTATTTCTCCAGAAAATATTCCAACAACATTCAAGTACAAGATAGAAGGTACTTGTTCGAACAATGAGGCTGAATACGAAGCTCTAATTACTGGCCTTGAGATATTGTTGGAATTGGGGGCAACTCGAGTCGAAATAATGGGAGACTCAGAGTTAGTCATTAAGCAAGTCACAAAAGAGTACAAATGCATAAGAGAAAATCTCATTATGTACTTTTTAATAGCAAATCGTTTATTGAAAAAATTCGAAATGGTTAATATTCGACACATACCTAGATTGGAAAACCAAGTAGCCAATGATTTGGCATAAATTGCATCTGGGTATAAGATTTCAAAAACGAGATTACAAAGAGCAATCGAAGTTCGAGAAAAAATAAAAGCAACTAGTTTGTTTCCAACTGATTTGGAATCAACAAGACTAGGGTATATTGATCAAAGGAATTTCGAAATTTCGTTCATAGATAATTTATCAGAGCAGGATTGGAGGAAACCCATTGTAGATTATCTACAAAATCCAGCGACTTTGACAGAACGAAAAATAAAGTATAGGCCGTTAAGTTACGTACTCATGGGTAACGAGTTGTTCAAAAAGATGCCTGAAGGGGTATTATTAAAATGCTTAAGTGAAACCGAAGCATACATAGCCCTTTCGACTACGCATGCTGGAGCATGTGGGGCTCACCAAGTAGGCCATAAGATGAAATGGTTGTTGTTTCGACAAGGACTATATTGGCCCACTATCTTGAAAGATTGTGTTGAGTTCGTGAAGGGTTGCCAGGAATGCCAAGTCCATACTGGTATCCAACATGTACCAGCAAGCGAACTTCACTCAATAGTGAAACCTTGGCCTTTTAGAGGATGGGCGTTGGATCTTATTGGAGAGATTCGACCAGCATCATCAAAGAGCCAGAAGTATATACTGGTAGGCATTGATTATTTCACTAAATGGATCAAAGTTATCCCTTTAGTCAACACAGACCAAGAAAATGTCATTGAATTTATTCAAAAGAACATTATCTACATATTTGGAATCCCTGAGACTATAACAATTGATCAAGGGTCAGTGTTTAGTGGTCGAAAGATGCAGGAAATCGCTCAAGAAACAGGCTTTAGACTCCTAACATCAACACCTTATTACGCGCAGGCAAATGGTCAAGTCGAAGCGGCGAATAAAATAGTGATTGGCCTGATAAAAAAGCATGTGGGAAAGAAGCCAAAAAATTGGCACAAAACGTTAGACCAGATCTTGTGGGCCTGTCGAACATCCCCAAAGGAAGCCACAGGTACAACACCATATCGGCTAACTTATGGTCATGACGCAGTACTGCCAGTAGAAATTTGTCTTCAATCAGCAAGGGTTCAAAGACATCAAGATATCCCCTCTGAGGTTTATTGGGATATGATGTTAGATGAATTGGTAGATTTAGACGAAGAAATACTACGAGCTCTCAACCTACTAAGAATTCAGAAGAAAATAGTGGAAGACTCTTACAATAAGAAAGTAAAACCTAAGGCATTCTCGCCTGGAGAGCTAGTTTGGAAGGTAATTCTTCCTATGGATCGAAGAGATCGAAGCGTGGGAAAATGGTCACCCAAGTGGGAAGGACCATTCAGAATTATTCAAACTTTTTCTGGTGGAGCTTATGAGGTCGAAGAGTTAAGCGAAGATAAAAGACTCTTGAGAGTAAACGGAAAATATTTGAAAAAAATATAAACCTATGCTCCAAGAGATCAAAATAAATGACAATAACGACTAAGTGAACCATAAAGCCAAAATGGAAAATGACATTGATCAACCAAAATGGCTACATTGTTTTACAAAAATTACAGTACATGGTCAATGAGGTGCAAAGCAAAATTAAAAAGTGACAGAGGCTTTCAGACGAAGATATTTGGCTCGCTGCAACTCCAGCCGTTTGTTACACAAGGCGTTCGCTTGAGAGATTTTGGCAATCTGGTCATCTAGAGCCTGGGCCCTTTCAGCAAACTCTAGGCCTCGAGCAACTTCATCTTGGCTCTCTGCATCTGAAACAGTCGAAAGGAGTTCCTCTTTGCGCTTAGTGTTAGCATTTAATCTGACTTCCAACTCCTCAATCTGCGCCTTTATAGAGGCGTTATCTTGATCTATGGCTTCGATTTCCTGTTGCTTGGACGTCTTCTGTTTCGACAATTCTGCAATTCAAGAAGTCGATTCAGCTACTTCAGTCCAAGCAGAAGAACTCTTGCCATGCAGCGTTTCGAGTTGGCTGTTGAACCCCCTTCGACGATTGTAATCTGCAGAGACTTGGTCAATAATGGAGTATAACTCCAAGATGAAGCTGGAAATCTCTGGAGAAACAGCAAGCAAATCAACTGCACCCAAGACAGCTCCCAAACAAGACTGGGCAGTAGGATCCTCCTCCAAAGCCTTCATTAGATCCCTCTTGAAGAACTGAGCCTTGACTTTCTTCAAGACCTCATCGAGAGGAGAAGTCGAAGTAGACTTCCCTGATGTAGTAGAAGTATCATGGCTAGGGTCAGATGAATTTTCCCTGCTCTCGATGATGGCATTCAGGTAGCCAATTGGATCGTTTCGCTTCAAGAGGGCCAAATCTTCTTTAGACCTGGGCTTTGTTGAGGTAACCGTTTCTGCAGCAACGTGGGTTTGGGGCTGATCATTTTCAGCAACGTCAGCGTCAACATGACCCTCTTCATCATGTTTCTCTTCTGTCTTATTGACCACTTGAGCTTCCTCCTAGTGATACGTCTCAGGGCCACCCTCAGTTTCAGCAAGAACTTCATCATCCACCAGTTCCTCCTCTCGTTGTCTGCTATGGTCAGCAGAATCTTGTGGCTCCGAAGTCTGATTCACTTCGTTAGCAGAACTGACGAAAGAAGAAGGATGGTAAGTGGGTTCCCCTGTGCTGTTTACAAAGGTATCATAACCTTCGACAGGATGCCCAGTTGGCGCTGAAGTTCCAGCCGTTTCCTACAAATAGAAAAGAAAAATATTCTAATTAGGGAGATGCACAATCGAAGGTGATCATCGACACCTAAGTTAAAAGTGGTCGAAGGCACTACCTATAAAGGAACCTCAGCCCCAGGGCTAGAGTTGTCACTCTCAACGGGTTTGCTGAGCAAGACATTTAGTTCCTCCTCCATGGGTTCTTCGATGATCACAGGAGGTGGCCTGGGTTTATTCCCTGTGATTTTAGTTCTAATCACAGGTCGAGGCTCAGGAACAGGGGCAGCCTTCTTCAGCTTTCTCCGTTTGAGAGGAACAGGGGGAGATTCATCCTCGTCGCCACTCGAAGATTCGACCGTTAATATAGGTCGTTTCTTAGGCGCAGGTTCCTGAAAATCCCAGATGGAGTCGATTTAAAACACAGCGTCGGGAACAAGAATGTTTAAAACCAAATAAGGAAACAAGAGAAATTTTGTTACCTGTGCTGGAGGTTTTGTAGAGGGACCTCCACCCTGATGGCTGTCTGTGGCTTTCTTAGCCACAGGTTTTCGAACAACTGAAAGAAGAAACGTTCACAAGTTATATTTGGCAGATATAAGTTGAAATGAAAAGACAAGTATAATTTGAAGAGGGAACGTACATTTCTTTATTTTGTCGAGAACCAAGACGAAGGACTTCTGGAGTTCGTCTGCAAAATCCTTTTCGTCGAAGAACTATTCAACATAATATTTCTTCCACCAGTCTTCAAAAGATGGTGAACAGAGGAAGTTGAGTTGGTAGTCGAACAATGATAGTACGGTCCGACCAGCGTGCCTACTAATATGCTTAGTAGCAGCATCCTCAGAGTAGTCATTACAAAAGTACAACAACGATTTCTCCCGAGGATAAATTAGAGAAGGAAGCGATTGGATGATGCCAAACTGTCGAGAGACAAGATTTGACTGGTAAGCAATCAGGCTCAGCTGATTCTTTGAACTCTTGAAGCACAATGGCATTATCCTTGGGGTAAGAAACGCTTCCCACATCGTTGTGTGTTCCTCAAGGTGAGGATCCTCTGATGATTTAGGATGGGGCCTGGTAAACCACCCTGGGCCAAACTTTCTACCGGCGAAAGGGGCCATGGTCGAGGTAAATTCCTTCCTCCCTGCAAACATCTGAACGAAGTTTGCAAAGGTCTTTTGTAGCTCCAGCCCATCTTCAGTAGGAGTTAATAAGGCAAGCCATGTGCCTTCGACGCGCCTTCTGGCTATCTCAGGAGCCTTTTCGTTTATTTGAGTCTTCTGGGGTAAAAATGACTCAAAAGTGGTGTTTAGCCAGAGTTGAAGTAGACAGAAGGGACCAGCAAGCAGCAAGCTGGCTCTATTGTCGATTATTTTCAATTGAGCCGCTCCACTGCTTATTGACTCATACAAATTTGCCAATATTAATTCGGCCAAACAGATGTTTTGGCTGTGATGAAGCTGAGTAGCAAGGGTGACCATTTTCTTCGTCACCTGTAGGGATTTCGTGCAGAACACGAAGCGCGACAGCCAAAGGGCTAGAAACTCGATGTGCTCCACATCAGTCACCACAGCCATCGATTTGTCATGGTAGTGGTTGGTGTAGGTGCTATAAGTGGGTTTGGTGGCAGAAAACCCAATCTGGTCTTCAGACATTTCCTCTGGGTCGAAGTAGTCCCCAGTTGGTCAAATACCAGTAATAGCGGCCACGTCGAAGAGAGTGGGCGTTACCATTCCACAAGGTAAGTGGAAGGTATAGTGAGTGTAGTCCCAAAATAGCAAAGAAGCTACCAGCATTTCAGGACAGTAGTTAAGGCCAGTTTTGGACAGCATGACTAGGTCATAAATCCCCATGCCTTTCCAAATCGAAGCCTGGCACTTCTCCATCTTGTTGAGCCAAGCATTGTATTCTGGTGTAAGGTTAGGGCTAGACCTAAAAGCCCTAACCCCCTGTTAAAAAACCGAAGATCTATCTTCTCCTTTGCAGGATCCTCGGTATCATCTGTCGCCTTCTTTGAGCACCCAATGGGTTTGAGTGCCTCATGCACGGGGAAGAAACCCTTGATTTTCGTTGGGTCAGCAATGCATGGTGAAAGAGGATCGGACATGGCGAAAACCTGGTTGGAATACCCAACAGGAATCAGCAGTTGAGAACCATAAGTTTCACGCTCAGCGTCTCCCATGGGTTCAAGAACTCTTCGCATTCCCATGGAGTTAACTATCAGAGTGGTTGAGAAGATTTCCAATTGAGTAGTTTGAGAGAGAGTGCTATATCTGGGGACATTGGAAGCACGAGTACGTGAAGCCATTTTTTTTGGTTTGAGATGAAGATGGATGAACATGAAGAACAAAGATTACTGGGTTTGGAGAGGAAGAAGCTTGCAGAAAATTGCATTCGACTAAAGATTTGGATGCAAGAAAGCGTAAAGAGTCCAACAGAGGCACTTAGTGCTATTTATAGTGATTAAAAAATCACAAGGCTCGAGGACATTTAATGCTACAGACAAGAGTGGGGCACGTGGCACTCATTTGGTGTTGTAACCGTTCTGAAGAACGGAAACGGTGCAGTGTGCGTCCTTGATTTCGGGAAATAGTCATGATGACAACATTTGAAAGGACATAGTGCGTGCAAAAATGCCTTACTGAAGTGACGTCTTGGAAAAAAGGTGAAATGATGACTTTTTGAGATTGTGAGTTGGTTGGTAGGAGACGAAAAGCACACAAACTGATTTGTGGCTAAGAATGAAGGACAAGTGTCAAATGGAATCTCAAAGAATGCCTTTTTCTTTTCAGCGTCGAAATAAGACATTCTTGGGGGGAAATTTGTTGGCTCCTAAATTCGACACCCATGTTTATTATCATATAAACTTTTAATTATGAGTCAGAAGAGTTTCTTACATAAGGAGGCTTCCACCAACTGATCATGTCGAAGGCTCATCAAAGAATGACAAGATACTTAGAGAAATTCCTTTAAGTTGGAATCTTGTTGTCTTCGACGTCGAAGGAACCTCTCGACAAAGGCCCCTGAGGCCCAAGGTTGAACGGTTTGAGATTTGAATTGTTGGAGGGAAAACGGTTCCCAGCGGTTACCAAGTGCAACGTGTCGAGAACATAGGCGTCGAAGGATGTGAGCGTGCCATGTGGCTTCATCTCGAAGCGGTGTAACTTCCCAGCGGTTACTTAGGATTTTTATTAGTATAAATACTAAGTTTTTATGTAGTTATTGGAGTGTTCATCATTTTATACAAGTCACTCATTTAGATTCAAGTACCCAGCGTGAGAGAAAGAATCATTGAGAATGTATGTGTGAAACACCATTTAAATTAATCAAAGTCTTTTATATTCAAGCAATTTACCGTTGTTCATTTATTTACTTCCGTCGAAGCCTTTTGTTTAACAATTCCTTAACGCTTTTATTTATTCTATCAAGCTTTTCTCCATGCAATTTATTTAAAGTGTATTTACTTTACTGGCATTAATCACCATTAGGGTTAGTCAAACTCCAAAAATCAACCATGTCTTAGGATCAATCTGATCGATCTTGCTAGTCACCAAATAAGTAACCTTTTGGAAGATCAGCGGTTGTTTACCAATTTTCAAGGTAAACAGCCACATGAGATAACAGTCAATCAGTTTTAGAATGTTTGTGCTAACATATCTGCCGGGAACGGTCTGGGCTTCACAAATTTTGTTCTTCCTCCGGAGGGGCCAAACCATAACAAAGCGTTGCATATTTCAATGGAATGCAGGGGCACTACTTTATCCCGGGTTTTGGTGGACACAGGATCGTCTTTGAATGTACTACCGAAGTCAGCATTGATGAAAATTGCTTATTCTGGACTGGAGCTGCGCCCTAGTGATTTGATAGTGAAGGAGTTTGATGGGTCTCGAAGGTCAGTGTTTGGGAGGCGGAGTTACCAATCAAGGTCGGTCCTCGCACCTTCACAACTACATTTTTTGTGATGGATATATAGCCAGCGTATTGTTGTTTGTTGGGGAGGCCGTGGATTCATAGAGCAAGGGCGGTCACTTCTACTCTTCATCAAAAACTCAAGTATCCTGCAGAGGGAAAGGTAATAACTGTGTATGGCAAAGAAGAGTACATTGTGAGTCATTTGACATCATTTTGCTATGTTGAAGTTGAAGGCGAGATACATGAGACTCCGTTTCAGGCATTTGAGACAGTTCATGCTGTCAATTTTCCTCCTCCAGAGCATAAAAGGAAACCTGAAATTGTTATGTCTTCTCTCAAGGATGCGAGAGCTGTGGTGGAAAATGGTAACCCCGAAGGTTGGGGTCAGGTGCTGGACGTTACCCCAAAATTTAATAAATTTGGTCTTGGTTTTAGCCCAGGTCAGCAGAGTGCAACCCCCAGAGCATCTAGTTTATCTACTCCTGTGAAGTTTTCTTGTCCTTGTGCTACTCAAGAAGAACACGTCAATGCAGTTTCCGATGATAGGGTTGATGGCTACAATGTCGAAGATTGGATTCGTCCGAGTATTCCAGGCCAGACGCTGAACAATTGGACTTCCGTGGATGTTATCCAAGTTTCAAGCGCTGAGGAGTAATTTTCTTGTTTCTTTTATTATCATATCATAATTCCTACGCTCTGCCCAAGGCGTAGTGGATCATTTGTGTAGGGCCACCTTGTTTATTCTTCAAGTTTATCATGAAATAAAGGACGTTTTTGCATTCAAAATTTTGCTTCATTTCTTTTTTAAATGGCAATGTTTCTCTTTTCACACACTGTCACTAAAAAACGCCAAAAATGTCATTCATGCAGATGCACTTCCACTACCAATCATATTTATAACGACTCTGCTATGGTTCATTATGACTTTGATACTCCTATTTATCAAGCTGAAGAAGAATCATATGAGGATTGTGATCTTCTTGAGGAATTAGAAAGATTGTTAAAACAAGAGGAGAAGGTTATCCAGCCGAATCAGGATTCTATTGAGGTGGTGAATATTGGCACATAAGAGGTAAGAAGAGAAGTCAAGATATGGGAAGATCTCGAGGAAAGTATAAAGGTCAGATTGATTGAGCTACTCCATGAGTATTCTAATATCTTCGCTTGGTCTTATGAGGATATGCCTGGGTTGGATACAGACATTGTGGTGCATCGACTACCTCTCAAAGAAGGTTGTTCCCCAGTCAAGCAAAAGCTCCAAAGAACTCATCCTGAGATGTCCAAGAAGATCAAGGAGGAGGTCCATAAGCAGTTGGACGCGAATTTCTTAAAGGTCATCAATTATCCGCCATGGATTGCAAATATTGTTCCTGTGCCCAAGAAGGATGGTAAGGTTAGGATGTGCATGGATTATAGGGATTTGAACAGGGCCAGCCCTAAAGATGATTTTCCTCTTCCGCATATTAATGTGTTGGTCGATAATACTGCTCATTCCAAAGTGTTTTCGTTCATGGATGGTTTTTCGGGTTACAATCAAATTAAGATGGCTCCGGAGGATATGGAGAAGACAACATTTATCACACCTTGGGGAACCTTTTGCTATAAAGTGATATCGTTTGGTTTGAAAAATGTCGGGGCAACATATCAGCGCGCCATGGCCACTCTCTTTCATGATTTTATTCACAAAGAGATTGAGGTTTATGTGGACGATATGATTAAGTCTAACACGGAAGAGGAACATCTTGTTCATCTATAAAAATTGTTGGAGAGATTGAGGCAGTTCTTGCTGAGGTTGAATCTGAATAAGTGCACCTTCGGGGTGAGATCCGGTAAGCTGTTGGGTTTTATTGTAAGTGAAAAAGGTATCGAGGTGGACCTGGCCAAGGTAAAAGCGATACAGGAAATGCCTGAGCCAAGGACAGAGAAGGAAGTACGTGGTTTCTTAGGAAGGTTAAACTACATTTCTAGATTTATTTCTCATCTCACAGTCACCTGTGAACCTTTGTTCAAGTTATTGAAGAAAAGTCAGACAGTGAAATGGAATGAGGATTGTCAGAAGGCCTTTGACAAAATAAAGGAGTATTTGCAGGAACCTTCGATACTCATGCCGCCAGTGGAAGGAAGGCCACTAATCATGTATCTAACTGTGTTGGAGATCTCAATGGGTTGTGTCATCGGTCAGCACGACAAGACAGGGAAGAAAGAGCAGGCTATTTACTACTTGAGTAAGAAGTTTATGGAATACGAGTCGAGGTACTCATTGTTGGAAAAGACTTGTTGTGCGCTTGCCTGGTCCGCCAAATGTTTGAGGCAATACATGTTAACTCACACCACCTACTTGATATCCAAAATGGATCCAATCAAGTACATTTTTGAGAAGCCAACTCTTACAGGCAGGGTAGCCCGTTAGCAGATGATACTCACTGAGTATGACATCCAATACACTACTCAAAAAGCAATTAAGGGTAGTGTACTGGCCGACCATCTTGCTCATCATCCCATGAACGATTATGAACCGATGAAGTTTGATTTTCCAGATGAGGAAATTGTGTATATTCGGGATTGTAACATACCAGACCCAGACGAAGGACCCGAGTCGGGATCACTTTGGACGCTTGTTTTTGATGGTGACTCCAATGCCATGGGAAACGGCGTCGGAGCTATTATCACTTCTCCCGAGGGATACCACATTCCTTTCACGGCTCGTATCTGTTTTGATTGCACTAACAACATGGCCTGATATGAGGCTTGCATTTATGTCATTGAAGCAGCGATCGACCTGCGCATCAAATTTTTGAAAGTTTACGGGGATTCCAATCTTGTTATCATCCAGATTAATGGAGATTGGGAGACTCGCCATCAGAACCTAATTCCCTATCGTGAGCATGTTATGAAGCTGATTCCGTACTTCGAAGAGATCATGTTTGAGCACATTCCTAGAGAAGAAAACAATCTAGCTGATGCACTGGCAACTTTTTCCTCCATGTTCAAGGTTAAGTGGGCTAATGAGGCACCTTCCATTACTATCAGAAGTTTGAGTGAGCCAGCTTTCTGTTTTGAGGCCAGTTTGGAATCAGATGGTCATCCTTGGTTTTATGATGTTAAACGATATCTTGAAACACAAGAATACCCTGAGGAGTCATCCGTCATAGATAAGAAGTTCTTGAGAAGGTTTTCAGCCAAGTTCTTTCTCAGTGGTGGTGTGTTGTATAGGAGGCATCATGACGGTTTACTGCTCAGATGTGTTGACAAGAAAGAAGCAGCTAGAATCATTGAGGAGATACATGAAGGTGATTTCGGGACCCACTCCAACGGGCACACCATGGCTAAAAAGATCTTGCGAGCAGGTTATTATTGGTCCACCATGGAGACTGACTGTTACAATCATGCATGGGTTTGCCACAAATGTCAAGTCTATGCTGATAAAGTGCATGTGCCTCCAGTACCTTTGAATGTCTTGACTTCCCCTTGGCCGTTTATGATGTGGGGAATTGATATGATCGGCAAAATTGAACCGACTGCATCCAACGGGCACCGTTTCATTCTGGTTGCCATTGATTATTTTATAAAATGGGTCGAAGCATCATCCTATGCCAATGTCACCAAGCAGGTGGTAACTCGGTTCATTAAGCACAATATTATCTGTCGCTACGAGTGCCTGAAAAGATCATTACCGATAATGGGTCTAATTTGAACAACAAGATGATGAAGGAGCTTTGTGAGTCCTTCAAAATCGAGCATCATAACTCTTCCCCGTACCGACCAAAGATGAACGGTGCTGTCAAAGCGGCCAATAAGAATATCAAGAAAATCGTGCAGAAGATGGTGGTAACCTATAAAGATTGGCATGAGATGTTGCCTTTCATGTTGCATGGTTATCACACCACTGTGCGTACTTCGATTGGGGAAACCCCATTTTCGTTGGTTTACGACATGGAAGTAGTATTGTCGATAGAAGTCGAGATTCCTTCTCTTAGGGTCATGAGAGATGTTGAGCTGGATGAAAGTGAATGGGTACAAAATCGGCTGGATCAGTTGGAACTTATTGACGAGAAGAGGTTGACGATTGTATGTCATGGTCAGGTATATCAACAAAGGATGAGGAAGGCTTTTGATAAGAGGGTACGGCCTCAGTGTTACAAGCCAGGTGTCCTTGTGCTAAAGAGGATAATTCTTCCCCAGGGAGATCCCAGGGGCAAGTGGGTTCCAACTTATGAAGGTCCTTTCGTGGCTAGAAAATTTTTCTCTGGAGGAGCGATGATGCTCACGACTATGGATGGAGAGTACTTCCCTCTCCCTGTGAATGCTGACATAGTTAAACAAATACTTTGCATAAAAAAACAAAAAAAAACCCGCTAAACTGAAACCCGAAAGGGCGGTTTAGGCAAAAAGAGGGTGTCCTGGTGAATCGAAAACTCGAAAGGGCGATTCAGGAAAAAGTTAGGGACTTAAAGCAAATGACTACGCTCAGCATGAGTTCCTTTGTTTATTTCCTTCGTTCTGTCACCTGGCATAAGCTCAAAGCTAATCCAAGAACGATTTGTCTGAAAGCAGGAAGAGGAGAGCATGAAAGTCATAAGAATCATAGCAGAGTTGGGACTCGATGAATATTCACATTCACATTGCCATTTGTAAACACTTGTTTGCTTTGATTTTGTAATTACTTGCTTCCAAATGTAAATGCCTTTTTCACAGGCTGATTTCTCAAAATCAATAGAATATATTCTTTCAAGTATACATATACGTTTCTTTTCTCCCTTTTTACTATTTTGTTTGCAAAAATGTCCAATATTTTGATAAGCATGAGCATATAAACTTCGTGAACCTTACACGGAAATGGTAATACTAAGTCATGGTTGGTCGATCGCTTGAAATACGGATAACAAACACAACTACTAGTGTGAAAAGGGCATGTTTGGTTCTATGTTTGATGGATTTCTCTTTCACTCTATTGGCGGATGCCTTGCCATTTTGTCTCACAGCTCCGTGTTATTGGTAAAGGTCATGGGTCAGAGTAATATCAAGATTACGGCAGGTCGGCAAGATTGGCAAACCTAGTTGGAATCATTTCTTCCCCATAATGGCTTTTATTATGTTTCTTTGCCACACTTTCATGTGTTATCTTGATTGATTGTTTTAGCATTGTCTGCATATAGGATTTCGTTTATGGCCGAATGTCAGTCTTGATGCATTGAATATTTTTGCCTTGAAGAAATTATTTCACTTTACTTAATTCATCCAGTATCACTCTTTAATCGTTTTTCGGGCATTTTGATACCAACTGTGCCAATTCTTTTGCTTACCCAAGAGTTTGGAGGAAGGAGTTTAGCTAAAAGTGATGACTGTAATGGTATGCTTTTGATTAGAACCCTGTTGACAATGTACATGCATTGTTTCAATCCCCAAACGCTGGAGATATAAGGGAGTTAGACCCTCATTAACCCCTCTGAGCCTTCGAAGTAGGAGTTTCTTTTTTGTTCAGAAAAAAAAACCTTATTTTTTAACCAGGGGCAGGGTAGATGTTCAGTTGATTTGACCAAGCATTCAAATTTCAGAAGGAATGTCCCATCTGAGGATCACCATATTTTATCTTTCGCATCATGAGATCAAGAAAAAAGTTTAAACCACGATTTTCATTTCCTCACAAAGTCCTGAGGTCGAGATCGAATCGATACAATAATGGCTATCCCTCGCCGACCAAGGAATGAGGCATTTGTTTTCTTCAAAAAAAAGGAGGAGAAAGAAAAAAAGAGTCACATTGACTTGCTCGAATTGGAAAGCATGGATAAGAAAGAAACAAAAAGCCCCGCTAAGTCGAAACTTGAAAACAAGTCGCTTAGGCAAAAGTTAGGGCATCCCGCTGGACTTCCAAAATTGAAATTCAAAAGATTTTGTCTAGGCAAAAGTTAGGGAAAAGAGAGCCTAAAAGGCCGG
Source organism: Vicia faba (assembly GCA_948472305.1). NCBI lineage: Eukaryota > Viridiplantae > Streptophyta > Magnoliopsida > Fabales > Fabaceae > Vicia > Vicia faba. The sequence continues at coordinate 402,824,072 of OX451735.1, forward strand.
AAAAAAGAAGAAGAGATTATTCAATAAAATTTTCATCAAAAGAAGAGGAACAATAATACCAAGAACAAAAGCTACAAAAGTTAGTGACAATCATGTTAGAGAATTTGTCGTGATCACTCAACCATTACAAATCCTTTTGAAAGATGAATGCTTGTGATGAGTCAGCTTAATTTAGGACAGGACAATATCACGAAGGGGGTGGGCACCAAATAACTTGAGCCTTGAAAAACTTTTTTCTAAAAAACCTCGAACCAGGCCACGTTACAACCTTTAAAAGTCCTAACTGAAACAAGGGTTTAAATCGAAAGCATACTACAACAGGGTAGCTTTGCTTAAAACTCCCAAATATGTGTTGCATATCCATGTTGTATCTTATCACCCGCATTTTGACTCATTTTTATAAAAAAAGAAGAAAAAAAAGTTTTGAAAATATTTGCACTCTAGCCAGTGATTCATTCACAACAGAGATGCGACACTTTGTTAAAGTTTTCGACTTCAAGGCTTAAATAATCATCGCATCAGGTCTGTCATTCCCAAAATAAACATCTTCCTGCATGCAAAACATTTGTTTGACATCAAAAAGAGTTTACACGTTGAACACATGTAAAGAGTTTAATGGTTGTCAGGAAGGGAATATTTGACTTTCTTCTATTAGACAGAGCCCATGTTTGAATAGGACTTTACCTATTCCCAGTAAAGTTTCGTTTCTGCAGCGAAGTTTTGTTGCCCCGGGAATCTTCTTTTAAAGGCTTCATTATGAGACTTCAAGTTTGGATATGTCGCACATCCCCAGTGGAGTTGTTTAAATGGGAACTCACATTCCGAAGAAGTTTTAACTCCCCAATAGAATTGCCAACAGAGATCCCTCGCCTTGACCTCTCATTTCCCAGCCGATCTGCTGACTGGGGCATCCTTATGTTAAGTTTTTTTCCTTATCCCCAGTACAGTCGATATTATGTGACTATCTGCATGATCCATCAAATGGTTGCATTCCAAAATCTCCCTCCAACCAGAATCTTCAACAGAGTTCTGTCTCCCCGGTGAAGTCCCGTCTCCTCAGCAGAGCTTTGTTCCCCCAGCAAGGGTTTTTCACCCCTCACGTCGGGTTTATTATCTTGGTGTCATCCTTAACACGGTCGTGCGCTGTCTTTTCCAAAGATTGCAGTCTTGCCCTGATTTTCTCCCTCAATGTCTAATCTTCTCCAGAAGCTACAGTTTCGATCTGATCTTCTCTAGGAGTTTGCAATTTATTTTTACAGCACCTCTCGATGTTTATGGCCCGTTTCTAGTGGTTGCTCGGTTGTTATTCCCCGTGAAGCTTCATCTCTTCGATGTTCCCTCTCTAGCGGTTCCCCGTATTTTCTCCTCTCCTTTGGATTTTGCAATTTATTTTTGTAAGTCTTGTCAGATTCTGACTTCTTGGTTATTGGCTTCCCAATTGGCCATTCCCCAGTGAAACTTTTAAAAATGCATCATTACATTGCATCTACCAAAAAGCGTAGCATTTCCATTATATGGAGCATCGCGCTATATAAAAAGAATTCAAACATGCATCGGAACATAAGCCATTATTGTTTTTGTTGTCCCCAGTGAATTTGCTAAATACTTCGGATTAAATCCTCAACGAGGTCTTAGTCCTCATTATCTCGGTCTCCTCCCCATACCAATATCCTTTTGACGTCAAATCATTTGTTTGTTTGAGTGTCTACTCTTGACTATAGTTCAGTTTCGCCCTGGCTCGGTCTTCTCGGGTTTAGTCTTCACTATCCACTTCGGTTCATTCCAGTCTATTGATGCACCTTTCGAATACCAGTTTCGTCATGATATTTGCTTTCAGCAGGTTTTTAGGTGTACGCCCTAATCTCCTTATTTTGGGTTGAGCTCAGAGTTTCGTCTCCTCACCTTGCGCATGAAATCCAGTTTCGTCCTGGTGCTCATCTAGTTCAGTTTCGCCTAACTAGTTATTGAGTCGAGTTTTGTCTCGTTTTTGCTTTCATACCTTGGACCCTTTGACGGTGATCGTTTACCGAGTGTAGTGTTCGTACTGCGTCCTTGGTTTGAAATTAGTCTCCTTTGTTCATTGGATCCTTCTATCATTTTTCGTTACTGTTTATCCATTGACCTGAGACCAGCAGGTGCTCTGAGAAACATGCGCTTTCATCACCCTCGCTTTGGGTCGAGTTTCTCCTCTTCGCTCGTGCATGAAATCCAGTTTCCGTCCTGGTACTCATCTAGTTTAGTTTCTCCTAACTAGTTATGGAGTCGAGTTTCGTCTCATTTTTGCTTTCATACCTTGGACCCTTTGACGGTGATCGTTTACCGAGTGTAGTGTTCGTACTCCGTCCCTGGTTTGAAATCAGTCTCCTTTGTTCCTTGGATCCTTCTATCAGTTTTTGTTACTGTTTATCCATTGACCTGAGACCAGCAGGTGCTCTAAGAAACATGCACTCTTATCATGTTTCTATGGGCCGAGTTTTGCTTCGTTACCCGTGCGTGAAATCCAGTTTCGTCCTGGTACTCATCTGGTTTAGTTTCGTCTAACTGGTTATTGAGTCGAGTTTCGCCTCGCTTTTGTTTCTCATTTCTGGGATTCTTTCAGTTCCTTCATACTGTCTATCTTAGTTGATATTAACAAGTGCTCCTAGAATCACGCACTCTAGCCACTTTTACTTTGGGTCGAGCTCAGAGTTTCATCTCCTCACCCGCGTACGTTCTCTTTTCCAGAGCTTAGTTTCGCCTATACTCTGTGGTTTGAGTTTTATCTCACCCTTTTTGAAGCCCAGTTTTGCCCTGGCACATTTTTCCGGAAGTTTAGTTGCGTCTACTCTTCTTTGTTTTTGTTCTGTTTCAACCTGCGTTACAGCTTCATTCTGACGCATGTCTTGGGGGTTTTTCTTTTTCTGTTTCTTTCTTCTTCAAGAGTGTAAATTTCCGGGTTCTTTTGTATTCAATCATCTTCAACTTTGAACGCTCGAAAGTTGTCACTTTTTCTCACTTATCATGTTGAAGATATTTGAATAGGGGCAGCTGTTGTACCCCAAAATTTACCCTCTTGATTTTGGCTTATGTTTCATCATAAATATCATATTGCATTGCATTCATACATTGTGATGGGATCAAAGTACTTTGGTTATCAAGTCTTCCTCAAGCCTTGAAGGTTTATTGCATTGACAAGTTGCTCAAGTAGAACCTCATCATCTAAACCTCTGGATCTTTCAAGCTCAAAAGTTATTGCATATCTCAAGATTTTTTATCCATCTCTTTGGATCATTAGAGGATTAAAGTTTGTGTTTGATCATAAGAAGGAATCACTCCTTTGATTCACCAGTCAAATTAGGGTCTTGCTTGATCAAGGCTATTGATCAATGTACAAGTCTTGATTTGGAAGCTACAACATCTCATTGGTATTTGGAAGGTTTTTGTACAAGAAATTGGTCAAGATATCCAGAGGATTTGAAGTTTTGAAGATGATTCATCACTCTCCTTTGAGGAATCAGTCAAAATTAGGGTTTGGTCCAAATTGAAGTAATTGGGGTCTAGATGAGCCAATTCATGAATCATCACTATCTTATCATCATTAGAATCAAATTTAATCAATGAGTCTCTCATGATACTCAGTGGAATTAGGGTTTTGAAGCTTGATCAGCTATCTCCTAGCACATGGTACAAAATTAGGGTTTTGGATTTAATCAGGATTCCTCTGACTTTTTCACCCAAGCTTGTTTCCATGATTCACCACATGTTATTAAGCCTTTAGGATTGAATAATTGAGGTTCAATTTGGATTGGAAATGATTCAATTGATCAAAAGGGGCAAAATGGTCATTTCGGTCAAAATCAGAAGTTGACCAAGTGGACTTTTGGTCAACCATAAATTTAAGCATCCTCTTTTCATGTCCCATACCTAAATTCATATTTTAATCATGAGAAATGGTGAATTTGAGTGTAACTTGTTCAAGAAGTAACTTAAAAATTTAAAAAAACTCTAAGTGCCAAGATGACTTCTCATGGGAAAGCCACGCGCGTAATTTCATCAAACACTTGGCATGCCATTTTGAGGAATCAATTTCTTGTGACTCAAGCCTCAATTTGTAAAATTAAAAAGTTCATTTTGAAGAGGGCTATGAAAGCTTCTCATTAAACTTGGAATCACTCAAATTGGTTTGAAATTGAGGAAGTTATGGTTTGAGGAAGTTGGGTGGCAAAATTGGATTCTTGAAGGCACATGGGCAGGCCAGCGCGCGCAATCTTGGGCAAGATTGGCTTGACTTGCCCAGGAATCCTAATATCCACATCTCTTTCATTTATCCACCATTTTTTATGAATCAAGGATCATTGTGAAGCTCATCATATGAGTTTTAATTGGCTCAAAGAAATTTGGAAAATGCACGAGCCAATTTGAAATTGCCTCAGTTGGAAGTCAGCTGATTTTTGGTGTATACTTGGCCATGGCAATTTTCAGGTTTTGGTTTATTTTTTATTCAATCATTTCAGAGTCCACTTGCACACGCTTGGCACGAAATGGACATCTCATGTGCTCACCAAAAAAGGCCAAACCAGGTGCATACCTCGTGCCTCTCTCATTTTCACATTTTGTCAAAATGGGAAACTTCTCACTCAAGAAAATCAGCCCCATGTGCAAGATAGGACAGCTCACCTCATCACACTTTTTTCACTCACTCACACTCTCCTTTTGTTGCTCAAAACGACTGCAAGCATTGCCTAAATACCAAGCAAAACACAAATGGCCATCACACTTGTTTTGGTTTGATAGAAAATTCACTTTTGCCCTCCAACGACTCTCAGCTTGAATTACCACTCTAACCTCACTCAAAACACTCTATATAAGATGCTCAAGCTCTCCTTTCACGCACAGACGCACTGCATTAGAAGAAGCTCCTCAGAATTTTCTCATTTTTCTTGCTTTGCAACTTGAATTGAGCAGCTCAATTCTCTTGATCCAGTCCTCACTTCTCTACTCGAATACCTTCATTGGAGCATAAGGAAGCTATTTGGAAGGGTTTCTTGCTAGATTTCAGAGGCACCAAGTGAATTTATTTTTCACTTTTTCAGGTATGCTCACTGAATTTGAACCTTGAATTGAAGTGTTTTTTGGTGTGCGTTGTGTTTATAGCTGGCCAATCATTAAGATTTATGTATATTTGAGCTCTGATTCAAGCAGATTTGGTGAAAATGCATTTCTGGTTTTTGATGTTTACAGTGTGTTTTTCTAGTTTTTGAGACTTGATTTCTTGATCTATGCTTGATCTCTGAGTTTGATTCGAATTGCAAGATGTTGTATGATATATCAGCTTTAATTTGAGCTTAATTTCATGGATTTTGGTTGAGAATCGTGCTTGTTTGATTGATATGAAGTGAGCATGTTGGAACTGATGGAAACAAGTATTTTTCCTAGGCTGGAGGTTGAAGATGATGCGTGGCATCATCTAATTGGCCTTGTTCTTGTTTTTGTTATTTAAATTTTCATTGATTCTCTGATTTTATTTTCTTGATCAAAACTTGATGAAAAATTATGAAAAATTCAAGAAACTTAAAAATAATATTCCTGACCTTGTGCATTTTTTTGATAATTTTTTAAAATCTTTTGATTGGTTTAGAAATTTATAAGTTTAATTAATTGTTTGTTTAATGTTTATTTTTATTTTACTAGTTCTTTGATCTAAAAAATTCCACAAAAAATATTTTGGACTCATTGATAATGTAGAATTTGATTATGAAATTTGTTTAGCATTTTTTCTATTTTTGATTATGAATTTAATTTGAGAAGCTTATTTTGAATTTTTGCTTTATAATTTTTTATTTTAATACTTCCATTAATTCAAAAATCCTCAAAAAAATCACGCAAGCTTGTTTTTAATCATAGAATCTGAATATATTTTTATTTTGACCTTTTTGTGACTTTTGGCTAGGGTTTGCATTTTTGCCCTTAAATAATAGTTTAATTGTTAATTGTTTGTTTAATTTTTATTTTAATATTTCCTTTAATTCAAAAATTCCAAAAAAGTCAGAGATGTGTGTTTTTAGTTCTAATATTTGAATATAATTTTGGTAGGACATTTTTCTGACTTTTGTTTAGAATTTTATTTTGAGATGTGATTATTGGATTAATTGATTAATTGTTTGAATTTAATTTTATTTTTGACTTTTCCTTAATTCAAAAAAATGTGAAAAAAAAATGTATTCTGACATTTAGGGTTTATTTGTGATTTGTATAATCTTGGTTTGAATTGTTTGAATTTTAATCTTACTTAATCAATATTTAAGATTAAAAGTAAAAAATTAGGGTTTTATTGCTTATTGTGCAAGTTTCTTTTTCAAAACCCTTATGCCCTAGATTTTCAATAGAATTCAAGTCTTGATTAGGGTCCATGAATGTGTTGAGGATCTGAAAACCATTTTTCTTGAATTATTGGACTTGGTTTGACATTTTTCCATAAATTATTTTGAAAACTTGTCTAGTTTGGTAGTTTTGCCAACTAGTCTTGAACTTTGGGCCTCATTTGATCCCATCCTCAATCACTCATGAACCTAAGGCTTGCTTTCTGACTTCTACACACTTCAAAGATGCTAAGACATTTTTGGCTTGAATTATGGATCCTTGTTTCTATTTTTGATGTATTTTTGAAGTAAAGGTACCCAATTGATGTTGCATATCTTGTTGCATATTGTTTGATGGCCAATGAACTTGAGTGAGGCCTATAATTGGGAACCTAATGATCATGTTGAATATTTTTATTCAAAATAAACTCAAGTCATTTCACTTTTTGCCCCATGTTTGAATGTTTGAACCTTTTTTGATGCATTATGTGGTTTTCATCTTCTATTGTGCTTGTGAGTTGTGGTTGAATTAATTGTACATGATTGAATTATGTTTGCTACTGACCTTCATGGTATTTTATTGTATTCTTCTCAAGCTCCCATGATCCTTGATTGATATTCAATTGTCAATTCAATATGGTAATAGAAAGGAGCAACATTCGTCTGATTCTTTTGACCAATTTGTGCACATACTTGCTTCTTTCTGTCTATCATGACTAATGTTTGTTAGTTGTTATCATGTTTTCTTATTTCATTTTGGTGTCATCATCCATCCCTTATGTGAATCATCATCCTATTTATGGGAATACTAACTTGGTTGTTGAATGTGCGAGGTACCTTGAGAAAAGTTTTCCATTTTTGACTTGAGGCTATTCTGTTTCACTTTATTTGTGGAACTTAATTTGTGGAACTTAATTTGTTATGTTTGCACTACTCTTGTGCTTGGCATATTTGATAGTCTATGCAGGATATACACATGTGATTATGAATGCTATACATTTCCCATGGAATCTATTCATATCTGATAATCTCATTACTTACATCCTGATGGCGTAATTTCTGACTTGATTTGTCTACTGATGCCAGCTTGCTTGAAGTTCTCTGGGTTTCTTTTATTCTTGCTCAATTGCTACAGATATTTATCTGTTTGGTATTGCACTATTTCCTTTCTTCTATTTTCATTTTGCATAGTTCTCTGATTGCATGATGGGATCTCTGTTGTTGATATATGTCAGGAGGCCCTCTGGTTTTTATCTGATACATGTGTTATGTTTGCTTTTGATCGATGAGTCACTCAATTTAGAAATTGAGATCACGACTTCGCTCTCAGTGCATGTTCCCTATAGGATGTTTATTGTTTTTCTTCTTTAATTGTTGATCGATGAGTCACTCAATTTAGAAATTGAGATCACGACTTCGCTCTCATTGCATGTTCCCTATAGGATGTTTATTGTTTTTCTTCTTCTTTAATTGTTGATTGATTAGTCACTTAATTTAGAAATTGAGATCACGACTTCGCTCTCATTGCATGTTCCCTATAGGATAGTTTTGTTAATCTTCCTTTAGCATGTTAATTAAGGTAGGCTTTTCCTTTATTCTCAACCTTAGGATCAACCATTGTATGATAACACTAGGGATAGTACTAGGCTAGTTTCCCTTAGTTGTTTTTTCCTTTCTATGCATTCTGCATCTTAAAACAAAATTTGTTTTCTTGGTAAATCATAAAACATTTCTAATAAACTCAAACCCTTCTTCAAGGTAAAAGATACAAACCAATCTTACTTTGTTTGTGTGCCTCTTGGATTTGCTTTTAAACCTGGTTTACCGATGTTTCACCATCGCACATTTGTTTAAAGCCGATGTTTCGCCATCACACATGTTTGTTATCCTATTTTGATTCTCAATATCATTGTTAGGTGTGATGTTTCATCATCCGATTTATTGATGTTTCGCCGTCTCTGCCATGATACTGTGCTATCTTTTAGCCGATGTTTCGCCATCGCACACTTGTTTGAAGCCGGTGTTTCGCCATCGCACATGTTTGTTATCCTACTTTCATTCTCAATATCATTGTTAGGTGTGTTGTTTTGTCATCCGGTTTATTGATGTTTCGCCATCTTTGCCATGATACCTTGTTATTTTATAGCCGATGTTTCGCCATCGCAAATTTGTTTGAAGTCAATGTTTCTCCATCGCACATGTTTGTTATCCTACTTTGACTCTTAATATCATTGCTAGGTGTGATGTTTTGTCATCCATTTTATCATTTGATGTTTCGCCATCTTTGATATATTACCTTGTTATTATTTAATCGATGTCTTACCATCTCATTCGTTTGTTGTTTCATTCGATGTTTTTCCATCTTGATTGTTTTTGTTTTCCTTAACTAAAAAACACAAACCAACCAAAATATATAAGCCAAACTACGGCTGCTCTGATTCCTTAAAAGGGATACGTAAGCAAAGGGGTAGGGCCCAACCGAACATAACTTTTATTTTCCCTACATTGTTTTCTTTTTTCTTTCGCATGCATTCCCTTTTCAGCTTTAAGCCATAGACATAGGTTTTGACCACACCCATTAGATTAGACAACAAGAGTGGATACCGTAGAGTACTACGGGCGTGTGGGGTGCTAAGACCTTCCCCTCGCGTAACAGACTCTCTTACCCGATCTCTCGGTTGAAAGACCGTGATTTCTCCCTTTCCAGGTTTTCTCGATGTTTACCTTTCCCTTTCGGCGGGATAAAAGACGTTCGGTGGCGGCTTCATTGATGTTTCATTACATCCAGATGACAGGTTCTGGTCGGGTGGTTTCAGCGCCACAGCACAACTTTATCACTAGCACAAGGGATATGACCAGGAAAAGTAACAGTCAAGGGAACATGTTTAACTGGCTCTGAAATATTGACTGGAGTATATGGGATAGAAATTACAACAACATGCTTCTCTCAACCCTTTTCATCCTTAACCATTCTGTCATATTGGAGTTCTTCGTCGCTGATCAATTTCTGAATGTTAGCTTTCAAATTATCACAACCCCCTGGTTGAACCTTGCAATCACAACAATTTGGAGTACAACCTGGGTAAATACCTCTTTTGATCAGATATTCCTTAACAAATGATAACTAAGTTGTTACCAAATTCACATTCATAATCAAATTCAATCATTCCCTGTCTTCCAGTATAACATTAACATTTTCCCCTGCATGGGCCGACATTGGGTTTTGAAGGACATTAGGACCTTGATCTGGAGTGAATTGGATGGATTTTGCATCCAACAGATCTTGCAATTTGTATTTTAACGCCATACAATTTTCCACGGTGTGGCCTACGCCACCAGAGTGAAATTTGCACCGGGCATTAGCATCATATTTTGCAGGGAGCCTCTCTAGAGGAGGTGACATGATTCTCATATTAACTAATTTAAGATCAAATAGACACTGGAGTAGTTTGGAATATGACATTGGAATCGGGTCGAACCTCTTTGGTTGTCGAGGAGCATTCTGATGTCTCTGGTATTGGGGACATTGTTGTTGTTGTTGTGGTCGTGGTTGTGGTTGTGGTTGAACAACATATATTGTTACAGTATTCACTTTTCGTTGGACTCTCCCTCATCCTCTTTGAGCATAAACAATACTAGTTTCTCCTTCCTTCTTCCTAGGATAACCACTGAATGCCTTCTTTCTGTTCCCAGTTGCAGAATTACTGCTACTAGCAAACTGTATTTTTCTTGACTTCAGACCACTCTCAATGCGCTCTTCATACATAACCTTCTCAGCAAAACTGGCGGATGTACTGCAAGCCACATAATAATGTCCATAAATAGTATTGGTAAACATATCAATCATCTCTCTTTCCATCATTGGCGATTGAACCCTTGCAGTAAGTTCACGCCATTTATGGGCATACTCCTTAAAGGTCTCATTAGATCCATGAGTCAAATTATGCAGTTGAGTCCTATTCGGTGCCATGTCAATGTTGTATTGATAATTTTTCAAAAATTCCTAAACTAAATGTCTCCAATTCCTAATATAAGTCCTTTCTAGCCGCATGTACCATTCCAATGATGCCCCAGACATGCTATCTTAGAAGAAATGCATTAGCAACCTCTCATATTCAAAATACAGTGACATCTTATGGTAGTAAGTTTTTACATGAGTCTTTGGGCAAGTAATACCCGTGTACTTGTCAAAAACAAGGACCTTGAACTTTAGTGGGGTTCTTACCCCTGGTACTAGCCCCAAGTCTGTAATGTGCATTCCCGACATTCTTAGCCCTTCAACAAACTCCAATCTTTCCTCTAGCATACAATACTTATGGCCTTCAACAGGAAAACTTGATTCGCTTCCATACATATAATACATGTCCTTATTACAATCCACTTCTAAACCCCGTACTCGAGGATTCCCTTTGACATGCAGATGTCCCAGCATCTCGCCAATAATGAAATGTGTCTCAGGTGGTGGAGGTGGCGGGGGGAACTGACCATGATTAAAATGTAGACCCTGATTATGAGTGTAACCATTAACATTCAATATGTTGACATTTAGAGAAGAAGTAGTACGTGGTTTTCCCACTGAGATGTCATCATACATATTCTCAGGATGTTCTTCTTCATTACGAGGCCTCTCAACAAGAGCCCTCAACACCTGTTGGCCACGATTCATGTTGGTAATCACTTCCATAAACTAAGCCATATGGGTCTCCATCTGAACCTTCATTGGTGCCACATCAACTTGCACTTGCTCCATTTGTTGACGTTGATTACTCCTTGTGGGATAACGGTGAAACGCTGGATATGCAATCTCAGCTAAATAAAAGCAGAATCAAGATAAGAAGACCGGCCAGAAAACCTGTTATGAATGATATCCATGATATGCATGCTATGTTTTTCATTTCCATGGTGTTCAAAATTTGTCAACCGTCAAGAATAACAAACATCATGTTAAGAGAAGGCAATAAAAAGAGAAGGAAACATCAACAAAAATTGCTCATTTGATTAAAACAAAGGAATGTCCTAAAGGGGTCTAATACACGAAGAATCAACATATAAATGAACCCATCCAACAAAGCTGGAAGTGATCTTCAGAAAGAGAGAAAAACAATACAAAACATCCAACTCCAAATAGATTAAAGATCCTCGTCTCTTGAGTTGTATTTCAATTGAATCTTGAGCTTTGCATTCTCTTCTATAACTTGTGCTAGGTGAATGTTACTTCCCTTGAGATAAGTCTCTACTATGAGCCTCGGTATTTTCTTCATTAAACTGGGAACCTTTGGCTAGAAGTTTCTTCTCCAACTCTTCAACCTTGGCCTTGTATCTCTTCTCCATTTCAGCTTTGGATGCTCTAAGGAACTCATAATCTCAGCACTTTTGTTTGAAATTCTTTTCAATCTCAACAACAGCTTTTTGAAGATCTTCAAAATAAACAGAATTGTCTTCAACTCTTGATATCTTCATAGTCCTCCCTACTACAAATGTACTCCCCTAAAATCTCTTAAGCTTATGAGCTAGTTTGGTCTTCTCTTGGGAAACTATAAAGAGATCCATTCTAGTCTCTTGTTCCTTCTTGCAAAGTTGTATATTCTCAACTCGAACCTGATCATATTCTTTAGTAGGCACATATTAAGACAAGACAATAGGTAGTTGTTCATACAATGATTTCTCTCTCGGAAAAGGCAACAGAAGGGTTTCAACTCTCTTTTTGACCCATTCTACATATGGAGCTCTCTCAATAGGAACCTTCTTACCGATAAAGTCTCTACTTCTTTTATGAAAATATCCCCGGGCATTATTCATCTTTAACAATAATTTTGGGTTCTTTCCCTTCTCAAAGTAAACAGTCTCTCCAAGTTCTACCTCCTTGGGTTGGTTATTCATATTATACCCCAACTGTTGGAAAGCTAGAACTGGATTATAATTGATGCAACCCTTTGTTCCGATAAGAAGAACATTGGGAGATTCTCCACAGCTAGTGATGATATTTGGACCTTCACTTGAGATATAATACCGCCTTATGTCATAGGAAGTGAGCACCATAAGCCTCCTTGACCATGGAAGAGAGTCTGTAGTGTCTACAAACGGCCCCTTCACAGGAAGGTGAAGCATGAACCGTTTGTAAAGCATAGATAAGAAAAAGTTAACAATTCCTTTCTTCTTATGCCCCGTGTGAATAAAACAATAGGTATCTACTAAAAGTGTTGGTATAGGGTTCTTATTCATGAAAACACATATAGCAGCAAGGTCCACAAAATTCTATATATTTGGAAAGAGAATTATGTCGTAGATTAGGCGGCCAATATCACATTGAAAGCAACCCAATTCCATTTCTTTGCCACCTATTTATATTTTGTTTCCAGGAATGTTAAGGAAAAACCATGAGTACCACTCTTAGGGTTCCAGTTATCTGTTACCTCCTTCAGGCTTAAATAAAGAGCACTAGCAATAAGTACCTCTTTTACTTTTTCAGGCACGCAAATAAAAGGTACATGATCATTAATCCTTAAGTGTAGGAGATAGGCGTACTCCTCTAGAGTAAGAGCCAAGTCATAATCTTGAAATTTAAAACATCTCAACCTCAGATCATAAAACTGTAAGAGAGTCAACAAAGCCTTCTGATCAACCGTGATATCAAGTAACCACAAAAGATTTCTGTAGAAGTCACTGAACCTCTTCAGATTGTCCTAAACCATTAGAGATCTTAACCCCTTCAAAAGAGGCACTTCATTAGTGAAAAACTGGTAGCCATAAGTGTGTCTGGTAAACTCTTTACCATTATCAGTGTTGCTATCCATTGTTGATGAAGATAAACTCTAGAACATTCCTGGAAAGTGACATGCATATGCAAGTTTACTTTTTTTTACATCATATTTTTTTTGAAAATAAACATGCTATGATGCAAAATGACAGGATCAAAGGTTCCTCAATACTGGATTACTGTTGAACTGCCAAATTAAATGGGTGTCATAGGATCAAACGTCTAGATCATACACCAAAAGAACAGATAATCACCAATGATACCTGTAAGATCAATACCTCCCCACTCACGGGTAAAGTCTAGGTTAGGGTAAGGTCAAAGGGGAACAGAGTCAACAGTCCTCGTGAAAGTACTATCGCCGTTGCACATTCGTGATAATGATAGTACCCCATTTGAACCTCGTCTGAGCGTGGCTCTCATGATAGACTTAGTAGGAAATACGCCTATTAGGCATCATGTCTCTCCACTCCATTCCTATGTGTTCTTATGTGTTTCCAACTCTGGCCTATGTATTGGGCCTTTTACCTCATAGTATTATCTCATTCCAACGAAGAAACACAGACAATCCAACATATCCAGTACATAGGAACAATGAAAATAAAATGCGATGCAAACATATATACAGATAAACACATATATATACAAATAATCAAGACATAAAACTAAAAAGAAATAAACACCCAATGAAAATAGAACAAACAAAAGCTAGGACTGACTTGCATGGTTCCCAAGCAGAGTCGCCAGCTATCGCATCTGGGATTTTCATTGAAGCGTGAAGGAGGCAGAAAAGAAGATTCGCCATCAATGTTATTTATCCCAAGAGAGGGACAGGAAACACTGAGTAAACCTAAAGAAATAAAAAGAACATAGTCTCATGACCAAGAGAAAGGGTAAGGAATTCGATTACGCGAGGGGAAGGTATTAGCACCTCTCGTGTCTGTGGTACCCCATAGGATCCACTTAAGTTTGTTCTAATATAAGGGTGTGTAAAAAAATCTAAAGCTTAATGCTAAGGGAATGCATGAAAAGTATATAAAAATAATAATTTTTTTATTAGTGCTCCCGCCGCGGTTGTGAGCCTTTGTGCTTACGTACCACTTTTCGTGCAATAGGGAATCAGGACACTCGTAGTTCACCTGAAAATGTTGGTTTGTTGTGTGTTTTTTATGGATAATGCTATGTTAAAATCCTTGTGGTTAGGATTGCAATTCTTACTTGGCGTTTCAGCTCGTAAAGAGACACATGCTCGACCACTCGCACACTTAGCATTTCTAGGTTGCTCGAACTTGAAACAACAAATCCTTATCAAAAAGGTTTTAAAAGGAAAAGTCCGAAGACAAAAATGTTTGAATTGGTTGGTGTTTTTTACCTTGAAAAGGTATTTGATTAATGTTAGAGTGTTTTATGAATTTGATTAAGAAAAAGAGTTTTAGTTTTAGAAGGGATGCGGAAAAAGAAAATTCTAACAAAAAGGAAATCTCAATCTTACTTGTTGTCATGCTTGTGGTCCTAAAGTTGGGATCAAAGGAATTTTACCTAATGTTGACATGCATGGATATCAATCCTAAGGTCAACTTAGCTTAATCTTGACCAAGAATGAACTAAAGATCCTATGGGGAGCATGTGATCACACAAAAATAGAAAGAAAAAGAAACGCGCAAGCAATCAAGAACTTAACCAAGATATGAAAGCAAGCACGCAACACATGAGAAGTAACCACTTACTAAAGTAACAAGCACTTAACTGTGATATCATGTCATCAAGGTAGGATAAAGGAAAAAATGATAAAACATCTACACCTAACCCTGATATCATGTCATAAAGGTAGGATAAGGGAAAGGGATAATAACTCTTAACTAAGTTATGATGTTATCTAGGAAAGAAGTAAAAAGGAGGGAGTATCAATTCTTAACAAAGATATCATGTCATCTAGGCAAGAGGAGAGAATGAGGAATATCATAAACAACTAATCCCCTAACCAAGATATCACGCCATCAAGGTAGGAGATAGAAAACAAATCGAGTAAGTCCTGAAGCATCAACATTTACAAACGTGAGATAAAGACAAATTGTGGGGCCCAGTTGTGAGCCCTCCTTCCACTTTATTGACTCTATAACAAGAGAAGCACGATTCAAAGCATCAACATACATCGTGATCTTAGAATGACCAACATACTTGAAATATGGGGGCCGATTGCGAGCCCTCCTTCCACTTTTATTGAATCGATTGCAAGCACAAATTAAAATAGGAGTTTCCATCTTTGAGGATTTTAAAAAAAAACAAAATTGCCTTCTTTGAGGACTTTAAACAAACAAGATTTGCCCCTTTTTGAGGTCTTTTACAAACACACAGAATTTTCCCCTTTTGAGGTCTTTTACAAACAGAAATGTAAACAAACAAGTTCACAATGCCTACGGGGGTAGGTCTTCCAGACATGCATCTCTATTCCTACTCCTCATGGCAAGGAAATCAAAAGATAATGCAGAATCAAATAGAATCGTAAAAATACCAAACAAACAAAAGTCTATCGCAAAGCGTAACAAAGTGCAAGAAACCTAAAGATCTTCACGAACGCTTCACCAATCAAAGAAAAGTGTCAAAAATCAAATATTTGGAATAAGCATCAAAGCATCATCAATGTGAAAATAAATCACAAGCGGAAGGTGCGTCAAGCATATCCAAATAACAAACAATAAACCTGTATAAGACTCAAATCACGAAGAACATAAGTGACTCATAAGTCTCAAGTAATCGAATAATCACGGACTAATTAATAAACTAAGTGTAGATGGAAAAATGAGTTGAATTGCTCATTCGAAGCACCTTCGGAAACTTGCACAAGTCCATAAAAATGAGTTAGTAATAACAAGGAAATATAACTGAAGTTAAACATTCACATTACAACTCAAATTAAAGTTAAATCATGAAGAAACAAGTTTCATAGAAGCATCAGAACCATAAAACAAAACTCTGGGCAGCAACGTTTTAGTTCATAAAACGATCGAAAAACCAAGTTAAAATCAACCAAACTCAACATCGGTGTCAAACAAATGTCAAGTGAAAGCCAAATATGTATCAAGCAAAAATTAAACCATATTTCGTGTGAGTTTACCAATTCTGGACAACATTGTATCAATTTATGAAATGCTCGAAAAGTCAAATTAAAATCAATAAAACTTAACATCAATATCCAACAAACATCAAGTGAAATCCAAACATGCTTCAAGAAAGAATTAAATCAACATTTACAAGTATTTGTCAATTCCGGGCAGCATTGTTCCATGTATCGATGTCCATCAAAAATCAGTTAGAAATCAACGTTTAATGCACAAAATTCGAACACTAGTACTTTGAACTACAACTCGGAATTCACAATTAAATTGCAAACATTAAATCGATACCGGTACAATAATCTCCGAACATCGAAAGAAATATTATTTACGCCTCAATATCAGTTTATCAACTCGAAATTAAGCATCAACACATGAAATTCCACAATTATCAATAATTATCGACTCGAAATCGATACCAATACGTAAGCTTCAATAATTAACAACAATTATCGCGTTGATGTTCATGAGATCCAAACAATTAAAACAAATAATCATTCAATTTCATAACTATCCATATCACAACCTCTATGGATCAATTAATTCCTCAATTCAAAATTCAACTCATGTTAAATTCACATAATAACTTAATTCAAGAATCACTTAACAACAACAATTAAATCGACCAAGCTTCAAGAAGTTACTGAAATCTACGCAAAGAATTGAATTAAAGAGGAGGAGTCTGATTGAATCACAGACGCAAGAGGAGGCTCACAGCTAGCCAGAGCAGAGATCGATGCAGAAGAGATGTCCGAGCGGAGGGAAGACGACCGGGTGGAGCGCGTGGAGAGGCTGACTGGTGAGTGCAGAGGTTGATCGGAAGGAAGGGAGGTGCACGAAGGAGAGAGGAGAGAGAGAGAGAGAGATACTTAAGTCTTGAGAGTGATTTTATGAAAAATGAGCAAAAGTCCCTTTGAACTTGAATGAAAAATAATACATAGAATGGACTTAAGCCCTTGTTTGGAGTATGGAATAAGAAAATATGATTTTTGGAGTCAAATTACCTTGGTTTTGGGTTGTGAAGATTTTTCATCATATTTTCATGTTCGATCTGAGAAACGAGCCAAAAACCATAACCTTCAGATCATAATTCAAACTCGACTCTTGAAGCAAAATTATAGATGACGAAATTTATGACGATGTGCTGCGAGAAATGTATAGTAACGATAAAAATTGAGAAATTTATGATTTTTGCAATGTCGAGAAACTCAGAGTCACATTTCCTTCTTTACTTTGGTTGCGTGGCTTTTCCATCATACTTTCATGTTTGATTTGAGAAATGAGCCAGAAACTGAAGGCTTCAGAGCATAATTTGAACTCGACTCTTGAAGAAAAGTTACAACTAGAAAAATTTGTGAATCATGCCATGAGAATCATCTCAAAATATGGAAAATTGACAAAGTTATGATTTTTGCAATATCGAGAAAAAAAATTGATTGGAAATCCGGTTCACTGTGTAATTTTCAGGGAATTTGCACTTTTGGAGATCTTCTTCATTGAATTTGCTTCTGACCCGAACATATGAAATGTAGAAGACGTCAAGGCAGTTCTAATGCCTAAACACCCACTTAAAAATATTTTTTCGGACAAAAGTTATGAATTAATGAAGTCACACTGTGAAATACTGATTTTCGACTCAAACTGTTTCGAATTGACTGAAACGCTTGAATTTCTCTAATTCTGGGATTGCTGGAAGACATGGGAACTTGGCATGATGAGTACTTGACTATTCATTGATTAGATAGCCTAGAGAACACTATGAGTGTATTGAATGATAAAATAAACATTTCCTGTAACCTGACAAAGCTTGAAAGAAATGCCTTGATCCCATGACCATAGAAGAAATGATATGTATGCATGCATATGATAATGAATTTATAAGACAAATAGGGTTGAAATGAATAGGTTAAATTTTAGGGTACAACATCGGGCATATGGGTGTATTGGGATCCAGGTTGTAATTGGGGTTGGGTGTTTCTTGATCTGTATCGCCTTGGTGTTTGACGGGAGGTTGATGTGTGTTGAGGTTGTTGTTGGGTGGTGTATGATTGTTGGTAGTGTTGTTGGGGACTTGATGATTATGCCTATTGTATGCGTGGGTTGATCAAATACATCAGGTCAGACACAAACATTTAAGGGTTAGTAATCGACATGTACCAATCATTATATTGACCTGTGTGTCATATATTAAACTGAGTGAGGAAAACAAGGAATTGTAAGACATGTTGGTTACACCTATGCCACACCTTACACCATTCCGGAGCGAAATATTTCCAATTATTAACACCCCATTGGGCATTAACTCTTTTGAGATTCCAAGATGACAAACAAGTGGGATCACATGGTATTTCTCGATGCATTATGAACTGCATCTTGACATAGACGCTTTGGTGCATCTCCACAATGTTGAATCGTATGATTGCAGTACTTGCAGTACAAACTGTTGCATCCTCAGGGTTAGGTTCATGGTCCAAACCCAAATATGGTCTCCAGATAAACTGTGGATAAAATTAAATTAGAATAATGATAACTTTAAAAATAAATAAGTTAAAGGAAGAAAATTTTAGAGGTACTACGTACATCTTCTGGGCCAAGGTGATCCAAAAGAGTATGATATAGAGCTATATTTTGTCTTGGATTCTTGCTGTAATCCATACCCCTTACACAATACCTAAATGAATGAAAAAAATAATTAATTATGTACATCTATTTAGCGAAGAGAGAAATAATAAATTATTTATGCTAGACTTACTTTGTTGCGTAGGGGAACATGAATGGATGGTTGTTGACGGGGTTAAGGGACTCCATTCTCCACCAACCCCATGATTGGAGCAAGAAAGTGCATCCAATAAAATTACATTTGTCGTTTGTTGCATTTTTACATAATGAACTGTATAGATAGGCTAAAACGGCGGAACCCCAACTATACTTTTTATTTTATCAATGTCTCTAAGCAAACTTAAATACATAAAATTGACAGTATTCCCTGTACTTTCGGGGAATAACATACCTCTAAATAATATCGTAATATAATTTCTAGCTTTAGTTATTTTATCTGCCTCGAACGAATTTTCATTTAAGCCAAGAGTCCCATAATGCGATTTAAGTTCGGTTAGTATAATACCTTGTCCCATAGAAATAGTTCCATCCACCATATCTTTTCCCAACAATTCCTCGCATGGAGAATTGGGTTGTTGAATCGGCCCATTCACCACCTTACCATCAACAGGGAGACCCATTAACATGTACATGTCCTCTAGTGTGATGGTACATTCACCTATTGGTAGATGAAAGGTGTGTGTCTCCGGTCTCCACCTTTCCAACATCGCAAGTATAAATTTGGTATCAATCGTGCAGTTTGAGATCTTAATAACATCTCCAAAACTGGCACGTTCTAGATATGGGGTGATCCACGGGTCCAGAGGAATGTAGGTGTGTGAGCGGCATCTAAATCTTTTAGCATTCTAAATTCAAATTTTAAACAATATAGATGAATATATAATATAAATGGCTAAATTAAGACTTATATAAATGTATATAATTTAAACAATATAAATGTACATATATAATAAAAATGAATATATTAAATGATCAAAACTTACAAACGAGACAATAATTGCTTTTGTTCCTCTATGAGAATCGCCCATTGTGAGAAGAACCATATTTGAAATTGTATCAGAGAGTGTAAGAGTTTGTATTAGAGAGAATGAATATTGGTGATGAAAAACAAGTGTCTAAGGCGCCATATTTATATGAAAATTTGTATAGAGGTGGTTGGGGATTGCGTGCATGCAGAACACGTGTCACCCATAAGCCAAGTGGGATGGCTCCTACATGAAACATAGAGTGCATGCGCCATTCAAGGTGGCATGGGACAGACCTATGTGCATAATAGGTGGCAGCATAAGCACAATGTAGGTGGAAGGCATATACGTAGTGTAGGATTATGCAGGCTACATGATAGGCCTAAAAGGGAGGCACCATCCTACTTGGTGCATAAGGCCAATATTAAGTGGATGCGCCATCCCACTTGGCGCCTGATTGGCCAAGCTATTTTTTCTTGTTCAATTCAACTACACCTATTTATTCTCCTATAGGCACCTTATGTTATCAACACTCAAACAAAATCCCACATACTGAAACACTCAAACACACAAACAAAATGTCCTTTGCACCATAATATGTTGTCAGTGCACATTTCAATGGTGAGACGTACAATTGTGATATTTTTGGATTTTAATTTAGAAACACCAATAAAATTTGATTTTGTTTAAACAGAGAAGCGAATTTCTCGTATTTCAAAAACACGACTAGAGATCAAACTTGAATGAGGTCCAATGTCACACATCTTCTACCAAAATCCAGTTTTTTTGGTGAAAACAAAATAATATTTTATAAGGTAAAGTTTCAAGATAACGAGGACCTTCAAAATATGTTTTCTACTCACGCGTATTCAGGGTACGACTCGATTGAGTTGTACATTGTGCTCCAGGAGCCTCAATTGTCACAACCAACTGAATTACAAGTGGTTAATCCCATCGAAGATGAACAAGCTGAAGTAGATGTCGTTGACAAAGAAGAGGAAGATGAAGATTTAGAGTTTGACAACATGGTCAACGATGATTCTGAAGATGATGAGCTACCTAGAATACCTCCAAATGAAATCTATACCCCACCTTCGCACATGAAAAAATTCAACATGGGAGGAGATGAACAATCATCAGATGTTTTCTTCAACTCGTATATGCAGTCAGATGAAAATTTAAAAGAGAAAGACAATTTTTGTTCAAAATAAGATTATGTGGGAGCTTTAAAAAAGTTTCACATGATAAACTTTGTTGATTTTAAGGTAGATCGAGTAAATCCAGATAGGTACAAAATCAAGTGTGTCCACCCAGATTGTATATTCAGGCTCACCGCATCATACAAGATGAGAAGTGATTGTTGGGTGATAGGTTCTATATCCACCCACACTTGCGTTAATTCTACTCAATCACAAGATCACCGGAAACTAAGTTATGATCTAATATGTCATGAAATATTACCTCTCGCCAACAATGATCTATCATAGAAGGTGAAAACCATAATCTCTTTATACTCTGTTATACAGAAAGGCATGGTTAGCAAAGACCAAGGCGATTCAAAAAGTATATGGAAACTGGGAGGATTCATACAGAGAACTATCGCACTATTTGCATGCACTTCACACCTATTCTCCTGGAACTATTTATATTATGGAAACATTGTTGGTGTATGCCCCAAACGGTACTTGTGTCAATGGAAATGGAATATTTTGTGGACTGTTCTGGGCTTTTCAACCTTGCATCACAGAGTTTGCATCCTGAAAACCTATTATTCAGATAGATGGAATATGGTTGTACGGGAAATACAAAGGCACACAACTGACGACACTTGTAAAAGATGGCAAAAATAAAATTTTCCCAATTTCCTTTGTTGTAGTCGAGGGAGAGACTGGTGGTGCTTGGAGTTTATTTCTCAAGAATCTACAAACACACGTGGCTCTCCAACCTGGTCTTTGCATGATCTCCGACATACATGCTTCCATTGAGAGTTCATACAATAATCATATAAATGGTTGGCATTACCCCCCTTCTACGCTTGTCTAATGCGTTAGGCATATCGTACAAAATTTCATGCAGAAGATCAAAGACAGGGCTCTTCGGGAAAAAAATTATGAACGTGGGGTATGTATTAAGAAAACCTTTGTTCAAACACTATCACAACAAGATCAGATTGACAAATCTAGATGCAGGTAGGTGGGTTGATAATCTTCTAGTGGAGAAATGGACGAGGTCATACTTGGATAGCGATGGGACCACATGAAAAAAAATCTTATTGAATCAATGAATGGTATCTTCAAAGGCGTATGAAACCTCCCAGTAACCGCTTTGGTGAAATCAACATATTTTAGGATGGCTTCGTTGTTTGCAAACGTATAAGAAATGTGGAACATAGTGTTACAATAAGGACAACTATGGAGTGAAAGTTGCATGAAATTTATTAAGGCAGAAAGTGCCAAAGCCAACACCCATCATGTTACAAGGTTCGAGCGACATAGCCACAACTTCATTGTCAAAGAGACACTCAACCACAATGAGGGGCTGCCAAGACAAGAGTATATGGTTATACTACCATCCTATTGGTGCGATTATAGAAAGCTTCAAGCCTTTCATATGCCTTGATCTCATGTCATTACATCATGTACGTATGCTTATCAAGATGCATTACTACTTCTATCTCCTATTGACAACGCCGATACCTTGTTCAACATATACAACAATGGCTTTCAGTGGTAGCAAAACCAGATTATTGGCCTGCGTACAAAGGGGAAACCGTTTAACACAATGATCAAATGTAAAGGAATAAAAAGGGTCATCCCAAAAGCAAGTGTATCAAAAGTGAAATAGACTCCATTGACAAGCTAGAAAGAAAGTATGGTTTATGCCGCCAGGTCGGACACAATCAAAAAAATTGTCCCACTCGTGCTACTAGATCGACAACATAAACATTGTATGCACACTACCTGCACTTTTTTAAGATCTAAACAAAACTTGTTTTCATTAAGAGCATTTGTTACAACAAACCATATGCAAACAACAAATAAAACACATCACGACTAAAACAACAACAAATACGACACATAAATATAACATCAACAACACGATAAAATATCTAAGAATTACAATGTCAAAACAATTTAATCTGTTCTATGCATCATCACCATTACATCTATGTCTATTTTGACTTCCTCCAACCAAGAATGAAGTCTTCCAGTTGCAAGTGAGGTGAATGTTCTTCTTCTCTGGATCCTTCTAATTTTTTCCCTAACTTCAATGTCTTCGTCTAACCATCGCATCAACTCTCTCTTCAGATGCTCCATGGAATAAATGTGCCAAAATTTCATTTTCATCGGAGGTTTGGTGGGCGAGAAAATAATGTACCCATCTCTCGTGAGAATCATGAGATATTTCATGATGCAAAAAATAGAGAGAAAATGAGAAGAGAATATGATAAAGTGTGAAAAATGATGGAGAACTAGGTGTTTTATTTAAAGAAAACACAATTTCATGTAGGATCCATCTCAGATTGCGCCTCCTCCCAAAATTATATAGCATGCACCATATCACATGACTTATGTAAAGTGTATGTGCCACATGGGATGGCGCCTAAGAAAAATCTTCCAATGCATGCGCCATTTGACTTGGCTACTGCATGTTAACATTTTCTGAAACATGGTTATTTGTGTATTTTTTGTCAAAACATGGTTATTGCAAAAACAATTCCTAATATGGGCCTTAAAAGAATTTGATTTTTTCCAACTATAATTCTCTTTTGTATATGCTTGTTTTTGAAATACTTGATGTTATCAATTGTTAGTGCACAAGGTGATGAAGACAGAAAGAATGAGAGAATATATTTTATTATTCTGCAAGATGACAACTACAAAAGTGTAAGAAAGATTATTACATATGACAACTACTACTAGTCTATTTATACACACATAAACTGCCACGTAGTCCCTAACAAAAAAAAACTTAATAACTAAGTTAACAAGCAAACTAAACTTAATGGATAAGCTAATAAAATAAACTCAACTCCAGAAACTAAACACGCTTCTGGAATAGTCACCTTAGAAGCTTCTGCTTCTAAGCAACACTGCTTCAGAGTAAAGGACTCATAAGCTTCTAACAACAACATCTGGATATGAATTACTTCCAACGCCATCCCTTAATTCATATTCGGCTAACCAAAATCTACAACACCAATTTCATCCCTCAAATAGATAAAGTGTTCAGTCTTGACAACTTCACATATTGACAACGAAACAATAGATTTCTTCTTGGAACACCAAGAAATAAGACCTCCCAAAAACTTACACAAGTATCTAGAAATACTTCTCCTCTCAACTCAATCTCCACACCAATCAGAGTTTGAATAACATATAAGCTATGCACCAGTCTTCACATTTGAAGGGAATAACACTTATACCTCAGAGTCCCTTCAGTGTCTTACAGTATGTCAAACTCTGCAAATCTCCTTGGTATTTGACTAATTCTTTGTGGCTTCTAGACTTGTTCAAAATCTTCTTCTGACTCTATAACCGTATATCCTTCTGTAATTTCTTCAGAACTTCGAGTTCCACCAGAAGATCCACCTTTGTAAGCTTCTAGGCCTCGTCCAGAACCACTACCTTCAGAAGTACCACCTTTAAATGTTGGATCACCTTCATAAGCTCTTCCTTCAGAAGTTCCACCTTTAGAAACATGACCACCGTTAGAGGCCAGACTACCTTTCGAAGCTTCTTCTTCTTAAGGTCCACCTTCAGAGTCATGATTACCACCAGATTCTGGATCATCATCAAAATCTGAATCAGAATCAGACTCACCATCACAATCAGACTCTCCTTCAGAGTCAGACTCTCCTTCAGAGTCTTCTTCTTCTTTTTCTTCTTCAGATTCTCCTTCTGACTCTGACTCATCTTTAGAGCTTTTAGGTTTTGACTCATCTTCAAAATCTCCATCAGATTCTGACTCATCTTCAGAGTCTCCATAATCATCTTCGTCTTCTGACTGCAACTCACCTTCAGAACCTTTAGGTTATCATTCATCTTCAGAAGCAAAATCTCTTTCAGATTCCAACTCATCTTCTAATTCTCCTACAGAATCAGAATCACCTTCAAATTCCGACTTATCTTCAGCTTCAGAGTGCTTCTGACTCATCTTCCGATTCTGACTTATCTTTTGAAACCTCAAATTCTGACTCATCTTCAGAATCTTCAGAGTAATCTTTTGATTCTGACTCATATTCTTCTTCCCCTTTAGAATCAGAAAATGACAATCGCACAAGTTCCTCATCAGATTCATAAGCCATTAATAACACATGTTCATCATCAGAATCTCCTTTTTTCTATATTTGCTTCTTCCGATTTCCTTCCCTTGTTTGACCAACAATCTTTAGCAAAATGTCCAAACTGCTTACAATAATAACATTGTACTTTATTCTTGTCGTACTTCTTCTTTCCCTTCATATATTTCTTCTCATCAGAACTTGTGGTTTGACTTCTAAGACCTACCATGTCTTTTCTGCTTCTGGTCCTTCTTGACAAAAGAAGCTTTCAGAGCCTGCTCAACCTCCCTCTCAGAATTTCTTTCAGCCAGACACAACTTTTGCGCCTCTAGACTTCTTTTCAGCTTTTCTATTCTCATGGTGTCCAGATCTTTAGAATGTTAAATTTCTACAAAAATGTAATCAAATTGAGGGGTAAGAGACCTCAATATCTTCTCAATGATTACTTGTTCAGAAATGGTTTCTCCACAAGCTTTCATCTCATTAGTGATCAGAATCACTCTAGAGATGTAATCAGATACCTTCTTGTTGTCCTTCATGTTGAGATTCTCATAATTCTTTTTATAAAGACTGAAGCTTCGCCTTCTTCACGGATACGTCACCACTGTAACATATAACTAGTGTGTCCCATTCAGCCTTTGTTGTCGTCAAATCAATAATTTTCTCAAACACATTCACATCCACACACTGATGGATGTAAAACAATGCCTTCTGATCTTTCTTCCTTTTATCTCTCTGCACGTTTCTCTGTTCCTCTATCGTATCCACTGCAACCAGAACGTAACTTTCGGTAACAAGCTCAAGAGAATCTTGAGCATCGAATAACACGTGCATCTGAATCATCCAGCAATTCTAGTTCTTGCCATCGAACACTGGAAGTCTGATGCTCAAACTACCGTTTCCGTTCATCTTCAACCTTGTGAAATTCACTCAAATCTCACAAAGTACAATGTTTATCAATCCCATAAAATTAGAAAAATATGATTATGTTATAATTCTGTTCATGAAATCAATCACACGACGCCTTACTATTTCACTCGTGTTTCCCTGTGGATATGAATCGGAGCTCTAGATACCAATTTTTAGTGCACAAGGTAATGAAGACAGAAAGAGTGAGAGAATATATTTTATTGCTCTGCAAGATAACGACTATAAAAGTGTAAGAAAGATTATTACATATGACAACTACTACTAGTCTATTTATACACACATAAACTTCCATGTAGGCCTTAACAAAATAAAACTTAATAACTAAGCTAACAAGCAAACTAAATTTAATGGCTAAGCTAATAAAATAAACTCAACTCCAGAAACTAAACACGCTTCTGGAATAGTCACCTCATAAGCTTCTACTTCTGAGCAACATAGCTTTTGAGAAAAGGCCTCAAAAGGTTCTAACAACAACTTCTGGATATGAATTACTTCCAACATCAAAATCATATATACTACTACTATGTAGTATATGTGAGAAAGATAATGAACATGTTACGTGTATATAGATTAGTTAGTATTTATGTTTAACTCATTTTTTATATAACAATGTTGAGTTTTGTGAGTAATTTAGTTTCGATTAGCATTGCCTTTTTTTACAAAGATTCTCTTTCATATATAGTCTTATTTTGTTTTTTTTTCCTTTCATGGTTCCTTACTAATTTGTGATTTTTGTATATGTATTTAAAAAATGTTTTT
Organism: Vicia faba; assembly: GCA_948472305.1. Lineage (NCBI taxonomy): Eukaryota > Viridiplantae > Streptophyta > Magnoliopsida > Fabales > Fabaceae > Vicia > Vicia faba. Next base: position 402,850,834 of record OX451735.1, read on the forward strand.
TTTCTTATATTTTAATCATAGAGTGGGTTGAAATTTATAAAGAGAAAAAAAACTACAACAAAACTAAACAAATGCCAAATATTCTTGTAGTATCACCAACTAAAAAATGACTAAATTAAATCAGAAAAACTCATAATAACAAATTGCACTGATAAAAAAATACAAATGTTTGTGGTATTCCTACAAGAGTAGGGGACATTCAGAGGCTTTAGTAGGTTTATAATAATTTGAGATGATTAGAATTTTCCTGCAATAGTGAGATGCCATGTATGGTGGAGTTACAGTTTAAGGTGGTATTAGAGGGTCAACTCATGTGAGGTGAATGACCCTGTATGTAAGCATTGTGAATAGGGTTTGAATAATCTTTATTTTCCTATTAGAGGGAAGTATTTATAAAGGCCTTTGGGCCTATATTTCATTGGGAAGATCACTGCTCACTCAATATTGGATCCTTATTTTTTATGGAGGCGTGGATCAACTACTGACCTTGACTTCTGTCTGACCAAGAAACACGTTTTCTCACGTTTCCCATAACTTGGCGAGTGAAAGGTACTTGGAGCAAGGCGATACCTTCTAGAGGGTGATATATGGTCGTCTCCCCTCTCGGGGGCTGAAAAAGTCCCTCCCTTGTTAGGTCTTTTACAAATATAATGCTACATTATTCCTCAAACACGAGGGGTTTGATAATTGGCAGCGTTGAAGTTATCTTGAGGCCCTAAGTTTATTGGTGATATGTGTGATGAACCAGATCGACTGGGCTTTGGGTTCTTAGGTGAAGTTACATTGAGTCTGGCTTATGAGACTTGTAAGTTCCTCAAGCGAGGTTGTGCTTGTCGCGCTGCGAAAATTACCCTAGCATAAGGAACACTCAAAATATAGACAGAGTCTCCACCAAACTTTATTTATTCCAAAGGAAAGGGAAAATATCTATAAAACCCCAAAGGTAAAAAGAAAATGGTCGTCGCAACCAAATTCGAGTTCATGAGTCAATTATGCAAGGGGAAGGTATTATGACCCCTCACATTCGTTGTACTCAATGAGAACTATTTTAATTGTTTTGTCTGTATGGGTGTTAGCTAAAAGTTACTTGTAATTTCTCCTGATTCGTTATCTGATTTTATAAAGGTTTTAATTAGGGGAAAATAAGTTTTTAATTAATGTGCTCGCCAAGATTTCAAAATCCCGTGCCTACGCATTCTCATGGTGCAATGAGAAAATTAGAGCTTCGTAGTTCGTTGTAGAAAATAAGTTGGTTGATTTTATTGAAAAATGTTAAGGTTGCATTCTAGCAGTTAAACATTGTTTGTTTGCTCGTGCATGAGAGGCTTAAGCGTTTGTTTGTTTTGTGATAGAACATATATAACATGTTCTTTTATGAAAAGAGTTTGTGTTTTCCTAAGGAGGAAAAATAGAGTTTGATTGGTTATGATTGATTATTAAGAAACAAATATCCAAACCAAAAACATACGATAAGCATCCAACTATCCAGGATAATGAGAGGCGTACATCCAACAAGACTTTTTCATTCTTTAATTAAAAAAAAAATTGATATGAATTTAACTAAAATCCATGAATAAAGATGACATGAACGGTCATATCATACAACAAATATTCAAAGTACTTGGAATAAAGAGACATACGTCTAATTATCATTTCTTCATACTTAAAGCTCGTGCTCGTGGCATTCAATCGTATCATTTTAAGTGTTTTGAGGAAGGAAACAAATTTTTGTTTATTGTGAAAAGGAGTTTTTGTTTTATAATGACATAAAAGAAGTATATTTACAAGTGTGTAAACGAATTATCTAGATAATCACAAGTTTGTTACATAACACCAAAAGGGTCTTAAGATATCTAAGATTCCTAAAGTTTAATATTTAATCTAATCAATTAATTAATTAAAAGAATTAACTAATTAATTAAACCAAAAATAAGAGGGAAACTTATATTGCAATAATCATAATTATTGTTGGCTAATTAATGATTAAACTACAGTTTAACCAAAACGTTAGAAATAGAATCACGAATCAATGAGATCAACTTAGATTTGATCCTAAAAGAAAAATCTCTTAAAGAATGAAATCCTAAGTAAAAAGTCTAATTTCTAATAAGATATATAAGATACAACATTCTAAAACTTAATCAAACAAAGGAAGTAAAATATGATAAAAAAGAATGAATTCACTAAAAGAAATAAACATCTTAAAGAGGATAAATTCTAAAAGAACTAAAAGTCCTAAAAGAAAATAGCTTCTAAGAAATCTTTAAAAAAGGAAAGGTTTCTAAAAGAGTTAATTTAAATAAAAAATTCTACCAGGGGTGCATGGATGGAAAAACGGTGAGACTACAAAATCTGGGGTGCTGTGCTTAGGGGCCGTAGGCCCAATGTTTATTTGCATTAGTCAAGGGGTACATTAAGCATCCTGGGCGTGTAATTACGTAAAGAGGAAATTGGGCCCTGACCCAGGCCCATGAGCTACAATCAGAAGGGGAAAGAAATAGAGAATTTTTTTTATACTTTTTATGGGTGGAGAAAAACCCTTCAAAATCTAAAAATACTCTTCGGAGATGCATTTCTAAACGTACTTCAAATCAATGTGTTTCGGAGATGCATCTCCGAACGCACCCCAAGTCAATGTGTTTCGGAGATGCATCTCCGAAAGCACCCAAAAATATCAAATTTTGGGATGAATTCGGAAATATATTTCTGAAATAAATTTGGAAATACATTTCTAAAATCCGAAAATACCATATTTTTCTTATTTTTCTCTTCTTTCTTACATTTAGTTCTTTATAAACTACAATAGATTTTATATATTTTTTAAAAGGTGTTTAATTTATTTGTTTATGGGTTTTATTTTGACTTAATATATCTGGTGATTGAGTTTGAGTTAAATAGTTGTCTTACTCTGTAGCATTTTACTTATAATAAGAATGATTTTCAATTTAATGTTTATGTATATCTTATCAATTAAAGATCTTTGAATGAATAGTAGTTTGCAGCCAATTGTTACATGATCTGAGAATTAAAAATAATTTTGATCCTAATTATAATCTATAATCGTTGTCCTACTATCTAAAACAAGTGCTAGAAAAATGCTGGATTCGCCTAAAACTTGGATGTTTATTTCGGGTACCAAAAATAATCATAATTCTATACAATTGGGTATCTTCGGAAATACATCTCCGAATTCACTCCATCTTTGAATTGGATGCAAAGATTCAGAGATTCGAAAACACCATATTTTTGTTAAAAAATAAGGGGTTGTTTCAGAAGGGTATTTCCGAAACATGCCAAAAAAAATGAAATTTCGTAACTTCAAAAATACATCTCCAAAAATACCCCAGAAAAAATGAAATTTCATAACTTCATAAATACATCTCCGAAAATACCATAGAAAAAATAAATTGTGGTGCGTTCGGAGATACATCTCCGGAATTTGGGGGTAAAAACGGAATTTCGCCAGAGGTGGCTAAGAAGGTGTAAGGATGTACAAAGAAATTCCCAAGAAAAACACACTCTCACTTCTACTTCTACGCTCTCAGACTCATCTCTTTCCTTTCTCTAATGTCTAGGGTGGTCGGAAATCTCTGCGCCGAAAATCGCTTTCGGCGACGAGCCAGCCTAGAAACTCACAATTTCACCCTTAAACCCTTCCTTTATTCACCCTTAGCCCAATTCTCATCCCCACATAACCTACACAACTATCCTTTAACCAAATTGCAAAGCCCTAACTAAAACCCTACCCCTTTCAATTTGGAATTAAGCTAGCATCCTACCCGAATTAAAGCAATAATCATAGGTGTTCGTTTTGCAACAATAAATAGACCAAGATGGTGAATAGGCATAGTGGACAAAGTGAAGGAGGAAAGACACCTACGAACGGGATGAAGGCTTCTCCCAGTTGTTGTTGAGTATTAACGCTAGTGAAGAATAAAAAAAGAAACCTAGAGACTCATGTATGCGCCTTCAACCTTCTTTCTCTCTGATGATTGTTGTTATTCTTCTTCTTCTTCCTTTATTCTGAATTTTCTTTAGTATTGTTGTTTTTAGTTTCTATTGATTTGAATTGTTGTTGTTCTGAGTGAAGTTACAGAGATGAATTGTAGATGAGGATTGTTGTAGGGGTCTAACTCTACTACATCAGAGCTTCAATATGAAGCTCTGTGTAATTGTGGGAAGAGAGAGACAGAGAGAGAGAGAGAGCTTTAGGTATGGTGAGTGGAATAAATTGAGCAGAGTGAGTTTATGATGATGGTTTTCCTTTATGAGTGGAAATGTTAGGTTTAAATAGGTGGATATAGGTGGAATTAGAGGGAATGTTGGTTAGGGTTGATTGAATTGTGGCCTTAGGATTAGGATCATTGTGAATTGCTTAAGAGAGGTTCACATTAATTCAGTTAGGTTAGTTACAATATGTGTTTTCTCAAGGAGTAATTTGAGATTGATTGTGTTGGTTTGGTGTAATTGGTTAGGTTTTGTGTTAATTTGAATTAAAAATGGAGAGAAATTAGTCTGATACTTGTAACAAATTCGGGCGAATGGTTAGATCAGGGCATCTTTAGGGTAGTCTGTTAGTAGTTAGGTCAGGGTCTGTTAGTAGTTAATTTTAACAGTCATCTCACATCATTGTTAAGGTTTAGTTTGTTAGAGTTTGTTATTGGAATTTTGTTAGGGGCTGCTTGGGAGTTTGTTTTTGAAGGGTTTTGGAGGGAAAGATTTTGGAGGGTTGCGTCTATATCTTGAAATGTGTTTGATATTTTTTTTAAAATTTTAAAAATAATATGATTTTATATGCTAATGTAGTATATTATTTTTTAAACTTTCAAAAAATATTACATATATTTCAAAATATAGACGCAACCCTCCAAAGCCTTCCCCTTTAAAACCCTAAAAAAAACGAACTCCCAAACAGCCCCTTAAGGTCTGAAGTTAGGAATAGTTAATTACTGAAGTAAGTTTAGGTTAGAACTATTAGTTGAACCGAGGTTAGGGATTATTAGTTGACAGTTAGGTGGTTAAGTTAATAGGTAGTTAGGTTGTTAAAAGTCAGAGTTTATGTGAGGTTATATTTGTAGGTAGCAATTCTATTAAGGGTTAGGCAATATTGGTTGGAGTTAGTTATTAAATGAGGTTAACCACGAGGGTTTAATGCATTGAAACTGACTTGAATTTGAAAATTAATGCTTGAACATGATTTTAGTATTGGTCTTTGATATGTATTTTGAATGTGGATAGACTGATATATGATTGATCTGTGATTGACATTACACTCCCTTTGGATTTTGGATAGTTAATGGTGATGTTTGGGACTGCATTTCATTTGAAATCCTCTTTTGTACATCACTTGAATTTGTGTTAAATGGCTTCGTGTCTTTGGATTTGAATACGAGACTAGTAATGTAATGGTTGAGTGATGTCTTGATTTCGCTTTGACCTGAGTTGGAGTGAGATGTGCATGCATACAATTTGCTTCATGTCATTTTTTAGTCATTTTGAACATGACTGAAGTGAATCTGATACATGCAGGTTCCTTTTGTGAAGTTGCAGGTCTTGGAATGTTTGCAGTGTAGGCATGAGTCACGAGGTTGACTTGGAGCATGGTGCTTAAAGTGTGGATCAACTTTGAGGTTTCTTAGACATGAAGAAAAAGCCTTGCTCAACCTGAAAAAATAGGTCTAGGAGGCGGTCAACAGGGTCAACCCTCCATGGTTGACCTATTGACCAAAAAGTCAACCTTTTCCTTTTTTGTATTTTTTATACTCTTTATGTACTCTTGTATTAGGATATCTTGAATGTAATGTAAATTCCATGTTAAATACACTTGTAGCATCCTTATAACTTTATGCTTGTATCCAAATTGTAAAATCACCTTGTAATAATGTGAAATCCTCCTTTTGATCAATGCATTCTTTTTGTTCAAACTTAATCATAAGTCCAAACAAAGAGTCCTCAAGAATATAAACATCCTTAATCACCTTGAATCATGAATCCATCAATAATGAAAACTTTTGTAACCTAAAAATAACTTGAAAAGATGTAGGTGAATGATGCTAAATGATGATAATGTGGTGATGAATGAAATGCAATGATGATGAATGAGATTTGAACATATTATGCCAAATGAATGGTGGATGACAAGTAACTGATAGATAACATATGCATGATGTATAAGGAAAATGACCCTTAATGAATGCCCAGGTGAAATTTATCAAAATCTAGATAAAATAAAATAAGGTGGGGCAAAATTGGGGTATAACAATGATGATCCAGAATGATGAGACTATAAGTCCCTCAGACAAAATGTTGGACCTCTTAGGTGGGGCTCATATCAAGCCCTCAAATAAGACTTAAGAATAAGTCTCTCAGGATAGACTTTAGTCGTTCCTCCTGGGAGAGATTTATATGTTAGGTCCCGCCCAAGAAAACTCCAAGTCTCTCAGGCGAGGAGTTGAGATAGCCTAAGAAATCCTAATCCTTCATGCGGAATTTTTTGGAGCCTGGCTGATACAATTTTTAAGTCCCTTGGGCAAGGTTTTGTTGAGTCTAACTAATGAGACTATAATTCCATCAGGCGAGGTTATGCTAAGCCTAACTGATGAGACTATGAGTCCCTCAAGCAAGATTTTTTTGATCCTGACTGATGAGAATATAAGTCCATCAGGCGAGGTTATGCTAAGCCTGAATGATGAGACTTCTAAGTACCTCAGGCGATGTTGTGTTGAGCTTGACTGGTGAGACAATAAGCCCCTCAGTCAAAGCGTTGGACCTCTCAGGCAAAATTTTATCAAGCCCTCAAACAAGACTTAAGACTATGTCCCTCAGGATAGGCTTCGATCTTGCCTTCTAGATGAGATTTATATATTTGGTCCCTCTCAAGGAAAATACAAGTCTCTTAGGATGAAAGTTTAGATAGTTTATTCATAATCCTTGAAGTAAATCAATGATCTCTACCAGATTATGTCCCTCAGGCTAGGCTTCAGTCGTTCCTTAAGAGGCAACAAAGATCTTCACCATGAAGTCCAACATACAATATATTTCCTTGGGAGGCAGAAATGATCTATGTGATGAAGTCCAACATACAAAATATTAGAAAATGTCCTTGTTGGTCATAAAAATTCAAAAAATTGTTCATAGGTAAATATTAAGCCTCTTAATAAATTACAAATAATCTTAGTTGTAATAATACTTAAGATGGAAAATGTTCCATGTTCTGGGTAAGAGTTGTCCGTCCAATTCATGCAACTCATACACCACGTGAGGGAGTTTATGGAATATGTTATATGGCCCCTCATAGTTGGTTTGTAGTTTTCCTAGATGTGCGAGCAAAACCACTTGTTTTAAGACCATATCACATTCTCGCATATCCCTTGGTTTAACTTTGGAGTTGTACCTTCTGGCGGATCCATACTTTGCGACAAATTCTCAGACACGGGCGACTTCTCTCAATTCATTGATCAAGTTTTCTACATATTCCAATCCTTCCTTGTTTACCTCTTAATCAAATTAAGAGTTTTTCCATGATGGTGTGTCAATCTCCACGGGCAGCATGATGTCTGCTCCATATACCATGGTAAATGGAGTTTCTTTGGTAGTAGGGTTAGGGGTGGTGTGATATGACCGTAATATTTTGTTGAGCAATTCTACCCATAAGCCTTTGGCACCGTCAAGATTCTTCTTGAGTCCCTTTAGAATTACCTTATTTGTTGATTCAACTTTCCCATTGGCTTATTGGTGTAAAATAAATACAAACTTTGTTTGTACTCCTAAGTCTCGACAAAAGTTAGTGACCATAGTACTGGAAAACTAGGACCCTTGTTGGAGACAATAGCTCTGGGAAGCACAAACCTGCACATAATTTTATGCTAATAGAAGAGACAAGATATTTCTACTATAATGATACCGAAAATTCCACCTTCATCCACTTTTTGAAGTAATTTAATCCTACTATCAAGAATTTTAGTTAGCTTAGCATTAGGGAAACAAATCTAAGATGTCAACCCCTACTGGTAGAAATACCAGAGTGTCAATATTGATTGAAGATGATCAACTAGGTCATGATAAAGGCCAGCATGCCTCTGACACTGGTCACAAGTAGCAGTTAAGTGAGATATGAAGCGGGCGATGTAGTTAAGACGACCCAAGAATCCTCTAATCTCCTTTTTAGAATGGGGGACTGGAATTTCTTGGATGGCATTTACCTTGGCAGGATCGACTTCGATGCCTTTACCACTGACAACAAAACCTAGAAGCTTTCTAGATCGTACTCCGAATGTGTACTTATTAGGGTTCAACCTCAAATTATACTTTTTTAGCCTCTCAAATAGCTCGTATAGGTGATTGAGATGTTCCTCTTCGGTTTGTGATCTTGCAATCATATCATCCACATATACCTCTATTTCATAATGAATCATATCATGAGACAAAGCTACCATAGCTCTTTGATATGTTGCCCCTGCATTCTTTAATCCGAATGGCATGACCTTGTAGCAAAAGGTGCCCCCGTTGCATAATGAAAGTGGTCTTCTCCATGTCTTCGAGAGCCATCCTAAATTGATTGTAGCCGGAGAAACCATCCATGAAAGAGAAGATTTTATGCTGAGCAGTGTTATTGACCAAGACATCAATATGAGGTAGAGGGAAGTCATTCTTGGGACGTTCCCTATTCTGATCCCTATAATCTACGCACATACGAACTTTTCTGTCTTTCTTCGATACTGGCACTACATTTTCAACCCATTGAGGATAAGATGTCACAGCTAGGAATCCTGCATCAAATTGTTTCATCACCTCGACTTTTATCTTTTTAGACATGTCAGGCCTCATGCGGCGAAATTTTTGTTTGACAGGAGGACAATCTTCCTTTGTCGGCAGACGATGAACTACAATGACGGTATCCAACCCTGACATATCTTCATATGACCAATCAAACAATACCACATAGTCATGCAACATCTGAACCAATATGCTTTTGACACTGCTTTCCAGGTTAGTGCCGATCTTGACCTCTTTCTTGTCTGTCTCGGTACCTAGATTGATGACTTCAACTGACTCTTCATGTGGTTGAATAACTTTTTCCTATTGTAATAGAAGTCTGGCTAGTTCTCCCGGTATTTCACAATCTTCCTCGCCTCCGTCTTCGACTTGGTTAATTGGATATTCGAAATCATAGTTGGCAATAGTAGAGTCATTTCCAATAAGATACAGAGTGGATGAGGACCTGCAAGAGTGTGTGTGTGTGTGTGTGTGTGTGTGTGTGTGTGTGTGTGTGTGTGTGTGTGTGTGTGTGTGTGTATGTGTGTGTGTGTGCATGTAAGATACATGGCCATTTTGAAAAACATATTTGAAGAAAAAGAAAGACAATGAGCACGAAAGTTCAAATGCAAAAAATTCCAATGATTTGTATTGAATGATAATATGATAAAATGAACATAAATAAAAACCTTGACAAATGGACCATAGTGCCCCGGGCCAGGTACATGACTTAAAAGTCATTGTTTAATATTACAGACAAAATGTTCTCGAATTAATAGAAAGCAATAAACAAGTAATTACTCCTCGATGAAGGAGATGGGAACGAAGTCCTTTGCGTGCCAATTGTTGAGCTCTGTTGTAGTAGGGTATACCCATTCTTCAAATGCAACCTCATCATCAGTATCCCCCATAGTGTTAACTTCATGATTTCCAATACGGAGAGGGGGCTTCCCTGCACGAGCGCGCATCACTTATTTCTGAGCTTTAATAGTGAAACCCAAACCACATTTGTCTACTTTGAATGGGATCTCGGGGAGTTGCCCCCAAGTATCACAACTTCCTTCTTCTACTGCGGAACGAGCATATTTAAACGAAACCATCTTTGGCACGATCTTAACAACTTTGGACACATCAGAGGAAAATTTGGCAGTAGCAAGCATTAGTGGTACAACTTCAAAAGCCCGACACAGGGTTTCTATAAATTCTCCATCCATCTCCACATATTTTAAATAATTGAGGTGGCTTACCATGAACTCCTCCTCACCACAGACAGTGACAATCCTTCCTTTGACCGGATACTTGAGCTTTCGATGAAGAGTTGACGTTACTGCCCCTGCTCCATGGATCCAAGGGCGACCCAACAAATAGAAGTAAGCAGGATGGATATCCATGATGTAGAAAGTAGAGTTGAAAATCTGTGAGCCCACCTTGATCGGGAGATCCACTCTCCATGAATTGTCCTTTTGGACCCATCGAAAGCCCTCACAATAATATCACTTGGTTTCAAAACTAGTCCTTCACAGTCTAAGCGGTCCAAAGCGCCATTGGGTTGTACATTTAAGGAAGAGCTCGTGTCAACCAGAACATGTGCTAGGGTAGTCCCCTTACATTAAACAGAAACATGCAGAGCTTTGTTATGGTTCTTTCCAAGTGGTGTCAGATCAGCATCCGAGAACCCCAAACCATTATCGGTCGTCAAGCTTTCCACATAATTTTCAAACTGGTAAGTTGTGGTCTCAGGAGGGACATGAGCCTTCTTCAAGAATTTGATTAACTCCCGAGCATGAGCATCAGAACAGAGTAGAAAAGATAACATGGAAATCTTGGAAGGGGTTTGCCCCAACTGCTCCACAATCTTGAAATCACTCCTTTTTATAATTTTCAAGATCTCATCCATTTCTCGAGCGGAAGGTTCCTCGAAAGCAATGTCTTTTTCCGGTATTTCTATCTCAGCAGGCTCAAATACTTTCTCCTTTTCCCTTGTGTCAGCACTAGGCTTAGCAGTGGTGATGCGGACACGTGCCTTTGTAGCAGTTGGTGCTGAGATGTTGGGTGAAAAGATTCTCCCAATTCTGGTCACCTTACTAGAGCCAGTAATGTTACCAATGTCATTAGCTTTGCTTTCTTCAATCCAAGCATCTTGCTTTATTCCATGGTAAAACACCTCAGCACCATAGTTCCATGGCACTGCTTTGTTGGAAGAGTACGGAATTGGCCTGGGGGCGATAATTATCAGAGGAGCAACAGTCGGTTCATTTGAAATCCTGATAGGACCCTTGGAGGAGATCCTAAGAGGCTTGTTTGAGATTGTTATGATGGAGAGGTCTTCAATCTTATTGGTCAGACTTTTGGCGGACAGAGTCTTCTCAAATAGGATCTCATGGTTATTCATCGGGCGTTGAACGCCTTCCTTCAGCCCTTTACATCCATTGAGTTGTGTGGTGCAGCAATCGTAATCCTTCAAACAGCCAGAGAAAGTCCAGGCTTTCAGCAGATTCTCTTTGATAATGGTTAACAGAGTGGTTATGTCTTCGATGGAGGAAACAAAAATGGTGTCTTCAACAACATTGACACCCTTGCCATGATTTGGAATAGGCATGGTGATTACATTCAGAGTTTGAGGAGGATCAAATTCAATGGTCTTGTTGTCTATTAGGTCTTGAATTTTATTCTTCAGTGCCCAACATTGGTCAGTCTCATGCCTGGGACTATTCAAGTGATATGCACACTTGGTATTCGGATTGTATTTAGGAGAAGTGGTATCTGGATTAGCTGGAGGATCACGTAATGTCACCAAATTAGCCTTTAACAGATGTTGTAAGTCTTAGGATAGCGACATGCCTATCCTTATGTATTGTCTTCGCAGAGCCTCAAACCGTTGATGATTGGAAGACTGTCTTTGAACAGGTGGTGGGTTGGAAATCCGAACAACATTAACAGACGGACGATCATCCTTCTTGGTTCAGGCCCTTGCCTCATACACAACATTTGTTTCTTTCTTCCCAGTGAAGGGTTTATTTACGAGATTAGAGGTGGAAGCAGATGCTATGGGAATCTTCCCACTTTTGATACCACTTTCAACTCTTTCACCGGTTAAGATCAGCTCGGTGAAACCTGAAGAAGAACAACCAACCAATAAGTTGAAAGATGGACTAGATAAAGTACCCATAAACATATCAATGTGCTCCCTGTCGGTTCATGGCGGTTGGACCCTACTGGCAAGATTCCTCTACTTTTGGGCGTACTCTTTGAACCCTTCATTCTTACCCATTGTCATGTCTTGCAGTTGAACTCTTGTCGGCGCCAGGTCGGCATTATACTGGTATTGGTGGTAGAAAGCGGTAACCAAGTCTTCCCATGTATGGATACGTGAAACCTTTAATTGGTAAAACCACTCTAGTTGCGTCCCAGCCGAGCTTTCTTGAAAAAAGTGAACCCAAAGTTTCTTGTCGGCGGTGTGCGATTGAATTTTGTGCACATAAGACTTCAGGTGAAGTTTTGGGCAGGAAACCCCATCGTATTTCGGGAAGACTGGTATCTTGAATTTGTGGGGAATGACAACCCCATATATTAAACCCAAATCATCAAATCCAAACCGGGGACGACTTGAATCTCAACAGCCTTCAGTCTGTCTTCTAGCTACTTGTACTTGACATCGGTAGGAGGATACTGCTCGTCAAAATAATCTTCATCATCAGACGCTTGATCATTGACAAACCCAGCCTGGGTACTCCTTTCTTCTCCAATTTGATTCTCGTCTTCCTCAAATGAATCTTCCACTACCGGTATCTGTCAGATTGGCTCCCTGAATCTCTTACCCATATTGACTAGGGCTTTCCTCTTTGGCTTCTTTTTGGATGCCAGCAACGTCATCAACTCTTGTTGCCCCTTGGCTAGGGTCAGTAGAGTCTCTTGAAACTGGGAGTTTTGTGCTTGTAGGTCTTTCACTATTTTCTCGATATCTATCTTGCTGAAATAAACAACAGAAAGATAAGGAAACCTGTCATGGAAAACATGTTATGTTATGATGCATGGAAGATGTGTATGCAAATGATTTCAAGGATTTATGAAATTTAAATTTGTATAGACAAAGAATGAACAAACGTCAAATTTCACTAATTAGTTCAAAATGATTACAACATGCCTCTTGGGCTTACAAAATAAATCTCTAAGATAAAAAGGTTGAACGCATTCTCTTTGGTGCAAGATAGGCGTTTAAGTTCCGTTCTTCATGTAGTTGCTTTATAAGCTCCAAAACCCTTTTCTCACTCGCATAACACTAAGCTTCAAAAGTGTCTCGTTCTTTATTTAGCTGAATCCAACCCTTTTGCATGTCTTCAAGAGAAGTAGGCATGTGTGGGTGGAGGATAGTATACGAGACTTCTTCTTCAGCAACAGGCTCCATGATAACTGGTAGGATGAAGGGGTAAGGAATCATGAGTTTCTGAGCACGAGCTCGTACCCACCTAAGATAAGGTTCAAAAGGAATAGAATTCTTGCGTCCCAGTGTCCCACTATCTTCTTTATTTACCATCATCCAAGCTCTCGCAAACCTCTGATGGTAGCCTTGATCTTCGCACTCGTAGTCAAATACCACTCCTTGGATGAGCATATCATGAGGACTATCTCTTCGAGAGTAACCAAACTATCACAAGGATAAGCAAGGGTTGTAAGTGATACCTCCCCTAATTCCAAGCAGAGGGACATTAGGGAATTCCCCATAATGGTCAATGATAGAAGTATCCGCCAAGGATCTCGAACACCAATGGATATCAGAGTGCGTGAGAGACATCATCCTTTGAGACCGTGTCAATCTTTGCTCGTTCTTCAATGTTGATCGAGGTAAGTGAAAAGTGAACCACTTGGAAAGTAGGGGAATACAGCACAAGAGAGTACCTCTTTTCTTCATGGTACGAGTATGGAAACAATTTAAAATGTCTCCCAGCAAGGTAGGTATAGGATTACGAGAAAGAAAGACTGTGATGGAATTCACATCTATGAATTGGTCCGAGTTGGGAAATAGAGCTAAACCATAGATGAGAAGGGCCAGGACATCCTCAAAGGCTTGAAAATCTAAATCTTCCCAAAATGAACAAGCCCTCTCCAATAAGAACTTGGCTAGGAACCCTTAAACTCGCTTCTTGTCTCCTAATTTGCTACAATGCCGGCTCTCTTCAGATGCAAGGCTTCGGCAATGACTCCAGGTTTTGGAATCCCTTCTAAATCGGTGAATGGTGCTTGATCAAGCACGGCCACTCCTAATAGAAAAGATAATTCTTCTAGTGTTGGAACTAACTGATAGTCAGGGAAGGTGAAGCAATGATGCATGGGATCAAAGAATTGGAAGAGCATGCACATCATCTCTTCTTGGAAATTGGAGGTAGCCAAACTGAGGAGTCGACCATATTTCTTAGTGAAAGGAGAGTCTTCAGGTACCCTTGACGCTAACTCTTGGAGTTGAGGGTGTGCTTTCACAAAGTTGATTCTAATGGTATTTCTGCGGACGGAGTTCATGGCCTACAAAATAAAAACAAAGATAAATTCCTAAATCCTTGAAATGGTTAGTGAGAATGTGTTTGATGTTATGATGTTTATGATGTTATTTACAAGTAAGCATATACACACAAGGCAAACAAGTCCTTAGGTTTAGGCTTGTATGGAGTCTTATAGGTAAGTACCCTCTTAAAGTTTAGTTGGCTCAAACCTGTCCTAGTAATAGTAACCGTGTTCTAAAGGATCTCAATATCACTGACCTTTCTTTTAGGCATTGTCTCAGCATAATCGTTCTCTTCTTGCGGCTGAGATATCCCAAAAGTCTAATCTCAATGAGTGCATTATCGAGTATCAACCAATTTTCAGTTTTCCACCAAAACCGGTTATCTCACTACGTCCTAATGCCCAAGTTGTTCAATTAAGGTTCTAAGGTCAGTTAGTGCTTCGTGACGCCATTCAGCGGCCCCGTATTCTCCTCGATTCTACATAAAGGATATTGGTACCCACAAATGCGTTACACTAACTTAGCCATTGTTTCAACCATATCACTCTACACCGTACAATTTCCACAATCTATTGCTACTTACCTAAAAAGGTGTCCCAGATCCAGGTAGAGGATCAAAGAAGCCCAAACAAGGAACCATAATGTAAAGCAAACAAGTCAAACAATGAAAGCAAGTAAAGGTGATCTTAGCCCTAAGGTAACCCCACTTTTAAATTCCTCCCCAGCAGAGTCGCCAATTTTGTAATACGGTGGGAGAACTGACTTGGGATGTTTTACGTTTGATCGAAATTGTTACGGTTAGAAATAGTTGTCACCGACTTTTCTTTTATCCAAAAGTAAAGGTGGAAAAGAACAGGAAAGACCTTTGAGATTATTTTCTTGAGTTCGGGGGGTAGATTATGAAAAGGGAAGGTGTTAGCGTCCTTTTCATCCATAGTTATCTATGGGCTCTTAGTTGCTTGCTAGATCACTTGCTTTGTTTGAAAATGTGCTTTTTGGTGGTTTTTGAAAGTATTTTTGAAAAGGCGCCTTCGTTTAGGCAAACTTTGTAATGATTCTCGTTTCGGCAATAATGTATACAAAGTGTTGGACTTTTGAAAATATTTCATGGAAAGTGTTGGTGTATTTGAAAAGATGTTTGTTTTTGAAAATGTTTGGTGTGTGTTTTATTTTGAAAGTGAGCAAGCAACTAAGAATGTCTCTACCTACTCAAAAGTCTTTTATTCATTTCTTCCTTCCTTTGATATTGCTATCTCACCATTGATTGATAAGAAGCCTTATCTTTGGATGTAAATGGACGGGAGTGGATCATCGTATAGTCATGATATCAATGTTGTAAGATGTCTTAGCATTTCTCTTTGAGGGACTAAGATCATTTGAAAGGAAACATTTGTAGCGCCATCGAGGGACTATGATCTTGTATTTCGATTGTTTTTGCTAAGACATCTCAAATGCATAACATGACCATTTTTTAGGAAACAAGTGGAGTTAACCCTAAGGGTGCATGTGTGAATAGTGTGTTTGATTTGCATGCATTTAATCTTTGGTTAGAGTTATCTACTTTTTGATTTTTATCTTTCAATACAAACCATAATTACTAGCATTTATATGAAAGCGATAAATTGCAGAAAGTAAATTTACTACGCTATTACATATTTAGGGATGGGGTATACATATTTACAAATGGGGATTGCAAGAAATTGAACCTAATTATCTATTACAACCATATTGAATAATGTACAAGAAATGAATAAATATAATGTGCAAGGATGTAAATGGTAAAGAAATAGATTTTTGTTTGGTTTTTGAGGAAAGGGTTTGGTTTTGACTTAATTAACTAAAAGAAGTAATTAATTAAGATAAATAAAATTAAACCTAAACTAATTAAGAAAATAAATTAAGTTAGAAATCATTTTTTAGGGTTTTTTAGAAAAGGTTTTAAGTTTAATAAAAATAGTATGGAAATTAATGAATTAAAAGAAAACCTAAATTCTAAGTTAATTTTAATTAAAAAAGAAAATAACTAAACCTAAATCTAATTATTAATTTAATAAAAAAAATTAAGTTTAATCAAGAAAATATTTTTGTGTTTTTTTTAATAAAACTAATATTTATAATAATATTAATAATAATAATATTTTAAGAAAAGAAAATAAGAAAATAAAATAAAGAAATAAAGTCAGAGGGGGTGAAAATTAAATTTAGGTGTTTGTTTGTGTAAAACAATTTTTGTTTTGTTAGGCCCAATGGCCTGTTTTTGGAATCAGAAAATAAAATATAAATAACGGGCTTGCATGGTGATAAGCATACAGGGGGTATTATTAAGCAAAAAGCAAGGCCCAGTAAGGGATGGTCCAGGCGTGCATGCTGTGTGACAAAAAAGAAGAAAATGTTGGTAAAATGAAAAAATGGCAGCGCCGGGGCTTGAACCCACGCCCTTCACATAATACGCGCGCTGCTTTACCACTAGGGTGGCTATACATCCGTTAACTTAAACAAAACCATACAATTATATTACAAAATAAGTTCTAGGCCTGAACTTCATCTTCTTCCTCGCGCCAGTTTACAGAGCAAATATTGGAAATTTATAACTCAGCCATTTCTCAATCATTTTCAAAACTTCAAACACCAAACTTGTTAGAAATTTCACCACACCTCTAAATATGTAAATAACTTAAACTAATTCTCAAAGATGAGCATTAATTTCTGTTGGTACCAAATCTAACCTAATATTTTCAGAAACTTCAACTTCAAAATTCTCCCTACTCAATCAATATAAATGAAAACTATGGACATGTGCAATTTCAGGGCAATGATATCTACATTTTTACTTCAGAATGTATGCAAAAAAAATGCTTGTATCAAGATATTGTAGCTTTAAAACTTACCTCAAAAACTGGAAATCGTGAAATGAGTTTGAGTTTGTTTCAAGTGATGGTGATGATCAGGTTAGCTTCCTCAAGTTCCTAGGAAGCTAATGTAATGATTAGTTTGTGCTGAGGATGGTTGGAATGGTCTGGAGAAGTCAAGATGCAATGCCATGTTTTTGAAAATGGAGGTTGGTGAAGATGGAGTTACAGTTGGATAACAGTTATTGGGATTGTTTATGTATGATATTTAGAAGCTTTAGGAACCAAACGACCAAGAAACGCACGAGTGGATTTTGATTTTGGGATTTCTGGCCAAAATATGCAACAATGAGGTTTGTTATGAAGTTCTGACTTTGGGGTGTTTGAGGGCTTGTGCATTCGTGTGTTAGCTTTCAAATAGTGTCTATATTTATAGGCAAGATGTTTCAAGTGTTACAACAACTCAGAATTTGAATTCTCAAGTTGTGGCAACTTTACTTGTTTTTGAAACAATGTTGAAACATCTTGTTCCAAGACATGGTACATGGCTGTATAGAGTGGTTAGAACTTTAAACATGCTTGATTTTTGTTTATATGGGTTGTGTATGCAAAAAGAACAAGTGCAAGGCTCAATGTAAGTTGACTTTTCATAAAGCTTGCTTTACAAGAATGGATATGTTACTTTCTCCCCAAAATGGCAACTTGATTTGGACAAGGCTTGAAACATTTGGATAAGGGCATAATCAGTTGTGTAAACCATTAATTATGGAGTGAAAAATAAGTTTGAGGCCAGAAAAGTGAGGATTATGCAGCATGGCTATGGATTTGGTTCATGTTCATCATAAAATATGTCTTGCAAAATAAGTTTGAAACCCTAACTTCTTGCCTTCGATTCTCTTAGCTCAAGTATGGTCTTGATGAGTTCTTGGACATTTTGGAAAGATTTTAACATCCTATACAACCTTCATTTTGGATATTTTTGAAGATTCAATTTGGAACTAGGTGAAAAGTTGCCACGAAGTTAGGTCAAAATCCTGGCTAAAATACTCAAAATTTCACTTAAGTATTTTTAGTTTCATGGACATGTCTTCATAAATTCATAACTTGAAATCCAATAATTTCTAGAAAACATTCTTTCCTACAATGTTTTAGATCTCATTGAGATCTACAACTTTCATGTTGGAAGTTTTCCTTGAATCACCTTTTATCATGGTGGAAATTTGGCACAAAGTTATGAAAAAATGTTAACTTTCTAACACTTAGAAAAATTTCTAAGTCTTAGAATTTTGACTTTTTAAAGATGATTTTGACTTTTCAATTTCTTGATGAACAATTTTCATATTTTGACATGTCTTGATGAAATATGATTTTTGAAACTTGATTTTGATCAAAAAGTCAAAGTTTGACTTTTCAGTGTACAATTGATTTTTCATTAGTTGAATGGAATTCATCTGTCAATCCAATGATCTTGAGAGGTGATTTGAACTATGAAATTATGTCAAGATGGTGCATTTGAATCCTTGAGATCATGTATTAACCCAATAAGTCATTTCCTTGATCAAAAGTCAAGAACTGAGCCTTCTAAATTAAAACCCTAATTTTGACCATTTTGCCCTTTTGGTGTTCTGATCAAATTTCTTTGAGGAATTATGATCCAAACTTTATCAATTGACATGTATGAGTTCATAATGTTTATATGAATAAAAAATTATGAAGTTTGACTGCAAATTGACCACAGTTGACTTTTTATCCAATACAACTGATTTTAGGTCATCCGATCAAATGATTGAGCAATTTTGTGATCCAAGACTTGAAACTTGACATGAGCAATCTTGAGGGTTCCTAATGATCCATGAAAGTCATTTGATGCCTTAAAAGTCCAATTGTCTTTGTACAAACTCAAACCCTAATTTGAGTTGTTAGTGGTTGAGGAGATGTCTTGAGCTGATCAAACCTTGTGTAGTCTTGAATCAATGGAGATCTTATGAGAGATTTCTTGAGAAATGAGAGGGCAAATTTTGGGGTACAACAAAGAGAATACAATTACATATCCCCATATATATATGTAATGATGAAAAAAAAAGATAACAAGCATAAAACATTACCAAACATGTAATGCAATTTGTATGAATAACAATGAATGTGATTCAAGAGCAAGCTAGTTAAATTATTTTTATAGTGTCACGATTTCATAACACAATACAATGGAACTCCTGATGCTGCACACGCATGTGCCTAGCATAGTGACAAGAATATATCACTACTCAATCCAAAATGAAAATGTTTCCATAAAATATGACACAACTACAACATGAATCGTACATGCAATTAACATGGTTACATTCAACTCATGCACAAATGTAAGAAATAATAATAGAATCACATACTTTTACATACAAGAACAAACTTATACAAATGTGAACGAATTAATATATGAAGTAACTATAAGCATATACATTGAGAACACACAATGGTTATCACTCAAAAAAATTGGAAATGACATTCATGGTTTTCATCATTTGAGAATATAACAAGCATTTTTCATCAACTAAAACATGTACTAAGAAACTTCTTACTTTCAAGGAGAGAATTGGAACAATATTACTTCAATCTTGATGGAATGGAAGTTTCACTCACATGATGTAAAATACTCAACGAATTGTTAAAAAAAAGTATAAAAGTGAAAGCATCATAATAAAGGAGGCAACATTGGAGACATTAATAATCCCAATTCCATATGTTTGTTGAAAGACAGTTTGGTTGCAAACGTTTTTGTGAAAAAGTTGGAAGTTGATTTTCACTATCAAGATGCACGGACACAACATCCCCTTCTTCAACTTTATTGTGAAGGTAATTTCCCACACATGTGTTCCTTCCTTGAGTTACTTTATTAGAAGTCCGGGAGAGTAATTCAACTCCCTATAAGATTCATTTTCAAATACTCCTTGCATAAGCTTAGAGAGTTCTTTGACAAGTCGCATGTTAGTAGAATCAAATATGATGTGATGTCAAATGTGTTATGCTTGATGTTTAATGAAGCTAAACATACTTATGTACATATAAGTGTTTGTAAGAAATACATGAAAATATAATATGATGGGGTCATTTCAAGTATATAAACTAATAAGTCACTATCATTATCAATTAAGAATTATGTTGAAAATGAGTACTCATAATATATATATATATATATATATATATATATATATATATATATATATATATATATATATATATATATATATATATATATATACACACACACCAAATATGTCATGCATTTAGAGAAATAAACAAGTAAAAGAAAGAACTTACAAACAAAACGAAAGTTAAATCGATTATACCTCACCGTATAATATGACGGATGATGCACTTGCATTTCACACGGGACTCTTGAAAGAAAATTGCACCAAATGAAAAGTATGCCAAAAAGGTTTTAGAACAAATCGATCTTACCACTTTTCACCTTTATAAAGTACCCAAAGGTATAACTTGTGATGAGTACAACAATGTCATTAATTTGATAATCATTCATTTTGATTGAACTGTCATCTTTTATCACTTCCATGTTAGTTATATTTCTCCTCCTCATGTTTCACCGATTCAGGTTGATCAATTCCTTCTTCGACGTCATTGAGTATGTCTCTTGAAGATAAACATACATCATGAAATGGAATACTTTTTCCGAGTATTTTCGGATACAATATCAAAAGTAACTTACGCATCTTTTACCAATAAAACAAAACTTGTTGCTGCTTTCTAGATCACATAATCCATCATCTTGCCCCACATTCAATAGAATTAGAATATGTTCATATGTCTTGATCCACCATAAATGAGAACTCATATTCTCTTCATAGAGTCAAGACAATGTTCCTATAAAACAACAAGACAAGCTAGGTACTCAATCTTCATTAAGTCCTTGGAGGTTAGTGAAACAATTGGTTGCATTTGGGCAATACAATCATAGTGACAATTTAAATATTCACCATACCTAAAATTACCATCGTATTACATGCTCACAATTTGAGGACCTTGAACTTGACGTCCTAAGAGCTTTAGATTTTGTTCTTTACTCCTTATTCGTGTCTTTCTCTTTTTTATTCTTCTTCTCAAGCTTTTTCTCATGCTTGTCTAAGCAAATAAGTTCTTGTTCATGTTCTTCAAACTTACCAAACAATATAGTGATATCAAGTGTGGTAAGATCATTAGCTTCCTTGATCCCGGTGACCTTCGGTTTCCAATTCCTAGTAAGACATCTCACAACTTTGTTAGTATCAATTTCATTGGAAATAAGATTACCAAGTGTGTTCAAACAATTAATGAGATTTAATGAATTTTTCTTATCATTATTATTCCACAGTGCTTTCGGCTTAGATGTGACAATGACATTAACATTGTTTTGAGTAATAGTTTCACATATATCCTTGCCATATGAATTAGCATAAATGTGCCTACAAGATTTCCAATAACTATAGTTTTCATCCAAAAAAACTTTAGGGCTGTTTTGTAAATCCCTTTAGGTTCGTACGCCATTTTCTTATAAGAGTTTCGAAGCACAGAATTAAGCGGAGCTCTGATACCACTTGGTAGACTATGACACCAGATCTAGAGGGGGGTGAATAGATCCCCAAATAAAAATCACCTTTCAAAAATATTATTTAAAACTTATTTAAAAAACAATGTTGAGCGGAAGGATTTTGGCTTAGATCAACATAGTAGTTTAAACGAACCTAGTTATTGGAAACTCGGATATGCACGAGCCATATGGAATTAACATAATGATAAAATGAATCAACATAATAATATCTCAATTAGCCGTTTAATATTTAACACATTGATTTCATATTTCCAATGAAATCATATTAAAAACATAACATGACAATTTATCGAACATGTGGCGCGCAATCAAGTTTTTCATAATTTTCTTTGAGATTTGTTGATATGCAAAAGCACTCACAATCAAAGTGATTATAAGGTAATCGGAAAATCAATTTAAACTTTAATAATCAAATAAAAATTCTATACGAATCAATCGATCAAACAACACATTTAACACATTGCATATATAGGTAAATGAAAGTAAGAGATAGAACATTGCAATTTTCCTTTGAATTAAACAAGCTAAACAATTTGTCGAATACTTGGCGTGCAATAAAAGTTTCAGAATTTTTCTTTGTGTTGTGTTGATATGAAAAAGAACTTATAATCAAAAGTGATTATAAGAAACTTAACACACAATTCAAAATAAAAAACAGTTTCAGAAAATTCCTACGCATCGATAAATTACTCAATGCTATTTGATAAATCGATGTATGAAGATTAAAGAAAGTAAAGCAATAAAAGAAAAGAGACACAAGGATTTGTTTACGAAGTTCACCAATCGTCCTCGCTATGGCTACATCTCCCCCCAATTCCAAATTTTGAATTAGGATAATTTCTTACTTTGCAAAATTATAGTTACAATAGAAGTGTTCAAGAGCAATACTACAAACCGTAACCGTTTGATGTTGATTCAACCTCTTCTCTTCTTTTGGTATTTAAAAATACCAAGACTAATAGATGCAACCTATTCGCTTCTTAAGCTACTTCTTTAAAAGGATTTCAAACACCCCAAGGTTTCTTGCAAAGATTTCAAACACTCCAAGGGATTTTTCACTCGAGTAAATCCGATTGCAAACTATCAACACAAGATTACCGATTCTATCATCTAATTCTTGATATTTCCTTAAAAATATTTAAACCACTCTAAGGTTCCTTGAAAAGATTTCAAACACTCCAAGGTATTTTTCACATGGACGACCCATACCGTTCACCATACTGAAATTCTATCTTTCCGAGTTTTCATATCATGTAAAACATCTAATAGGGAAGTTGCACTCACAATGCGGGGGGGGGGGGGGGGGGGGAGTGTACCTGCAGACACTCTAATGCTTAATTCAGTTCGCGTGAAGAGGTAAGTAAGAAAGGATAAAGAATAAAATACACGACTCTTTTGTAGATGAGGGTCTTTATAGTGAGCCCCCAATGGTTGGCCAATGGTCTTTGTTATAGATTGAGTGTTCAGTCCCAGAACGCGTGACTTCCAGGATTCCCACGTGAAAGTAAGGATAATCAGTTTGTGCTCATCCTCTGATTCAACCGATCTATACTTCATAGGTAGTGGATGAGCTTTCTTGTTACAAAGAAAAGCAGTTCCGCTAGTCACGCGCGGTGTGTGGGTTCAGTTGGTGACATGTCCTCGGGTGAGGAGAACATGGGGAACATGTTCTCTACTGGACCCAATGGATTCAGCCAGCACTTTGGTCCTTCCTCAACGTAGAACTTTATTAGGCTATGCTCGACGGTGAATCAGCCACATGCCTAGTCCATAACAGGAGCGCCCCAAGTCGTTGTTCCTAGGAAGATGAGTAATGAGTTAGAGTCATCTCATGTGTCAAAGAGGAGCAAGAGATTCTGCGTGAAGTGAGCCTTCATTTAGGCCCGCGATTGTGAACTCGTGTTACCATAGACGGTGCTCACCATTGACATCTCTTGTTTGTGAGTTTGCGCATACGAGGACGATATCCTCCTCGTTATACGGGGATCATGGTCTAGAGTTTAGCTTGCGCTTGCGTTGAGAGTTTGGCTTTGCTCGCGAGTTATCATGTTGTTCGTAGATTTGCTTCAAGTTTTTCTCTAAGTTCGTGCTCGTGAGGGAATGCAAAAGTTTTTTGTTCGTGTTTGATAAAAAGTGCTCGTCGTCTTAGGATTTGAAATATTGATGGGACTTGAAGATACAAATGATTCGTCCCCTCGAGCCACGTGTCACATCTATTAAAGGTGTAATGAATGGCCTATGAATAGGGGTAATTATGAGGCAAATGACAACAGGTTTATCCAAACGGTGATACAATGGCCCAAACAGTGACACATT
The DNA here is from genome assembly GCA_948472305.1 of Vicia faba. Taxonomy (NCBI): domain Eukaryota; kingdom Viridiplantae; phylum Streptophyta; class Magnoliopsida; order Fabales; family Fabaceae; genus Vicia; species Vicia faba. The sequence goes on from OX451735.1 coordinate 402,874,850, forward strand.
TTCCCGTGCAGTGGAGCTAGCTTATAAATAGGAAGAGTGGAGAGACATTTTCAAATTTTACTTTCTTCTTCTCTATACTTTCCTCCGAGTTGCAGAGCATCACCTCCACCGTTGTTGTTACCAAACCACCATCGACCTTTGTTACTTCCCTAAATCAAGTTAGTTTTCCTTCTCTCCTGGCTTGCATGTTGATGTTAGTTCTAGAATATTAATTTTCCTTCCTTTTGTGTTTGGTTCCGGTGGGTGTTGTTGTTTGGCGGTGGTTTGGCCATTTCCAACTGTCGGCTGTTGGGGGGTTCCTATGCTAGAATCACGTTTTTTGAGTAGGAAAGTTAGTGTTTCACGTGTTATATCTTCTGATAGTCACTCCAGCATCACTGTTAGTACGGTGAATAGAACTTGTGTCTGTGAAGTTCATAAGTTTTATGATGAAGCTCTGCGTCAAGGAGGCTTTTCCATGTGAAGATTGTTCACTGAGCTTTCCTGTCGAAGGGATCCTCCTTGTGGGTTTGTTGGTGAGTTAGCTGAGAACTCTGTCCAGGAGACGGTCCTTGTGATTTACTTGCTTGTTGTTGAATAAGGACTTTGGTTATGGGAAACGTCCTCGTGCCTCTCTTCGCCCTTTCACTTGATTTTCAGTGGAATGGTGTATTTGATTTGATTGTTGAATTCACTATTATCCTCTTCTTTTCAGGTTTGAATGGCTCGTAGCTAAGAGGGTATTCACTTGGTCGACATAATCATCGATCTTGATTTAGATTGGGTTGGGCCAAAACCCCGAGGGGTACCCTCGCATTTTGCTGACTTCTTGGAGAGTGCATTTATGATGGTCGAAAAAGGAACGGACTATCTGAAGGCTCCAAAGAACTGTGCGGTTTATAAAAATAAGCGGGAGGAATGGATTTTCTCGAGTTTCCCGGGGAATTATTTTGCTATGTATGAGTATGCTTTCAAAGAGCTGGGTTTCGATTGCCATTCACCGGTCTCCAAGGGGGCATTTTTGATTGGTTGGCGTTAGCGACCTCTTAGTTACATCCGAACTCGATTGCATTTATTTGGGCCTTTGACATCGTATGCCAATATCTTGAGATCAGCGCCACCATTCCTCTGTTCTTCCGTTGTTTCATCCTTCAACGGTAAAGTTTTATGTGGAAGCACAATTGGGTGTCCCATAAGCAGCCGAAGAAGTTGTCTAAAATGTTTACAGACTCTGTTTGCACTTTTAAGGATATGTATTATACAATTAAGCTCGTGACGTGAGAAACCATCACTTCCGTGTTCGAGCGTGTGTTTGTAACGAAAGAAGATGGGAGTGTGCATCGCGAAAAGTACGAGGATAAGGTGACGAGGATTGTCTCAAGGTTCCCCATTTGCTGGTGTAGAGCCCACTTTGATGAGAGTACGGATTATTATATTACTAAGCCTAACGAGTTGAGCTGCAAGGACCAATATGGCTACGACAAGATTGTGAAGGTCGTCGATAATTTAGCTCCTTCTCGGTGGGAGACTAATAACAGAGAGGTTGTCCTTGACGAGCAGGGCCAACCCATTAATGAGGCTCGATATATCAACACTAAAGAGCTCCCCGAGTGTGATACTGTCTAGAATTCTATATTGCTTTTAGGTAGCTGTTTTTTCTTTTAACTTGTTTGTATACTTATTCTTCCTCGGTATACTAACCTATGCCCGTCATCTGTCGTAGATAAAATGATAAGCCTTCAGATCGTGTGATCAATATGGCGACGAACAAAGGAAAGAAGGGCTCTAAGAATTGGTTCGTCCAATTTATTAACCAGTCCAAGAGTGACTCTAGTCTCATTACTTCTTCTTCATAGGGGGCAACCAGTCTTCTTCTCAGACGGACACCCGACCAAGAAAAGGCAGTGCATGGAGGATGCAATGGATATAGATCTCACGTGGATGTTTGTTGCTACGGTAAAGTGGCAAGAAAATAGTAAGTTATTAATTTATCAAGTGATATTTAGGTTATATTGTATCGTGTCCAGAAAGATTGGTTATTGAATTGTCGTTCGACAAATCATTCATTAATAAGTTTCAGGATAAATGGGTTGAAAAGAAAATGTTATCAACATAAAATAAATGTAAACAAAACTAAAAACTAAGGAAGAACTTATCAAGCCTGCATTTAATCTACTCATCACATACTTAAATCTACCGACCAGTTACATTCAACCTAACAATACTCATCAATGTCACTACGTATCACTCACAACCTATGTCATTTCTAACCCAAATCGAGAGACCGACTGTATCACCAAGGAAATGATCTCTCTACCTCCTCAAAAACATAGAAGACAACCATGTAATCGCACTGATGATCTCTCAGTATAGCACAACCACACAGAGGTATTAAACTCTGATACCCAAGTAGATGTTAGCTCTAAATGTATCTCAAGAGTTCAGAAACTAACAGATAATCATCCTTGATAAGAATCTAAGCAGTATATGTCTATAACAACTCAAATCCCTAGCACAGAGCAAAAATCCAGGACAATAATCAACAAAGATTTGTAAAGAAAGTTTTATATAACTCCATGGGCGACAAATATACATAAGTTCAAAGTAAAATACATACATAACCCAACAAAATAGAAATACATAAAGAGAAGAAGAGATAAACTAAAAATCTTCCGGTTTGTCAGCTCCGGTCAATGAGAAATACACCTCCAATCACCCATAAGCAAAGCCCTAGTGTTATTATTTAAGCTAATCCATCATAAAATTGAAGTTGATGGAGTTGGGAGAACAAAAAATTGTTAGAATATAGTTTGGTTCTACATCCTTGTAAGAGTTTTGATGATAACAAACACTCAAAGAACAATTATGCTCCCTAAATAAGTATTTTATTTTGTAGGGAAGTTCTGATGTAAGAAGCACAAAAGATGAGATAAATCGTTGTTAAAACTCTGATTTGACATATATTAAGTAGAAAGCAAATATGTGTAACACCCTTATATAAAGAAGTTCTAGAGTTATAACTTCTGAGTGCTCTAAACACTGCGAACAAGAACTCTGTTATTTTGATACGTAAAGTTCTGGAAAGAATTAAAGGAGTCTCAACGGTAACATTCATCTTCTGATGAGATCTTTAGCAAGCATGTTCTAAAGAGTTACATTTTATTCATGGCTAATCAATAGTAACGGCTGAAAGAAGACAAGAATCTCTATGTTTGGAAAGTTCATTAACTACTATTTATCAACATTCCAAAAGCACTTCTCATGCATTACCTATATAAACAAGACGTGAAGAAGAAATCATTGACGATTTTGCTGTGCACTAAAAACGAGAAATATCACTACCTTCAATCCATTGCTTTTCAATTGTGTAATACATCACTTTTATGATACTGTTTTTTGTTAGAAAAGATATTTGTACACGCTTTCAAATTTAGTACTGCGTAATGCCTTGGGAAAACCGGGTTGTGGTTTAAACTCAGAAGACTTTGACAGTTGTCATTGTATCCGTGTAATCAACTTTGATTAGTGGATTAAGACCTCATTTGAGAGAGGAGAAATCACCTTGGCGGGTGGACTGGAGTAGTTTGAGTTTAAATGAACCAGGATAACACACATGTCTTTTATTTTAAGTTTTAAAAACCCCAATTCAACCCCCCCCTTTTTGTGTTTTTCCATTCTTCAATCGGTATCAGAGCACCTGGTTCTGAGTGAAAACACTTAACCATGTAAGAAAAAAGATCCAAGCAAGAAAAACATTATGGTGGGACCAAGTCAGAACATCAACAATGATTATCATGATTAGAAAGACAGAATCAACGACAAACCTCCAATATTTGATGGTGAAAACATCGATTACTGGAAAGACAAAATCGAAAGTTTCTTTCTAGCTCATGACACTGATCTCTAGGATATGGTAACTGATGGGTACATACATCCAGTTGACGAAAGAGGTCAGAAGATCGACAGAAAAAGAATGATAGATCATCAAAAGAGAGAATTCAGAAATAATCACAAATCCAGAACAATTCTCTTGAGTGTTATCTCGCACACAGAGTATGAGAAGATCACAAACAGAGAATCAATAAAACACATGTTTGACTCCTTGAGAATGATGCATGAAGTCAACATGCAAGTCAAAGAAACCAAAGCTCTTGTTCTTATTCAGAAGTATGAACTTTTCAAAATGGAAGAAGATGAAACCATTGAAACAATGTTCTCAAGATTTAAAATTCTAGTTGCTGGACTAAAAGTTCTGGATAAAGGGTACTCAATTACAGATCATGTAATGAAAATCATCAGAAGTTTACCCAAGAAATGGAGACCCATGGTCATAACACTATAACTGGCCAAAGATCTGAACAAAATATCTCTTGGAGAACTTGTCATCTCTCTAAGAAGTCACGAGATAGAACTAGAAGAAGATGAGCCCTAGAAGCAAGGTAAGTCCCTAGCCCTTAAATCTAATAAAAAATATGAACCTGGAGTTTTGCAGACAAAATAAGAAAACTATAGTGGATCGTTGTTAGAAGAATACGAATTATCTCTTCTCTCCAGAAGATTCAATCAGCTGTGGAAGCACAGGCAGAGGAAGTTCAGAACTTCCAGAAGAACAGGGAATCATTCTGAACCATCTTCTGGATACAGAAAATCAAGTAACAGAGATATTGTTTACTACGAATACAATGAGCACGGTCATTACAAAAGAGATTGTCCAAATCTTCAAAAAGAAAAACCTAAAAAGAAGTTCTTTAAAGAAAAGAAGGAAAGCCTCATGGCAACATGGGATGACTCAGAATCTTCTGAAGCTGAAACAAAATTAGAAGATGAAAGAGCCAACATAGCCTTAATGGCCAAGATATCAGATGAAACTGGATCATCTGAATCATAATCAGACTCAGAGGTAGAAGAGGTATTTTGTAACTTTTCTAGATCTCAATTAGAAGAAATTCTGTCATAAATTCTTGAAAGATATCAGCAACTTCGAGTCAAAAACAAGAACCTGGAAAAGGATTTAGTATCCGACTCTGAAGAAACTAAGAAACTTAAAACAGAAAAATATGAGCTAAAAGAGACCATTTTTAGACTTGAAAATGAAAAATTATGTTATTAAAAATAAATTACAAAAAGCTCAGAAAGAAACTGTTTCAGAAGTTGCTAGTAACTTTGATAGAATCATAAAAGAATATGATCATAGCTTTCAAAAATTTCTAGCTAAAAACATAGATAGGAGAAAGATGGCTTCAATGATCTATGAAGTTAGCAGAAATGGCAGAAAAGGGATAGGATATAAGGGTAAAGTATCTCATCCTAAGAAATTTAAGGATATGGTCATAAAATACACACCCCTTTATTCTCACTTCACCTATGGTCATACACATGACATAAAGTATACTAGTAATGCTTTTTCTGCTAAACCAAAATTCAAACAGAATTTTGGTAACTCTAACAAACAAGACCCAAAAAGATATGGGTAACTAATGACAAAATTGTCTATGTTGCAGATATTTTTAACAGCAAAATTAAAACACCAATCTTGGTACCTGGAATCTGGATGCTCTCGACACATGACGGGAAGAAAGCATATGTTCCAAAGCCTGAAGCTTAAATCTGGAGGCTATGTAGGTTTCAGAGGTAATCAAAAAGGAAAGTTTGATACAGTGGGATAACTGACTTGGTTGTTTTACATTTGATTGCAAATGTTGCGGTTAGCAAGAGTCGCCACCGACTTTTCTTTTATCCAAAAGGAAAATCTGAAAAGAACAGGAAAGACATTTAAGATGTTTTCTTGAGTTCGGGGGGTAGATTATGAAAAGAGAAGGTATTAGCATTGTTTTCATCCATGGTTTTCCATGGGCTCTTAGTTACTTACTATATTACTTGATTTTGTTTGAAAGTGTGCTTTGTGGTGTGGTTTTGAAAGTATTTTGTAAAGATGTCTTTGTTTAGGAAAACTTTGTAATGATTCTTGTTTGTAAGAATGTATACAAAGTGTTTGATCTTTTGAAAATGTTTTCAAGTCTAAAAGATGTTTTTGAAAGTGTTGGTGTTTGTTTTGAAAATATCAAGGATGTTTTTGTTTTGAAATTGAGAAAGTAACTAGGAACATTCTACCTACTCAAAATTCTTTCATGTTCATTTCTTCTTTCCTTTGACATTGTTATCTTACCATTGATTTGGTAAGTAACCCTATCTTTGGATGTAAAAGGGACAGGTGTGGGTCATCATATAACCATGATTAGCAATGTTGTAAGACATCTTAGCTTTTTCTTTAGGGTCTAAGATCATTTTGGAAGGCAACATGGATAGCATCATCGAGGGACTATGATCTTGTATTTTGCTTGTTTTTTTTTGCTAATATACCTCACATGTATAATATGACCATTTTTGTAAGGAAACCAAGTGGATTTACCCTAGGGGTGTTTGTGTGCAAGTGTATTGATTTACATGCTTGATTTGTCTTGATTAGGATTTTCTATTTGTTGGTTTTAATCTTTCCATACAAAACCCTAATTACTAGCATTTGTATATAAAGCATTTGAATTGCGGAAAATAAAAGTACTAAGTTATTACATGATTTAGGGGAGGGGGTGTTCAAATTACAAATGGGGAATTGCAAGAAATTAAATCTAAATAATTATTACAACCATATTGAACTTGAATAAATGTACAAAATTGAATAAATAAAAATGCAAGAATGTAAATGTAAAATGAAATGTGATTTTTTTGTTTGTTTTTTTCATTAAAAGGATTTTTTAACTTAATTAATTAAAATGAAATAATTAACTAAAAATAAGAAAATTAAGATTTTAATTAATAAAAGAAAAACATTTTTTTAGGTTTTTACGTGAATTTAATTAAATTAGTAAATAAAAATAATTAAATAAAAGATCCTAAATTCTAAATTGATTTTAATTTACAAGAAAAATAATAATTAAAATTTATTATCTAAGTACTAAAAAAGGGAAATTAATTAAAGAAAATGTTTTTTTGTTCTTTTATTTTTATGAAAAAAATAAATTAAATAAATATAAATAATAAAATATAAATATTTTTGGATTTTTTATTAATGAAAATAATAATAATAATAATAATAATAATAATAATAATAATAATAATAATAATAATAATAATAATAATAATAATAATAATAATAATAATAGATGAAATAACTTTTGCTCACAACCCCTCTTTGAATCACTTTTGCAAAATCCAAATGGAACTATGTGAAACTTGGGTCAGAAGTTAGGTCAAAATCCTGACAAAAAATGTTCAAAATTTCACTAAGTGTTTTGTTTCATGACTATGATTTCATGGATTAATAACTTGAGATCCAAGCATTTCTAGGAGAAGTTGTGTAAAGCAATATTGTAGATCTCATGGAGATCTACAACTTTCATGTTGAAAGTTTCTTTTGAATCATCATGCATCATGTGAAAAATTGGCTCAAAGTTGTGGAAAATTATGAAGTTTTCAACACTTAGAAAATTTTCTAAGTTTGAAAACTTTGACTTTTCAAAATGAAATCTTGACTTTTTGATTTCTGGATGAACAAGTTTCATATTTTGAAAAGTTTTGATTAATTGTGATCTTTGACACTTGATTTTGACCAAATAGTCAAAGTTTGACTTTTTAGTATACAGTTGACTTTAGATCAATTGACTGAAAATCAACTATCAATCAAATTGATCTCGTGCAATGTTTTGAGTCATGCCATTAGGTTAAAATGATGCAATTGAACTCTTGAAATCATGCCTCAAACCAATTAACCCATTTCTAGGTCAAAAATCAGAAATTGCCCTTTCTTAGTCAAAACCCTAATTTTGACCATTTTTCCCTTTTGATGATTTGATCAAATTTCTTGAGGAATTGTGGTCCAAACTTGATCAAATGATACATATGAGTTTATAATGTTGACGTGGATAAAAAATTATGAAGTTTGACTGTAAATTGGCCACAATTGACTTTTTCCCCAATACAGTTGATTTTTAAGTCAACTACTCAATTGATTGAGCAAAAATGTGACCCAAGGCTTGAAACTTGACATAAGTAATCTTGGGGGTCCATAATGATCCATGAAAGTCATATGAGGAATTGAAAGTTCAATTATCCTTGTGCAATCTCAAACCCTAATTTCAGTCATCAGTGTCTTGAGCTGATCAATCCTTGTGCAGTCTTGAACCCAAGGAGATCTTGTGAAAAAAATATTTGATAAATGAGAGGGAAAATTTTGGGGTACAACATCTGCCCTTGTTCAATCTTCTTAAACCTGAAGGGTTAGATTGGCGGATCCGCCATTCGTGACTTGAAGGTAGAAGATGATTGGACACTAGAGTGCCCAAAAATTTGCACTCGAAGATAAAATGGGAATGGGCTTATAGATTCCATCCAAAGGTGACTGTTGATAGAGAGTGGACTAAGTATGAACTTGATTTCAACCGGAAAATAATCAGAATAAATCTTTGGAGCGATTTATCTAAATCAGGAGAAGTCTTGTATGTTGTTTGATTAGAAAGAATTAGAATAAATCGTTGAGAGATTTATCTGAACCCAAAGTATTATTTTTGGGAAGTATCAGGATGAACCGTTGAGGGGTTTAAACTAAACCAAAATGGATCTTGAACATTCTTTAACTGGAAAGAATCAGAGTAAATCTTTGAGTGATTTATCTGAACCAGAGAAAGTGTCTGCGGGAAAGAATCAGAATAAATCGCTGGGCGATTTATCTGAACCTAAAAGGTTCCTTTGGAAAGTATCAGGATAAAATGTTAATGGGTTTAAACTGAACGAAAAGAGGTCTTGAATATTCTTTAACTGGAAATAATCAAAGTAAATCTTTGAGTGATTTATCTGAACTAGAGAAAGTGTCTGCAGGAAAGAATCAGAATAAATCGCTGGGAGATTTATCTGAACCCGAAAGGTTCCTTTGGAAAGTATCAGGATAAACTGTTGAGGAGTTTAAACTAAACCAAAAGAGGTCTTGAATATTCTTTAACTGGAAAGAATCAGAGTATATCTTTGAGTGATTTATCTGAACCAGAGAAAGTGTCTACGGGAAAGAATCAGAATAAATCATTGAGAGATTTATCTGAACCGACAGGGGTCTGGAGAAGAATCAGAACAAATCATTGAGAGATTTATCTGAACCAGAGAAGACAGCTGCAGGAAAAGAATCAGAATAAATTGTTAAGATATCTAAATTGGACCGGCAGGAGTCTGAAAGAAACATCTGTTGTATAGACGGTTGACCAATCCTTTCTCGGGAATTAATATGTAATCGACTTGTTGAAAATTCAATGATAATTTCTTGTTGATTGATCTTTTCTGAAAAAGATGAAAGGTTAGTTGTATGCAATGTCATGATGTATGAAATGCATGGTGTAATGATGTTCTCAAAATAAATGAGATTGTGCCGTATGTATTTGTGCTGTCAATGTTATGACGTATGGATGCGATGTATGGGCATGTAAGCTATTCTACTGTAATGCTGTTGGATTAGGGAAAATAAATCCCTAACTGCTGCTGGGGATGTGGAGTGTAAGTCTTCATGTTTTGAAGTGATGATGAGTTGATGAGCTTCTATTTGTTAGAGAAATAAACTCTGTTGTAAGGGAAACACCGTGTATTGCTTGTGAAATACTGTTGGGGAATCTTGAGAATTTGGGAGACTTTTACTGGGGAGTGATAAACTGGGAGTTTTATTCTGCCGGGGATGTGAGAGAGCTTGATATCATTAAGCTGTACATTGTGGGGTATTTTATGGAATAGTCTAAAGACATTATCCTATTTCTTAAATCCATTAGTGATCATTTTTCCATTTTTATGTTCCTTTCTTTGTTCATTTGTAAACAGTAGTTACATTCAAATGCATATGTTCAAAAATAAATCATTGGACGTTTTTGTAAACAAAACACAGAAATAAGAAAAATAGACAGTTTTGCACTTTTAAAGGAATATTTTTGTATTAACTTTGAATAAGTATTTTTGTACAATGAGACGATCATTCTAGTAAGAGAATGTCATCGTAAAAAATGAAAATTGATACAAAGAACAAATAGCTATGTGAAATAATCCCATGGGGTTCCCACTCTACTATAGCCTTCGTGTCTTTGAGCGTCTTGTCCCCTTGCTGCCTTGTCCGAAGTTGATTAGACTGATTAGGACCGTTGAGTTTGTCAGCCGATGCTAAAGGTTGTCTATAAGGGGATCCAACGGGACATAATCATAAGCTTTAATTCCCTAACTTTTTCCTGGACCGCCATTTCGGGTTTTCAGTCCACCGGGATACCCTTTTTTGCCCAAGTCGCCCTTTCGGGTTTTCAACTTGCCGGGTGTACAATTTTTTTTGGTTTTATCCCTAATTTTTTCCCGAACCTTTTTGGTTCACCGGGATTCCCTTGTTTTTCCTAGGTGTGTCAACCTAGCAGGTCTCTTATGCGTAGTATCTTTTGACTATGTCCGCGTTCACAGGGTGCGACATGTCGTCACCATCCATAGTGGTTAAGATCATTGCTCCACCAGAGAATATGCTTTTGATAACAAATGATCCTTCATATGTAGGAGTCCATTTGTCCCTGGGATCACCTTGTGGTAATATGATACGCTTCATTACCAAGTCACCAACCTGATATACCTGACGCCTGACCTTTTTGTTAAAGGCTTTGATCATGCATTTTTGGTACATCTGGCCATGACAAACAACCGTAAGCCTCTTCTCATCAATTAGGTTTAACTGGTCAAGTCGAGTTTGGATCCAATCGTCTTCACTCAGCCCTGTATCCTTTATGATTCTTAGAGAAGGTGTTTGGACCTCAATTGGTAAGATAATTTCCATGTCGTATACCAAGGAGAAGGGAGTTGCCTCTGTTGATGTGCGTGCCGTGGTACGGTAACCGTGGAGAGATAATGGTAGCATCTCATGCCAGTCCTTATAGGTTACTGTCATTTTTTGTATGATCTTTTTGATGTTCTTATTTGCGGCTTCGACAACACCATTCATCTTTGGCCGGTAAGGAGAAGAATTGTGTTGCTGGATCTTGAATTGCATGCACAGTGCGGTGATCATAGTATTGTTGAGATTCATACCATTTTCTGTGATGATTCTCTCTGGGATGCCGTATCGACAAATGAGATTCTGTTTGATGAAACGGGCCACAACATTCTTGGTAACGGAAGTGAAAGAAGCTGCCTCAACCCACTTCGTGAAATAGTCAATGGCCACCAAGATGAAGCGGTCAGGACATCGCAAATGGCCAGGGAGCAGTCAGGACATTTAGAGGGACTGAAGGCACATGCACTTTGTCAGCGTAGTTCTGACACTTGTGACAGGTCCGTGAATTCTAATAGCAATCTTCTTCCATGGTAGACCAGTAGTACCCTGCCCGTAGGATTTTCTTAGCCATCGTATGCCCACTGGAATGGGTGCCAAAAGTTCCTTCATGTAGATCAACCATGATTTTTTATGCCTCAGCCTAGTCTATGCAATGAAGCAAAATAGAGTCATGGTTGCGTTTGTAGAGGATTCCATTACTGATGAAGAACTTAGTAGAGAATCTCCTTAAGAACTTCTTATCATTAACTAAAGCTCCTTTCAGATAATCTTGAGCCTCGAGATACCTCTTGGCTTCATGGAACCAAGGTTTGTCCACTACTTCTTCAGTATTGATCTCGTGACAGTAAGCTGGTTCATCAATCCGTTCAATGGTGATCCGGGGAGCCTCGTTACCCCACTTGAATTTAAACATGGATGACATTGTGGCTAGCGCGTCTGTTAGTTGATTTTCCTCTCGTGGAAAATGCTCAAAGGTAATTTCCTCTAAATATGGGATTAATGTCAACACATGTTCTTTGTAGGGGATGAGTTTAGGGTGTTTCGTGCCCCACTCTCCTTTGATATGACTGATGACCAAGGTTGGATCTCCAAATACGCTTAAGGACTTAATTCCTAAACCTATGGCAGCTTTGAGACAAAAAATACACGCTTCGTACTCTACCATATTATTTGTACAATTGAAGCAATGTCTTGCGATGAAGGGGGTATGTAATCCTTCAGGGGATATGAGTACATCATCTATGCCATTGTCAAGCACGTTGGAGGCTCCGTCAAAAACCAGGGTCCATTGGGATCCTTGTTCAGGTCCGTCATATGGTCTGAGTTCCTCATAGTTGTTTACCATCATGATGTCTTCATCTGGGAATTCGAACTTCATGGACTGATAGTCATCCACAACTTGATGAGCAAGGTGATCGGCTAGTACACTGCCCTTTATTTCTTTTTGGGTAGTGTACTGAATGTCGTATTCAGTCAGGATCATCTGCCATCTTGCTATTCTCCCAGAGAGGGTAGGCTTCTCGAATATGTATTTTATTGGATCCATCTTGGATATCAATAAGGTAGTATGGGTCAGCATATACTGTCTTAGCCAGCGAGCAGCCCATGCCAGAGCGCAGCAAGTTTTCTCGAGCAGTGAATATCTTGTTTCACAGTCGGTAAACGTTTTAATCAGGTAATAAATAATATGCTCTTTTCGGCCAGACTCGTCATGCTGCCCCAACACATACCCCATTGAATTTTCCAAGACAATTAGATACATGATCAAGGGTCTTCCCTCGACTGGAGGCATCAAAATGGGAGGCTCTTGTAGGTACTCTTTGATCTTGTCGAAGGCAGCTTGGCATTCATCATTCCATTTGACTACTTGATATTTCTTCAGTAATTTGAAGATTGGTTCACAAGTAGAAGTTAAGTGAGAAATGAATCTGGCGATGTAGTTAAGCTGTCCTAAGAATCCTCTGACTTCCTTCTTAGTACGAGGAGCAGGCATTTCTTTTATTGCTTTCACCTTGGCAGGGTCCACTTCGATACCTTTGCCGCTGACGAAAAAGCCTAGGAGTTTACCAGACCTCACCACAAATGTGCATTTATTCAGGTTCAACCTTAGCTTGTATTTCTTTAGTCTCTCAAATAGTTTCTGCAAAGGGGAAAGATGTTCCTCTTCAGTTTGAGATCTGGCTATCATGTCGTCCACGTAGACCTCTATTTCGTGATGTATCATGTCGTGAAATAAAGCTACCATGGCATGTTGATAGGTTTCCCCAGCATTCTTCAACCCGAATGGCATAACCTTGTAATAGAAAGTGCCCCACTGTGTGACGAAGGTCGTTTTCTCCATGTCCTCAGGTGCCATTTTGATCTGGTTGTAGCCTGAGAAACCATCCATGAATGAGAACACTTTATGATGTGCGGTATTGTTAACCAGAATATCAATGTGGGGAAGTGGGAAATCATCCTTAGGGCTTGCCCTATTCAAATCTATGTAGTCCACGCACATGCGTACTTTTCCGTCCTTTTTAGGAACTGGAACAACATTGGCGACCCATTGTGGATAGGAGGTAATGGCTAAGAATCCGGCGTTGAATTGTTTCATGACTTCAGCCTTGATCTTTTCTGACATGTCTGGCCGCATGCGACAGACTTTCTGTTTTACCGGAGAGCAGTCTTCTTTTGTCGGTAGACGATGGACCACGATATCAGCATCAAGTCCTGGAATGTCCTTGTATGACCAGGAAAAGAACTCAACATAATCATATAGCAACCGAGTTAGACACTTCTTGACACTGGGTTCTAGATTGGCACCCACCTTGACTTCTTTCTTGTCCTCTTCGGTACCAAGGTTAACTTTGTCCACTGGTTCTTCGTGGGGTTGTATGGTCCTTTCTTCTTGTTGTAGTAACCTGGTGTTTACCTTGGGTTTTGGTAAACAACCGCTGATCCTCCAAATGGTTACTTATTTGGTTACTCGCAGGATCGATCAGATTGATCCTATGGACATAGGTTGATTTTGAAGTTTGATTAAAGTGGATAAGGCTTTAAGTAAAATGTTTCAAGTAAATTGCATAAAGGAAAGGCTTGGTAAAATAAACAAGGCTTTAAAGTAAAGGTTCGACAGGAATTTAAAAGGGAAAAGCATGTAAAATACTGGAAAAGTAAATGACTTTTAATTGATAAAATTGGTGTTTCACACATACATTTCTCAACAATTCTTTCGCTCACACTGGGTACTTGAATCTAAATGAGTGACTATGTATCTATTTGTGAACACACGCGAGAAACTACACGTCTACTCCTATTTATACTAAAACATTCCAAGTAACCGTCGGGCAGTTACACTGCTTCGAGATTAAGCCACTTGGCACGTCCTCCATGCTCGACACTCCAGATCCTTGCACGTTTGCACGTAGTAACTGCTGGAAACCGTTTTCCCTCCAAAGCTTTGAATTTCAAACTACTCCACTCTGGACCGTCGAACACTTTCATCAAGAGACGTCTTCGACGAAAACTCCTTCGACGTCGAAGGCAATCAGCCTTCTTCCTTGGAAGAAATCTTCTAAGTATTTTGCCATCTTTCGACGGGCACTTCGACAGGCTTAGCCAGTCGAAAGCATCTTTCAGCTTTTAATGGCTGCCATCAATCAAAACAAAGGTGTCGAATTTAGGAGCCAACAAATTGCCCCCCAAGAATGCCTTATTTCGACTCTGAAAGAAAAAGGCATTCTTTGAAAACGCCATTCGACACCTGTTTTTCCACGCTTAGTCACAAGTTAACTTGTGCACTTTTTGTTGCTTTTTACCAACTATTGGCAATCCCAAGAAACCATCATTGATTTGATCCTAGGACGTCACCTTCAGTACGGCGTGCAGAACCAAACATCACTTCAGAATTTGTCATTATGACAAATCCCAAAAACGAGGACGCACACTGCGTCTCTCTGTTTCTGCAGAAACGGCCAAAACAACAGGATGCTGCCACGCGTCCCACTAATTCCTGCAGCATTAAATGACATTTAATGTCCTCGTTATTGGGAATTTCTCCCACTACTATAAATAGTAGTGAATATCCCATTGTGGGACTTTTCACGCAAACTAGCCCTCAAACTCCCTTACTTTCATACAAACTTGCTCTCTTTGCAGAAAAAAGAAAAAAACTCTTCCTTTTCCACTTCATCTTCATCCTCAACAATGGCCTCTGCTTCCACTGCCCCCAAGACTAACGCACCAACTGAACAACTTGTTAAACCCAAGGTCTTTGTTACTGCTCCGGTAGTGAACTCTACAGGGAAACGAAGGGTCCCTGAACCTTCTGACATCTCCGTTCGCGATGCTTACTCGCGTCACTTGATGATCCCGGTTGGATACTCCAACCAGATCTTCGCAATGTCTGGACCCATGAACCCAAGCATCTCTGAAGCTCTGAAGATCAAGAGCTATTTCCCCATCGTCGAGAAACTCAAGCCAGTAGCCTGCGCCAAGAAGGATGCAGAAGACAACGAAGACCCTACACACGAGAAGATCGACCTCCGTTTCTTCAACAGAAGTGTTAGGGTCTTCAGGTCTTGCCCTAATCTGACCTCTGACTATGTTGCTTGGCTAACAAAGTTGGAGAAACATCAAACTCCAGTCTGGAAGGAAATGAGAATCTTTGACCTAGTAATGCTGTCGAAGACAGGCTTAAACTACTCCCCAGAGATGCTTATAGCTTCGCTGTTGTTCTGGGATAACTCTCACTTCACCTTTCACCTTCCATGTGGGATGTTAACCCCCACACTCTTCGACGTAGCGGCCATTACTGGCCTTCGACCAACCGGAGATTATTTCGACCCGGAGGAGATGTCGGAGGACCAAATTGGCTTCTCTGAGACTAAGCCAACATACACCACCTTTATCAACCATTATCACGACAGGTCGACGGATACAGTGTCGGATGTCGAACACATAGCGTTTCTAGCCTTATGGCTAACTCGCTTTGTGTTTTGCTCGAAATCTCTACAAGTGACCAAAAAGATGGTCACTCTTGCCACCCAACTGCATCACCGCCAAAACATCTGTTTGGCAGAACTAATTCTGGCCAGTCTTTATGACTCAATCAGCAATGGGGTTACTCTCTTGAAACATGTCGAAGATAGGAACAGTTTGCTACTCGCTGGGCCTTTCTGGCTACTTCAACTGTGGCTCAACGCCACTTTCGAATCTTTCTTACCCAAGAAGATTCAGATAAATGAACAAGCCCCAGCGATAGCTAATAGACGTATCGAAGGAATTAGGCTGGCTCTACTGACACCTGTGGAAGATGGGCTGGAGTTCCAACAAACCTTCACTAACTTCGTTCTGATGTTCGCTCGAAGGAAGGAATTTGTTTCAACTATGGCTCCATTTGCTCAACGGAAAGTGGGGCCAGCATGGTTCACAAGGCCACACCCAAAGGAGTCGAGTGGTCCCAACGTCGATGAGCACACTGTACTTTGGGAGGCGTTCCTGACACCCAGGATCATGCCTCTTCGATTTAAGAGTTCTAAGACTCATTTGAGTCTGCTTGCCTATCAACCCAATCTGGTATCTCGCCAGTTTGGTATCATCCAAACCCTGCCTTCTCCCATTTTCCAAAGAGAGAAGTCAATGTTGTACTTCTGCAACGATTATACAGAAGACGCTGCTACCAAGCATATCGGAAGGTATGCTGGTCGAACAATCCTCTCGCTGTTCAACTACCAGCTTAACTTCCTTTGCTCACCATCTTTTGAAGAGTGGTGGAGAAGCTATTATGCTGAGTACTTCTTCGACGAGAAGGACTTCATAGCAGAGTTGCAGAAGTCTTTTGTCCTTGTGTTGGACAAAGTAAAGAAATGTAAGTTCATGCTCTCACATTACTTTTTATCTTTCTCTTCGACTGTTAGCCTGTTAACTTTCCTTTTCGCTTTCAGTTGTTCGAAAACCCCTAGCCAAGAAAGCTACAGAAGGCCCACAAGGAAGAGTCCCTTCGACAAAACCTCCACCGCCGGCGAAGACTATAGCGCCAGCGAAGACAACGGGCAACCAACAGGGGGAAGGCTCTTCGAGGAGGCCTCCTGCATCGGTAACCAGATTTTCTTCATTTTCATTCTGGCTTTCGATTTTTTTATTTTCGACGTGATTATTCAATCGAATTCCTATTGGTTTTCTAGGCCCCTTCGCCCAAGAAAAGGGCAGCATTGGTGATCGAATCGGGAAGTGATGACGACAGTGATTCCCCTCCTACTCCCTTAAAGAGGCGAAAGTTAACGAAGGACGCTTCTGTTCCTACTCCTGCTCCTGAAGGTCGAACCGTCAGAATAAAGGTCGGTGTGAGAAAGCCTAGGCCACCTGCAGTGGTCATCGAGGAACCAACTGAGGAGGAACTGAACGCTCTTGTTACCAAGCCTGTCGAAAGTGACAATTCCAGCCCTGGGGCTGAAGTTAATCCACAGGTAATCTATTGGACCCTTCTTATAACTTAGGCATAGATACCAGTATTCGATTATGTCTCTTTCGACATCTGAAAGATTTGTCTTCTTTCTCTTCTTCAGGACACCACTGAAAGTTCTCCACCAAGGACTTCAGAAACTCTAGAATCTGCTGAACTCAGCAGGCCTCAGGAGAAAAATTTGGACCATGACGAAGCCCACACTGAGAATGAGGCCAATGCTGAAACAGTGGAGAAGACAACTGAAGAACCTATGGCGGAGGAAACACAGCCAGAAACGGTTCCTGTGGTGGACTTGTTGTCAGAAGAGAATCCTGAAGGAAGAGACCAAGGCAATGGCGAAGAGAATCAAGATGCTGTTGACGAAGAGCATCAAGGTGGTACTGGCGAAGAACACCAGGGTGACGCTAGCGAAGAGCCACAAAATGACGCTGGCGAAGGACCCCAAGGTGATGTTAACGAAGAACCACAAGTCGACGCTAGTACCGCCTCAGTCCAAGTCGAAGAGCAACCAAACGAGGCACTCAACATTCAACCGCCTCAAGCCCAAGATAATACTGTGGCAAGGGTCACCTCCTCAAAGCACAGGTCAAAAGAGGACTTGGAAATCTTGAAACAAACTGACCCTGTCAGCTACCTCAATGCAATCATCGAGAGTAAGAGTTCTTCTGACACTAGTCAGGAAATTCCTACTCTGTCGGGGAAATCTACTGAAACTTCTCCTCTTGATGATGCGTTGGCGAAGGTTAAGGCCCAGTTCTTCAAGAGAGACTTAATGAAGGCTTTAGAGGGGGACCCCACTGCTCCATCATGCTTAAAAGAGGTTTTGAATGCTGTTGACTTCGATGCTGTAGCCCCAGAAATCTCAGACTTAATCATGGAATTACATTCTATGATTGATCAAGTCTCAGCGGATTACAGGCGCCAACGAACTTTTAACAGTCAGCTCGAAACGCTGCATGGCAAGAGCTTATCTGCGTGGACTGCTGTCTCAAGTTCGACCTCTCGAATTGCCGAGTTGTCGAAACAGAAAGCGTCTGCACAGGAAAGGGTCGACGCTATTGAGCGAGAGAATGTCTCCTTCCGAGCACAAATTGCAGAGATAGAGGCGAAGATAAACGCCAACACTGTACTCCAGGAGGAAATTCTTTCGACCATCCCAGATGCTGAGAGCCAGACTGAGATCAAGCAAGGCCTGGAATTCGCTGAGAGGGCTCAAAGCCTCGACGCTCAAATTGCCAAACTGGTGCAAGAAAAATCTTGGTGCAAAAAGAGGTTGGATCTGCAGTATGCCAAGTATCTTCGACTCAAGAATTCTCTTACTTTTTGATTGATTCTCTTTTGTAACCATCTTCTGTAATCGCTTTCGACAACAATTGCCATTTTGGCTGAAATTAATAAAAATTTCCATTTTGGCATTTTTATGGTTAATTTAGCTTGTTCTTTTATTATTTTATTTTTATCTCTTGAAGTATAGGCTTATATTTTTTCAAATATTTACCATTTACTCTCAAGAGCCTTTTATCACCACTTATCTCTTCGACTTCATAGGCTCCACCAGAAAAAGTTTGGATAACTCTGAAGGGTCCTTCCCATTTGGGTGACCATTTCCCCATGCTTCGATCCCGTCGATCCATGGGAAGAATTACCTTCCAAACTAAATCTTCAGGCAAAAATACCTTAGGTTTTACCTTTCTATTATAAGAGTCTTCTACTCTTTTCTTCTGAAGCCTGAGTAAGTCGAGAGCGTGTAATCTCTCTTCGTCTAAATCCACCAGTTCATCTAACATCATATTCCAATAAACCTCAGAAGGAATATCATAATGCCTCTGAACTCTTGCAGATTGAAGACAAATTTCTGCTGGCAATACTGCATCATGGCCAAAAGTTAGCCTATATGGTGTTGTACCAGTGGCTTCTTTTGGGGACGTTCGACAAGCCCATAAAATCTGGTCTAACGTCTTATGCCAATTCTTTGGTTTCTTCCCAACATGTTTCTTTATCAAGCCAATCACCACTTTGTTAGCTGCTTCGACTTGACCATTCGCCTGTGCATAGTAAGGCGTGGATGTTAGGAGTTTGAAACCTGTTTCCTGAGCAAATTCCTGCATCTTTCGACCAGTGAAAACTGAACCTTGGTCAGTTGTTATTGTCTCAGGGATTCCATACCTAAATATAATGTTCTTTTGAATGAATTCAATGACATTTTCTTGGTCTACATTGACTAAAGGGACAGCTTCGATCCACTTAGTAAAATAATCAATGCCTACCAATATGTATTTCTGACTCTTTGATGATGCTGGTCGAATCTCTCCAATAAGATCCAACGCCCATCCTCGAAAGGGCCAAGGCTTCACTATCGAGTGAAGTTCGCTTGCTGGTACATGCTGGATGCCTGTATGAACTTGACACTCTTGGCAACCTTTGGCGAACTCAACACAATCTTTCAACATAGTGGGCCAATATAGTCCTTGTCGAAACAACAACCATTTCATCTTATGGCCTGCTTGGTGAGCCCCACATGCCCCAGCATGTGTAGTCGAAAGGGCTATGTATGCTTCCGTTTCACTTAAACATTTCAGCAACACCCCTTCAGGCGTCTTCTTGAATAACTCATTACCCATGAGTACAAAACTCAACGCCCTGTATTTTGTTTTTCGTTCTGTCGGAGCTCCTGGATTTTGAAGATAGTCCACAATGGGTTTCCTCCAATCTTGCTCTGACAAATTATCAATGAACGAAATCTCGAAGTTTGAGTGATCAGCATAACCTAACCTCGTCGATTCCAAGTCTGATGGTGATAAACGAGTTGCTTTTATCTTCTCTCGAACTTCGATTGCTCTTTGTAGTTTCGTTTTTGAAATCTTATACCCAGATGCAATTTGTGCCAAGTCATTGGCTATTTGATTTTCGACTCTAGGTATGTGTCGAATATTGACACTTTCAAATTGTTTCAATAAACGATTTGCTATCACAAAGTACATAATGAGATTCTCTCTTATGCATTTATATTCCTTTGTGACTTGCTTGATGACTAACTCTGAGTCTCCCATTATTTCGACTCGAGTTGCCCCCAATTCCAACAATATTTCAAGGCCAGTAATTAGAGCTTCATACTCAGCCTCATTGTTCGAACAAGAACCTTCGATTTGGTACTTGAATGTTGTTGGAATTTTATCTGGAGAAATAATCAAGACTCCTACTCCTGTTCCATTTTTATGGCTGGAACCATCGAAGTAGAATTTCCAAGGTTCTATCTCCACATAATTAATATCCTCGACTTGAATTGAGTGGTCGACTATGAAGTCTGCAACCACTTGTCCTTTTACTGCCTTAAGAGGCATAAAGGTCAAGGAGTATTCAGTCAATGCTAATGCCCACTTGCCAATTCGACTATGCAAGATAGGTTTCGACAACATATATTTGAAAACATCAAAATGAGACGAAACATAAACATCAACTGGTTTTATATATTGCTTGAGTTTTGTACAAGAGAAATACAGACATAGACACAATTTTTCAACTTCGCTATATCTAGTTTCTGCATCATTCAAAACTCGACTGAGATAATAAATGGGTCTTTCGACTCCATTCTCATCCTCTTGGGCTAACATACTTCCCAGAGTTTTGTCAGATGCAGCTATGTACAATCTCATACTCCTATTACTACAAGGAGGCACCAAAATAGGTGGCTTAGTGAGGTACCCTTTGATTTTGTCGAAGGCTTCTTACTGCTCTTGCCCCCATTCGAACCCCTCTTTATTCAGTCGAAGTAAGGGTGAAAAGGCCTGAGCTTTCCCACTTAGATTAGATATAAACCTTCTCAAGAAATTTATCTTGCCTAAGAGAGATTGCAATTCCTTCTTATTCGATGGCGCTTTCGCTTCCAGAATTGCCTTCGTCTTGTTCTGGTTGATTTCGATTCCTTTTTTGTGGACGACGAAGCCCAAGAAATCTCCAGCTTTCACACAGAACGCACACTTCAAAGGGTTCATCTTCAGACCATGTTCTCTCATTCTTTCGAATGATTGTCGAAGGTGGTCAATGTGACTCTTCCTGGAAACAGATTTTATAACAATATCATCAATATAAACTTGCATAAAAGTGTTAATAAAATCATGGAAGATAGTATTCATTGCTCGCTGGTACGTTGCCCCAGCGTTCTTTAGGCCAAAAGGCATCACTACCCATTCGTAAGTGCCTAAGGCCCCAGGGCATCGAAAGGCTGTTTTCGACACATCCTCTTCAGCAATGAATATTTGATTATATCCTGAATAACCATCGAGCATACTCAGGTATTCGTAGCCAGCGGCAGAATCGACTAGCATTTCCGCCACAGGCATTGGATATTCATCTTTGGGGGTGGCAGCATTCAAATCTCTGAAATCTATGCACACCCTTAATGTGCCATTTTTCTTAATTACTGGCACAATATTTGCAATCCATTCGACATACCTTGTAACACGGATGAATTTGCATTTCAGAAGTCTTTCGACCTCCGTTTTGATCTTCGACAATATTTCTGGAGCGAAGCGTCTTGGATTTTGCTTGATTGGCTTCTTTCCAGGTTTGATTGGCAACTGAAGTTCTACCAATCCTCTGTCGAGACCAGGCATTTCGTCATAATCCCATGCAAAACAGTCTTTAAACTCTTTCAACAATTGGATTACTTCCAACCTAAGTTCTGGATCAATTTTGGCGCTGATGTAAGTTGGCCTATTCTCTGATCCTTCGCCCAAGTTGATTTCTTCTAAAGGGTCTTGTGCTAACATCTTAATGTTGTTCGCCAAGGGATCCTTTTCGAAGCCCAAAGGCTCATCGTCATAGATGGCGTCGAACCTCTGTTCCTGCATTTCATCTGGCATGATATCAGGAGGTTTTGGATCGAAATCCTTTCCTGGGCCAACAGCAGATAATGGTTGATCATTGGCCTGAGTGGCCATGTACTTTACTTCGGCTTCGAGAGCCGTTATCATCTTGGTTTCGGCTACATAAGCCGAAATTCGCTTCAGAGATTGTGACTCAGTCATTATCACTGAATTCACTTCCCCAACCAGTTGGTTGGATATCAGTTAGCCCACTGAAGTCTATGTGGGACAAGTCTTCTCTGTCCCATTGGAAACCATGCTCAGGATGCAGGTATAGGGAACAAAAGGTGTTTGGCGCTGGCGCCATGTCGAAGTCAGGAGTTGGACATGGCCCTATGTGAGCCAAGTTTTTGTCGAAATCAGTTACACCCAAGTGATTCACTTCGCCAAGGTAGTAACTCTGATCTGCCTCTATGTTTTCGACCATCCCATCTGGACGCCATAGAAGCAGCCTTTGATGCATCGATGAAGGCACAGCACCTACACCATGAATCCACTCACGGCCTAACAAAAGGTTGTAGTTAGGTTTGGCCGATATGACCATGAACATTGTTGGTCGAAGGATCGACCCAACTTTTATGTCGAGCTGGATCACTCCCATGGTGGTCCCAATGCCTCCCTCATAGTTGGACAGGACCATATTGTGAGGTTTGATTTCTTCATCCCTTTTGCCAATCTTCCTTAGCATAGAATGAGGGATAATATTGATAGTGGCCCCACAGTCGACCAATATTTTGTTCACAGTGGTCTCTTCGAGCTTAGCCCTTATGAACAAAGGTTTGAGGTGATTCTTCATCGCCTCTGTAGGTGGCTCGAAGAAGCCATTTTGTTCCTCTGTAGTGCCATTGTCCATGACAAAATAGCACACTGGCCTGTGTTTGGCCATTTCTTGTTCCACCTCCCAGTCACTGGCTTCGACTTCTACTTGTCGATTGAATTCCCTAGGCAGTACTGAAACAATGTTCACCATTATATCCAAAGTATCGTCGGACTCAGCATCATCTTCGTCTTCGACTTCGCTCTGGTTAGGCCAAACTAGCCTGTTGGTAACTGGTTCTCTCTCAAGAGGCTTTCTTTGTTTCCTTTGAGGCACATTCGAACTAGTTTCTGCCTTAGGTTCGTTGGCAGCCTCCCTCTCAGCTTTTCGCCTTCTTTGATATCTCCTCCATTGGGATCTCGACATAGGATTTTTTCCCTTGTAGTTGCTGGACACTTGAGCAACCTTGGGTGCAGCAACTTGAGGATCTTTCTTCTGAATTAAAGAGGAACCTCTTGGCACTTCGAAAGAATGCCATTTCTCTTCACTTGGCCTTTTCCGGCCAGATGTTTTGTACCAAGTGTCTACTGGTACATTTGTTGGAGGCCTAAAAGTCAATGGCCTCTTGTCTTGATGAGAACCCCTTCTGGGATCATGTCGAAGGTCAGCATTTTCCCTTCTTTTGTTCGCTGCTCTCACGCCTTGTATGTGCTCAGCAGCTTTTTTATCAAAGATAGAACTGCATCTTGGACACAGCATCACCTCTGATTTCTTCTTCTGGCATCTTTGTAAAAAATCTGCCAAGTTTTCGTTTTCCCTAGGGAAAGCCGTTTTATTTGCCTGCTCTTGCCTTATGGCTTCTTCTGAAGCTTTAGGGTCAGAAAGTTCAACCATGTTGATATTCATTGTATCCTTATTAGCAAGAGTCAGTTGCTTCATTTGTGTCTCCAGATTCTCCGTCTGGCCTTGTACAGTGGCCAAGTGGGAACTGGGCTTTGGTCCAGTTGCTTGTGCTTCGGCAGTCTTCGACTTCGGGTCTTCGACCGCTTTCTGGACAGCCTCAATTGTCTTCCTGGATAAGTTTCCAGAAAAACTGCCAAAGATTGGCATGTTGATGTGGTCCTTTGAGACTTCGACCATGGTAATGCCTGGCTTCTTCGACTGGACCCTGGTTGCCTCTATCATGTTCACCTCAGAGGGTTCTGCATAGTGGGCTTCAGCCTTCAGTGGATTGGAGTCGACAGCCATGGGGGATTTGTCAGCAAACTTTAATCTCCCTTCCTCAATAGCGTCTTGCACAAGATTCCTGAAAAGAAAACATTGAGAAGTTTTATGGCCCAAAAAATTATGATATTTGCAAAAACCTCTCTTCTTTCTTTGATCAAGAGGAGGCACTTTTACCCCAGGGGGTACTATCATTTGGCCATCTTTAACTAGTAAGTCGAATATTTCATCACATTTTGTGATGTCAAAACTGTAAGTCTTTTTTGGGAACCTATCGTTGGTCCTGTCTGGACCAATGGGATTTTTCCCATTTGAGGGGACTAATTGTTTACAAGAGTATGGTGGCCCTTGCTTTAGTTCTGCTAAATCGACTTCTCCTTCTTCGACAGCTAAAGTATCGTCGAAGGATTCTAGATCTTCGTCATCCATCTCAACGTACGCTATTCTTTCTCTCTTGTGAGTTTTCGTTGCCTTAGCTTTTTTAGCTTTGAGGCGTTCGACTTGTCGAACTCTATCGGCCAGTTGGGCCATGTCTCTTAGGTACTGGGTATCTAGCTTCTTCCTAATGGAATAATCTAGACCGCCTGCGGCTATTTCGACCAGCTCATGTTCTGGCACTTGTGTAAAACATCTCGCCTTAAGCAACCTAAACCTATTCAGATATTCGTCTATAGGTTCAGTGAAACGTCTCTTCACACTCGCCAGTTCTTTCAGGCTTATCTTGGTTTGCCCCATATAGAATTGTTCATGGAACAATCTTTCCAACTGGGTCCAATGGTGGATCGAATTGGGGGGTAGAGTTGTGAACCAAGTAAAAGCGTTCTTGGTTAAAGAACTTGGGAAGTATTTGATCCTTAGGTTTTCGTTATTCGAAATGTCTCCTGCTTCGATCAAATATCTTGCCACATGTTCGACAGTTGATTCTGTCGTGTCCCCAGAGAACTTAGTAAATTTGGGGACTTTGCTTCTAGGAGGTAAATCCGTTTGCAATACGTATTCTGACAATGGAGACGTAAAGTTGGGCCTTCGAAAGCCCATGTTCATCCCATTCTGATTCATGATCCTTTCGATCATGGTTGCCAGATTATTTTCCAAACCCATGTTTTGGTGTTGGATATGCTGAACCACTTCGTCAGCATTTTGGTTTCTGTTAACTAACCTTACCTCTGGGGCTATTACCCTAGGTTCTTCGACAGGTTGTTCTACAGGCTGTTGAGCCTGATTAATGGTGGTTTCTTCCTCCACAATTATCCCCTGATTTCCTCTTGTTTGCGCCCTTTGGGGCTGTCGAATAGGTGGGGGTACTCCAAAGAAGTCAGCCAAACGCGTCATTTGCGCTGTAACTTGCTGATTCGATTGAGTAGTATTTTGTATTAGAGGATTTAGCACTGTACTCAAAGTTTGTGCCAACATTTGCACCATATCATGGTTGCTTTCGTCCATCTGTTGCCTCAAGACTGCTGTCGAGGCATTTGTAAGGCCATGGGCTACTTGGGACGTTCCTCCTAGGAATTGGGTCCTATTTCTATTCGCCATGCCTACTCCAGAGCCTTGGAGTGGCGAAGAGGCACTCACGAAAGGGTCTGAATAAGTGGACGCAGCATTCGTCAGGCTTGCCACTTCAGAAGTTGGCATACCATAGAATGGAATAAATCCTGGGGGAACCACAGGCCTTGTGCCTATATTTCCCCTTGGAGGGGGGGTTCCCAAAGGTATTCTGGGGCCTGTAAACGAAGTTATTGGCCCCGTGGTTGTGACTGACACTGCTGGTGTCGAACCAACATTCGTCGCTTCACTTACGGTCATATTAACCGTTGCTCCCACACTCGTTTGTGGGATTTCATTATTGTTTGGCGGATTCGCCATCTCTTCCCTTCTTCTGGCAGTATTGTTATCGTTGGTATATATTCTACCACTCCTCAATAACATACAACTCGAAAAGATGAGATTATTTTCAACAATCAACACACAGTCCCACTGGGTGTGCCAATTTGTTTACCTTGGGTTTTGGTAAACAACCGCTGATCCTCCAAATGGTTACTTATTTGGTTACTCGCAGGATCGATCAGATTGATCCTATGGACATAGGTTGATTTTGAAGTTTGATTAAAGTGGATAAGGCTTTAAGTAAAATGTTTCAAGTAAATTGCATAAAGGAAAGGCTTGGTAAAATAAACAAGGCTTTAAAGTAAAGGTTCGACAGGAATTTAAAAGGGAAAAGCATGTAAAATACTGGAAAAGTAAATGACTTTTAATTGATAAAATTGGTGTTTCACACATACATTTCTCAACAATTCTTTCGCTCACACTGGGTACTTGAATCTAAATGAGTGACTATGTATCTATTTGTGAACACACGCGAGAAACTACACGTCTACTCCTATTTATACTAAAACATTCCAAGTAACCGTCGGGCAGTTACACTGCTTCGAGATTAAGCCACTTGGCACGTCCTCCATGCTCGACACTCCAGATCCTTGCACGTTTGCACGTAGTAACTGCTGGAAACCGTTTTCCCTCCAAAGCTTTGAATTTCAAACTACTCCACTCTGGACCGTCGAACACTTTCATCAAGAGACGTCTTCGACGAAAACTCCTTCGACGTCGAAGGCAATCAGCCTTCTTCCTTGGAAGAAATCTTCTAAGTATTTTGCCATCTTTCGACGGGCACTTCGACAGGCTTAGCCAGTCGAAAGCATCTTTCAGCTTTTAATGGCTGCCATCAATCAAAACAAAGGTGTCGAATTTAGGAGCCAACACCTGGCAAGTTCCCCTGGCACTTCACAATCTTCCTCACCTTCGTCTTTGGCTTGGTAGATTAGATTTTCCGAGTCACAAAAGGCCATAGCAGAATTGTTACCCATGGGATCCCGAATGGATGTAGATTTGCATTTTGAATGTGAGTGTGTGTAAGAGTATAGCTATCTTTGAAATAAATAAAAATGTAGAAAAAGAAAGACAAAGAGCACAAAGTTTGTATGCAAAAACGTCCATGATTCATTGATGACATATGGAAATGAATTATCAACCCTCACAAATGGACCGTTGTGCCTCGGGTAAGACACAAGGTTTTAAAAGTCTGAATTGCTTAATTATTACAGGTCCGACAAAAATTTAAAGACAATTACTGTTGGATAAAAGTAATTGGGCCAAAGTCTTTAGCTTCCGAGTTGCTGAGTCCTCCGTTGATAGTTTGGAAAATCCATTCTTCTAGGTCGTAGCTATCCTTATTATCATCCTCCACTGTGTTGACTCTGTGGTTGCTGATCCTCAAAGGTGGTCCCCTGACACGAGCACGACGAACAACTTTCTGGGCTCCTGAAGTGAAACCCAAACCAAATTTGTCAGATTTGTAAGGGATATCCAGGAGTTGGCCCCAAATAGTACACCCACCTTCTTCGATCACTACCTTGGCATCTTTCAAAGAGACATCTTTAGTGAAGGTCTTGTAATCTTCGGGATTTGGGAAATAATCTTGGTTACTGCCACAGTTTGTGGGACTTCCTCGAAGTGCTGAAACGAAGTTTCGATGAATTCACCATCCAATTCCATGTATCTGAAGGAGTTCAAGTGACTGACCATATACTCCTCTTCTCCATGGATAGTAATGATTTTCCCCTTGGTTGGGTATTTCAGCATTTGATGTAATGTAGAGGTGACGGCACCCGCATTGTGAATCCAAGGTCGGCCCAACAAACAGGAATAGGAAGGGAGAATGTCCATCACGTAAAAAGTTGAATCAAAGGTTTGAGTTCTAACTTTTATGGGGATGTCCACCTCCCCATGCACCATTCTCTTTGAACCGTCGAAGGCCCTTACCACTATGTTGCTGTGTTTTAAGGTCAAACCTTCATAGTCGAGTCTATCAAGAGCCTTCTTAGGCAACACATTCAAAGACGAACCAGTATCAACCAAGATAGGGGCCAAAGTTATGCCCCTGCATTCGACAAAGACATGCAATGCCTCGTTATGCTTCCTCCTCCTAGGTGTCAAGTCAGCATCAGAAAAGCCTAAACCATTGTCAGCGGTCAAACTGGCCACATAGTCTTGAAATTGATCAGCAGAGGTTTCTTATGGTACATGGGAAGTTTTAAGAAATTTCACCAAGGCCTTCGCATGAGCCTCAGAGCATAAAAATAAAGCCATCATGGAAATCTTTGACGAAGTCTGCCCTAGCTGTTCGACTATGTTGTAGACGCTTCTCTTTATAATTTTCAGAATTTCTTCCATCTCCTTTTGGGAGGCCTCAGGGATAGATATTGATTGTTCCTTCATCTGGACAGGCTTAACCAAACTGCCTTTTCCCCAAGTCTCGATCGACTCGGTGGTAGGAGTGTCAGTAGGGGTAACCATAGGGATTATAGTAATAGTAGTTCAACAGAAGAAGAAGTAGGGATGATCACAGGACCGGTAACAGTTTTTGGAGGAGCAATCCCAGGAGAAAATACTCTGCCACTTCGGGTTATCTTTCTGGTTCCTGCAATGTTGCTGATGTCAGGGTCAGCCTTCTCAAAAATTGAGTCTTCATCAGCCAGCCAATCTTGCTTGACGCCGTGATAGTAGACGTCGCCTCCATAGTTCCATGGGACAGTTTTATCTGAGGAGTACAAGATTGGTCTTGGCATAGTAATTATCAGTGGAGCTACTTTAGGAACTGATGTAATCCTAACGGGTCTTTTAATGGAGACCCTGGAAGGATTGGCGAAAATGCTTATTATTGAAACATCATTGTAAGAAATGTTTGGAATGAGAGTATTTTCAAACACTCTTTGTTGTCCATTAGGCGCTGAATACCTGCTTTCAATAAATGACAACCAGTTGGTAGGGATAAACAGAGGTGGCATCCTTTGCCACAACCCTGAAATAAAATGGCCTTCAATAGGTTCCTCTTGACAGTCAGGAGAGGAGTAACAAGTTCATCAACAACAATAACAAACATATCATCTTCAACAGCGTTAACATCACGGCCATTCTTGAGCATAGGAGCGGTGATAACATTTTGGATTTTGGGAGCATCAAATTAAATTTATTTTGCTTTGAAAATGTCTTTTACCTTGTTTTTCAAAGCCCAACAGTTGTTGGTATCATGGCCTGGATTTTCTGAATGGTAAGCACAACGAGCATTAGGATGGTAATGAGGAGATGCGGTGTTGGGATTCTTCGGGGCTTCCTTCAAAGTTACCATATTAGATCTCAACAAATGTGGCAAGACTTGAGATAGTGTCATATTAATCTGGGTAAATTGTCTTACTGGTCTATCTGTTCTTGGTTGGTTGCTCCTTTGTTGAGTAGGTGCAGGTTTAGGGATCATGACAGCCCCCACCATTGGACGGCGTTCAGTTCTATCTTGATTTCTTTGAGGGTATACAACACCAACTTCTTTCTTCCCGATGAATGGTTTTCTTACAGCAACAGAGGATGCATCTTTTTGAATCTTCACACTCTTAATCCCGACTTCCACTCTTTCCCCGGTCAAGATTAATTCAATGAAGCCTGTTGAGGAACTTCCAATTAGATGATTGAAGAAAGGACCGGACAGGGTACCTAGAAACATGTCTACTAGCTCTCTTTCGGACAGGGGAGGCTTGACTCTTCCTTCTAAGTCCCTCCATTTCTGAGCGTAGTCTTTGAAACCTTCACTTGAAACCATAGTCATACTCTGGAGTTGAGTGTTGTTGTACCCCAATTTTTGCCCCTAAGATTCCTCTATCATATCATATCAACTCGATCATAACAAGATCACATTAGGGTTGGTTCTTCCTCTTTTTTCCTATCTTTAAGTTTGCTCTTGAGGAATCTCCAAGCACCTTTATTGTTTATTTTGTATATGTGTTGTTGACTAACTTCTAATCAAAATACAAAAAATATTTGTCTTTGTCTTTGTATATTTTTGTTTTGTAGGTACCAAGTCGAAGCATCTGACAAATAAGGATTTCTAGTATTATTTTCCTAAAATCTCTATTTGCAAAGAAAAAGAATTAAAAATTTTCATTTTTTTTCACTGATGCAATCGATTGCACATAGTGTATTTTACGCCATTTTTGAAAAAAATACATTGTGCAATTGATTTGCACTGTAGTGCAATCGATTGCACAGTGTGAAAATTAAAAAAAAAATCAGCATTTTAAACTTGTCAAATTTTGGCTCCAATTTTCCTTCACTTTTGAAAGATGTATCATTAATTCAAATTTTAGTGCCAATCTTTCATTTTTAAAAAGAATTATCATTAATTCAAATTTTGGCTCTAATATTTGAAAGAATTATCATTAATTCAAATTTTGGCTCTAATTTTTGAAAGAGTTATCATTAATTCAAATTTTGGCTCCAAGAATCAATTACCAAATTACCACTAATCCCAATCCTAAAACTCTATAAATAGAGCTCTCATTTCATTCAAATTTCAATCTTTTGATAGCCAAATCCACCTTGCTAAAAAATCTCTCAATTCTCTCCATCTACCAAATTCACTCAAAGCTCCATTTTCAAAAAGTTAGTAAGCTTTGCATTGAAGCTTACTAATCTTTGAGCTAAACCTTCATCCAAACACTTTTTCTCCATCAATTCTCTACATCCAAGCTTGGTCAATTGATTCTTGTGGTTGAATTAAAGCAAATTCTTGAAGTTGTTTTGATAATTCTCTAGATCTACCTTTGGTAAGTTGGATAATTCATCTTTCACAATGTGATCTCTTGGTGATCTTTGGGATTGATTCTTTGAGCATTATTTTGTGATTCTAATGGTGTTATTTTCTCATAATTTGATGGAATTTTTATGCTCAATTGGATTCATGATCATAAGGTGTTTGATGGAAAGTTTGAACAAGAAATTGGCCTTTTAAAATGTTGTTTTTGCTACTATAACAGTGTGCAATCGATTGCACAGAAGCAATTTTGCACAAATTTTTGAAAACTGTACTGTGTAAATCGATTTACACAGTAGTGCAATCGATTTACAACAGGGACAAAATGCACTTTTTTGCCTTGTTTTGGGGCAGCTTTGATCCAAAATGCATTTTCTACTCACTCCTTTTGATTGTTGGCTTGGATTGCAATTTTAAATGTCCAATTTGTCTTTAAACTCAATGGACTTTGTGATGTAGATGAAGTTGGATAAATGTTCATCAATTCAAGTCTACCTAAGAGTGAATTATTTAATTAATTTTTGGTACTTTGGATTAATGATATGTTTAGTGCTTTAATCCATCTAGAGGAGTGGTTGAATTTAAAGATGAAAGAATTTTGAAATGGTGATTCAAATTAGCTTATCATTCCCCTCCCTCTTCATCTTATCCCTTTCTTTTTTAATTGTGCTACATGTTAAGGGATGGTGATCTCAATATCATTTATCCAAACATGAAGTACATAGATTGCTATTAACCGGCCTCAAAATAGGTGTGACTTCTACATAAGTCCACTTATGATTGCTTAACATAGCGCTAAATTTTGTCCCGATTCGAATAAATGATCATTCGTGGCCCAAACTTATGATTGCAAGCCCAAGTATGTTAATTTGATCTCTTTGATCCAATAACCTTGAGATTCATTGTGTGGAGGCTTTGGTTCTACAAATCCTCTAATGGATCTACAACACCTTTGGTCAACGCGGATCACTTAAACATCGTTGATCATTACATGTTGCCTTGTGAGAGTTCCAAAATGGATGATATACTTGACAAAAAGAAAATGCAACTTATTGTGTGGAGGCTTTAATTCTACCAATCCTCTAATGAGTTCCAAATGCAAGTTTCAAGATGGTCATCCAACTAACCACTAATTACTAACAATTAACTTTACTTTACGCTTTTATTTTCATGCTTTATGTACCATTTACTTTTAGCATTTTACATTTCATGCTATTTTCATATTTGCTCACTTGAGCATTTACTTTTATGTCATTTTTATTTTGCTCACTTGAGCTTTTCTTTCTTTTTAAAGACACCTAATAATCAACATGAACCATAAAAATCATTAATGATACTTGGACTACATGGTTACTGTCCTTTGCATTATGGAGTGATGGGCTTCTTTGACTTAGGATTAGAAACCTTGGCCTATCTTGGAGACTTTGTGACTTTATTTGATATTTTGTCTGGGTTGTTTGTCCTTTGCATTGGGTTGTTTGTTTGTTTTGTGTGCAGGTTATTGAGATTACGATCTTTGTTTGTAATCTGGAATTCACCCGTATACAACCGTTACTCTGCCCAGTTTTTGCGAAGACTTAAAACACTTGAAGTTTGGTTCTCTCCAGAGGCCTAATATCTTTGCTTGCTTGGTTTCAATCCGAAGAATGGGAATTCTATATTGACTCATAATGTCAAGTATTGGCTTCTTGTTGGTTAGATGGTTCTTATCCCTAGCTTTTACCTTATGCTTTAGGATAGCCTCTTCCTCTCCTCCCATCTTCTTTAATTTCAAAAATCTTCTCCCTCCTTTAAAAAAAAACTCTTATTGTTTTGAAACTTGAAACATTTTTCATAATAAACTTGGACTTAGGTCCATGCATCTTCGAAACATTTTCATAAATAAATTTCAATAAATTTAATAATAACTTGGCCTTTTTTTATGAGAAGACTAAAAGTCAATCAATCTCATTTCAAACCATTTTGCCACTTGGGCTTTTATCTTTAAACTTTTCTCAAAAGATTAGACTCTTGTCAATCCTTGTAGTGATGCAAACAACTATACTTCTACAATATGTAGTGAAGTGAGATCTTTTCCACTTGGGTGTTGAGTGAGGCATTGTTGATTTTAAAATCCAAGCCATATCCTCCACTTTAAGATGATGCAAATTCTCCTTTCTCATGATTGTGGGTAGTAAGTATGTTTTTCACACGGATAATTGCAATGATGTCTTATCTCATAAAATCAACCAACACACTTGTGTTTCAAATTTTTAAAAGAGGAACTACGTGTACCGTGATCCCCTATTGCACGAAAGGTGGTACGTAGACACTAAAGGTTCGCAACCGCGGCGGGTGAAAAAATCATAAAAATATTTCTTTTCTTACTCCACCATCCATTTTATATACAACACATTTTTATAGCCAAAATATACAAATTTTTCAAAGAGGTTCCTGCGGAGTACCGTAGATGTTTAGGGTGCTAATACCTTCCCTTTGCATAACCAACCCCCTTACCTTGAATCTTTCTCCCTCTTTTTGGGTTATTCGCTCTTTTCCCATTCCTTTGGAAACAATAAAGCACGGTGGCGATTTTTATTTTGATTTGTATAAAGTCTAGTCAATCCAATGGCTTAGTCTTGCACATTTCTACCGCCACAGAAAAATGGAGACTTCACTGGGGAAAGATTGACCTCTTGCTGGTCCATCCCTAAGTTGGTTAAACTTATCTTTGTTTATATCTGTATATGTGCTATTGTTGTTTATGTGTTATATTTTGTATATATTTTTGTCTGGATTTTCCTGATTTACAGGGTGCTTGGTGATTGCTCATAAGTCCTATACCCGGACTTGGGAAAACTTTAAGATAGGACGGGCGGTATAGTCATGTTAACTTTGAGGGAGTAATCCCAAAAAAGGAGGCATGAGATCCCTCACTCAGTGGAGGCCCCTTTGACTGTAGTGTCGTTTACCGAGTAATCGGGAAGACGTACTACTTTCGACCTGGGAGCCTTCCGAAGCTGAGGACCATAGATTACCTAACCCCTCTTGGCCTTTTAGGTGTAGTGCGAAAGCTATAACGGAGTAATCCTGAAGTAGTTGTCACGCGATACTACGCTCAGACGAGTCTTTCTTGAGAATATTACTAATTACCGAGTTAATCAAGAAGTTGGTAATATCCGAAGGAAGGATGTAGACTCTGAGAACCTCTAGAACCTTGTTCGGTAGGTGATAACTTTTTAGACCAATACCTTATGGGTAGTACCTTCGACCTCATTCTCGTGACGTTGAACCTATGAACCCTATATGTGTGATCTTGTGTGTGATTGTTGCATCATGCATCCATGCACTCATAAGCATCTTTTGAAAAAACAATATTTCAAGGGATTTAAAGGTTGACTATTTGTGAATATCTCAGGTACTTTTAAACCATGGATTCTGGAAAGAGAAAGACCGGGAAATACAATTTTAAGGATCCTAAGATAGATGAGTTGATCAGTCTAATTCCCGAGATCGAGTGTTCTGCAGACTGTCGGAAGAAGTATGGATCCATTATTCCTCTCATGAAGCTGAAGATGAAGGAGGGTTTTCTCTCAACTTTGGTCCATTTCTATGATCCGGTGTATCACTGCTTTACCTTTCCCGATTATCAGTTGATGCCAACACTGGAAGAGTATTCCTATCTATTGGATTTACCTGTTACCGATCGCGTTCCTTTTACTGGTTTGGAGGGTGAGCCAAAACCACATGAGATTGCTGCTTTGATTCATCTGGGGAAGTCTGAGGTGGAAGCTCATATGACTACCAAATGAGGGATTAGAGGATTACCAGCTCAGTTCTTATTGGAGAAAGCTCGTTACTTTGCTAGGATGAAGAGTATGGTTGCTTTTGAGGCCATCTTTGCTTTACTCGCCTATGGATTATTCTTATTTCCTAATGTGGACAAGTTTGTCGACATTAACGCTATCAAGATTTTCATGATTGGAAACCCGGTTCCTACACTGTTGGGTGATGTTTATTACTCTGTTCATCTTCGGAATTCTTATCATGGGGGAATGATTATCTGTTGCACGCCTTTGTTGTATCGGTGGTTTACCTCTCATATGCCTCAGTCTGACGCTTTTTGGGATGTCAAGAAGGAACCCCGTTGGGCTCCTAAGATCATGGCACTTACTCACTCGGATATTGATTGGTATCATCGAGCTTACTAGGATGCGGAGATTACTGACAGTTGTGGTAGTTTCCCCAATGTGCCTCTTCATGGTACAAA
This sequence comes from Vicia faba, assembly GCA_948472305.1. Classification (NCBI taxonomy): domain Eukaryota; kingdom Viridiplantae; phylum Streptophyta; class Magnoliopsida; order Fabales; family Fabaceae; genus Vicia; species Vicia faba. Next base: position 402,909,840 of record OX451735.1, read on the forward strand.
GGGAGGAATTAACTATAACCCTGTTCTTGCACGGCGACATCTTGGTTATCCGATGAGGGATAAACCGAACAATATTCATCCGAGTAGTTTCTTTCTGAAGGAAGGAGAAAACCACGGGGAAGCTAGGGAGCAGATTGCGAAGGCCTGGCGTCACATTCATAAGAAGAGTATGAAGGATTTGGGACCTAGGGGTGTTGTTTCTTTGGAGCCATATCTTCAGTGGGTCCGATCGAGAGCCATTCAGTTGAAGATGTCGTATACTCGGGAGACACCCATGCCTGATTTGTTTGTGAAGACCACTCCTCCCTTATTAGATGATCTAGAAGAGCTGCAGCTTGCTTTGGTTAGGATGCAATAGGAAAGGGATGCTTTGAAGAACAAGTTCCAGACTTTAGATAGTTCCTACAGAGCAGACCTGAAGGAGAGAGATGATTTGATCGAGATCCTTGAGAGTCGAGCAGTAGATTCTATGGAGAGGCAAGGAGATTTATTTTCTCCTAAGCCTCAAACAGGTGCTGTTTGTTCACTTCCTGATTCAGATGATTGGAAGGAGGTTGCCATCAGACATGTGGGAGAAAACCAGAGGTTGAGATCTCAGATTGCCAGGCTCACAGGGAAGCGCATTCGTACAGATTGATCTCTATCAGTTCCTTTTCTAAGGATTTTAGATTGTATTTTCATCTTGTACTTGGGATCATTGAAACTTGTAACCCATTTCGAAGTTATTATAATAAAAGTTTTCAGTATTTCAAATGCGTTGTTATTTTGATGTTTGCAATATGTCTGTAAATCTTAAATCCCTTGAAATATTAAATGATAAAATAATAATAATCATATACATTGCATATCATGCATCATATTGCACATGTTTTTTCATTTGTTATGCATATCCAGGTGCCTTACCCAGCTTCTTTACTTCATTCGGCAAGCTGACTCATCACTACAACACTCGGGCTAATTTCAAAAAGAAGATGGATAACTTAGAACAGGAGAATCGCGAGCTGCGCGAAGAAGTTTCCGCTTTGAAGGCTGGCTTGGCCAACTTGACTACTCTGATGGAAGCTCTGGTGGTTGCTCAGAATCAGCCACCGAGTGTTCAACCTCAACCAACAAGGGCAAGTACTGAAGTTCTGACTGTTCCTGTATCCGCTACTCCGGCTGTTGTTCAAAACCGTATGCCTCAGGGTTATCCATGGGGAATGTCATAGAATTTTGCACCTGAAGGTTTCAATCTGGGTCCTCAAGATGCTCCAGTGGTTCCAAATGTTGTTACTCCTGCACCTCATGTGGTGCATACTGTTCCTGCTGCACCTCCTTCGGTGAATTTGGTTCCGTTTGTTAATGAAGATGTGTGTCATCCTTTCCCTCCTCCTAGTGAAGACTTGGGTCTTTATGGAAGAATGGATGATTTCCAAGAGCAGTTTGATAGAATGAAAAGAGAGATGAAGGCTCTTAGGGGAAAAGAGTTGTTCGGGCAGAATGTGAATGAGCTGTGTTTGGTCCCGAATGTTAAAGTGCCTGCTAAGTTCAAAGTCCCAGAATTTGAGAAGTACAAGGGCAACACTTGCCCTCGTGCTCATTTGGTGATGTATGTGAGAAGGATGTCTACCCATACTGATGATCAGGTTCTGTTGATTCATTTTTTCCAGGATAGTCTAACCGGTGTTGCGTTGAAATGGTACATGAGTTTAGACAGCGTCAACATCCATACTTTTAATGATTTGGGAGAAGCATTCATTAAACAATACAAGTACAATATGGACATGGCGCCTGACCGTGACCAGCTTAGGGCCATGGTTCAGAAAGACAGAGAATCATTCAAAGAGTATCCGCAGAGATGGCACGAAGTGGCTGTACAAGTGATTCCGCCCATGGAAGAGAAAGAAATGACCAAGATTTTTCTAAAGACGCTAGGAGCTTTCTACTACAAAAGAATGGTAGCAAGTGCCCCAAGTGATTTTACAGAGATGGTAGGAATGGGTGTCCGCCTAGAAGAGGCAGTAAGAGAAGGCCGTTTGACAAAGGGTGAAGGATCTGGAGGTGTGAAGAAGCCATATTACGGGTTTACAAAGAAGAAAGAGGGGGATACAAATGCTGTTATGCAAGAGAGAAAGGTAAACGCTCCTAGAAGGAATTATCAGCGTCATCAGCAAGTCGCCTCAGTTACTCTTGTTATGAATGCCGCTCCAACTACCGTTGCTTATCAGAGACCATTCCAGTAGGGGAATCAAGGGTATAATCAGAGAAGGGAGAACTATGATCCTATTCCCATGAGCTATGCAGAGCTATTACCAGCATTGGTTCAGAAGAAGTTGGTCCAGACACGACCACCTCCCGCTGTACCATCACCATTGCCGTGGTATTACAAAGCAGACCAGACGTGTGCCTTTCATCAGGGAGCACCAGGGCATAGTGTTGAGAATTGTTATCCATTGAGGACTGAAGTGCAAAGGTTGTTGAAGTCTGGAATTTTATCTTTCAAAGACGTGGGACATAATGTGAAAGATAATCCTCTACCCAAGCACGGGGGAGTGAATGCTGTGAATATGGTGGCCGGTTGTCCAGGCGACTTTCGAATTTTTGACATTAATCTGGTTAGAGGGGATTTGGTGAAGATGCACGCAGATCTCTGTAAATTCAGTTATTATACACATGACCATACCGGTTGTGCTGTTTGCAGTAGAAATATACAGGGTTGCGAGAAGATAAATGCTGATTTGCAGGAGATGATGGATGAAGATTTAATCCATATAATCAAGCCTAGGGTAGAATATGAAGAGGAAGTGAATATGGTTTCTGGATGTCCGGGTGAATTCAGAATTTTTGATGTGGATCATTTGAATGAGGATCTAGTGCAGTTACATGCTACCTTCTATCATACTGCTGGTCAGGTGGAACACCAATATGGATCTTGCATAATTTTTTGTCGAAATCCCCGAGGATGTTCTGTTGTGAGGGAAGGTGTTCAGTTGCTGTTAGACAATGGAACCATCAAATCACAGGTCAGAGAGATGATTATCATGAGATTGATATGGTTGAAGTCTGTTTGATGGAAGAGTCAGAGGAAGAGTATGCCTCCACATATGAGTATTTCTCTTCAGACGAAGATTTGTTTGCCGGAAATGAATTTTTGATGGCTGATTGTGTTGAGGAAGGGGTGAATGTCATTGTACCTTGTTTTGGTGCACCCACTCATCTTGAGGTGGAGTAGCATAGCAAACCAGCTGTTGCCCCATTGGTAATTAGTCTGCCAAGTCCTGTTCCCTATGAATCAGATAAGGATGTGCCTTACAAATACAACGCTACAATCTTAGAATATGGGGTGGAGATTCCCATCCATCCGATGCCAGATGTTGGAAATATAGCTGATAATAGCAGAGTGACCCATAGTGGTCGTGTATTTGCGCCGGTCATTCGAAGAGATGTTGTTGCTGGAAAGAAGATTGCTGAGAATGATGAGCCTAGGAAGTCTGCAGGAGGGACTAGTGGAGCTACATTAGAGAAAGAAGTGGATGATATCTCGAAGATAATTAAGATGAGCGATTACAGAATTGTAGATCAGCTATTGCAGACTCCTTCAAAGATATCTATTCTAGCCTTATTGATGAATTCCTCTGCTCATAGAGAATCGCTGATTAGACTACTAGACCAAGCTTTTGTAGAGAATGACATGCCATTAGATCAATTCAGCAGCGTAATTGGAAAAATTACGTCATGTAACAATTTGAGCTTCTGTGATGATGAGTTACCAGATGAAGGGAGGAATCACAACCTGGCCCTCCACATATCCATGAACTGTAAGAATGATTCGCTGTCCAATATGCTAATTGATAACGGATCCGCGCTGAATGTCATAGTGATAAGTACCCTCTTGAAGTTAAAGTATCAAGGAACATCTATGCGCCCGAGTGGCATCATTGTGAAGGCTTTTGATGGGTCGAGGAAATCTGTCATCGGTGAAGTGGACCTGCCCATCCATATAGGACCACATTTGTTCTTGATAACCTTCCAGGTTATGGATATTATTCCCGCATTAGTTGTTTGCTTGGATGACCATGGATACACGAAGCAGGGGCTGTCGCTTCAACTCTGCATCAGAAGCTAAAATTTGTGCGTGAAGGGAAGGTAGTGATCATAAATGGGGAGCAGGCGTTGTTGATATCCCATCTATCCTCTTTCAGTATTGTAAAAGCGGATGAGGCTACTATTGGAACCCAATTCCAAGCCCTATCCATTGACAACATAAGGAGGAATGAGAATTCTGTAGTTTCCTTGAAGGACGCGTAACAGGTTGTGCGCAATGGTCATAATGCAGTTTGGGGACGACTAGTGGATCCACCCGTGAACAAGAACAGAACTGGTTTGGGTTTTTCTTCGAAGAATGGCAAAGGCGAAAGTTTGAAGTCAAAGTCTCCTGTGAACAATTATCATGATATTTTCCGTAGCGGAGGCTACCTCCATCCATTTGGTTCTGGAATCAATGTTGTTGAAGAAGATGAAGCAGAGCAGGAAGTACCGAATTTTGTGACTCATGGAGTCCGAGTTCAGAACTGGGTCACCATTGATGTTCCTTCTTGCATACATATTTCAAAGTAATTTGTTTTATTAATCTGTTTCTTTCTTTGAAAAGCTTTCACTCTGCCCAAGGTGAAAGTATTGTATGGGCTTATCCGTTTGCTTTGATTTTTAAGATCATTAATAAAAGTTGTCTTTGCTTCCAAAAATATGTCTTTATTTTCTGCTTTTTCTTGGGAAATGGTAATCAAATAAAAAACCCTTTCAAAATAAATGATAACTGAAAATTAATCTACATGATCACTTGTTATATGTGTCAGTTTCTAAAAGCAATCATAAATCATATGTGCAGATTAATTAAAAAACCCGTTGAATACAATGACCCTGCACCCTCTCCCAACTTTGAATGTCATGTGTTTGGGGCTGAAGAAGAAGATTATGATGAGATTCCAGAAGAGGTCTCACGGTTGCTTGAGCACGAGGATAATACCATTCAACCATATAAGGAGCCTTTGGAAGTGATTAATTTGGGTTCAGAAGAAGATCCGAAAGAGATTAAGATTGGAGCATCGTTGCATCTTGATGTGAAGAGCGGGTTGATTGAGCCGTTGAAAGAGTATGTGGATATTTTTGCTTGGTCTTATCAAGACATGCCTGGTCTAGATACAGACATTGTTGAGCATCATTTGCCATTGAAGCCAGAGTGTCCGCCAGTTAAACAAAAGTTGAGAAGAACCCACCCAGATATGGCAGTAAAGATCAAAGAGGAGGTCCTAAAGCAGATTAATGTTGGTTTTATTGTGACGTCAGTGTATCCTCAATGGATTGCCAATATTGTCCCAGTACCGAAAAAGACAGAAAAGTCCGCATGTGCGTAGATTACAGAGATCTAAATAAATCTAGTCCAAAAGATGATTTTCCATTGCCTCACATTGATATGTTAGTGGATAGCACAACAAAATTCAAAGTATTCTCGTTCATGGACGGATTTTCCGGGTATAATCAAATAAGAATGGCTCCAAAGGACATGGAAAAAACAACGTTTATCACACCCTGGGGAACATTCTGTTACAGAGTGATGCCCTTCGGGTTGAAGAACGCTGGTGCAACGTACCAGAGGGCTATGACAACCCTATTCCATGATCTGATGCACAAGGAAATTGAAGTATATGTTGATGATATGATTGCCAAATCCCAAACTGAAGAAGGGCATATAAAAGTTTTGTTGAAGTTGTTTCAGCATTTGAGGAAGTTTCGTCTCCGCTTGAATCCAAATAAATGCACCTTTGGAGTTAGATCGGGGAAATTGTTGGGTTTTATTGTTAGCCAGAAATGAATTGAAGTTGATCCTGATAAAGTCAGAGAAATTCAAGAAATGCCAGCACCAAGAACTGAAAAGCAAGTCAGGGGTTTCCTCGGGCGTTTGAATTATAATTCCAGATTCATTTCCCACATGACTGCAAAGTGTGAACCGATCTTTAAGTTGTTAAAGAAAGATCAAGGTTGTGTGTGGACGGATGACTGCCAAAGGGCATTTGAGAGTATTAAAGAGTATCTGCGTGAACCTCCTATCTTGCTCCCTCCCGTAGAAGGAAGACCGCTGATTATGTATCTAACGGTGTTAGATAAATCCATGGGTTGTATTCTGGGACAACAGGATGAAACGGGAAAGAAAGAGTTCTCCATTTATTATCTCAGCAAAAAGTTCACTGATTGTGAGTTGCGGTATTCCATGCTAGAAAAGACATGTTGTGCTTTGGCCTGGGCGGCAAAGTGTTTGTGGCAGTATATGTTGAATCATACCACTTGGTTGATCTCCAAAATGGATCCAATCAAGTATATTTTTGAGAAGCCTGCTCTTACCGGGAGAATTTCCCGCTGGAAGATATTGTTGTCTGAATATGATATTGAGTACCGCACTCAAAAAGCTATTAAAAGTAGTGTGTTGGCAGATTACCTCGCTCACCAACCGGTGGAAGATCATCAGTCTGCAGAATTTGAATTCCCTGATAAGGATGTGATGTTCTTGAAAGTGAAAGATTGTCATGAACCATTGCCCGAGGAAGGCCCTGACCCTGAATCTCATTGGAGTATGATTTTTGATAGAGCGGTGAATGCTTATGGTAAAGGAATTAGTGTTGTGATTGTCACTCCTCATGGATCGCACATTCCTTTTACTGCGAGGCTAACATTTGATTGCACTAATAATATGGCGGAATATGAGGCTTGCATCATGGGTCTTGAGGAAGCTATTGATCTCAGAATCAAAATTCTAGATGTGTATGGTGATTCAGCTTTGGTAATAAATCAGATTAAAGGAGAATGGGATACTCGTCACCCTGGCTTGATCCCTTACAAAGATTATGCTAGAAGATTGCTACCCTTCTTCAATAAAGTTAAATTCCATCACATCCCTAGAGATGAAAATCAAATGGCGGATGCTCTGGAAACCCTGGCTTCCATGTATCAAGTGAATTCTTGGAATGATATACCCCGTATTACAGTTCGACGGTTGGATAGGCCCGCTCATGTGTTTGCGACAGAGGAGGTAGCAGATGAAAAACCTTGGTATTATGATATCAAGCATTTTCTTCAGACTCAAGAATACCCGATTGGTACATCGAGGAAAGATAGAAAGACATTGAGAAGATTGGCAGGCAGTTTCTTCCTCAGTGAAAATGTGCTATACAAGAGAAATTATGACATGGTCTTGCTCAGATGCGTGGATAGACACGAAGCAGACATGTTGATGCATGAGATTCATGAAGGTTCATCTGGCACTCATGCTAATGGACATTCGATGGCTAAAAAGATGCTAAGGGCAGGTTACTATTGGTTGACAATGGAATATGATTGTTGCAAATTTGCAAAGAAGTGCCATAAATGCCAAATTTATACAGATAAGATCCATGTGCCTCAGACACTTCTCAATGTAATTTCCTCCCCATGGCCTTTCTCTATGTGGGGTATTGACATGATCAGGATGATAGAACCCAAAGCTTCGAATGGACACCGTTTCATTTTGGTAGCGATTGAGTACTTTACCAAATGGGTAGAGGTTGCTTCTTATGCCAATGTTACCAAACAAGTGGTTGTGCGTTTCATCAAAAACAATCTGATATGTCGGTATGGTGTCCGAGTAGAATCATCACTGACAATGGCTCAAATTTGAACAACAAAATGATGACATAACTGTGTGAATAATTCAAGATTGTCCATCACAATTCGTCTCCATACAGGCCAAAGATTAATGGGGCTGTTGAGGCTGCTAATAAGAATATCAAGAGAATTATCCAGAAAATGATTATTACTTATAAGGATTGGCATGAAATGCTCCCTTTTGCTCTGCATCGATATCGAACATCTTTCCGCACTTCAATAGGAGCAACCCCGTTCTCCCTGGTATATGGAATGGAAGCTGTACTCCCTGTTGAGGTAGAGATTCCCTCGTTGCGTGTGATAATGGAAGCCAAGTTGACAGAGGTTGAATGGGTCCAGAACAGGTTTGACCAATTGAATTTGATTGAAGAGAAGAGGATGACAGCTTTATGTCATGGGCAGTTATATCAGAAAATAATGAAGAAAGCATTTGATAAAAAGGTCAAACCTCGTGAATTCAGAGAAGGCGACCTCGTGCTCAGGAAGATCATGTCTTTTAACACTGATTCTAGGGGCAAGTGGACTCCCAATTTTGAAGGCCCGTATGTTGTCAAGAAAGCCTTCTCTGGTGGTGCATTAATTCTTGAAACTATGGATGGCGAGGAGTTCCCACGTCCCATGAATGCTGATGCAGTCAAGAAATACTTTGCCTAAGGAAATAAAAGAATAGCTCGCTAAGTTGAAAACCCGAAAGGGCGGCTTAGGCAAAAAGGAGCGTCTCGGTAGGCTGAAAACCTGAAAGGGCGGTCTAGGAAAAAATTAGAGACATAAACATAATAAATTTCCCGCTAAGTTGAAAACCCGTAAGGGCAGTTGAGGCAAAAGTTAGGGATTTTTCTTGGCAAGTAACTACGTCAGACATGACTTGATCATTGAAGCAACAATCTTCTCGGATCCTCACCATACTTCAACAAAAGCTGCTGCTCAGGACTTCAAAAGTTGTTAGGGGAATGGTGGTCATTGTATCTCAATGTATCTTTTCCATTATATATTACCATTTCCCAAACTTTGTAATCATCCATGGAGTCTCGCCATTCGCAGACTACCATTCTATTAATAAAATTCGAGCTTTTTGCCCAATTCTTTGTGTTCTTATTTTTATTTAGCTTGAAAAGACTTCATTTATTATTGATAATAACTTTCAAAGCAAAAAGATTAAAAAAAAACAAAATTTACTTTTCAAAAAAAGAAAGACATCTTTACAATTCAATTTACTTTGGGATTTGTGATGAAACAATGACAACAAAAATGGCGATCCCTGGAATGAATAAACTCCGGTTGTTTTAAGAATATTTACTTCCTTCGTGAAGGTTTTTCTCAGGTCATCTTGTTGGTATATGTGCAATCTTTGTGTGTTTCTCAGATAATTAAAGATGATACCAGTTGGCGTAAGGTACAGTATTAGGTTTGTGATCCCATGATCCCCGGCCAAGTCTTGGTTTGCTTTTGATTTTGGGTTTGCATGGTCAGAACCCTCTGTCCCAGGTTCCCCAGCAAAGTTTTCCCTCATATGATGAAAGGTTTTATTCCCTTGGTGTGCTAAGATATCGCTCTTTTTGCAGTATTGGCATTAGTGTTGACTTCTTGATTTCCCAGGAAGACTACACTAGGGCATCTTTTATTGGAATAGGTTTGGTTGATATGAAGACTCAATCCAGTATTTTCCAGTGAAGGCCTTGTTTATTTGATAGAAGTCCCTTTTCCCCAGTGAAAAATGTATCTTGGTTTCCCCTCGATGATATGGTGTCGACCTCCCCAATGAAGTCAGCATGAAGTCCCCGGTAGAGGTCTCAATGATGAAGTATTGTCTCCCTTAGTGAAGTCCGTATGTTTTTCTTCCTTCAAAGTGGGCCTGATTTCCCCAGTGAATGTTTTGACAATTTGGTTTCCATTTGCCTTATTCACAATCAGTATCGAAATCCCCTGTAGGAGTACGGACTATGAAACATTTGTTTTCCCCATGAAAGTCTGTGTGTTATTCCATGGGAAGGTTATCCCAGGGAATCTCTTGTTGGAATGAGTATTCATGATGAAAAGTTTTCAATCCTCAGTTTTTTTTTTCTCCAGGGAAGTGGGCCTGATTTCCTCAGTGAATGTTTTGACAATTTGGTTTCCATTTTCCTTATTCACAATCAGTATCGAAATTCCCAGTAGGAGTACAGACCGTGAAACATTTGTTTTCCCCATGGAAGTCTGTGTGTTATTCCCTGGGAAGGTTATCCCAGGGCATCTCTTGTTGGAATGAGTATTCATGATGAAAAGTTTTCAATCCTCAGTTTTTTTTCTTTCTCCAGGGAAGTGGGTTTGAATTCCTCAGTGAGGTTTGGTTGTCTCGGCGTCAGTCTGCTTTATTTGAGACTAGTTTTGCAATCTTCAGTAGGCACGTTGTTTTTGGAAAACTGGTTTCTCCGATGAAAACGGAAGAAAGATGTTCTATCCCAGTATCTGTTTGATTTAGCTACATCCGAATTATGTTTCTCCTCAGTGAAGTTAGGACAGACAATAGGTTTGGTTTCCGCAATTGCTTTTACCTTTCTTGGATTGATCTTTCTGGTTGAAGTTTAGCCCAATGTTGTTAGTACCTGAGGCAGTTTTGTTCGATTATGTATCCTTTTACCAGCATATGCACGATATCACTCATACATTCATACATGCATCATGCATTGTTTCAAATCATTTTTATTGACATTGTGTTCAAACCTTCCTACAGCGCTCCTTGCTTAGTTGGATTTGGTTTTCCCTCTTGAGTTTATTTCTCAAAGGATGTATCTTCTTTGGCCGTCTTGCTCCAGTTTATTTCTAATTGGATTCGTGGTTGCATGACAATATTATTTACTCTGGATTTCTGAGGACTTTGAGCTTTGATTTGTGCATTTATTTTGCACGAGAAGACTTTATCTCTTCAGCAGGAATAATGTGGCATTTCCCCAGGAAGTCATATCTCATTTCCCCAGGAAGTCATATCTCATTTCCCCAGGAAGCCATATTTCTATCCCCAGAAAGTCGTTTCTTTTTGCAATCCTCCATGATAACAAGCAACATGTATCTTTGTTTGAGCAACTCGTGCTTCCCTGTACAAGTCGATGTAATTTTTTTGCTATTTACTCTATGAGTGGTTAGCTTGCAGTCTGTCGTCAGTTTACGCCAGTGGATGACAAGACTTTCAAATTCATAGAAATTGCTCGTTGTGAAATCTTTGCAAGTGGAAGTCTCTTTATTTGAGACAGCTTACATATTACCCTTTCCATGCAGAATTCCTTGGTTAAGGAAGAAGTTGAGACCCGTTCTAGGTGAAACACCAGAAGTTTGGGGAACATATGATATTTTTAAAATCTACCTTCAGTGAACGTTGGTAGTGCATCGGAAGTGAACGTCGGTGTTTCTTATCTTTTTGCTATCATCAGTGAACGGTGGTAGTTCCTCGTCAATGAACTGCGATGGTATGATATTTTTAAAATCTACCTTCAGTGAACGTTGGTAGTGCATCGGCAGTGAACTCGGTGTTTATTATCTTTTTGCTATCATCAGTGAACGGTGGTAGTTCCTCGTCAGTGAACGGCGATGGTATGATATTTTCAAAATCTACCTTCAGTGAATGTTGGTAGTGCATCGGCAGTGAACGTCAGTGTTTCTTATCTTTTTGCTATCATCAGTGAACGGTGGTAGTTCCTCGTCAGTGAACGGCGATGGTATGATATTTTCAAAATCTACCTTTAGTGAACGTTGGTAGTGCATCGGCAGTGAACGTCGGTGTTTCTTATCTTTTTGCTATTATCAGTGAACGGTGGTAGTTCCTCATCAGTGAATGGTGATGGTATGATATTTTCAAAATCAACCTTCAGTGATCGTTGGTAGTGCATCGGCAGTGAACGTCAGTGTTTCTTATCTTTTTGCTATCATCAGTGAACGGTGGTAGTTCCTCGTCAGTGAACGGCGATGGTATGATATTTTCAAAATCTACCTTCAGTGACCGTTGCTAGTGCATCGACAGTGAACGTCGGTGTTTCTTATCTTTTTGCTGTCATCAGTGAACGGTGGTGGTTCCTCGTCAGTGAATGGCGATGGTATGATATTTTCAAAATCTACCTTCAGTGAACGTTGGTAGTGCATCGGCAGTGAACGTCGGTGTTTCTTATCTTTTTACTATCATCAGTGAATGGTGATAGTTCCTCGTCAGTGAATGGCGATGGCATGATATATTTTCTCTCTACCTTCAGTGAACGTTGGTAGACATCGGCAGTGAACGTCGATGCTTGTTATCCTCCTCTCTGGTTCTATTCTTTTGGTCCACTAGTGATTTATTTTCCTGGTGGGGTTGCTCCTTTGTTTCTTCATTTTTGTGGCATCCCCAATGTTACTTTGCGTCTCTTTTGTTCTGTTCATATGTGTTGTACCCCAAAATTTGCCCTCCCATATTTCTCAAAACATTTCAAGAAAAATTCACAAGTCCAACCCGGTGCGTCATATTCAGGTGTTCTTTCGCCAAAATATCTCTGATAACATATTCTCAAATTCAGGTTCGGCTCAAGAGTCAATTCTTTAAAGAAGGTATCCGAATGTGTGAGTTTTCTCGAAGAAATATGGTGAAAAAGTGTGCTGAAAGCGCAGTCTTTACGCGCTAAAAAATTCATAACTTGAAGATCGTGGCTCGTTTTGAACCCGTTCCAGTGGCCAAAATTCCGTCTTGACATTATATACGTTTTCATCTCTCACGGCTGGAAGCCAATTTCGATCAGAAGGTCTTCAAAAATATGGATTTATCAAGTATTTTTGTACAGAAAATTTGTGACAGAAGTTTATTTGCGTCATGTTCAGAAAATCCTAACTTGGTCGATTTTCATCGTATTGAGCTGGTTCAGGCGCCAAAATTTCACAAATTGAGTTGGCTACATTTTCACAGAAGGTATTGAGTTCAAACGGTATTCAAAAGGCCTTCGTTGTTTGCTCAGAGTGCGTGACACGCTGAAAATCCTAAATGTTGAATATTATTTCATCTGGACCGAAACTTCGAAAATTCATAACTCGGTCAATTTTTATCGGATTGGGCTCATATTTTTACACAAGGTCAATGACTCATAGATCTACAACTTTGCTTCAAAAGTCGAGACCGGATTATGCTCCGATCAATACCAGTTGTTTATTGAAGAACGTGTCAGAGTCGACACTGGAGCCCAAAATAAGTTTGTCTGAGCTGAAACTTCAAAAATTCATAACTAATTCACTGTTTATCGATTGAGCCGATTTTGGGACAGGAGTTAGTTCTCGTTGTCGGCTACATTTTGTTTTCACATTTCAACTTAAAAAATTTCACTTAAGTCCCTGCGATTTATCCTGGAAAGTGACGAACTCAAGTGTACATTGGAGGCCCAATTGCACATTCAAAGCCCATTTTCTTTACCCTAATTTCCATTATATAATCACATTCTTTTCACACAAACCAGGGAGAAGAAAAAAAAACCTTGCCACAATACTGTCAGAATATCAAATTCTTTCAAGAACTCTAAAACCTTGAAATCCTTATTACAAATCCCTCTCTCACTACAAACAAACCATCCCAGTTACAAACCAACATCTCACTACAAACAAGCCATCTCAGTTACAAACCAACATCTCACTACTTCTTCAGTAAGGGTAAGGCTGACTTGATCTCCATGATCAAAGGGGCATAAAAGCATTCATGTCACTACTTTTCCAGTAAGGGTAAGGTTGATTTGATCTCCATGATCAAAAGGGTATAATCATTCATACATGCCATATTGACCTAAACATTAAATTTCTTCATATATTGGTTTTATTTGTATTTTATGATATATAGTAATTTATTTAATGTATTCATGAGATTCAACACTGCAGATTTAGACAGGATCCCATGCAGGTTCATTAAGGAACGTTGAGGCCAAAACACAAATGGCCAAAAGCCAAAAGCCAAATGGCCAAAACAGAACAGTTTACACATGACACCAATACATGGCGAGGCAGACACCCTAAGAAGGTTAAGGAACGTTGAGACCAGAACACAAATGGCCAAAAGTCAAAACACAAATGGCCAAAACAAAACAGTTTACACATGACGCCAACAGTTGTTTCACCCCTCCAATCAGGCCCGTATACTCCTAAACTCTCTCTCTATTTTTATTATTTTCCTTTAATTAATTAATCGTTATTCTTTTTATTAATCACTAACCAATTAAAATTTTTTCCTAATAAAATCAAAAACACAAAAAATAATTTATTTATTAAAATTAACTTCATCACTTTTATTTTTGTAAATAAATTAATTTAATCAATTTAGCTTTAATTAGATTCAACTTTTAATATTTTTTGCAATATTTAAAATCAATTTAGAATATTAGGTTTTTATTAGCATTAATTCAATTTATTTTATTTCTTTAAAAAATCAAAAATCCAAAAATATTTTCATTATTTAATTTAATTTAATTGTTCATTTAATTTAATTCCATTTAATTCAAAAATAAACAAAAAAATATTTTCTTTAACAAAAAGGGTCAAAACCCTAGAACTTTGCGCTCGATTTAATTTCCCGCACGCGTTTGTTTATTTTTATCATATTAATGTACTTGCCTCCGGTTTGTAATAGATAATTAGGACTTTAAATATTTTTACCGCTTTATTTATTATCCGCATTTTAATTTCAAGGGTTTGTTTTTGGCGATGTAAATACCCGACGCCTTGTAATAGTTTAGATTTAATTTCCGCAATTTAAATTCCGCAACTATTAACTGTTAGATGTTTGATAAATAGGGAATGCATGACAAGATCAAGTATATGAACTTAAAATCAACAGTAGCTCACCATTAACATGTACAAAGATAAATAACTGAAAAACAATACACTCGCACATGCCACTCCTAGGGTACGCCTCACTTGGTTGCCTCAGCGTGGTCATTGAGTATAGGATGTTTTAGAGGTCGCCCTCCTGTCTAAAGATCCAAGTTACCTCGAATCGGTTGCCTCGGATAAAAAGGATCTAGGACATTAGGGTTACCGCTAAGGCGTCCTACTATTGCTTTGGTGACCACACATGTCCCTCTAATCGAATTGACCTGAAAAACTCCAACGACGGTGCTACCTACTTCTCAATAGTGGGATAGTACTGTCTAAAGGACATTTATACAGCTTAATTTCTTTTGAGTAGGTAGAGGTTCTAAGGTACTTGCTCTTTCAAAACAAAAACAACTTTTCGCACCTACAGTTTTCAAACAAAAGTTTTCAAACAAACACTTCATACACTCTTGAGGACTGATACAAGAGTCAAAACGAAGTTTTCAAACAAACTTTTTTCAAAACCCACAAACACAAGAAAAGCAAACATTTTTGAAAACATAGTGAATGACCACAGATAGAAAGGGTGCTAACACCTTCCCTTTTTATAATCTACCTCCCGAATCGAGAAACATCTCGAAAAGGAATTTTGTTGTGCTTTTGTCCTTTCCTTGTTGGAGAAAATAAAAGACGGTGGCGACTCTTGCTTACCGCGACATTTTGCGAAAACAAATGCAAACGCGAACCAACATTCCAAAACAGTCAGTTCTATTTCCACTGATCACAGAACTGGCGACTCTGTTGGGGACATCTATAAGTGAGGTGTACCTTAGGATTAGACCACTCTTGTTTTCAATTGTATGCTTTGTATGCTTTAATTTTGTGGGCTTGTATCAGAGTTTTATAGATCCTAACCCAGATCTGGGGAATACCCTTTAGGTAAGTAGCAATAAATTGTGAGGGACCTGTCCGGCGTAGACCGACACGGGTGAAGCAGTAGCTACGTTGGTGTGACACCTTGGTCTGTACCGATATCCCTTGTGTTGGAACGAGGAGAATATGGGTCTTCTGAGGAGTCATTAAGCACCAACTGACCTTAGAACCTTAAATTGACCAACTTGGCCATAGAACAGTAGCAGTATGCTACGCTCATTGAGGCTAAACTCTCACGATGGTTCCAGCCGCAAGAAAAGGTTGCCAAACTGGAATTATGACCGATTGAGGGTAGTCAGTGATATTGAGATCCTCTAGAACCCGGTTACTATTTTTAGGACATGTCCTAACCAACTGAAACTGAAAGAGGGTAGTACCTAAACTTCATGCCAGCCTGAAATCTAAGGGCTCTTTTGTGTGACTTGTGTGCCTTCAAACTTGAACTACTTGCACATACTTGTTATCTAACAGCATGAGTTCCTTGCAGGTTTTGTTTACAGTCCTTATCCAACAATTTGGAATTATTGCAGGGCTTAGTTACATCACCTCACACCTTTGCATCCATGTACATAACATCATACGCATCATAACATCATACCATAGCATTTCCTTAACCATTTCAAGGATCTCAAGGGTTTGTGATGCAGGTCATGATGAATTAAATGTCTAGCAAGAGGTAAAGGAGATTTATTTTCCTCTAGCCAAGATTGTTCGGAGATCAAACATGATAACTCGAGTCAGGGGCTATGACCCACTCGATATGGTGAGCCTTGACTCTTGGAGAAGGACTCTCAACAATATGAAGTTCCTTCAATCAAGCTGCAAAATTCAAATTCTAACAATTTTCTTGTTTACCCCACGAGATCCTTGAAAACATTGCATACATACATATCATTGCATTACAGGTACCCTTTTTACAGGTCACTTATCTTCTTCGTTGTTTATTTCAGCAATCATCATGTCTACTGAACCTTCCGCTGAACAAGCTATCAAGGCCCTCCAGGCCCAGAATGCCCAGTTCCAAGAGTTGGTTATGAGCCTAGCCCAGGGTCAACAGGATTTGAAGACGCTGATTCTGAAAGAGAGGAAGAAGAAGAAGAAGAGGACTGTTTTTTTCAACACTTGACGCAGATTTGGGAATGGACTACAAAATGAGGCTGATCTGGCTACTTCCTCTATAGGGAAAGACAGTCCCCAAGAGAGAAGGGTTCCTAGTCCCGTGGTCTCCGACAACGAGACAGATTACAATGATGAACAGTACCCTCCTGCTGAGGACAGATACAAACAGCTGGAGGACCGCTTAAGTGCTATGGAGATTCAACATGTGCCCGGGTTGGACTTTGGAGACCTAGGCTTATCCTCTGGGGTGGTGATTCCCCACAAGTTCAAGGCACCTGCTTTTGCAAAGTACGACGGAGCTTCCTGTCCTAAGCTGCACCTCCGGTCGTATGTGAGGAAGATCCAACCATATACAGTTGACAAGAATTTGTGGATCCATTTCTTCCAGGATAGTCTTTCAGGGACTCAACTCGAATGGTTCTATCAGCTGGATGGAGCCAGTATTCGTAACTGGGAGGACTTGGCTACTGCGTTCTATAAGCAGTATCAGTATAATTCCGACCTCGCTCCTACACGTACCCAACTCCAGGGTATGTCACTAGGGACGCGTGAAGGATTTAAGGAGTACGCTCAAAAGTGGAGAGACCTTGCTGGAAGGGTGCAACCACCTTTGACTGACCGTGAACTTGTTGATATGTTTCTGGGGACCCTATCTGGTCCATTCTTCAACCATCTGATTGGGAATTCTTCTGCTGGGTTTACAGACCTTATCTTAACCAGTGAGAGAATAGAAGCTGGTATCAAGTCTGGGAAAATACAGAAGGGTGACTCCTCGAACACTGAGAAAAAACCATTCAAGAAAGAATCTAGTGCTGTCTATGGTTCAAGAAGACAGAATAGGTCCGAACACCGCCGAGATGTCAACGCGATAGTTATTTCAAAACCGGCCAGTGCTCCTCAACATTGCAACCAACAAAGGGAAGAGAGACCTAGAAGGCAATTCACTCCCCTCAGCATGACCTTGTCCCAGATATTGCCACAGTTGCTGAAGACCAATTTGGTAACTCTAAGGGACCCTCCTAAGAATCCCAACAAGACACCTTCAAGGTATAACCCCAACGCCCGCTGCGCTTATCATTCTGACAGCCCGGGGCATGCTACAGATGATTGTTGGACTTTGAGGAACAAGGTTCAGGACCTAATCAATGCAAAGGAGGTCGAGTTCGAAGCGCCCGAGACTCCCAATGTGATCACTGCTCCCTTGCCAAAACATGGCTAGGATCGAGAGACTTTTGTTCATTTGAATTCCGAAGTTGTATTTTTCTTTGCTTATTCAAACAATTATTGTCATGGCAAACTTTTTTATTTCATTAATGCATTGCATATGTCTGTTTTGAATCAATCCATTCGTATTCACTATATTCAAATTGCTTTCATTTTTTTGTGATGATCAACTCTCGATTAAAAAATTCTAAACCTTTTGAGGGAGGATGACGAAAACGATACCACGATCTTTACAGTATGCTTTTGAACAGACCCCGCTGATGAGGTACATGCATTGTTTCAAGTCCCAAACAGTGGAGTTATAAGGAAGATAATCTCTAGTCAACCCCTTTGAGCCAAAGAAGTTGGAGTTTTTCTTTTCGCAAAATTAAAACCCTTAATCATAACCTGGGGCAGGGTAGTTTTCTCAGTTGATCCAGGTGCACAATGAATGACATCAAATGAGTCCTTCCAAAAACAAAAGACAGTGATGGTTCCCTATAATCGTCAAGACATGCAGTCATTATCTCTCAAAATAAAAGCCCAATAAAGTCAAAACCTATGAAGGAGACTTATAAAACTGGGGCATCCCGCTGACTGTAATCACAAAAGAAACAGTTCAGGCAAAGAGACAGGGATAATAAAATAGAAAAGAAAGAGGTCCTACAAACCCTCAACAAAAAAATAAATGACTGCCTGTTCAAAATAAATTGTCCGAACCATCACCGGAATATCAGAGCAAAGACTCAAACAAGGTCTAACGCACGATTAGCTGAGTTTAGGATCGAAGAACATCATGAAGAATGGGTGGGTACAAATAAAATTTGAGCCTTTATCCTTTGTTTCTTAAACCGTGAACCCGACCACGTTATAACCCTTAAAAGTCCTAGCTGAAGCATGGGTTAGTTCGAAAGCATACTGTTACAAAAGGTATCCTGACTCCTGTAAAGCTTGCTGTAAAATCCTGAGTTGACATCACATTTTACAAAAATTCACTTGTTTTATTGAAAACTGCATCTTCAAAAAATTTCAAGACAGACATAAGCTTTGCATTCTTAAAATAGCATTGTTTGCATATGACAATTTGTTCAAGCAGCAGAGAAATTCGCACGACGAATATCTAGTGAACAAAAACCTTCTCAACAAAAAGGATCACATCAAGTGGAAAAACACTTCCAATCCAGGGGCACGACATGAGCATTGTCCATCATCTGGGGCAGTCAAGTCAAGATTCAAGGAATCTCTCAAAATTCCAAATAGCCAGGGGCAAATCTCCGCCTGAGTTACTTGGGGCATTGAACATGAATTCCAGCAACGAATCCTGCATGATCGAACGAAGATCTTCTGGTGGTATGGCAACATAACACTACCGACAGTGATAACTCCCTTCATCCTGAGGGAACGGACATAGTCAAAAAAATACTGCGCATGAACAAAGACCCGCTAGGTTGACTGGCCTAGGCAAAAATAAGGGCTTTCCGGCGAACCAAAAGGGTTCGGGAAAAAATAAGGGATGAAAATAAAAAAATCTGTACACCCGGCAAGTCGAAAACCTGAAAAGGCGGCTTGGGCAAAAATGGGTATCCCGGTGGACTGAAAACCCGAAAGGGCGGTCCAGGCAATAATTAGGGATCAAAGCGTACGACTATGTCCCGTCATCTCGTCACTTGCCTACCAGAAGAAGATTTGTCAATCGGCAGTTATCAAACACCTCATAGGCCTTCTTCTCCCGCAGAAACCGGGGCAATAAGAATTGTCCGAACTGTATAATCGCTCTGTCCACCAGGTACCAAGGTAGATCCAGCTGAATAATATGACCAAGATACCTTCACTCCCCGCAGAGTAAAACAGTAATGGTAGCTATTCCCCACTGAGACTTGCAACTATGAGCAAATCAGTGATACTCTCCCCAAGCAGAGTTGGTCTACCATCAGCCCTAAAAAAGTTGGGTATCCCCAGTAGATCTTAATATTCCCCAGCGGAGTATACAAATATTCCTCAACAAGTATCCCCGACAGTCTTAATATTCCTCAACAGAATATAAGAATGTTCCCCGGCGGAATACAAGATACCCCCAGTGGAGCCATTTCCCGGCGCAGTTCTAAAAAAGCTTCCCCTCCAGAGTTGAATTATCTCCCCCAGTAGATTCTGGAAGCTTGTCTCCCGCAGAGTACAAATGCATCTCCCCAGCCATATTCAGAAGGTTACTCCCCACCAGAGCCTAACTGGGTTATCCTCAGCAAATTGCAACGGAAAGATCATCCCCAGCGAAGTTCTTTCTATCCCCCAGCGGAGTTCATCATCAAAATCCCAACAGAGCTTATCAACGGAATCCTCCAGCAGAGTTATCGTTAAAATCTCAGCGAAGCATCTCTTCCCACAGAGTAATTCCCCGCAGAGTGATCTCTTCACCAGGTTTATTCCCCAACGGAGTCATCTTCTCCTACAGGTTTATTCCTGCAACCATCTTCGTGCATCATCCCTAGTGGAAACGAAGAATTCAACCAGACTCTTCAATATCAGCCCAGGATTTAACAAACTCCCCGGCACTCGTCAAGGATTTATTTTCCCAGACGAAAATACATTCATAAACATATCACATTTCACATCTCCTATTTACATACATGATAAAGTGCATACGACACGGCCTCATTTACTCTGGAGAACATCATGACATCATGCATCTCATACATCATGACATTGCATACAACTAACTCTTTACCTTTTCAGGAAAGATCGATCAACAGATAAAAGTCATTACCTTTTGAAGTAGCAGTTGTCAAAGATTCCTTCATCATCCGGCTGAGGTAGTAATCGTCCAAGATTCCTTCATCGTTCCTGCTGAGGTAGTAATCATCCAAAATTCCTTCACCATTCCTGCTGAGGTAGTAATCGTCCAAGATTCCTTCATCATCCCGTTGAGGTAGAAGTCGCCCAGATTCCTTCATCATTCCGTTGAGGTAGAAGTCGTCAAGATTCCTTCATCATCCCGTTGAGGTAGAAGTCGCCCAGATTCCTTCATCATTTCGTTGAGGTAGAAGTCGTCAAGATTCCTTCATCATCCCGTTGAGGTAGAAGTCGCCCAGATTCCTTCATCATTCCGTTGAGGTAGAAATCGCCCAGATTCCTTCATCATCCCGTTGAGGTAGAAGTCGCCCAGATTCCTTCATCATTCCGTTGAGGTAGAAGTCGTCAAGATTCCTTCATCATCCCGTTGAGGTAGAAGTCGCCCAGATTCCTTCATCATTCCGTTGAGGTAGAAATCGTCCCTGATTCCTTCATCATCCCGTTGAGGTAGTAATCGTCCCTGATTCCTTCATCATCCTGCTGAGGTAGTAATCGTCCCTGATTCCTTCATCATCCTGTTGAGGTAGTAATCGTCCCTGATTCCTTCATCATCCTGCTGAGGTAGTAATCGTCTCTGATTCCTTCATCACCCTGCTGAGGTAGTAATCGTCCCTGATTCCTTCATCATCCTACTGAGGTAGTAATCGTCCCTGATTCCTTCATCATCCTGCTGAGGTAGTAATCTTCCCTGATTCCTTCATCATCCCGCTGAAGTAGTAATCGTCCCTGATTCCTTCATCACCCTACTTAGGTAGTAATCATCCCCGATTCCTTCATCATCCTGCTGAGGTAGTAATCGTCCTAGATTCCTTCATCATCCTGCTGAGGTAGTAATCGTCCGAGATTCCTTCATCATCTATTTGGAGTAGCAATCGTCTCAGATTCCTTCATTACATCATTATCAAGAAAACCTTTCAAGTTCCAGATCAACACCTGTATCTAGCCAGGAAATATCTGTGGACGACGGATTGTAGATTAATACCTGAAACTAGACAGGACAACTATCTACTTGACCATCATGAAGTAACCCTACACCGATTCCTTCTCTTCTAAGATGGAGTTTTACACGGACTCATCATCAGGCAACCCTATGCAGGTTCCTTCTTTCAACCTACCACAACTATCCATTACATTTCCAAATGGCATCTATAAGCCCATCCTCGACAAGATTCTGTCATACCTCCAAGTGGCATCTATAAGCCCATCTCCACAACTATTTATTACATTTCCAAATGGCATCTATAAGCCCATTCCCGACAAGATTCTGTCACATCCCCAGATGTCATCTATAAGCCCATCCTCCTATCCATCATCTCTCCAAATGGCATCTGTAAGCCCATTCCTGACATCACATTGCTGATACTACACCATGCGAGTGAAAATTTCTGGGCACTCTAGTGTTCAATCATCTTCCACCTTCGGATCATGAAAGGCACGCAAGCCAATCTACATCCTCAGGTTTAAGAAGATTGAATAGGGGCAACTGTTGTACCCCAAAATTTGCCCTCCCATATTTCTCAAAACATTTCAAGGAAAATTCACAAGTCCAACCCGGCGCGTCATATTCAGGTGTTCTTTCGCCAATATATCTCTGATAACGTATTCTCAAATTCAGGTTCGGGTCAAGAGTCAATTCTTTAAAGAAGGTATCCGAATGTGTGAGTTTTCTCGAAGAAATATGGTGAAAAAGTGTGCTGAAAGTGCAGTTTTTACGCGCTAAAAAATTCATAACTTGAAGATCGTGGCTCGTTTTGAACCCGTTCCGGTGGCCAAAATTCCGTCTTGACATTATATACGTTTTCATCTCTCACAGCTGGAAGCCAATTTCGATCAGAAGGTCTTCAAAAATATGAATTTATCAAGTATTTTCGTACAGAAAATTTGTGACAGAAGTTTATTTGCATCATGTTCAGAAAATCATAACTTGGTCGATTTTCATCGTATCGAGCTGGTTCTAGCCCCAAAATTTCACAGATTGAGTTGTCTACATTTTCACAGAAGGTATTAAGTTCAAACGGTATTCAAAAGGCCTTCGTTTTTTGCTCAGAGTGCGTGACACGCTGAAAATCCTGAATGCTGAATATTATTTCATCTGGGCCGAAACTTCGAAAATTCATAACTCGGTCAATTTTTATCGGATTGGGCTCATATTTTTACACAAGGTCAATGACTCATAGATCTACAACTTTGCTTCAAAAGTCGAGACCGGATTATGCTCCGATCAATACCAGTTTTTTATTGAAGAACGTGTCAAAGTCGACACTGGAGCCCAAAATAAGTTTGTCTGAGCTGAAAATTCAAAAATTCATAACTAATTCACCTTTTATCCGATTGAGCCGATTTTCGGACAGGAGTTAATTCTCGATGTCGGCTACATTTTGTTTTCACATTTCAACTTCAAAAATTTTACTTAAGTCCCTGCGATTTAGCCTGAAAAGTGACGAACTCAAGTGAACATTGGAGGCCCAATTGCACATTCAAAGCCCATTTTCTTTACCCTAATTTCCATTATATAATCACATTCTTTTCACACAAACCAGGGAGAAGAAAAAAAACCTTGCCACAACACTGTCAGAATATTAAATTCTTTCAAGAACCCTAAAACCTTGAAATCCTTATTACAAATCCCTCTCTCACTACAAACAAGCCATCCCAGTTACAAACCAACATCTCACTACAAATAAGCCATCTCAGTTACAAACCAACATCTCACTACTTCTTCAGTAAGGGTAAGGCTGACTTGATCTCCATGATCAAAAGGGCATAAAAGCATTCATGTCACTACTTTTCCAGTAAGGGTAAGATTGATTTGATCTCCATGATCAAAAGGGTATAATCATTCATACATGCCATATTGACCTAAACATTAAATTTCTTCATATATTGGCTTTATTTGTATTTTATGATATATAGTAATTTATTTAATGTGTTCATGAGATTCAACACTGCAGATTTAGACAGGATCCCATGCAGGTTCATTAAGGAACGTTGAGGCCAAAACACAAATGGCCAAAAGCCAAAAGCCAAATGGCCAAAACAGAACAGTTTACACATGACACCAATACATGGCGAGACCGACACCCTAAGAAGGTTAAGGAACTTTGAGGCTAGAACACAAATGGCCAAAACAAAACAGTTTACACATGACGCCAACAGCTGTTTCACCCCTCCAATCAGGCCCGTATACTCCTAAACTCTCTCTCTATTTTTATTATTTTCCTTTAATTAATTAATCGTTATTATTTTTATTAATCACTAATCAATTAACATTTTTTCCTAATAAAATCAAAAACACAAAAAATATTTTATTTATTAAAATTAACTTCATCACTTTTATTTTTGTAAATAAATTAATTTAATCAATTTAGCTTTAATTAGATTCAACTTTTAATATTTTTTGCAATATTTAAAATCAATTTAGAATATTAGGTTTTTATTAGCATTAATTCAATTTATTTTATTTCTTTAAAAACTCAAAAATCCAAAAATATTTTCATTATTTAATTTAATTTAATTCCATTTAATTCAAAAATAAACAAAAAAATCTTTTCTTTAACAAAAAGGGTCAAAACCCTAGAACTTTGCACTCGATTTAATTTCCCGCACGCGTTTGTTTATTTTTATCATATTAATGTACTTACCTCCGGTTTGTAATAGATAATTAGGACTTTAAATATTTTTACCGCTTTATTTATTTTCCGCATTTTAATTTCAAGGGTTTGTTTTTGGCGATGTAAATACCCGACGCCTTGTAATAGTTTAGATTTAATTTCCGCAATTTAAATTCCGCAACTATTAACTGTTAGATGTTTGATAAATAGGGAATGCATGACAAGATCAAATGTATGAACTTAAAATCAATAGTAGCTCACCATTAACATGAACAAAGATAAATAACTGAAAAACAATACACTCGCACATGCACTCCTAGGGTACGCCTCGGCGTGGTCATTGAGTATAGGGTGTTTTAGAGGTCGCCCTCCTGTCTAAAGATCCAAGTTGCCTCGAAACGGTTGCCTCGGATAAAAAGGATCTAGGACATTAGGGTTACTGCTAAGGCGTCCTACTATTGCTTTGGTGACCATACATGTCCCTCTAATCGAATTGACCCGAAAAACTCCAACGACGGTGCTACATACTTCTCAATAGTGGGATAGTACTATCTAAAGAACATTTACACAGCTTAATTTCTTTTGAGTAGGTAGAGGTTCTAAGGTACTTGCTCTTTCAAAACAAAAACAACTTTTCGCACCTACAGTTTTCAAACAAAAGTTTTCAAACAAACACTTCATACACTCTTGAGGACTGATACAAGAGTTAAAATGAAGTTTTCAAACAAACTTTTTTCAAAACCCACAAACACAAGAAAAGAAAACATTTTTGAAAACATAGTGAGCAAGTACCTAAGAGCCCGTGGATAACCACGGATAGAAAGGGTGCTAACACCTTCCCTTTTTATAATCTACCTCCCGAACCGAGAAACATCTCGAAAAGGAATTTTGTTGTGCTTTTGTCCTTTCCTTGTTGGAGAAAATAAGAGACGGTGGCGACTCTTGCTTACCGCGAAATTTTGCGAAAACAAATGCAAACGCGAACCAGCATTCCAAAACAGTCAGTTCTATTTCCACCAATCACAATATGCATCCATAATCATAAGCATTGCATGGCATCTTAGAGACAAAAATAGGGCTTGTTTTATATTTAAGTATCTTCAATTGCGTCGACACGAAGATTTGTAACCTTCGTATCTCCGGATAGAAGACACTTAAATAAGGGCAGCTGTTGTACCCCAATTTTTGCCCCTAAGATTCCTCTATCATATCATATCAACTCGATCATAACAAGATCACATTAGGGTTGGTTCTTCCTCTTTTTTCCTATCTTTAAGTTTGCTCTTGAGGAATCTCCAAGCACCTTGGTTGTGTATTTTGTATATGTGTTGTTGACTAACTTCTAATCAAAATACAAAAAATATTTGTCTTTGTCTTTGTATATTTTTGTTTTGTAGGTACCAAGTCGAAGCATCTGACAAATAAGGATTTCTGGTATTATTTTCCTAAAATCTCTATTTGCAAAGAAAATGAATTAAAAATTTTCATTTTTTTTCACTGATGCAATCGATTGCTCTTAAAGTGCAATCGATTTCACATAGTGTATTTTGCGCCATTTATGAAAAAAATACACTGTGCAATCGATTTGCACTGTAGTACAATCGATTGCACAACGTGAAAATTAAAAAAAAATCAGCATTTTAAACTTGTCAAATTTTGGCTCCAATTTTCCTTCACTTTTGAAAGATGTATCATTAATTCAAATTTTAGTGTCAATCTTTCATTTTTAAAAATAATTATCATTAATTCAAATTTTGGCTCTAATATTTGAAAGAATTATCATTAATTCAAATTTTGGCTCTAATTTTTGAAAGAGTTATCATTAATTTAAATTTTGGCTCCAAGAATCAATTACCAAATTACCACTAATCCCAATCCTAAAACTCTATAAATAGAGCTCTCATTTCATTCAAATTTCAAGCTTTTGATAGCCAAATCCACCTTGCTAAAAAATCTCTCAATTCTCTCCATCTACCAAATTCACTCAAAGCTTCATTTTCAAAAAGTTAGTAAGCTTTGCATTGAAGCTTACTAATCTTTGAGCTAAACCTTTCATCCAAACACTTTTTCTCCATCAATTCTCTACATCCAAGCTTGGTCAATTGATTCTTGTGGTTGAATTGAAGCAAATTCTTGAAGTTGTTTTGATAATTCTCTAGATCTACCTTTGGTAAGTTGGATAATTCATCTTTCATAATGTGATCTCTTGGTGATCTTTGGGATTGATTCTTTGAGAATTATTTTGTGATTCCAATGGTGTTATTTTCTCATAATTTGATGGAATTTTCGTGCTCAATTGGATCCATGATCATAAGGTGTTTGATGGAAAGTTTGAACAAGAAATTGGCCTTTTAAAATGCTGTTTTTGCTACTATAACAGTGTGCAATCGATTGCACAGAAGCAATTTTGCACAAATTTTTGAAAACTGTACTGTGTAAATCGATTTACACAGTAGTGCAATCGATTTACAACAGGGACGAAATGCACTTTTTTGCCTTGTTTTGGGGCAGCTTTGATCCAAAATACTTTTTCTACTCACTCCTTTTGATTGTTGGTTTGGATTGCAATTTTAAATGTCTAATTTGTCTTTAAACTCAATGGACTTTGTGATGTAGATGAAGTTGGATAAATGTTCATCAATTAAAATCTACCTAAGAGTGAATTATTTAATTCATTTTTGGTGCTTTAGATTAATGATATGTTTAGTGCTTTAATCCATCTAGAGGAGTGGTTGAATTTAAAGATGAAAAAATTTTGAAATGGTGATCCAAATTAGCTTATCATTCCCCTCCCTATTCATCTTATCCCTTTGTTTTTTAATTGTGCTACATGTTAAGGGATGGTGATCTCAATATCATTTATCCAAACATGAAGTACATAGATTGCTATTGACCGGCCTCAAAATAGGTGTGACTTCTACATAAGTCCACTTACGATTGCTTAACATAGCGCTAAATTTTGTCCCGATTCGAATAAATGATCATTCGTGGCCCAAACTTATGATTGCAAGAACAAGTATGTTAATTTGATCTCTTTGATCCAATAACCTTGAGATTCATTGTGTGGAGGCTTTCGTTCTACCAATCCTCTAATGGATCTACAAAAGCTTTGGTCAACGCGGATCACTTAAACATTGTTGATCATTACATGTTGCCTTGTGAGAGTTCCAAAATGGATGATATACTTGACAAAAAGCAAATGCAACTTGTTGTGTGGAGGCTTTAGTTCTACCAATCCTCTAATGAGTTCCAAATGCAAGTTTCAAGATAGTCATCCAACTAACCACTAATTACTAACAATTAACTTTACTTTACGCTTTTATTTTCATGCTTTATGTACCATTTACTTTTAGCATTTTACATTTCATGCTATTTTCATCTTTGCTCACTTGAGCATTTACTTTTATGTCATTTTTATTTTTCTCACTTGAGCTTTTCTTTCTTTTTAAAGACACCTAATAATCAACATGAACCATAAAAATGATTAATGATACTTGGGCTACATGGTTACTATCCTTTGCATTATAGAGTGATGGACTTCTTGGACTTAGGATTAGAGACCTTGGCCTATCTTGGAGACTTTGTGACTTTATTTGATATTTTGTCTGGAGTTCTTGAGGTTTACCTCAAGACATTGGGTTGTTTGTTTGCTTTGTGTGTAGGTTATTGAGATTACGATCTTTGTTTGTAATCTGGAATTCACCCGTATACAGCCGTTACTCTGCCCAATTTTTGCGAAGACTTAAAACACTTGAAGTTTGGTTCTCTCAAGAGGTCTAGTATCTTTTCTTGCTTGGTTTCAATTCGAAGAATAGGAATTTTATATTGACTCATAATGTCAAGTATTGGCTTCTTGTTTGTTAGATGGTTCTTATCCCTAGCTTTTACCTTATGCTTTAGGATAGCCTCTTCCTCTCCTCCCATCTTCTTTAATTTCAAAAATCTTCTCCCTCCTTTAAAAAAAAACTCTTCTTATTTTGAAACTTGAAACATTTTTCATAATAAACCTGGACTTAGGTCCATGCATCTTCGAAACATTTTTATAAATAAATTTCAATCAATTTAATAATACCTTGACCTTTTTTGTGAGAAGACTAAAAGTCAATCAATCTCATTTCAAACCATTTTGCCACTTGGGCTTTTATCTTTAAACTTTTCTCAAAAGATTAGACTCTTGTCAATCCTTGTAGTGATGCAAACAACTATACTTCTACAATATGTAGTGAAGTGAGATCTTTTCCACTTGGGTGTTGAGTGAGGCATTGTTTATTTTAAAATCCAAGCCATATCCTCCACTTTAAGATGATGCAAATTCTCCTTTCTCATGATTGTGGGTAGTAAGTATGTTTTTCACACGGACAATTGCAATGATGTCTTATCTCATAAAATCAACCAACACACTTGTGTTTCAAATTTTTAAAAGAGGAACTACGTGTACCCTGATCCCCTATTGCACCAAAGGTGGTACGTAGGCACTAAAGGTTCGCAACCGCGGCGGATGCAAAAATCATAAAAATATTTCTTTTCTCACCTCCACCATCCATTTTATATACAACACATTTTTATAGTCAAAATATACAGATTTTTCAAAGAGGTTCCTGCGGAGTACCGTAGATATTTAGGGTGCTAATACTTTCCCTTTGCATAACCAACCCCCTTACCTTAAATCTTTCCCCCTCTTTTTTAGGTTATTTGCTCTTTTCCCATTCCTTTAGAAACAATAAAGCGCGGTGGCGATTTTTATTTTGATTTGTATAAAGTCTAGTCAATCCAATGGCTTAGTCTTGCACATTTCTACTGCCATAAGTACGGGTGGGAGCAAGATCTGTATTGTACTGATACTGTTTATAAAAAGCAGCGGCAAGGTCCTCCCAGTTATGGATATTGGCCCTCTCTAGTTAATAGAACCAATCTAGCTGAATCCCAGATAGACTGTTTCGAAAGAAGTGGACCCACAAATCTCTGTCAGCAGTGTGAGGCTGTATCTTCCTCACGTAAGATCAGAGATGCATCTTGGGACATGAAACCCCTTCGTATTTAGCGAACACTGGTGCCTTGAATTTTGGTGGAATAACAATCCCAGACACCAAACCCAGCTCTTCAAAGTCCAACCCGGGCACTTTCTGAATTTCCATTGCACTTAAACGTTCTTCTAGATGTTTGTATTTATCGTTGGCCAGAGGATATTGCTCTTCAGAGTAATCCTCTTCTTCTTCTTCTTCAGATTCTGGCTGGGCTGTCGCTTCCTTGCCTTTCCCATCTTGATTATCTTTTTCACCAGATGATGTTTCAAAGTCTAAGATCTTTCTGGCTGCCCCTGGGAACCTTCTTCCTAGATTCAGAACATCGATTGCTTTCTTTGCCTTCCTATTCTTTTCTTCAATCAGTAGAGTTTTCAAATCCTATTGTCCTTTGGCTAGAGTCAAGAACATCTGTTGAAACTGAGCATTCTTCACCTGGAGGTCTTTTACTGTCTGTTCGAGATCCATCTTACTGAAATAAACAATAGAAAGATGAGGAGACTTGTTGTAACAAACCTGCTTATGTTATGATGAATGGAGATGCATATGCAATGATTTCAAGGAAATTAGAAATTTAAATTTGCTTTAGACCAAAAAGGAACACACGTTATATTAATAAATCACAGTTTGAGTACACCATGCCTCTTTTGGGCTTACAAAGAAATACAAAAACTCTAAGATAAAAAAATTGTATGCATCCTCTTTGGTGCGGTGTAGGCGTTCAGACTCCACTCCTCATGAAGTTGCTTGGTGAGTTCCAAAACTTTCTTCTTGCTGGCGTAGAATTGGGCCTCGGAAGTGTCTCGCTCCCCTTTAAGCTGTATCCAATCCCTTTGTAAGTCTTCGAGAGAGGCGGGCATGTCAGTATGCAGGATAGTGTATGGAACATCTCCTTCCATAACAAGCTCTATGATAATCGAGAGAATGGAGGGGTAAGGCATCATAAGACGTTGAGCACGAGATCATACCCATTTGAGGTAAGGCTCAAGAGGGATGCAATTATTATGCCCCAATGTCTTGCTATCTACCTTATTCAACATCCTCCAAGCTCGGATAAACCTCTGGCGGTGACCTTGATCGTCATTCTCGTAGCCAAATACCAAACTTTGAATAAGCATCTCATGTGGGCCATCCCTTAGGGCATAACCAAACTGTCTTAAGGCTAAGCAGGGGTTGTAGGTGATACCTCCTCTAATGCCAAGTAATAGGACATTAGGGAACTCTCCACAATGGTTGACGATAGTAACATTCTCTATAGACCGGGAACACCAATTAATGTCTGAATGTTTGAGCGTCATCAACCTATGTGACCACCTTGAACCTTGCTCATTCTTCAATACAGATTGGGGAAGATGCGAAATAAACCATCTTGCCATAAGAGGAGTACAACATATAAGGATACCTCTTTTCCTCATAGTGCGAGTGTGAAAAGAATATAGGATGTCTCCTAGCAAAGTAGGTACCGGGTTACGAGACATGAAGGTTTTGACGGTGTTTACATCTATGAGTTGGTCAGGATTTTGAAACAAAACCATCCCATAGATGAGGAGAGCCACAATTTTCTCAAAAGCTTGCAAATCTAAAGAGTTCCAACAGTTTTGGGCTTTCTCAAACAAGAACTTTGCTAAGAAACCTTTGACACCACTCCTTGTTTCTCAATTAGTTGTGACATCAGATGGTTGCAAGTGTAAGGCTTGAGCAATCTCTTATGGCTTTGGATATCTTTCCGTACCGTTTAAAGGTAGTTGATTGAGAATGGGAATTCTCAAGAGTTGGGAGAATTATTCCAAAGTTAGCACAAGTTGATAATCGGGGAATGTGAAGCAATGGTGTAGAGGATCAAAGAACTGGAAGAGTACCTTCAATATGTCCTTATCAGTGTTGGAGGTCACCAAGTTTAGTAGGCGACCATGTCTTTCGATAAATGGAGATTTTTCAGGAACCCTTAATGCTAGCTCTTTAAGTTGAGGAGGGATCCTTACAAGATTGACTTGAATGGTTTTCCCGCGAATAAAATCCATGTCCTACAAAACAGAACAAAGATAAATCCCAAGATCCTTGAAATGGTTAATGAATATGACTATGATGTTATGATGTTTATGATTTTATGTACAAGTAAATGTATACAAACAAAACAAACAAGTCCTTACGTAAAGTATAGTGCTTCATGACATCACTCAGCGACCCTGTATTCTCCTCGACTACTCAAGGGCTACCGGTACCCACAAATATGTCACACTAACGTAGCTATTGCTTAGACCATGTCGGTATACCCCACACAGTTTCCACAATGTATTGCTACTTACCTATAAGGTATCCCAAATCCGGGTAGAGGATTCAAACCCAAACAAAGAACCATAATGTAAAGCATACAAGTAAAACAATGAAAGCAAGTAAATGTGATCTAGCCCTAAGGTAATGCCACTTTTTAAAACTTTCCCCAACAGAGTCGCCAGTTCTGTGATATGGTGGGAGAACTGACTTGGTTGTTTTGCGTTTGATCGCAAATGTTGCGGTTAGCAAGAGTCTCCACCGAATTTTATTTTATCCAAAAGGAAAGGCTGAAAAGAACAGGAAAGACCTTTGAGATGTTTTCTTGAGTTTGGGGGGTAGATTACGAAAAGGGAAGGTATTAGCACCCTTTTCATCCATGGTTTTCCATGGGATCTTAGTTACTTTCTAGATCACTTGGTTTTGTTTGAAAGTGTGCTTTGTGGTTTGGTTTTGAAAGTATTTTGTAAAGATGCCTTTGTTTAGGCAAACTTTGTAATGATTCTCGTTCGTAAGAATGTATACAAAGTGTTTGATCTTTTGAAAATATTTTCAAGTATGAAAGATGTTTTTGAAAGTGTTGGCGTCTGTTTTGAAAATAGCAATTGAGCAAGTAACTAGGAACATTCTACCTACTCAAAAGTCTTTCATGTTCATTTCTTCTTTCCTTTGACATTGTTATCTTACCATTAATTTGGTAAGTAACCCTATCTTTAGATGTAAAAGGGACAGGCGTGGGTCATCGTATAACCATGATTAGCAATGTTGTAAGATATCTTAGCTTTTTCTTTAGGGACTAAGGTCATTTTGGAAGGCAACATGGATAGCATCATCAAGGGACTATGATCTTGTATTTTGCTTGTTTTTTTGCTAAGATACCTCACATGCATAATATGGCCATTTTTGTAAGGCAGCCAAGTGGATTTACCCTAGGGGTGTTTGTGTGCAAGTGTATTGATTTACATGCTTGATTTTTCTTGATTAGGGTTTTCTATTTGTTGGTTTTAATCTTTTCATACAAAACGTTAATTACTAGCATTTGTATATAAAGCATTTGAATTGCGGAAAATAAAAGTACTAAGCTATTACATGATTTAGGGGAGGGGGTGTACAAATTACAAATGGGGAATTGCAAGAAATTAAATCTAAATAATTATTACAACCATATTGAACTTGAATAAATGTACAAAATTGAATAAATAAAAATGCAAGAATGTAAATGTAAAATGAAATGTAATTTTTTTGTTTGTTTTTTTTATTAAAAGGAGTTTTTAACTTAATTAATTAAAATGAAATAATTAACTAAAAATAAGAAAATTAAGATTTTAATTAATAAAAGAAAAACAAATTTTTAGGTTTTTTCGTGAATTTAATTAAATTAGTAGATAAAAATAATTAAATAAAAGATCCTAAATTCAAAATTGATTTTAATTTACAAGAAAAATAATAATTAAAATTTATTATCTAAGTACTAAAAAAGGGAAATTAATTAAAGAAAATGTTTTTTTGTTCTTTTATTTTTATGAAAAAAATAAACTAAATAAATATAAATAATAAAATATAAATAATAAAATATAAATAATAAAATATAAATAATAAAATATAAATAATAAAATATAAATAATAAAATATAAATATTTTTGGATTTTTTATTAATGAAAATAATAATAATAATATTAATAATAATAATAATAGATGAAATAAAGTAAAAATATAAAATCAAAGTCAGGGAGGTTAAAAATGAATTTGGAGGTTTATTAGCAAAAACAGTTTTCTGAATGTGGTCCAAAATAAAGTTTTTGTTTAGAAATCAGAAAAATAAAAAAAGGGATATGGGCTGTGTGGTATGAGCAAACAGGGGGTTAGGTTGAGCAAAAAGTGCAAAGCCCAGCAGGGGAAGGCCCATGCGCGCTGGAAGGATAAAAAAATGAAAGAAAATGAGAGAAAAAGTAAAAGGCAGCGCGCTGAGGTTCGAACCCATGACCTCTTGGTTACCAGCGTGCTGCCTTACCACTGGGGTGGCTATACATCCGTTACTATAACTGAAATGATAAATATATAATGTAAAATAAGCCCTGAACACACTTCATCTTCAACCTCCAGCCAGACCACCTGTAACTTCACCATTTCTCAACAAAAATGGAAAATGCAAACATGAAAGTTGTTCCATTTTTCATACGAATCCAACCATATAAATATCATGAACTATAAATCAAAGATGAATGAAAATTTTTGAAACTACCAAATTCTGACCTAATTATTTTCAGAGGTTCAATTTCAAAATTCTAACTACTCAAGCAACAATAATGAAATCTAAGGATATGGTTAGCTTCAGGACAATGATACCTATATTTCTTATTCACAAATAAATCATTAATGATGCTTGTATGAAGAGTTCAAAAGTCAGAAAACTCACCTTGCAAGAGGGTATCGTGTTTTGAGTTTGAGCAAATTTTGATGAGTTCCAATGATTGGATTAGCTTCCTCAAGTGCCTAGGAAGCTAATGTGATGCTTAGTTTGAGCTGAAAGTGCCTGAGGAGTTCTGGAGAAGTCAAGGTGCTGTTTTTGAAAATGGTGGATGATGATGGAGGTGTTATAGTCGTGTAGCAGGTGTTGTAATTGTTTGTGTAGGTTATTTAGAAGCTTTTGAAAGTAAAAGGCCAAGAACTGCACGGGCAAATTTGGAGATTGGATTCAAAACTTAGAAATGGCAAGTTTTGAGATGTTTTGGTGATTCTGTGTTTTTAGGGAGTTTCAGAGCTTGAGCATGCGTGTGTTTTCTTGCATATGACTTGTGTTTATGTATGGAAAAGATTGGATACCTATTGCACAAAAGATTTCCGAGTTATAGGGTTATGGCTCAATTGCTTGATTTTGAAGAAAAGTGAAAAATATGGTTTCAAGGCAGAAAGTACAAGCATGTAAGGTGGTTTCCAACTTTAAACAAGCTTATATGACTTTGTAGAGGAAGCTTTTGCAGAAGGAACAAGTGCAAAGCTCAATGCAAGTTGACTTTTCATAAAGCCTGCTTTATGTAAATGGCAATTGTGCCTTTATGCCATTAATGGAAATTTTTCTTGGATAAAGCTTGAATCAAGTGGATAATAATAGCTTAAAAGCAAGTGTAATCTTCTAATTATGGATAGATATCGAGGTTTAGAGGCCTGCAAAGCAAGATTGTGCAACATAGGTTTGAAATTTGAATTTTGTTCATCACAAAATTTGCCTTGTAAAACAACTTGAAACCCCAACTTCTGACCTTCTATTCTCCTCGCTCACAAATGATCTCAAGGAGTTCTTGGACATTTTTGAAAGCTTGTAATGTTCTCTAAAACCCCTCTTTTAATCACTTTTGCAAAATCCAAATGGAACTATGTGAAACTTGGGTCAGAAGTTAGGTCAAAATCCTGACCAAAAATGTTCAAAATTTCACTAAGTGTTTAGTTTCATGACCATGACTTCATGGATTAATAACTTGAGATCCAAGAATTTCTAGGAGAAGTTGTGTAAATAAATGTTGTAGATCTCATGGATATCTACAACTTTCATGTAGAAAGTTTCTTTTGAATCATCTTGCATCATGGTGAAAAATTAGCTAAAAGTTGTGAAAAAATATGAAGTTTTCAACACTTAGAAAATTTTCTAAGTTTGAAAACTTTGACTTTTCCAAATGAAATCTTGACTTTTTGATTTCTTGATGAACAAGTTTCATATTTTGACATGTTTTGATGAATTGTGATCTTTGACACTTGATTTTGACCAAAAAGTCAAAGTTTGACTTTTCAATATACAGTTGACTTTGGATTAGTTGAATGAAAATCAACTATTAATCAAATTGATCTTGTGCAATGTTTTGAGTCATGCAATTAGGTCAAAGTGATGCAATTGAACTCTTGAGATCATGCCTCAAACCAATTAATCCTTTGCTAGGTCAAAAATCAAAAATTGCCCTTTCTCAATCAAAACCCTAATTTTGACCATTTCCCCTTTTAATGATTTGATCAAATTTCTTAAGGAATTATGGTCCAAACTTGATCAAATGATACATATGAGTTTATAATGTTGATGTGGATAAAAATTATGAAGTTTGACTGTAAATTGGCCACAATTGACTTTTTCCCCAATACAATTGATTTTTAGGTCAACTGCTCAATTGACTGAGCAAAAATGTGATCCAAGGCTTAAAACTTGACATGAGTAATCTTGGGGGTACATAATGATCCATGAAAGTCATATGAGGCATTGAAAGTTCAATTATCCTTGTGAAATCTCAAACCCCAATTTCAGTCATTAGTGTCTTGAACTGATCAATCCCTATGCAGTCTTGAACCCAATGAGATCTTGTAAAAAAATAATTGATAAATGAGAGGGCAAATTTTGGTGTACAATAGAAAGATTATTGGCTCTGGAACTATTGGTAACGATACACTTCCTTCTATAACTAATGTTCTGTTAGTAGATAGGTTAATGCATAACCTGTTATCCATAAGTCAATTAAGTGATAACGGTTGTTGTACCCCAAAATTTGCCCTCCCATATTCTTCAAAGTTTTGACAAGCATCATCTCAATTTGCTCAAGTCTACTCAAGGGTTGCACAGTTCAAACACCCTCATAAGCCACTCAAATTAGGGTTTTGGTTCTTGCAAGGAAGTTGAGGTTTTCAAGGGCTCAATCAAGTCCCATATGCCTATACACATTGTCAAGCATCTACATACCAAGTTTCAAGGCTCACAAGGTCAAGTTGCACAGTCAAAGGCCCTAATTGCTTCATAATCAACTGTAGGGTAAAATGGTCATTTGGCAGTCAAAAGTCAAAAATTTTGGTCAACATCTTATTTTGAAGCCACAATCATCATTTGATCAAGTCTTGATCATGATTCCACAAGAATGGCTCAAAAATCATCAAGATGCAAAAGTTTCCATTTTTGGACAACTGAAAAGTCAACTGTAACATGACCAAGGCATAACTTTTTCATGGTTCATCAGAAAAATCCCATCCAATGCACATTTTGAAGGGGAGGAAATTTCCTACAACTCATCTTCACATTCAAAGTCCAAGAAATGCTCTCACAAAAAGTTATCAATTTCAACATTATAGGTCATTTTCAAAAGTCAACAAAAAGGCATTTTAAGTAAAATACCATAACTTGATATTGGTAAATTCAAATGACATGGGACCAAAGGAATTGGTTAGAGGACTTCAAGACCTTTCTAAAATGTCAAAGAACATGTTCATATGATCAAAATTGAGCAAGATATGCATTGGAGAAGTTGGGAAATTTTTGTGAAATGGCAAAAGTCAACTATCCTTGAAACTTCAATTGTTGACAAAGGGGCCCACTTTTTCCACTTGATTCAGCCTTGTCATGCCACCCACGTGTCCCATGATCAATTTCAAGACCAAATAATTATTTTTCTATTTTTATTTAATTTTTATGGATTTAATTCATTTTAATCCATAATAATTCAAGTAAAATCAAAAAAATTGATTAAATGGTATCTTGTGGTTTGATTAGCCTTCATGAAGCATATTCTAGTTGCCAAATTCGTGTAAAGTCCATTTTAAGCATGAAAATTCAAATTTGGACAAAATTGGAAAATGCTTTAATGGTGGTTATGAAGAAATCCAAAAACATCATTGCAATGGTTAAAGGCTCATCATGTGACTTGATTCTGATTCAAACATACATATGCAAGCCTCTCCAACCTAAGGCACGGGTGGAACATCTCTAAAACGGCCAAACAAAATTCCAAAAACTTGAAGAAAAGTTGAAAACTGAATTCTCACTTGCAGGCCAATTCGAACCCTTTTCTTGTTTCCAATACATTGCTGGACCTTCCAGGAACACATTTCAATTAAAAGCAAGCCTCAAAGCTCAAGAAAACGCGCCATACAATCATACGGTTTGCATTTTTGTCTCACCATCATAGTTCATTATTCCTGCATCATTGATAAAAAATTTTGTGTGATTTATATTGCTAACGCTCTTCTGAAGCTAATGGTATAAGGAAATTGCGTTTTGGAGCCCTGAATCACAAACCACCATGGATAAGATTTAGGGTTTTCAAGCTTTCGAATTGGGGGTTTATCATATAGGTAAAATCAGGACCTCCAAGACCCATGGTTTGAACTCAGAAGGACGAGACAAACACAAAACTATCCTCGCGCCATATTTATATGCCCTGGATTTCTATTCGCTATTTTTAGCATTTGCATTTTGTGGGGGTTTAAAACCCCCGCTATTTGATTTATTTTTCTACAGATTTCAACGAAGAAGATGAGATGTGGAAGCAGGCCATTGGTCCATTCAAATGACATGCCCGCGTTTTCAGTTTTGCAGCATTGGAATTGATTATTGCATATATTAATTTTTGTTTGTTTTATTGATGACTGAAACAAAATGGTGGAGTGGTTAAGGCAAGCGTGTAAAAGGTATTGGGACCTGGGTTCGATTCCCAGGTCCCCCAAAATTCCATATCATTTTTTCTTATGCGCTTGTGTGTAGGTTCCAAAAGAAGGCATATCATACACCTCATCCAGAAGGGCGCCAAGTGGCCTCAAAGATCAATCCAAAGGCCAGAAAATGATGAGCACCATGCTCATGAGTCAACGTGCTCCAGGAAATCTCAAAAAGTCAACAAGGCTGGTTAATGGGCCAGTAATTTCCAGGCTTCACACCTCCATTGGGCCATCAACACCCCCTTTGGTTTCTATTTCTTTTTTCTATTTTTCTTTTCTTTTTTTATTTTCTTTGGTAATTATAATTAATATTATTTAATTAATCAATTAATTAAATTTTTTTCACCATAAAATTCAGAAAACAAAAAAAAACATTTTATTATTTAATAACTTATTTTATAAATAAATTCCAACATTAGTTAATTAGTTATGTAATTAGGACAATTTTAACATTTTTTAATAAGTAAAATTAATTTAGAATTAGGCCTTTCACTTTCATTTTTTAATTTCTTTTTTTATTTTATTTCATTAAAAATATAAAAACACAAAAACATTCTTTTTCCTTTTAATTAATTAATTAGTACTAGTTTTAATTTCATTAATTACAAAAAAAACAGACAAAAGTTCAATTCTTTCTTAAAAAAGGGTCAACGCCCTAAGACATCCCGATTCGATTCTCTCGCGCTTTAGTTTATTTTCATTATATTTATGTAACTGCTTCTGGAAATATAATAGTTAAATAGGACCTCTTTTACTGCTTTATTTATTTTCTCGCAATTTATTTTTTCAAACGGGTTATTGTTTTTGGCGATGTATAGACCCGCGCCTTGTAATAGTTAGATTTACATTTCTGCAATTTATTTTCCGCACTCCTAACTGCTAATTTGCATGAAAGAATGTATGAATAATAAAATTAATCCGTAGCTCAGAAATAACATGTACAAAGACAATTAACTGAAAAACAACACACATGCACATGCCACCCCTAGGGTACGCCTCACTGGTTGCCTCGAACGTGGTCATCAAGTATAGGGTGTCTTAGAGGTCGCCCTCCTGTCTAAGATCCAGTTGCCTCGAAACGGTTGCCTCGGATACAAAGGATCTAGGACATTAGGTTTACTTCTAAGTTGTCCTACCATTGCTTCGGTGACCACATTGTCCCGATAATCGAATTGACCCGAATACCTCCAACGATGGTGCTACCTACCTCTCAATGGTGAGATAGCACTATCTAAAGGACTCTTACACAACTTAATTCCTTAGAGTAGGTAGATTCTCTTAAGTACTTGCTCTTTTCAAACAAACAAAAACAACTTTTCGCACCCGCACTTTCTAAAAGTTTTCAAACAAATTTTTCACACACTCTTGAGGACAGATACAAGAGTTACTTAGAAATTTTTCAAAACCCACACACACTTGAAAAGCAAACAAATTTTGAAAACATAAGAGCAAGTACCTAAGAGCCCGTGGATAACCACGGATAGAAAGGGTGCTAACACCTTCCCTTTCTATAAATCTACCTCCCGAACCGAGAAACATTCTCGAATAAGGAATTTTCCTATGCTTTTGTCCTTTCCATGTTGGAGAACATAAAAGACGGTGGCGACTCTTGCTTACCGCGACATTTCGCGAAACCAGCTAAAAAACAGTTAGTTCTATTTCCACCGATCACAGAACTGGCGACTCTGCTGGGGACATAATAAGTGGGGTGTACCTTAGGAATAGTTCATCATCATGTTTTCAATTGCTTGCTTTGCTTGATTTAATATTGTGGGCCTGTTTTGGGAGTTTCATAGATCCTAACCCGGATCTGGGGGATACCTTGTAGAAAGTAGCAACAAACTGTGAGGGAATTGTGAGGGGTATACCGACATGGTTGAAGCAGTTTGCTACGTTGATGTGGCACTTTGGTGAGTACCGGTAACCCTTGAGTCAAGTCAAGGAGAGTACGGGGCCGACGTGTGGTGTCGTGAAGCATCAACTGACCTTAGGAACCTTAATTGAATCATCCTGGCCTCTTTAGGGGTAATGAGATGACTGACTTTGGTGCAGTCCAAAGTTGGTTGATACTCGATACTACACTCATTGAGGGTTGTTTTCTTGGAATATTTTGATCTCCAGTTCAGTGGCCAAATCAAAACAATGAACACAGAAAACAACCCAATGATATTGAGCTCCTTAGAACCCGGTTACTTTTGATAGGACAGGTTTTTGAGCCCACCAACTTCAAGAGGGTAGTACCCCAAACTTCATGCTGGCCTAAACTCTAAGGGCTATGGTGTGACTTGTGTGCCTTATCATGTTTGCTTTTGGTGAATACTTGTGGTGTGCTCTTATCATAGCATCATAACATCATACAGCATCATATGCATCCACTAACCACTTCAGGGGTTCGAATATTCATCTTTGTTCTTGTTTTGTAGGACACGGAATCTATCCGCAGAAAGACAATTCAGATCAACCTTGTAAGGGTCACTCCTCAGCTTAAGGAGCTCACATCCAGGATTCCCGAGAACTCTTCCTTCAGTGAAAGGCATGGTAGACTCATCAGCTTGGTCAACACCAACATTGAAGAAGATATGATAAAAGTTTTCTTCCAGTTCTTTGACCCTTTGCACCACTGCTTTACTTTCCTGGATTATCAATTGGTGCCTACCTTGGAAGAGTTTTCCCAGCTTCTGAAGATTCCCATTCTCAGTCAACTACCCTACAACGGTACAGAAAGGGAGCCAAAACTTGAAGAGGTTGCTAAAGCATTATGCCTACAACCATCTGACATCAAGGGACATTGGGAAACCAGAAGTGGTATCAAAGGGTTCTTGGCAAAGTTTCTGTTTGAGAAGGCCCAAGAGTGTTGGAATTCCAATGACCTACAAGCCTTTGAAGAAGTTGTGGCTCTCCTTGTCTATGGGTTGGTGTTGTTCCCGAATCCAGATAAGCTTATAGATATCAATGCTGTCAAGATCTTCATGTCCAGGAATCCTATACCTACATTGCTTGGGGACATCCTTCACTCACGTTACACTCGAACCATGAGAAAAAGAGGTGTTCTTATGTGCTGCACTCCTCTCTTGGCAAGGTGGTTTATTTCGCACCTTCCACAATCAGTTTTGAAGAACGAGCGGGGTTTGAGATGGTCACAACGGTTGATGACTCTTACACATGCTGATATACATTGGTGTTCTCGGTCCAGAGAGAATGTCACTATCATTGATCGTTGCAGAGAGTATCCTAATGTTCCTTTACTTGGAATCAGAGGAGGCATCACTTACAACCTATGTCTGGCTTTGAGACAATTTGGATATGCTCGGAGGGATGGCCCTTATGACATGTTGATTCCTGACATAGTTTTTGACTTCGACTATGATGCACAAGGACTTCGCCAAAGATTTATCAGAGCTTGGAGGATGCCCAACAGGGTAGATAGCAAGACACTGGGGCACAAGAACTCCATCCCCCTGGAGCCTTATCTCAAGTGGGTACGAGCCCGCTCCCAGAAGCTGGTGATGCCATATCCTCATGTTCTCCCCGTGATCAAAGCACCAGTTTTGGAAGGAGAGGTGCCATACACCATTCAACATCCTGACATGCCAACATCTTGGGAAGAAATGCAAAAGAGCTGGATCCAACTCAAGGAAGAACGGAATTCTCTTGAAACCAGTCTACATGCCAGTGAGAAGAAGGTCTTGGAGCTCACCCGTCTACTCCATGAGGAAAAGACCCTCAACACTTACATCGCTCCAAAGAGGATGTGCAGTGTCTTTTGGGATTAATTATTTTGTAATGTTTTGCCCATGAGGCCCTGATGTACTGAACAAATTATTTCCTAATAAAAAGTGTGTTCTTTTTTGGCTACAACGAATTTGAACTTTCGAACCCTTGAATGCATTGCATAAATAGCATATCATGCATCATGTGCATAACAGGTACCCTTTTTCTACAGGTTGCTTAATCTTCTTCGCTGTTTATTTCAGCACTCAATCATCATGAATCCTGAACGGACTACTGAACAAGCTATCAAGGCCCTCCAGGCCCAGAACACCCAGTTTCAGGAGATGGTCATGAACTTGGCCCAGGGACAACAGGAGTTGAAGGCTTTGCTCCCGAAGAAGAAGAAGAAGAGGACTGTGCTGTTCAACACTAGACGCAGACTCGAGAATACACTGCAGAATGAAGCTGAGAGGACTACTCCATCTGTGGGGAAGGCAGTCACCAAG
Organism: Vicia faba; assembly: GCA_948472305.1. Classification (NCBI taxonomy): domain Eukaryota; kingdom Viridiplantae; phylum Streptophyta; class Magnoliopsida; order Fabales; family Fabaceae; genus Vicia; species Vicia faba. The sequence continues at coordinate 402,951,981 of OX451735.1, forward strand.
GGAGAGAGGTTCCTAGTCCTGTGGTCTCTGACACCGAGACAGACTTCAATGATGAACAGTACCCTCCTGCTGAGGACAGGTACAAAAAGCTGGAGGACAGGTTAAATGCTATGGAGATCCAACGAGTGCCTGGGTTGGATTTTGGAGACTTAGGGTTATCTTCTGGGGTGGTAATCCCACACAAGTTTAAGGTGCCTGCCTTTGTGAAGTACGACGGGGCTTCCTGCCCTAAGATGCACCTCCGTTCTTATGTAAGGAAGATCCAGCCTTACACTACAGACAAGAACTTATGGATCCATTTCTTCCAGGAGAGTCTTTCAGGGACTCAACTCGAATGGTTCTATCAGCTGGATGGAACCAACATTCGTAACTGGGAGGACTTGGCTACTGCTTTTTATAAGCAGTATTAGTACAATTCTGACCTCGCTCCTACGCATACCCAGCTCCAGGGTATGTCACTAGGAACGGGCGAAGGTTTTAAGGAGTACGCGCAGAAGTGGAGAGACCTGGCTGGCAGGGTGCAGCCACCGTTGACTGACCGTGAACTCGTGGACATGTTCTTGGGGACCCTGTCTGGTCCGTTCTTTAACCACTTGATTGGTAATTCCTCTGTTGGGTTTACAGACCTGATCCTGACTGGTGAGAGGATCGAAGCTGGTATCAAATCGGGGAAGATACAAAAAAGTGCCTCCTCAAGTACTGAAAAGAAGCCCTTCAAGAAGGAAGCTAGTGCTGTGTATGGTCCCAGAAGACAGAACAAACCAGAACGCCGCCAAGCTGTCAACGCGGTGGTAATTTCTAAGCCTGCTGCTGCTCCTCAACAATATAACCATCCAAGAGTTGAGAGGCCCAAAAGATAGTATACTCGGCTCAGCATGACCCTCTCTCAAATATTACCGCAACTGCTGTCAACCAGCCTGGTAACTGTCAAGGAAGCTCCGAAGGTGGTAAACACAACATCTCCGAAGTACAACCCCAACGCCCGTTGTGCTTATCCCTCTGATAGCCCGAGGCATTCTATTGATGATTGTTGGGCTCTGAGGAATAAGGTTCAGGACCTTATTGACGCTAAGGAAATACAGTTCGAGGCGCCCGAAAGGCCCAATGTTGTGACTGCTCCCATGCCCCAGCATGGAGTGAATGCTGTGGAAGAGGATCTGTATGTAGCTTCTGTAGATGATATTGCTACTCCGCTGTTGAACGTCAAGAGGAACCTGTTGCTAGCCGGTTTATTTCCGGGATGTAGTAAAGGTTGCCATCTGTGTGCTGTTTCACATGCTGGTTGTCCTTTGCTGAAGTCAGGCGTCCAAAACCTGATGGATAGCAAAGAGATCTTGTTCAAGAAGATTGCTGTTCCTGCTGTCTGTACCGAAGAAGTTTCAATTGTCACCATTTTCAACAACCCTCCTAAGGCTCCTTCAAAGAAGCCTGTCAAAATCATGCTTGTTCACAAGATTTCTCCTATAACCATCACTGTTCCGGGGCCCATCCCCTATAAGTCTGACAAAGCTGTCCCGTGGCACTATGGGGCAGATGTTTATGTTCTGGGAGTGAAACAAGAGTTCGATACTAGTACCAGTGTCACCAACATCACCGGGCCTGCCAAAGTTACTCGTAGTGGTAGGTTGTTCTCGCCAGATATTGCGCCACCAACTATTCAGAGGCCTCTCGTCATCACACCTGCCAGTGTGCCTGTTTCCCCTCCTGATCAAGTTTCTACCCCTGCTGCCGAGTCATCTGACACTCGGGGCAAAGAGATTGCTGCTGATGTGCCTGCCCGGACGGAGGCACCGAAGACCAACGTTGAAGCTTCCAAGCAAGAGATGGAAGAGATCCTCAAAATTATCAAGAAAAGTGATTTCAACGTCGTTGAGCAGCTGGGGCACACCCCCTCTAAAATTTCTATGCTATCACTGTTGTGAAGAAGTGAAAAACACAAGAGGGGGGGGGGTTGAATTGTAAAACTGAAAATCAATGCAATGAACAAGATATTTTTATCCTGGTTCGTTTGATCTCAAACTACTCCAGTCCACCCGTCAAGGTGATTTCGCCTCTCTCCAACGAGGTCTTAATCCACTATATTCAACTGAATATTACAAACTGCTTTAACAACTACTAAAGCCTTCTTGATGCAAACCACAACCCGGTTTGTCAAGGAAACACTTTCTTACAAAGAAGATAAATCTAGGTGTGTGAATGTTTTCTATAAAACTATATCACAACTGTGATGTATACACAACTTAAGCTTATGAAACTAGATTGCTAAACAATGATTGAGTAAGAAGATATGTAGCGTTTAGCAAACTGAGAGAAGGAAGATTATGATTAGCTTTTAGGCGTGTAAAATGTTGGAGAGCATTAGCCAATTCAATCTTCATAGTCTTGTTTATATAGCACTGAGATTCTTGGACGTTGGAGCAATATTCTTGATTCAATGCTAATAACAAACTTTCCTTATTGAGCAGATCTTGTCTGGAATGAGGCCGTTGGTAATAATTTGCTTTCAATGCACAGTACCGTTGCTTACTTAATGCATGTTCTGGCTTGGCTCATTCGGACTCTGCTTAACTGCTGATGAACTGTTGTTTTATTTATCAGAGTGTTAAGCGCAGTTCTGTTCATCAAGCTTCAGCATACACGTGAGTTGATCTTCTGATTCTGGTATTCTGATAAAGTAACTTCTGATGCTGATGTCAAGAACCAATATTCTGATGCTGATTTAAGTGTGCTCTTGCTTATACCTATCAGAGTTTCTGCAAGGCAGAGCGTAATATTTTTAGGTAGCAAATAGTTCATACATGAATCATATAAATAATATATCTTTTTTTCATTTTGTTATCATCAAAACTTAAACATAGGGTAGTAGATTCAAACTTTGTTCTAACAATCTCCCCCTTTTTGATGATGACAAAAACCAGATATTTTTAATTGAAATTAACGTGAAAAGGTATCAGAGGTAACTAAATGATAAGATGTATCAGAATAAGAAGTTATCAAAGATAAGGGATCAGAGTTGAGAGATACTCCCCCTGAGTTTATTACTTCCCTTTTTGATTCCAAGAGTTCTTCAGGATCAGATCTTTTTGCCTTTCTTTGAACATCAGAGTGTCAGAGTCTTTGACTATCAGAAGCTTTAGATTAGCATATCAGAGCAGAGCTTCAGATCAGCGTATCAGAGCTTTTCTTGTCAGAGCTTTGCTTTGGGTCAGAGTATCAGAGCGGGTCAGAGTTTCAGAGCTTTAGTCTTCAGAGTATCATGGAGCTTTCTTGTACCTGTAAACTTAAGCAAAACAGAAAACATATTCAAGTATATCAGAGTTAGAATGTTCGAGAATTTCTGTCTTAGTAATCCGTTATTATTTAAAATATCATTCTTGTTCTCCCCCTTTTTGTCAGCAATCAAAAAGTATAAGTGATGTGCTAAAACATTTAAGGCAGAAAAACTTGTCATATTAAAAGGTTCAGAATCAAATAAAACAGTACAACAGATAATCAAAGAAAACATGAAAATGACATGAATGAAAAACTAAGGTTGGGGAGGAAAGCGTGTGAACAGGTTCTCCAGCATGGCTTTGATCTGATCAGCAGTCTCATTCTTCTTGTGTACCATGCTGACAACTGTGTCTATCTTGCTATCCTGCACATCCATCCTTTCTTTCATCTTCTGGTCGTTTTCATCCATCCTTTGTTGCAGACGCATGTCATTCAGCTTCAGTTCTTCCAGAGTCTGCCTGTCCAAGGCAGCTTGAGAAACATCAGAAGCAGGGAGCTTCTAAGAGCTTTCTGCAACATCTTCTGCTTGACTTGCTTCAGCTTGAATGGTCTTGGCTTCTTCTGGTTGCACCTTTGAAGCTAGCTGTTTCTCAGACCATGGCTCACTATCCAGAGGGAGCACGTCTTCCTATGGCAGCTGACTTTCAACTTCCTTCAGCAGCTTGCTGAAGTTCTGTTGTGCCTGCTCATAGTTGATATCCTGCAACTTGAGGGCTTCAGCACGTACCCAAATTCTGAATTGTGACCAGAGCTAGTCAGAGGCAGTTGGGTCAATCATTCCAAGACAGACTTGCTTCAGAGAAGCAATCCACTGCTGCAAACCTGTTTCAAAATTCATAATACCAGAGCCAACATCTGGTTGTTTTGGTTTTGGGATGGCTATTTTATGTTTCAGATCAGCAAGACGGTCAAGGATTGTTAAGTCTATGAAGGTCCTGCTGGGGTTTTCGGTGGTTTGCTTGGGAGTTGTTTGTTTTGGAGATGTAGTGGGAGAATCAGAGATAATGATTGGACTGTTTGGTGTTTTGGGAGTATTTGGTGGTGTAAATTCTGATGAGGATGGCAGCTGGGCCATTGTGACTGTTGTTCCACATGGTAGCTGGATTTCCAGAGGTGATGGTTGAGGTGAATGAGGTTCAGAAGGTGGAGGATTTGGAGTTTCAGAGTGATGAAACTCAGGTTGAGGTGATGGTGGATGGATTTCTGGTTGAGGAGAGGGAGACGGAATTGCTGGTTGAGGAGAAGTTGTTGGAATTTCTGGTTGTTCAGGGATAAGAGGTTCTTCTGGAATGGATGAGAGAGGTTGTTGTTGTTCTGGTTCTTCAGCAGATTGCTGTTGTTCTGGTTGTGGAGAAGGGACAATTTGTGGTTCAGAGTTTGGATTGATGGAGGAGTGATCAGAAGTGTGTTGATCAATGTCAGACATCACTTTATCAATTGCTGATGTTGTTGAGATTGTTGGTTTGGGATGTTTGGTTCTGGGTCTTCTGAGTTGTAATGCCTCAGAAGGGTCATCTTCTGGTTCAGTTTCATCTATTGTTGGGATGGGGATTGAGATTCTATGAGAGGTTGGAGGTGGAATTGATGCTGGAATAGTAGAAGAATTTAAAACAGAAGCAGCAGATAAATTACCTCTTTTCTTGGGTGTCTGCTGGGATGATCCTTCTGAAGGTGCCTTCCTTTTCTTCGTCTTCTTCAGTGTCACTTCTGGTTGAGATTGGTGCAGATCTTTGATCTTCAGATTGGGATCTGTACCATCAGCTTTGCACGCGTCCAGATATCTGAGAACTACCACTGGCATGGATTCTATCTCAGAGAATAAAGGAAAGTTACTTAGTGGGAATCTTCTGCTGGTGATATCAGCAATAGGAGTAGCGCTGGGTTCCTTTTTGATATTCTCTATCAACTTCATTTTCTTCAATTTCTTCGCGTTCAGAGGCTTCCCAACCGTTGGTTCAATGGTGCTTAACTCTTGAGCTTCTATCAGATGCTCTATCAGCCTATTCTTAGTTAGAATATCTGATATCAACCTTCCAAAGGGTATCCAATCCCTCTTTGTTCTTTCTTCTTCCCTGGTTTCCTTCACGCTTGTTCTGAGGTGATTGAACAGAAGATGAGCCAAGTTAATTTTTACCTTCTGATTGATAAAGTAGATCAGAAATTGCTGATCTACATTTATGTAATCAGGGGAACTAGTTGGCTTCCTATGGTTAAAACACCCCAGAATTATCTTCGCCCAAACTCTGTGATGATCCTTCAGATCTTTGATCTTGCTGCTGGGCACCCCATGGGTGAAAATCCTTTCTGCTATGACACCCACGTCAGCACATCTCTCATCCATATCAATACAGCGGACGCCACCGCCACTGTAACCAATTAACCTTGCTATGTGATCCTCAGTGACCACAATCTTCTTCCCCATAATGTAGGAGGTGACTTGATGCGTTGAAGCCGTCGCATGAATCCAGAACTCCTTGACTAACATAGGGAATGTTGGTCCAATCAACCTGTCAAAATACCTTTCCCATTTCTGTGCCCTAACTTCTTCTGTTAAATCAAAATCGTTTTCCTTCAGGCTTCCAAAATCAATGATCAATTCAGATAACACTTCAAGATTCTTCACAGGAGTGAGGAGTGTTCTGAATGGCGCTTGATACTGTTCAGATGATGCTTTCTTCTGAGAACCTGCAGAAGCACTGCTGGAGGTTGCCATGTTCACACTTAGGGATTTTGAGAAAAACTGAGAAAAAGAGTTTGAGAGAGATGAACACAGAAAAATGCAGAGAATGCTTGAGAAATAGTGAGAAACTGTAAAAGATTAAAATGAGAGGTTAACGTGTTTAAATAGGGTTCAAAATATTTTGAAAGAGTAAACGTTTTTAAGAAAGAGAAATAAAATCATGATTACGTTTTAAAAACATGATTACTTTCATTTAATGCTTGCTGATTTTGGGGGATTTGAGAAAGATACTTAAAAACGGTTACCAGACATGTGTCTCAATGCACCCAATCAGCATTTTTCCTTCTCAGAAGCGTGCACGCGTTCTGCTTCAGAGATTTGCTGATGATTGGATGACACTTGTTTGATGTAGTGATCAGCACGTCTGTCTTTGAGCTTAGACTCTCAGATCTTTAGACTTGGATCTGATACAATCTGCATGTTCTATCTTTCTGAAAAGAGATTGATCAGAAGTTCACAGTAAAACAAATACATTCTGAAGATAAATATATGGAATTAAAACATTTTCACTCTGGGCAGATTTTCATGCTGAGATGTTTCAGAATGAAATTAAACCTATCTTCAGAAAGGGGTTTAGTGAAGATATCAGCCCATTGATGGTCTGTATCTATAAATTTTAAATTCAAAATTCCTTTCTGAATATAGTCCCTAATGAAGTGATGTTTTATTTCTATATGCTTAGCTCTAGAATGTAAAATGGGATTCTTACTTAAGCAAATAGAAGAAGTATTATCACAGAGTATAGGAATGTTACTCTCAAAAATCTGGAAGTCTTCAAGCTGACTTTTCATCCAGAGCATTTGTGTGCTACATCCTGCTGCTGCTATGTACTCAGCTTCTGCTGTTGATAGCGCAATTGTTGATTGCCTTTTGCTGGACCAAGAGATCAGATTTTCTCCCAGAAACTGGCAGCTTCCAGAAGTACTTTTACGCTCCACTCTGTCTCCAGCAAAGTCAGCATCGCAGTAGCCTACTAAACTGTAATCACTAGATTTTCTATAAAACAAACCCAGATTAGTAGTACCTTTCAGATACTTGAAAATTCGCTTAACAACTGTTAAGTGAGATTCTCTAGGATCTGATTGGAATCTAGCACAAATACAAACGCTGAATAATATATATGGTCTTGAAGCAGTCAGATAAAGGAGAGAACCAATCATACCTCTGTACACTTTTTGTTCTACATTTTTGCTTACCTCTTCTCTTTCCAGAATGCACGTGGGATGCATTGGAATCTTTGATGGCTTACATTCTGAGAGGTCAAATTTCTTCAGAAGATCTCTGATGTATTTACTCTGATGAATGTAAGTTCCCTCTGGAGTTTGATTGATCTGAATTCCTAGAAAGAATTTCAGTTCCCCCATGAGGCTCATCTCAAATTCTGCCTGCATACACTTAGCAAATTTTCTTCCAAGAGAAGGATTAGTAGAACCAAAAATAATATCATCAACGTAAATTTGACAGACTAAGATGTCATTCTTAACTGATTTACAGAATAAGGTAGTGTCCACCTTCCCTCTGGTGAATTCATTTTCTAACAAAAAGTTACTTAGCCTTTCATACCAAGCTCTGGGAGCTTGTTTCAGACCATATAGTGACTTCTTTAGTTTGAAAACATGTTCTAGATGTTTTGTATTTTCAAAACCAGGGGGTTGGTGTACATAAACCTCTTCTTCTATATAACCATTTAAGAATGCACTTTTGACATCCATCTGATACAGAGTGATGCCTCTATTAACAGCAAATGAAATTAAAAGTCTTATAGATTCTAACCTGGCGACTGGAGCAAAGGTTTCTGTATAGTCTATCCCCTCTTGCTGACTATAACCTTGTGCAACCAGTCGTGCCTTGTTTCTGATGACTTCACCTTGTTCATTTAGCTTGTTTCTGAACACCCATCTTGTTCCAATGACGTTGAATCCTTTTGGTCTGGGAACAAGATCCCATACGTCATTTCTGGTGAATTGATTCAGCTCTTCTTGCATTGCCAGAATCCAGTCATTATCTAGAAGTGCTTCATCAATAGAAGAAGGTTCAATCAGAGATACAAGTCCCATGAGGGTTTCTTCAGAGTTTCTGAAGCTTGCTCTTGTTCTGATTGGATCTTCCTTTCTTCCTAAGATAGTCTCTTCTGGGTGATCCAAGCTGCTTCTAGGTAATCTCTTCTGAGGTTGATCAGCAGCTGTTGTAGGATTGCTAGCAGTGCTCCTTTAAGACGTTGAAGGAGTGTCTGTGTTGAGAGCTTCTGATGACTTGTCTTCAGAACCTGTAAATTCAATTTCCATACCTGCAAAAACTTCATTCTGCTTTGACTTTTTAGAGTCAAGCTTATCATCAAAACGGACACTGATTGATTCTTCCACAATCTGTGTTTCTGTATTGTATACTCTGTACCCTCTTGAGCGTTCAGAGTATCCTAACATAATACACTTCTGTTCTTTAGAGTCAAACTTGTTCAGATAATTCTTTGTATTTAACATAAAGCAAGTACATCCAAATGGATGAAAATATGAAATGTTGGGCTTTCTGTTCTTCCACAATTCATATGGAGTCTTTTCCAGAATAGGTCTTATTGAGATTCTATTCTGAATGTAGCACGCTGTGTTTATTGCCTCTGCCCAGAATATCTTAGCAACGTTTGTCTCATTGATCATGGTTCTGGCCATTTCTTGCAATGTTCTGTTCTTTCGTTCTACAACTCCATTTTGTTGGGGAGTTCTAGGATAAGAGAAATCATGCAGAATGCCTCTGTCATTAAAGAATGACTCAAAGTCTTTGTTTTCAAATTCTCCACCATGATCACTTCTGACTCTAACGATTCTAAGATCCTTTTCATTCTGAACTTGGTTACAGAAGGTAACAAACACAGAGTGTGACTCGTCCTTGTGTCTTAAGAACTTTACCCATGTCCATCTGCTATAGTCATCTACGATTACTAACCCATACTTCTTGCCACTGACTGAAGCAGTTTTAACTGGTCCAAATAAGTCAATGTGCAGAAGTTCTAATGGCTTAGAGGTAGAAACAACATTTTTAGATTTAAAAGAAGGTTTTGCAAACTTGCCTTTCCGACATGCTTCACACAGAGCATCTGAATTGAACTTCAAATTAGGAAGTCCTCTGACCAGATTGAGTTTGTTAATCTGAGATATTCTTCTCATACTAACATGCCCCAATCTTCTGTGCCAGATCCACTGCTCGTTATTAACAGACAGAAGGCACTTTACATTCTGACTTTTTAGTTCAGAAAGTTTGATTTTGTAAATGTTGTTTTTCCTCTTACCATTAAACAGGATTGTCCCATCTTTCTGACTAACAGCTTTACATGATTTTTGATTAAAGATTATATCATAACCGTTATCACTTAATTGACTTATGGATAACAGATTATGCATTAATCCATCTACTAGCAGAACATTATTAATAGAGGGAAGATTTCCATTACCTACAGTTCCAGAGCCAATTATCTTTCCCCTCTGATTGCCTCCAAAGCCAACGTGGCCTCCAGGCTTAAGTTCCAGGCTTTGGAACATATGCCTTCTTCCCGTCATGTGTCGCGAGCAGCCAGAGTCCAGGTACCATGACTGGTGTTTATGACTTGCTGCTAAAGATATCTGTAACATGTATTATTTTATCCTTAGGTACCCAGATTTTCTTGGGTCCTAATTTGTTAGTTTTACCAAAACTCTGGTTGAATTTTGGTTCACAGAGTGCTTACTGCTAGTGTATTTAGTATCATGTGTGTGACCATACACAAAATGTGAATTCAGAGAAGTGTGTTTAATGGTTAAGTCCATGACATTCTTTGGTGTAGGAACCTTACCTTGGTATCCTATTCCTTTCCTGCCGTTTCTGCTAACTCCATAGATCATTGAAGCCATTTTGCTTCTATCTATGCTTTTAGCAAGGAACTTCTGGAAACTGTGATCATACTCCTTGATGATCTCATCAGCGTTGCTGGGAGTTTCAGAAATTGGTTCCTTCTGAGAGTTTTGTAAAGTATTTTCTAATTTTGAAATCTTATTTCTCAGCTCAGAATTCTCCAATTTGAGACTCTCAGTCTTATTAGAGTCAGATTCAAGATTCCTTTTCAGGTCTCTGAATTTAACTCTAATTTGCTGATACCTTTCCAGAATTTCATTAAGGCTTTCAGCAAGTTCAGCCTTGGTAAAATTAACAACAAAGTTAGGAAATACCTCTTCAGTATCTGATTCTGAGTCTGATTCAGAAGCTTCACTATCTTCTGAGATGTTAGCCATGAGAGCTATGTTTGCCCTCTCATCATCTGATTCTGAGTCAGCTTCGGACGATTCAGAGTCATCCCATGTAGCCATGAGACTTTTCTTCTTTTCTCTCCCAAACTTCTTTTTGGGCTTTTCCCTCTGAAGCTTTGGACAGTCACTCTTGTAGTGTCCTTGCTCATTGCACTCATAGCAGATGATGTCCTTGGTGTTTGGCTTTTTGCTACTTGAGGAGCCTTCAGATCTTCTGTATCCAGAGGAAGAATCTGTCCTTCTGTATCTGGAAGAGGACTCGTTCTGATCAGATCTTCTGGGATTCCTGAACTTCCTATGCCTCTGCTTCCACAGTTGATTTACTCTTCTAGAGAGGAGGGAGAGTTCGTCTTCTTCTGATGAGGATCCATCAGATGTTTCTTCAACTGCCTGCAAAACTTTAGACTCAGATTTTTTGTTAGATTTTAATGCTAAAGGCTTACCTTGCTTCTGAGGCTCGTCAGCTTCTAGCTCTATCTCATGACTTCTGAGGGAGCTGATAAGTTCCTTCAGAGTGATTTTGTTGAGATCTTTTGCCAGCTTCAGAGCTGTAACCATTGGTCCCCACTGCTTGGGTAAACTTCTGATGATTTTCTTGACATGGTCAGCAGTAGAGTATCCTTTGTCCAGAACCTTGAGACCAGCTACCAGAATCTGGAATCTTGAGAACATTGTTTCAATGGATTCAGATTCTTCCATTTTGAACGCCTCATACTTCTGAATGAGCGCCAGAGCTTTAGTTTCTTTGACCTGAACGTTGCCCTCATGCGTCATTCTGAGTGAGTCAAAAATGTTCTTTGTTGTGTCTCTGTTTGAGATATTTTCATATTCAGTATATGAGATGGCGCTGAGAAGGATGGTTCTGGCCTTGTGGTGATTCTTGAAGTCACGCTTTTGTTGGTCAGACATTGTTTTTCTATCAATCTTCTGACCGCTTGTATTCACAGGGTGCGTGTATCCATCTGTCACCATATCCCACAGATCAGCATCATGTGCCAGAAAGAAGCTTTCAATTATGTCTTTCCAGTAATCAAAGTTTTCTCCATCAAAGACTGGAGGTTTGCCGCTGAATCTGTCTCTGTCCTCATGGTTGTCATTGCTGGTGTGAGAATAAGTTCCTGCCATTGTGTTTTTCTGACGCTGGATCTTGTACTGACACGGTTAAGTGTTTTAGCTCAGAACCAGGCGCTCTGATGCCAATTGAAGAAGTGAAAAACACAAGAAGGGGGGTGTTGAATTGTAAAACTGAAAATCAATGCAATGAACAAGATATTTTTATCCTGGTTCGTTTGATCTCAAACTACTCCAGTCCACCCGTCAAGGTGATTTCGCCTCTCTCCAACGAGGTCTTAATCCAATATATTCAACTGAATATTACAAACTACTTTAACAACTGCTAAAGCCTTCTTGATGCAAACCACAACCCGGTTTGTCAAGGAAACACTTTCTTACAAAGAAGATAAATCTAGGTGTGTGAATGTTTTCTACAAAACTGTATCACAACTGTGATGTATACACAACTTAAGCTTATGAAACTAGATTGCTAAACAATGATTGAGTAAGAAGATATGTAGCGTTTAGCAAACTGAGAGAAGGAAGATTATGATTAGCTTTTAGGCGTGTAAAATGTTGGAGAGCATTAGCCAATTCAATCTTCATAGTCTTGTTTATATAGCACTGAGATTCTTGGACGTTGGAGCAATATTCTTGATTCAATGCTAATAACAAACTTTCCTTATTGAGCAGATCTTGTCTGGAATGAGGCCGTTGGTAATAATTTGCTTTCAATGCACAGTACCGTTGCTTACTTAATGCATGTTTTGGCTTGGCTCATTCTGACTCTGCTTAACTGCTGATGAACTGTTGTTTTATTTATCAGAGTGTTAAGCGCAGTTCTGTTCATCAAGCTTCAGCATACACGTGAGTTGATCTTCTGATTCTGGTATTCTGATAAAGCAACTTCTGATGCTGATGTCAAGAACCAATATTCTGATGCTGATTTAAGTATGCTCTTGCTTATACCTATCAGAGTTTCTGCAAGGCAGAGCGTAATATTTTTAGGTAGCAAATAGTTCATACATGAATCATATAAATAATATATCTTTTCATTTTGTTATCATCAAAACTTAAACATAGGGTAGTAGATTCAAACTTTGTTCTAACATGTTGCTGTGTTCAGAGGCCCATGCCAAGGCTCTGATTGCTTTCCTGAAGACGGCCCACGTGCCACAAGAAACGTCTGCTGATCAATTCACCGACTGTGTGGCCAACTTAACTGCTGATAATGGTATGGGTTTCTCTGACGCTGATCTGACGGCCAAGGGGAAGAACCATAATGATGCCCTGCATGTCTCCATTGAATGCAGGGGCACTACTCTTGCCCATGTGCTGGTTGACACTGGTTCTTCATTAAACATACTACCTAAGAAATCTCTAGACAGGCTAGACTGTGAGGGTTTAGAGCTCAAACCAAGTAACACTGTTGTCCGGGCCTTTGACGAGTCCAAAAGGATGGTACATGGTGAGGTTGACATCCCAATCAGGGTTGGTTCACAAGTCTTTGATTCAAAATTCTATGTGATGGACATTCGTCCATCCTATTCTTGTTTGTTGGGTCGTCCATGGATCCACAAGGCTGGAGATGTGAACTCCACATTACATCAGAAGCTTAAATACCCGGTCAGAGGGAAGATCGTAACAGTGCAAGGGGAAGAGGAATACATGGTCAGCCACCTCAACTCGTTCCGGTACATAGAAATGGATGGGGAGTTCATTGAGACCCCCTTTCAACACTTTGAAGAGGTGCCTCAGACATTGGCAGCAGCAGAGACAGTGACTGAAGAGAGTTCTCCTTTGAAGATGGCCTCCTTAAAGGATGCCCGGGCTGTGATCGAGAAGGGTGAGTGTGCAAACTGGGGAAGACTTCCTGATTTCACTCCAAAGACTGACAAATTTGGCTTGGGTTTCACTGCAGAAGCTCAGAGGGCTGTTCGCAAGGCAAGGATTAGAAGACCTCCTGTGCTCATCACCAACCTGGGAGTGAATGCTATTGAGGACGACATGGAGGAATCCGAATTTGACAGCTGGATCTAACCAACGACCAATGGTGGACCTAGCAACTGGACTGCAAAAGATTTTACACCTATTACTTTTGTCACTCAGTAATGAACTTCTTTGTTTTGAATTTGTAACGAACAATAATTTGAAACTTTATGGCCCGGTGTCTTACCCGGGGCACCGTGGTTTCATTTGTGAGGGCTTGTTATTTGTCACTTTCATATATCATGAATAAAAGCATTGGACGTTTTTACATTTCAAATCTTGCGCTCCCTTTCTTTCTTTACATATTGCAAAACAACTATATTTACACACACTCACTTATACAGGTTCCAATCCACTCTGGATCTCATTGGTAACGACTCTGCTACTGCCAGTTATGACTTCGAAAATCCGATCAACTTAGCCAAAGACGAAGGTGAAGATGATTGCGAAGTGCCTGGTGAGCTTGCAAGACTGTTACTCCAGGAAGAGAGGGCCATTCAGCCACATGAAGAGCCAGTGGAAACAGTAAATCTGGGTACTGAGACAGACAGAAAGGAAGTCAAGATTGGTGCCAATCTAGAGCTCAGCGTGAAACAACGGTTGATTCAGATGCTGAATGACTATGTGGAAATCTTCGCCTGGTCTTACGAAGACATGCCTGGGTTGGATACTGACATTGTGGTTCATCACCTGCCTACTAAGGAAGATTGCCCTCCGGTAAAACAGAAGGTCCGCCGTATGCGTCACGAGATGTCCGAGAAAATCAAAGCTGAGGTTATGAAACAATTTGATGCCGGTTTTCTTGCAGTGACTTCTTACCCTCAGTGGGTTGCCAACGTGGTTCCAGTGCCGAAGAAAGATGGTAAGGTCAGAATGTGTGTTGACTATAGAGATTTGAACAGGGCAAGCCCCAAGGATGACTTCCCTTTGCCTCATATCGACGTTCTGGTTGACAATACTGCCCAACATAAGGTATTCTCCTTCATGGACGGTTTCTCAGGTTATAACCAAATCAAGATGGCTCCTGAAGACATTGAGAAGACCACTTTTGTTACTCAGTGGGGCACCTTTTGCTACAAGGTCATGCCTTTTGGGTTGAAAAATGCTGGGGCCACCTACAAACATGCCATGGTTGCTTTGTTTCATGACATGATCCATCATGAGATAGAAGTATATGTCGATGATATGATTGCAAGGTCCCAAACTGAGGAGGAACACCTTGACCATCTACAGAAACTGTTTGACCGTCTGAAGTTGTACAAGCTGAGGTTGAACCCAAACAAGTGCACCTTCGGGGTAAGATCTGGAAAACTGCTAGGCTTCGTCGTGAGCAACAAAGGTATTCAAGTGGACCCTGCCAAGGTGAAAGCCATACAAGAGATGCCAACTCCCAAGACAGAAAAAGAAGTCAGAGGCTTTCTAGCACGGCTGAACTACATTGCCCGATTCATCTCGCACCTAACTGCTACCTGTGAGCCAATCTTCAAGCTACTAAAGAAAGATCAAGTAGTACGTTGGAACGACGAATGTCAGGCTGCTTTCGACAGAATCAAAGAGTATCTCCAAGAACCACCCATTCTTATGCCACCGGTTGAAGGGAGACCTCTAATCCTATACTTGACAGTACTTGACAGCTCAATGGGGTGTGTGCTGGGGCAACATGACGAGTCTGGCCGAAAAGAGCACGCCATTTATTACCTTAACAAAAAGTTTACCGACTGTGAGACCCGATACTCACTGCTCGAGAAAACTTGCTGCGCTTTGGTATGGGCTGCTCGCCGGCTGAGACAGTATATGTTGACTCACAATACTCTGTTGATTTCAAAAATGGATCCCATCAAGTACATCTTCGAAAAGCCTGCCTTGTCCGGAAGAATAGCAAGATGGCAGATGATCTTGACAGAATACGACATCCAGTACACGACTCAGAAAGCAATCAAGGGAAGTGTGTTGGCAGACCATTTGGCACATCAGGCAGTGGATGACTACCAGTCGATGAAATTTGAATTTCCAAACGAGGATATCATGGTAGTGACTGATTGTGAAGTACCTGGAAAGGATGAAGGACCTGAGGAAGGATCCCGATGGTCTATGCACTTTGACGGAGCCTCAAACGCTTTGGGTAATGGCATAAGCGCTGTGATCATATCCCCCAAAGGCACTCATACTCCACTCACCGCCCGACTATGTTTCAACTGCACCAACAACATGGCGGAGTATGAAGCATGTATCATGGGTCTTCAAGCTGCAATTGACTTAAGGATCAAGTTTCTGAGTGTCTTCGGAGATTCCGCTCTCGTGATCAACCAGATCAAAGGCGAGTGGGATACGAAATACCCAAACCTTATTCCTTACAAAGAGTGTGTGTTGACGTTGATTCCCCACTTCGAGGAGATAACTTTTGAACACTTCCCAAGAGAGGAGAATCAGTTGGCGGACGCGCTGGCTACGATGTCTTCTATGTTCAAAGTCAAATGGGATAACGAGGCTCCCCAGATCATTATTTGGAAATTGGATGAACCTGCACATTGCTGTGATCTTGAGGCTGAAGAGGTAACTGAAAAACCCTGGTATCATGAAACGAAGAGGTACTTGGAAGCTCAAGAATACCCTGAAGGCGCATCTGTCAACGACAAGAAATTTCTGAGAAGATTCGCTGCAAAGTTCTTCCTCAGCAACGACATTCTATATAAGCGAAACCATGATTCAACCTTACTGCGTTGTGTGGATAAGACTGAAGCAGAAAAGATCATGGTAGAGCTACATGAAGGTACCTTCGGAACACATTCCAGTGGACATACCATGGCAAAGAAAATCCTTCGGGCAGGATATTTCTGGTCCACAATGGAAGCCGACTGTTACCAACATTCTCGGACGTGTCACAAATGCCAGATCTATGCAGATAAAGTGCATGTTCCTCCAGTTCCTCTGAACGTCTTGACATCACCTTGGCCTTTTGCAATGTGGGGCATTGATATGATCGGCGAGATCAGACCTACAGCATCCAACGGGCATCGCTTCATCCTGGTTGCAATTGATTACTTCACGAAGTGGGTTGAAGCAACTTCCTATGCTACCGTAACCAAGAACGTCGTGGCACGGTTCATTCGGCACAACCTGATCTGTCGATACGGCGTCCCGGAAAGGATCATTACAGACAATGGTACCAATCTTAACAACAAGATAATCACTGAGCTCTGCGAGCAATTCAAGATACAGCACCACAACTCTTTTCCCTACCGGCCGAAGATGAATGGGGCTGTCGAAGCAGCTAATAAGAATATCAAGAAGATTGTGCAAAAGATGACAGTGACCTACAAAGATTGGCACGAGATGTTACCGTTTGCTCTTCATGGATACCGTACCTCGACACGGATGTCAACCGGGGCAACTCCCTTTTCCTTGGTCTATGGCATGGAGGCAGTCTTGCCAGTTGAAGTCCAGATACCCTATCTCCGGATAATGAAGGATGCAGGTTTAAGCAAAGATGACTGGATCCAGACTCGACTTGATCAATTAAACCTAATTGACGAAAAGAGACTCACTGCTATTTGTCATGGTCAGACGTACCAAAAACGGATGATCAGGGCTTCTAACAAGAAGGTCAGACGACAAGAGTATCAAGTCGGGGACCTGGTAATCAAGCGCATCATTCTTCCTCAAAGTGATTCCAGGGGCAAATGGACCCCTACGTACGAAGGGCCATTTATGGTTAAACGTATCTTCTCAGGAGGAGCTATGATTCTAACCACCATGGATGGTGACGACCTTCCTCACCCCGCCAATGCAGACATAGTAAAAAGATACTACGCATGAACTAAAGACCCGCTAGGTTGACACACCTAGGCAAAAATAAGGGCTTCCCGGCGAACCAAAAGGGTTCGGGCAAAAATAAGGGATGAAATGAAAAAAATCTGTACACCCGGCAAGTCGAAAACCTGAAAAGGCGGCTTGGGCAAAAATGGGTATCCCGGTGGACTGAAAACCCGAAAGGGCGGTCCAGGCAAAAGTTAGGGATAAGTGTAATACTATGTCTCATAGGATCACCTCGCATCCAGAATTCGGCATCAACTATCAAGTTCAGACGGCATCAATCAATCAGCTTCATCTTCAACCGAGCAGCAAAGTGATGAGACGCTTGAAGACATAAAGGCGATAGCAGAGTTGGAACCCAGTGGGATCTTTCACATAGCTGTGTTGTTTTTATTTTCAAAATTGTATAAACTCTATGTTGTTCGGCGGCATTCTATTACTAGGACGTCAGCCTCTTGTACATGAACGCCTATTTACAGGCAAATTCAAAAATCAATACAAATTCACTTTTCCAGACAAATTGCCAGTTGTTTTTTTCTTTTTCTGTTTTGTCTTGCGAAGAACGTCCAATGTTCATTTTTGATATATGCATTTGACATTAATTGCTAATCATAAATATTTGTATACAAAACAGAGGGCTAATTACAGGTGACATCAGAAACAGGGGCAATAATGAGTTGTCTAAGCGATCTAGTTGTTCTGTCCACCAAGGTACCAAGGTAAGTTCAGCTGAAGGATGTAACCAAGATATCTCCACTCCCCGTAGAGTAAGACCAATCAATAGTACTCTCCTCCGAGCAGAGTTGGTCTCCAATCAGCCCTAAAAAGGCACAATATCTCCAGCAAGTCAGCGACACTCTCTCCAAGCAGAGTTAAGCTATTGTCAGCCTTAAGGAAGTTGGGTATCCCCAGAAGATCTCAACATTCCCCAACGGAGTATGCAAACATTCCTCTACAAGAATCCTCGACAGTCTTAATATAAGATTGTTCCCCGACGGAATACCAGACACCCCAGTGGAGCCATTCCCTAGTACAGTCTCAAAAAGTTTCCCCAGGAGAGTTGTATCAATCTCCCCAGTAGATTCTGGAAGCTTATCCCCAGTAGATTCTGGAAGCTTATCCCCAGTAGATTCTGGAAGCTTACCCCCTGCAGAGCGAACGCGTCTCCCCGGCTCTATTCAAAAGTTATTCCCCACCAGAGCTTATAACTGGGTTATCCTCAGCTAATTACCACAGAGAGATCGTCCTCGGCGAAATTCTTCCTATCCCCCAGCGGGGTTCATCAAATCTTCCAACAAAGCTTATCAACAGGAATCCCCAGCGGAGTTCTCATCAAAACCTCAACGAAGTATCTCTTCCCACAGAGTAACCTTTCAACAAGTTTATTCCCCAACAAAGTCATTTTCTCCTACCGGTTTATTCTTGCAACCAAGCATCCCCAGCGGAAACGAAGAACTTTACTCTTCAACGTCAGCCCAGGAGTCAACTTCCCGGCATCCGTCAAAGATTTATTTTCCTAGACGAAAATACATTCATAAACATTACATTATCATACACCATGACGCATGCATATACGCATCATAAACACACAATCTCATTTATTTTTGAGAACATCATGACATCATGCATCTCATACATCATGACATTGCATACAACTGATGTTTTGCCTTTTCAAGAAAAAGGTCAATCCAAAGATAATTACTATCAACTGTTGCAATTCCAGATTCGATACCTGTATCTAGCCAGGGCATATCTGTGAGCGATCAATTCCAGATTCAATTCTTGTATCCAGCCAGGGCACGTCTGAAGAGTTTGAAGATTCGATTCCTGTATCCAGCCAGGGCATATCTGTTGATGACTAACTCCAGATTCGATTCCTGTATCCATCCAGGGCACGTCTGAAGAGTTTGAAGATTTGATTCCTATATCCAGCCAGGGCATATCTATTGACGACTAATTCCAGATTCGATTCCTGTATCCAGCCAGGGCACGTCTGAAGAGTTTGAACATTCGATTCCTGTATCCAGCCAGGGCATATCTGTTGACGACTAATTCCAGATTCAATTCCTGTATCCAGCCAGGGCACGTCTGAAGAGTTTGAAGATTCGATTCCTGTATCCATCCAGGGCATATCTGTTGACGACTAATTCCAGATTCGATTCCTGTATCCAGCCAGGGCACGTCTGAAGAGTTTGAAGATTCGATTCCTGTATCCAGCCAGGGCATATCTGTTGACAACTAATTCCAGATTCGATTCCTGTATCCATCCAGGGCACGTCTGAAGAGTTTGAATATTCGATTCCTGTATCCAGCCAGGGCATATCTGTTGACGACTAATTCCAGATTCGATTCCTGTATCCAGCCAGGGCACGTCTGAAGAGTTTGAAGATTCGATTCCTGTATCCATCCAGGGCATATCTGTGAGCGATCAATTCCAGATTCGATTCATGTATCTAGCCAGGGCATATCTGAAGAGTTTGAAGATTCGATACCTATATCCAGCCAGGGAATATCTATAGACGACTAATTCCATATTTGATTCCTCCATCCAGCCAGGGCATATCTGTGAGCAACCAATTGTAGATTCGACACCTGTATCCAGCCAGGGCATATCTGCATAAAGAGTTTGAAGATCAACACCTATAACAGGCCAGGTAATTATCTTCCTTTCTTAAAGTATGCAAGTTCTCGCTAAGGAATCTCTTACGCGATCGACACCCCCGATGGCATCTTTAAGCCCATCTCCACAACTATTCATTACACTTCCAAATGGCATCTATAAGCCCATTCCCGACAAGGTTCTGTCACATCTCCAGATGGAATCTATAAGCCCATCCTCCTATCCACCATCTCTCTAAATGGCATCTGTAAGCCCATTCCCTCTGTCACACTGCTGGTACTCTACTATGTGAGTGCAAATTTCTGGGCACTCTAGTGTTCAATCATCTTCCACCCTCGGATCACGAAAGGCATACAAGCCAATCTACATCCTCAGGTCTAAGAAGATTGAACAGGGGCAACTGTTGTATCCCAAAATTTGCCCTCCCATATTCTTCAAAGTTTTGACAAGCATCATCTCAATTTGCTTAAGTCTACTCAAGGGTTGCACAGTTCAAACACCCTCATAAGCCACTCAAATTAGGGTTTTGGTTCTTGCAAGGAAGTTGAGGTTTTCAAGGGCTCAATCAAGTCCCATATGCCTATACACATTGTCAAGCATCTACATACCAAGTTTCAAGGCTCACAAGGTCAAGTTGCACAGTCAAAGGCCCTAATTGCTTCACAATCAACTGTAGGGGTAAAATGGTCATTTGGCAGTCAAAAGTCAAAAATTTTGGTCAACATATTATTTTGAAGCCACAATCATCATTTGATCAAGTCTTGATCATGATTCCACAAGAATGGCTCAAAAATCATCAAGATGCAAAAGTTTCCATTTTTGGACAGCTGAAAAGTCAGCTGTAACTTGACCAAGGCATAACTTTTTCATGGTTCATCAGAAAAATCCCATCCAATGATCATTTTGAAGGGGAGGAAATTTCCTACAACTCATCTTCACATTCAAAGTCCAAGAAATGCTCTCACAAAAAGTTATCAATTTCAACATTATAGGTCATTTTCAAAAGTCAACAAAAAGGCATTTTAAGTAAAATACCATAACTTGAGATTGGTAAATTCAAATGACATGGGACCAAAGGAATTGGTTAGAGGACTTCAAGAACTTTCTAAAATGTCAAAGAACATGTTCATATGATCAAAATTGAGCAAAATATGCATTGGAGAAGTTGGGAAATTTTTGTGAAATGGCAAAAGTCAACTATCCTTGAAACTTCAATTGTTGACAAAGGGACCCACTTTTTCCACTTGATTCAGCCTTGTCATGCCACCCACGTGTCCCATGATCAATTTCAAGACCAAATAATTATTTTTCTATTTTTATTTAATTTTTATGGATTTAATTCATTTTAATCCATAATAATTCAAGTAAAATCAAAAAAATTTATTAAATGGTATCTTGTGGTTTGATTAGCCTTCATGAAGCATATTCTAGTTGCCAAATTCGTGTAAAGTCCATTTTAAGCATGAAAATTTAAATTTGAACAAAATTGGAAAATGCTTTAATGGTGGTTATGAAGAAATCCAAAAACATCATTGCAATGGTTAAAGGCTCATCATGTGACTTGATTCTGATTCAAACATACATATGCAAGCCTCTCCAACCTAAGGCACGGGTGGAACATCTCTAAAACGGCCAAACAAAATTCCAAAAACTTGAAGAAAAGTTGAAAACTGAATTCTCACTTACAGGCCAATTCGAACCCTTTTCTTGTTTCCAATACATTGCTGGACCTTCTAGGAACACATTTCAATTAAAAGCAAGCCTCAAAGCTCAAGAAAACGCGCCATACAGTCATACGGTTTGCATTTTTGTCTCACCATCATAGTTCATTATTCCTGCATCATTGATGAAATTTTTTGTGTGATTTATATTGCTAACGCTCTTCTGAAGCTAATGGTATAAGGAAATTGCGTTTTGGAGCCCTGAATCAAAAACCACCATGGATAAGATTTAGGGTTTTCAAGCTTTCGAATTGGGGGTTTATCATATAGGTAAAATCAGGACCTCCAAGACCCATGGTTTGAACTCAGAAGGACGAGACAAACACAAAACTATCCTCGTGCCATATTTATATGCCCTGGATTTCTATTCGCTATTTTTAGATTTGCATTTTGTGGGGGTTTAAAACCCCCGCTATTTGATTTATTTTTCTGCAGATTTCAACGAAGAAGATGAGATGTGGAAGCAGGCCATTGGTCCATTCAAATGACATGCGCGCGTTTTCAGTTTTGCAGCATTGGAATTGATTATTGCATATATTAATTTTTGTTTGTTTTATTGATGACTGAAACAAAATGGTGGAGTGGTTAAGGCAAACGTGTAAAAGGTATTGGGACCTGGGTTCGATTCCCAGGTCCCCCAAAATTCCATATCATTTTTTCTTATGCGCTTGTGTGTAGGATCCAAAAGAAGGCATATCATACACCTCATCCAGAAGGGCGCCAAGTGGCCTCAAAGATCAATCCAAAGGCCAGAAAATGATGAGCACCATGCTCATGAGTCAACGTGCTCCAGGCAATCTCCAAAGGTCAACAAGGCTGGTTAATGGGCCAGCAATTTCCAGGCTTCACACCTCCATTGGGCCATCAACACCCCCTTTGGTTTCTATTTTTTTTTCTATTTTTCTTTTCTTTTTTATTTTATTTAGTAATTATAATTAATATTAGTTAATTAATCAATTAATTAAATTTTTTTCACCATAAAATTCAGAAAACAAAAAAAAAGATTTTATTATTTATTAACTTATTTTGTAAATAAATTCCAACATTAATTAATTAGTTATGTAATTAGGACAATTTTAACATTTTTAATAAGTAAAATTAATTTAGAATTAGGCCTTTCACTTTCATTTTTTAATTTCTTTTTTTATTTTATTTCATTAAAAATATAAAAACACAAAAACATTCTTTTTCCTTTTAATTAATTAATTAGTAATAGTTTTAATTTCATTAATTACAAAAAAAAAAGACAAAAGTTCAATTCTTTCTTAAAAACGGGTCAACACCCTAAGACATCCCGATTCGATTCTCTCGCGCTTTAATTTATTTTCATTATATTTATGTAACTGCTTCTGGAAATGTAATAGTTAAATAGGACCTCTTTTACTGCTTTATTTATTTTCTCGCAATTTATTTTTTCAAACGGATTATTGTTTTTGGCGATGTATAGACCCGTGCCTTGTAATAGTTAGATTTACATTTCTGCAATTTATTTTCCGCACTCCTAACTGCTAATTTGCATGAAAGAATGTATGAATAATAAAATTAATCCGTAGCTCAGAAATAACATGTACAAAGACAATTAACTGAAAAACAACACACATGCACATGCCACCCCTAGGGTACGCCTCACTGGTTGCCTCGAACGTGGTCATCAAGTATAGGGTGTCTTAGAGGTCGCCCTCCTGTCTATGATCCAGTTGCCTCGAAACGGTTGCCTCGGATACAAAGGACCTAGGACATTAGGTTTACTTCTAAGTTGTCCTACCATTGCTTCGGTGACCACATTGTCCCGATAATCGAATTGACCCGAATACCTCCAACGATGGTGCTACCTACCTCTCAATGGTGAGATAGCACTATCTAAAGGACTCTTACACAGCTTTATTCCTTAGAGTAGGTAGATTCTCTTAAGTACTTGCTCTTTTCAAACAAACAAAAACAACTTTTCGCACCCGCACTTTCTAAAAGTTTTCAAACAAATTTTTCACACACTCTTGAGGACAGATACAAGAGTTACTTAGAAATTTTTCAAACGAAACTTTTTCAAAACCCACACACACTTGAAAAGCAAACAAATTTTGAAAACATAAGAGCAAGTACCTAAGAGCCCGTGGATAACCACAGATAGAAAGGGTTCTAACACCTTCCCTTTCTATAAATCTACCTCCCGAACCGAGAAACATTCTCGAATAAGGAATTTTGCTGTGCTTTTGTCCTTTCCATGTTGGAGAACATAAAAGACGGTGGCGACTCTTGCTTACCGCGACATTTCGCGAAACCAGCTAAAAAACAGTCAGTTCTATTTTCACCGATCATAACGGTTATGATATAAACTTCAATCAAAAGTCCTATAAAGCAGTTAGTCAGAAAGATGGGTCTATCCTCTTTAATGGAGAGATAAAGAACAACATTTACAAAATAAAACTTTCTGAACTAAAAAGTCAGAATGCAAAATGCCTAATGTCTGTTAACGATGAGCAATGGGTCTGGCACAAAACATTATGGCATATTAGTATGAGAAGAATATCTCAGATTAACAAACTCAATCTAGTCAGAGGACTTCCTAACCTGAAGTTCAACTTAGATTCCTTGTGTGAAGCATGTCAAAAAGGAAAGTTTGCAAAACCTTCTTTCAAAGCAAAAAAAATGTTTCTACCTCTAGACCATTAGAACTTCTTCATATAGATCTATTTGGACCAGTGAAAATTGCATCCATTAGTGGCAAGAAGTATGAATTAGTGATCATAGATGACTATAGCAGATGGACATGGGTAAAGTTATTAAGACATAAGGACGAGTCACACGCTGTGTTTTTTACGTTCTATAACCAAGTTCAAAATGAAAAAGATCTTAGAATTATTAAAGTCAGAAGTGATCATGGTGGGGAATTTGAAAACAAAAAATTTGAATTATTTTTTAATGAGAATGATATCTCTCATGATTTCTCTTGTCCCAGAACTCCTCAACAAAACAGAGTTGTAGAACGAAAGAATAGAACTTTACAAGAAATGGCCAAAACCATGATCAACGAGACTAACATTGCTAAGAACTTATGGGAAGAAGAAATCAACACATCGTGTTATATTCAGAATATAATCTCCATAACAACTATTCTGGATAAGACTCCATATAAACAGTGGAAGAACAGAAAGCCTAACATTTCATATTTCCATCCTTTTGGATGTACTTGTTTTATTCTAAACACTAAAGAACATCTGAACAAGTTTGACTCCAAAGCACAAAAGTGTCTCATGTTAGGATACTATGAACGCTCAAAAGGTTATAGAGTATATAACACAGAAACACGGATTTTGGAAGAGTCTATAAGCGTCAGATTTGATGATAAGCTTGGCTCCAAAAGTCAAAGCAGGGTAAATTTTCTACAGATATAGAAGTTCAATTTACAGGTACTGAGGACACAACATCAGAAGTTCCCTATAAAGAATCTCCGTCAAATTCAGAAAAGGATGTCACAAACATTACTGCAACATCTGAAGATCCCATCCAGAGAAGAAAATCCAGAAGAAGTTTAGCTCTTCCGGAAAACACGATTCTGGGAAAGAATGAAGACCCAATTAGAACAAGATCTACATTCAGAAATTCTGATGAGTCTTTCATGGGATTAGTGTCTCTGATTGAGCCAACTTCCATTGAAGAATCCCTTCTGGACAATTACTGGATACTCGTTGTTGTACCCTAAAATTTGAAATCTCATTTCTCAAGTAATATCTCACAAGATCTCCTTTGATTTAAGACTGCACAAGGGTTGATCAACTCAAGACACCTCCTCAAGCACTGATGACTGAAAATTAGGGTTTGAGTTTGCACAAGGACAAATGGACTTTTAATGCCCCATATGACTTTCATGGAAAATTTTAGACCCTCAAGATTGCTCATGTCCAGTTTCAAGTCTTGGATCACATTTTTGCTCAGTCAATTGATCAAATGACCTAAAAATCAACTATATTGGGGTAAAAGTCAATTGTGGTCAATTTACAGTCAAACTTCATAATTTTTTATCCATATCAATATTATGAACTCATATATTTTATTTGATCAAGTTTGGATCATAATTCCTCAAGAAATTTGATCAGATAATCAAAAGGGCAAAATGGTCAAAATTAGGGTTTTGACTGAAAAAGTGCAATTTCTGATTTTTGACCTAGAAAATGACTTGTTGTTTTGAGGCATGATTTAAAGGATTAAAATACATAATTTTTACCTAATGGAATGGCTCAAAACATTTCTCAAGCTCAATTGATTGACAGACGAATTTCAGTCAACTGATGAAAAGTCAACCATACACTGAAAAGTCAAACTTTGACTTTTTGATCAAAATCAAGTATCCAAAACGAAAATTCATCAAAACATGTCAAAATGTGAAACTTTTTCATCAAGAAATCAAAAAGTCAAGATTTCATTTTGAAAAGTCAAAATTTCTAAACTTAAAATTTTTTCTAAGTGTTGGAAAATTCATATTTTTTTCATAACTTTGAGCCAAATTTTCACCATGATGCAAGATGATTCAAAGGAAACTTCCAAAATGAAAGTTGTAGATATCAATGAGATCTAAGACATCTTAGAACACAACTTCTTCTAGAAATTCATGGATTTCAAGTTATGATTTTATGAAGACATGTTCAAGAAACTTGGAAACTTAGTGAAATTTTGCCCTAGTTTAGGCAGGATTTTGACCTAACTTCATGGCAATTTTTCACATAGTTCCAAGATGAATCTTCAAAAATGTCCAACATATATGTTTTAGAGGATATTACAAGCTTACCAAAATGTACAAGAACTCATTGACATCATACTTGAGCAAGGAGAATGGAGGGAAAGAAGTCAGGGTTTTCAAACTTGAATTACAAGCCATTTCTTGATGAACACATGAATCAAATCCATGTTAGGATGCATAATATTAATTTGCAGGCCTTCTAACTTGTGTATATATCCATCATTAATGGATTACACAAACTTTTGAGCTATAATCCAAGTGTTTTAAGCTTTATCCATTTCACATTGCCATTTTAGGAAGAAAGTGAAGAATGCCATTCTTGAAAAACAAGCTTTATGCACAAAGTCAATTATTGAGCATATAACTTGTCCCCTCTCATAACACTCCATCTAAAAGTCATAATAAAGTATGTTTAAAGCATAACCACTCTACCTTAGCAAGTACACAAGACTTTGAAACTTGGATTTCTCAAAAATCACATGTTGAGTTTAAACATTTGTTTTTGAATTCTGATGAACAACAAGTCTCCAAACTTGTTGCTTATAAATAGAGGCACTACTTTTGAGCTAGGACACGAGCATGAACACCCTGAAACTCTCTTAAATCAGAAATTTCCAAAAACTCCATTGTTGCACTGTTTCTGACCTTGGACTTGTAACTCATATTTCCCTCATGCGTTCTTTGGCCTTTTAGTTCCTAAAGCTTCCTTACATCAAATACAACTCATCCTTGTCCTTGTTACACGACTGTAACACCATTTGCATCAAACTCCATAACCAAAAACAGAGCATTGCAGGTTGAGTTCTCCAAGCCATTCCAGCCATCCATTGCTCAAGCTACCCATTGCATTAGATTCCTAGGAACTTGAGGAAGCTAACCTGATAATTGCACACCCTTAATCGAGCTCAAACTCATTTCACGATTTCCATTTTTGAGGTATATTTTCTGACTTTTCATCTCATTATTTAGGCATTGTTAGGCTTGTATTTGTGAAGATAAAATGTAGACATCATTGCCCTGAAACTGTACATGTCCATAGATTTCATTTATATTGCTTGAGTAGTGAGAATTTGAAGTTTGAACTTGATGAAATAATTAGGTCAAAATTTGGTACTTTTAAAAATTCTCATTCATCTTTGATTTATAGCTTTAGTTATTTACATGGTTGAATTCGTATGGAAAATGGAACAACTTTCATGTTTACATTTTCCATTTTGGTTGAGAGATGAAGATGTTACAGGTTTTAAAAATCATGTTCAGTTTTGTGGCGCGAGGAAGAAGAAGATACAGGCTCAGGACTTGTTTTAAAATATAACGCGTTGGTTTTTTTTTAATCAACAGATTTATCACCACCCCAGTGGTTAAAGCGCGTGCCTTTCACCTTTAGGACCTGAGTTCGAGCCCCAACGTTTGTTTTGTTATTTTTCATATTTTCTGTTTCGTTTTTGTTTGCAGCAAGCAGCGCTAGGCCTCCCCCTTTAGGCCTTCCATTTTTCTGCTGATCTCTAACCCCCATGCTTTACTTCTGCACCTGACCCAACTTTATTTTATTTATTTCATTTTTATTTATTTCTTTTTGTTATTTTATTTTATTTCAGTTTTATTTCATTATTATTATTTATTATTATTATTATTATTATTATTACAAAAAAAATATAAAAATATTTTTATTTATTATTTACACTTATATATTTTATTTTATTTATAAAACAAAAAGGATAAAAAAACATTTTTCTTAAACAAATTAATTTCTTTTTCTTAAACAATAAATATTTAGACTTAGGTATAATTATTGTATTATTTTCTTTTAAATTAAAATTAATTTAGAACTTTGGTTTATTTTAAATAATTAATTTTCATTTTATTTTCATTAAGATAAAGCCTTTCACAAAAAACCCTAAAAATACTTTTTTCAAACTTAATTTCTTTCTTATTTAGTTTAAATTTGTTTTGTTTATTTTTAATTAATTATTTTATTTAATTAGGTCAAGACCTAACCCTTTCATGAAAACCAAACAAAAATCATTTCTTTTTCCATTTACATGCTTACATTATTCTCTTTTCAATTTTGTACAATATTCAATATGGTTGTAATAGATAATTAGGTTTAACTTTCTTGCAAAATCCGCATTTGTAAATTTGTATACCCCCTCCCCTAATGATGTAATAGTTTAGTAATTTTACTTTCCGCAATTTATCGTTTTATATAAATGCTAGTAATTAG
This sequence comes from Vicia faba, assembly GCA_948472305.1. NCBI lineage: Eukaryota > Viridiplantae > Streptophyta > Magnoliopsida > Fabales > Fabaceae > Vicia > Vicia faba. Next base: position 402,980,423 of record OX451735.1, read on the forward strand.
GGTTTGTATGGAAAGATAAAATCAACAAATAGCAAACCCTAATTCAAGATAAACAAGCATGTAAATCAAACACACTTTCACACTTACACCCTTAGGGTAATTCCACTTTGTTTCCTTACAAAAATGGCCATGTTATGCATGTGGGGTATCTTAGCAAAAGCAATAAAAAATACAAGATCATAGTCCCTCGATGACTCTATCAATGTTGCCTTTCAAAATGATATTAGTCCCTCAAAGAGAAACGCTAAGATATCTCACAACATTGCTAAGATGGATATATAATGAAAAGGGTGCTAATACCTTCCCTTTTCATAATCTACCCACCGAACTCAAGAAATAATCTCAAAGGTCTTTCCTGTTCTTTTCAGCCTTTCCTTTTGGATAAAAGAAAAGTCAGTGGCGACTCTTGCTAACCGCAACATTTGCGATAAAACGCAAAACACCCAAGTCAGTTCTCCCACCGTATCACAGAACTGGCGACTCTGGTGTGGAATGTAGCTTAAAAGTGGGGTTACCTTAGGGCTAGATCATCTTTACTTTCTTTCATTATTTGATTTTTTTGCTTTATATTTTGGTTCCTTATTTGGGCTTATTTTAAATCCTCTAACCATATTTGGGATACCTTATAGGTAAGTAGCAATACATTGTTGAAACTGTGCGGGGTATACCGACATGGTCTAAGAAATAGCTACGTTAGTGTGGCACATTTGTGGGTACCGGTAGCCCTTGAGTAGTCAAGGAGAATACGGGGCCACTGAGTGGTGTCATGAAGCAATAACTGACTTTTAGAACCTTTACTTGACCAACTTGGCCATTAGGACGTAGTGAGATAACCGACTTTGGTGTAGTCTAAAGTTGGTTGATACTCCATACTACACTCATTGAGGTTTGACTTCTCGGGATATTTCGATCGCCGTGAAAGAGGCTTGCGCTGAAACAATGCCCGAGAAGACAGATCAGTGATATTGAGATCCCTTAGAACCCGGTTACTATTTTTAGGACATGTTTAAGCCAAGTAAACTTCAAGAGGGTACTTACCTATGAGACTCCATGCAATCCTAAACCTAAGGACTTGCTTGCCTTGTTTGTATATACTTACTTGTACATAACATCATAAACATCATAACATCATACTCATAATCACTAACCATTTCAAGGATTTTTGGGATTAATTTTTGTTCTCTTTTGTAGGACATGGCTTCTATCCGCAGGAATACTATCTAAGTCAATCTCATAAGAATTCCTCTTCAACTCAAAGAGTTAGCATCAAGGGTCTCTAAGAATTCTTCATTCACTGAAAGACACGGTTGCCTTCTAAACTTGGTTACCTCTAGCACTGATGAAGATATGATGAAGGTTCTTTTCCAATTCTTTGATCCTCTACACCATTGCTTCACTTTCCCCGATTATCAGCTTGTGCCTACTCTAGAAGAATTCTCAAAAGTATTGAGGATTCCCATTCTCAATCAACTACCTTTCAACGGTATGGAAAGAGATTCAAAACCTGAGGAGATTGCTCAAGCACTACACTTGCCACAATCTGATATCACAGCTAATTGGGAAACAAGGAGTGGTGTCAAAGGTTTCTTAGCCATTTCTCGTTCGAGAAAGCTCAAGATTGTTGGAACTCTTTGGACTTACAAGCTTTTGAATAAATTTTGGCCCTTCTCATCTATGGGATGGTTTTCTTTCCAAACCCTGGCCAACTCATAGATGTAAATGCTGTCAAAGTCTTCATGTCTCGCAATCCGATGCCTACTTTGTTGGGAGATATCCTACATTCTTTTCACTCTCGGACTATGAGGAAGAGAGGAATCCTCATGTGTTGCACTCCTCTTTTAGAAAGATGGTTTATTTCACATCTTCCCCAATTTGTGTTGAAGAACGAGCAAGGTTTGAGGTGGTCCCATAGGTTGATGACGCTCAGACATTCAGATGTTCATTGGTGTTCTCGATCCTTGGGGAATGTTACTATCGTCGACCATTGTGGGGAATTCCCTAATGTCCCTTTGCTTGGAATTAGAGGAGGTATCAATTACAACCCTTGCTTATACTTACGCCAGTTTGGTTATGCTCGAAGGGATGGTCCTCATGAGATGCTCATCCAAGGAGTGGTATTCGACTACGAGAGCGACCATCAAAGTTATCGCCAGAGGTTTATACGAGCTTGGAGTATGGTAAACAAGGTGGATAGCAAGACGTTGGGACATAAGAATTCCATTCCCCTTAAGCCTTACCTTAGGTGGGTACGAGCTCATGCTCAGAAACTTGTGATGCCCTATCCGTCCATCTTTCTAGTCATCATGGAACCTGTGGTTGAAGGAGATGTCCCGTACACTGTCCTCTACCCTGACATGCCTACCTCTCTTGAAGACTTGCAAAAGGGTTGGATTCAGCTAAAGGAAGAACTAGATACTTTAAAAGCTCAATTCTATTCTAGTGAGAAGAGGGTCTTGGAGCTCACAAAGCAGCTACAAGAAGAGCAAAGTGTGAACGCCTACTTTGCGTTGAAGACGATGCGTTCAGTCTTTTTATCTTAGAGAATTTATTTTGTAAGCCCAAGGGGAATGTTGTAATCCTTTGGAACTAATTAATGAAAATTGAAGTTTGTTCATTTTTTTGTCTATACAAATTTAAACTTCATAAATCCATGAAATCATTTGCATATACATCTTCCATGCATCATAACATGAGAGGTTTTCATACAACAAATTTCCTTATCTTTCTGCTGTTTATTTCAGCAAGATGGATCTAGAGAAAACTTTGAAGGATCTTCAGGCACAAAACTCTCAATTCCAAGAGACTTTACTGGCCCTAGCCAAGGGGAAACAAGATATGATGGCATTGCTTTCAGTTAAGAAGAAACCCAAGAAGAGAGCCCTGGTCAACAGGGGAAGAAGGTTCAAAGAGCAAGTTCGTCAGTTCCCGGTAGTGGAAGACTCATCTGAAGAAGATGAGAATCAGATTGGTGAAGTTAAGAGTACCCAGGCTAACTGTATTAATGATCAACCATCTAATGATGATTATTTTGACGAGCAGTATCCACCCGTCGATGTCAAGTATAAGCAGTTAGAAGATAGATTGAAAGCCTTCGAGATCCAAGCCACCACCTGTTTAGATTTTGATGATTTGGGTTTGATCTCTGGGGTTGTTATTCCCCATAAATTCAAAACATCAGTCTTTGCAAAGTACAATGGAGTTTCCTGTCCTAAACTTCACCTGAAATCTTATGTGTGTAAGATACAGCCACACACCGCTGATAAGAAACTTTGGGTTCACTTTTTCCAAGAGAGCTTGGCTGAGACGCAACTAGAATGGTTTTATCTGTTAGATGGTTCCCGTATCAATACCTGGGAAGACTTAGCTACCTCCTTCTACCATCAATACAGTATAACACCGGCTTGGCGCCAATAAGAGTTCAGTTGCAAGATATGACCATGGGGGAGAATGAAGGATTTAAAGAATATGCACAAAAGTGGAGAGACCTCGCCAGTAGAGTTAAACCACCTCTGACTGATAGAGAGCACATTGAAATATTTATGGGCACTTTATATGGTCCATTATTTAATCTATTGGTTGGCTTCTCTTCTTCTGGTTTCACCGAGCTAATCTTGATCGGTGAAAGAGTCGAAAGCGACATAAAAAGCGGAAATATCTCCATGGCATCTGCCTCCACTTCAAATCCTGTAAAGAAACCTTTTGCTGCAAAGAAGGAAATCAATGTTGTGTACGAGGCAAGGGCCCGTACCAAGAAGAATGATCACCCGTCTGTTAATGCTGTCTGAATATCCAATCCAACTCCTACTCAAAGACCATCTGCTAATCACCAACAATTTGAAACTCCGAGAAGACAATTTACGAGGTTAGGCATATCATTATCTCAAGCCTTACAACACTTGCAAAAGGATAATTTGGTGACATTGCGCGACCCTCATGCCAACCCTGATACATCTTCACCAAAGTATAATCCTAATTCTAAATGTGCATACCACACAAGTAGCCCCGGGCATGAGACTGACCAATGCTGGGCCTTGAAAAATAAAATTTAGGACTTGATCGATAACAAGACTATTAAGTTTGATTCTCCTCTAACTCCGAATGTAATCACCGTGCCTATGCCAAAGCATGAAAAGGGTGTCAATGATATTGAAGATACCATTTTTGTTGCCTCTATTGAAGACTTGACTAATCCGCTGAATATTATCAAAAAGAATTTGTTAAAAGCCGGGATTTTCCCTGGCTGTGTGAAAGACTCTGTTTGTTGTGCCAAACAACTCAATGGATGCGAAGGGCTAAAGGAAGGCATTAAACACCTGATGGATAGCCACAAAATTCTATTTGAGAAGACCCCGCTTGCCAAAATTTTGACTAACAAATGTGAAGATCTCTCCATTATAACCATCTCAAACAAGCCTCTTAGGATCTCCTTCAAAGGTCCTATCAAGATTTCAAATGAACTAGTTATTGCTCCCTTAATAATTACCAATCCCAGACCAATTCCCTAATCTTCAAACAAGGTCGTGCCATGGAACTATGGTGCTGAGGTGTTTTATCATGGGATAAAACAAGACACTTGGATCGAAGAAGACAAAGCTGATGATGTTGGTAACATAACTGACTCAAGTAAGGTAACTCGAACTGGGAGAATCTTTTCACCCAATATCTCACCACCAGTTGCTACAAAGACACATGTCCGCATCACTACCGCTAAGCCAAGTACCGATACAAGAGGGAAAGAGAAGGTTGTTGATCCTGTCGTGACAGAAGTACCCACAAAGGACATTGTTGATGGAGAAACTTACGCTCGTGAGATGGCTGAGATCTTGAATATAATAAAAAGGAGCGACTTCAAGATTGTGGAATAGTTGGGGAAAACCCCTTATAAGATTTCTATGTTGTCATTTCTACTCTGTTCCGATGCCCATGTTCGGACATTAATAAATTCTTGAAAAAGGCTCATGTCCCCCGTGAGACCACAACAGACCAATTTGAGAATTGCATGGCTAGCTTGACGGCTGATAATGGCTTGGGATTTTCAGATGCTGACATAACACAGCTTGGAAAGAACCATAATAAAGCTATACATGTTTCTGTCGAGTGCAAGGGGGCCACCTTATCACATGTTCTAGTCGACACTGGTTCTTATTTGAACGTACTACCCAAGGGGTCATTAGACCGCTTAGACTGTGAAGATTTAGTCTTGAAACCAAGTGATATCATCGTGAGGGCCTTCGATGGATCAAAAAGGACAGTTCATGGGGAAGTAGATATTCCAATCAAGGTAGGCTCACAAATCTTCAACTCCACCTTCTACATCATGGATATCCGTCCTGCCTATTCTTGTTTGTTGGGTCGCCCATGGATCCATAAAGCTGGGGCAGTAACGTCAACTCTCCATCAAAAGCTTAAGTATCCTGTCAAGGGAAGAATTGTCACCGTCTGTGGTGAGGAAGAGTTTATGGTAAGCCACCTCAACTTGTTAAAATACGTAGAGATGGATGGAGAATTCATTGAGACCCCGTGTCAAGCCTTTAAATTCGTGCCACCGATGGTTGCTGCTACCAAATGTTCCTCTGATGAGTTCAAAGTTGTTAAAGTCATGCCGAAGATGGTTTCAGTCAAAGATGCTTGTGCTATAATTGAAGAAGTAAGTTTTGATACTTGGGGGAAACTCCTCGATATCCCATTCAAAGCGAACAAGTTTGGTTTGGGTTTCACCATCAAGGCCCAGAAGGAAGTGAGGCATGCTCGTGTAGGAAAGCCATCTCTCTGTATTGGAAGCCATGAAGTCAACATTCTGGATGATTCAGATGATGAAGTTGCATTTGAAGATTGGGTGTATCCTACTACAATGGAGCTGAAGAATTGGAATGCAAAGGACTTCGTGCCCATCTCCTTCATTGAGGAGTAATCTACGTGTTTTATTGCTCTTTATTGAATTCAAGAACATTTTGTATGTAATATTATAAAAATGACTTTTAAGCCATGTGCCTGGACCGGGGCACTTTGGTCCATTTGTCAAGGGTTTTATTTATGTTCATCTAATCATATGATCAATCAATACAAATCATTGGACCCTTTTGCATTCAAATCTTTGTGTTCATTGTCTTTCTTTTCCTTCAAATACATTTTTTAAAATAGCCATGTATCTTACATGCATACACACACACACACACACACTCTTGCAGGTCCTCATCCACTCTGGATCTTTTTGCTAATGGCTCTACTATTGCCGACTATGACTTCAAATGTCCAATTAACCAAGACGAAGATGAAGGCGAGGAAGATTGTGAAATACCGGGAGAACTAGCTAGACTACTATTACAAGAGGAAAAAGCTATTCAACCGCACGAAGAGTCAGTTGAAGTCATCAATCTGGGTACCGAGACAGACAAGAAAGAGGTTAAGATTGGTGCTAACTTAGAAGACAATGTCAAGAGCAGGTTTATTCAAATGTTGCAAGATTATGTGGAAGTGTTTGCTTGGTTGTATGAGGATATGCCCGGGTTGGATACCAACATCATAGTTCATCGTCTGCCGAAAAAGGAAGATTGTCCTCTTGTCAAACAAAAAGTTTGTCACATGAGGCCTGACATGTTTGAAAAGATAAAAGCTGAAGTGATGAAATAATTTGATGCAGGGTTCTTAGCTGTGACATCTTATCCCCAATGGGTTGCAAATGTGTTGTCAGTACCAAAGAAAGACGGAAAGGTGCATATGTGCATAGACTATAGGGATCTGAATAGGGAAAGCCCCAAGGATGACTTCCCTCTACCTCACATTGACGTCTTGGTTGATTATACTGCTCAACATAAAGTCTTCTCTTTCATGGACGGTTTCTCTGGATATAATCAAATTAGGATTGCTCCCGAAGACATGGAGAAGACTACTTTCTTTATGCAATGGGGCATCTTCTATTAAAAGGTCATGCCATTCGGATTGAAGAACGCAGGGGCAACATATCAAAGGGTTGTGGTAGCTTTGTTTCATGACATGATTCATCATGAAATAGAGGTATATATGGATGATATGATTTCCAGATCTCAAACTGAAGAGGAACATCTCGATCACCTGTACAAACTATTTGAGAGGCTGAAAAAGTACAAGTTGAGGTTGAACCCTAACAAGTGCAAATTTGGAGTACGATCTGGAAAGCTTCTAGGTTTTGTTGTCAACAATAAAGGCATTGAAGTTGATCCTGCCAAGGTAAAGGCCATCCAAGAAATTCCATTCCCTCATTCTGAAAAGGAAGTTAGAGGATTCTTGGGTCGTCTCAATTACATCGCCCGCTTCATATCTCACTTGACTGCTACTTGTGAGCCAATCTTAAAACTCTTGAAGAAAGATCAGGTAGTCATACAGAATGATGAATGCCAAGCTGCCTTCGACAAAATCAAAGAATATCTGCAAGAACCTCCCATTCTCATGCCTCAAATTGAAGGAAGACCCTTGATCATGTACTTGACAGTACTAGAGAACTCCATGAGGTGTGTTTTGAGCTAACATGACGAGTCTGGTCGAAAAGAGCATGCTATTTATTACCCGAGCAAAAAGTTTACCGACTATGAAACCAGATATTCACTGCTCGAGAAAACTTGATGCACTCTGGCATGGGCTGCTCGACGGCTAAGACAATATATGTTGACTTATACCACTTTGTTGATTTCTAAGATGGACCCAATCAAGTACAGCTTTGAGAAACCTTCCCTTTTCGGACGGATAACTAGGTGGCAAATGATCTTGACTGAGTACGACATTCAATACACAACATAAAAGGCCATCAAAGGAAGCGTACTAGCAGATCATTTGGCCCATCAAGTTGTTGATGATTATTAGTCCATGAACTTCGACTTCCCTGATGAGAACATCATGCTACTAACCGAATGTGCGAAACCTGGACCGTATGACGGACCTGAACAAGGATCCCGATGGACTATGGTCTTCGATGGGGCTTCCAACGCCTTTGGTAACCGAATTGGTGTTGTGATCATCTCTCTTGAAGGTTGCCCCACTCCTTTCACTACCAGATTATGCTTCGATTGCACGAGCAACATGGCTGAATACGAAGCATGCACTTTGGGTCTGAGGGCTGCCATTGATATGAGGATCAAGCATTTGAATGTGTTTGGGGATTTCGGTCTAGTGATTAGCCAAGTAAAAGGAGATTGGGACACTAAACACCCTAATCTCATCCCTTACAAGGAACATGTGTTATCCCTGATTCCATACTTCGAACAGATCACCTTTAAGAACTTGTCTAGGGAGGAAAGTCAGTTGGCTGACGCCTTGGCAACCATATATTCCATGTTCAAGGTCACATGGGACAACGAAGCCCTTATGATTACTATTAATAGATTTGACGAACCTGCACATTTCTGTGAGCTTAACACTGACACAAAAAAGCCATGGTACCATGAGGTGATGAGATATCTTGAAGCATAAGAGTATCCCGAGGGAGCATCCATCAATGACAGAAAGTTCTTACAAAGATTTTTAGCCTAATTCTTCCTAAGTAACAGAATTTTGTATAAACGCAACAATGATTCTACTCTACTCTGATGTGTGGACAAGAAGGGGGCAGAGGAAATCATGGAAGACATGCACGATGGTCTCTTTGGCACTAACTCAAGCAGACATACAATGGCTAAGAAAATCCTGAGAGCTTGTTACTATTGGTCAACCATGGAGACTGATTGCCATTAACACTCTAGAACTTGTCACAAATGCCAAATCTATGCCGACAAGGTCCATGTGCCTCCTATCCATTTGAACGTCATGACCGCCCCGTGGCCATTTGCAATGTGGGGCATTGACATGATTAGAGAGATCAAGCCCACCGCTTCCAATGGACATCGCTTCATTCTGGTCGCTATTGAATATTTCACCAAATGGGTCAAAGCCTCCTTGTTTGCGTCAGTCACCAAGAATGTGGTAGCCAGATTCATCAAACATAACCTCATCTTCTGCTATGGTATCCCCGAAAGGATCATCATCGATAATGGGACTAACCTCAACAATGCTATGATTACTGAACTTTACACTCAGTTCAAGATCAAGCATCACAATTCTTCTCCATATAGACCTAAAATGAAGGGCACAGTCGAAGCGGCCAACAAAAAAATTAAGAAGATTGTGCAGAAGATGGTAGTAACCTATAAGGACTGGCATGAGATGTTACCATTTTCTCTACATGGCTACCGCACTTCAGCTAGAACATCAACTGGGGCAAATCCCTTTTCTTTAGTCTATGGCATGGAAGCCATTTTTCAAGTGGAAGTTCAGATTCCCTCACTAAGGATTCTGAATGAGGCAGTTGAACTTGATCGATGAAAAGCGACTGGCTGTTGTTTGTCATGGTCAGACGTACCAAAAACATATGATCAGGGCTTTCAACAAAAAGATCAAGCCTCGAGTATATCAAGCTGGTGATTTGGTGATAAAGCACATCATTTTGCCACAAGGAGACCCCAGAGGCAAATGGACTCCCACCTAAGAAGGGCCATTTGTTGTCAAGAGAGTGTTCTCAGGCGGTGCCATGATGCTGACTACCATGGATGGTGAAGACTTCCCACGTCCTATAAACGCGGACATAGTTAAAAAATACTACACATAAGAGACCCGCTAGGTTGACACACCTAGGAAAAATAAGGGCATCCCGACAAACCAAAAGGTTTTGGAAAAAATTAGGGATATATGAAAAAGATTGTACACACGGCAAGTTGAAAACCCAAAAGGGCGACTTGGGAAAAAATGGGTATCCTGATGGGCTGAAAACCCGAAAGGGCGGTCCAGGAAAAAGTTAAGGATTGAAAGCGTATGACTATGTCCCGTGGAATCACCACCGTCAACTTTATCACCAAGGTCCGAGTTCAAACGGTCCAAGATCAATCCAATCAACTTCTATCAACGACAAGGGGCATTTGAAGATATTGGGGCAATAATAGAGTTGGGATGCAATGAAATAATTTCCACATGGCTATTTGTTTTTGTTTTCCTTTCGATGATTTCCTCTTACTAGGATCTCCGCCTCTTTGTAAAAAAACGCCTATTCATGGGCAAAATATCGATACAAATATACTTTGAAGTGCAAAATTTCTGTTTTGTTTTGAATGCAAAAATTTTCTAATAACTAAAATTGAACGAACATATGCATATGAACATAATTAAAACTATTTGGCACATGTGTCGTGCTAAGTAGCAGCAAGCATCTCTTTAATGTATATGGAATATCCCCACAGAGTTATTTCATTAACATTATCCCCACAAGGACGACTACAATAAACCGATCCTCAACAGAGTTACCCACAAAGCCTCCTTGCATAAGCTAATCTCCAGCCAGAGTCTCAATCTCTTGGCAGCTCTCTCCCAACTAAGTTGATCCTACAAGAAGAAGCCTTATGGATCTCTTCCTCAAAGAACTCACCTCATCAGCAGTTCATCAAGTACTCATCAACAGGGTTTATTTCCCTAACAGGGTTTATTTCCCCAATAAACAACGAGTAGCATAACTCCCCAGCTGAGTTTGATTTCCCCGACGTAGTCTATCTTCCCAGTTGAGTCTATCCTCCCCAGCTGAGCTTGTCTTTCCCAACTGAGTTTATCCTCTCTAGCTTAGGTTTGCCTTTCAGACTGTTGCAAATCATAGGGCCACAACCCCTAATCCCCAGTGAAGTCGTCAACAAAACCTTTACTATCTCCAAAATATACTATGAAGCCTGGACCCAACCAGATATTAGTACAATTTTCAAGTCAACTTCTCAAGTCACTATAGAGCCTGGACCCGACCAGATGATAGTGAAAGCCTTTCAGATACTATAAAGCCTGGTCGTGACCAGATAATAATACTACTTTCAGAATACTATGAAACCTGGACCCGACCAGATAATAGTTTAACTCTCCAAAGATATAGAAGAACCTAGACTCAACCAGATCAAGGTTTAACTTCTCTTCCCCAGTAGGGTTTGCCTCTTCCCCAACAAGTTACTGTGAAGCCTGGATCCGACCAGATATCAGTTTTCAACTTCATCTTTTCAAGTAAGTTATTGTGAAGCCTGAATCCAACCAAATAGCAATTCCCCTCAGAAGTTCGCTGTAAAACCTGGAATCCGACCATATAACAACTAATTCCCAAGCAAGTTACTGTAAAGCCTGGACCCGACCAGATACCATTTCAACTCTATCTCTTTAGACAAGTTTATTGTGAAACCTGGACCTGACCATATAGCAATTAATTTTATCCACCTCAAAATCTATAAAGCCTGGATTCGACCAGATATCAGTTCAAATTTGTCTATTCAAGCAAGTTATTGTGAAGCTTGGACCCGACCAGATAACAACTAGCTACAATCCCCACCAAGATACTATGAAGCCTGAACCCGACCAAATAGTAGTATAACTTCTCAAAAACTATGAAGCCTAGACCCGACCAGATAGTAGTTGCCACTCCAAGATACCAGGAAGCCTAGACCCGACCAGATAACAGTTAACTTCCATATCCTCAACAAGTTGTTGTGAAGCTAAGAATCCAACAAGATATTATCCTAAATTCACTCTCCCCAAGAAGTTTTCTGCAAAGCCTGGATCCGACCAAATATCAATTAATTTATTCTTCCCTAGTAAGTTACTCTGAAACCTGGAATCCGACCAGATAATATTTGACTTCCTTATCCTCAGCAAGTTGTGAAGCCTGGATCTGACCAGAAAACAACTGACATTCAAGAGATATTCTCCAACGGAAGCATCCTTTCAAAAAGTTTGGAGATATGTATACTCTTCATCCCCAACAACAATCCGGAATTCAGCTTCCCAAAATTCCTCAGTAGCAGTCAGAATTTATTTTCTCTGACAAACATACATCTCACATTCATACATCATAGCATATACATAAAAAATGCATTTAGCATGATCTCATTCATCTTGTGAATATCATGCATACATCTGCATTTTACTAACCCTTTTTTCCACAGGTAAGACATCAAGTTTTAGTAAAAATCGACCAAAGATTTATGCTGCTACTTCTTCCATTATTTACCATCATTCCTCCAAATGGCATCTATAAGCCCATTCCCAATCCATCTTCGAGTGCAAATTTCTGGGCACTCCAGTGTTCAATCATCTTCCACCTTCAAGTCACGAATGGCGGATCCGCCAATCTAACACTTCAGGTTTAAGAAGATTGAACAGAGGAAGCTGTTGTACCCAAAATTTTCCCTCTCATTTATCAAGTAATCTCTCACAAGATCTCCTTTGATTCAAGACTGCACAAGGGTTGATCAGCTCAAGAGACCTCCTTAAGCACTGATGACTAAAAATTAGGGTTTGAGTTTGCACAAGGACAAATGGACTTTTAATGCCCCATATGAATTTCATGGACCATTTTGACCCTTAAGATTTCTCATGTCAAGTTTCAAGTCTTGGATCACATTTTTGCTCAGTCAATTGATCAGATGACCTAAAAATTAGTTGTATTAGGGAAAACGTCAACTGTGATCAATTTACAGTAAAACTTCATAATTTTTTATCCATATCAACATTATGAACTCATATATGTCATTTGATCAAGTTTGGGTCATAATTCCTCAAGAAATTTGATCAGATCATCAAAAGGGAAAAATGGTCAAAATTAGGGTTTTGAGTGAGAAAGTGCAATTTCTGATTTATGACCTAGCAAATGAATTGTTGGTTTGAGGCATGATTTCAATGATTCAAATACATCATTTTTACCTAATGGCATGGCTCAAAACATTTCTCAAGCTCAATTGATTGACATATGAATTTCAGTCAACTGATGAAAAGTCAATTGTACACTGAAAAGTCAAACTTTGACTTTTTAATCAAAATCAAGTATCCAAGATCAAAATTCATCAAAAAATGTCATAATGTGAAACTTGTTCATCAAGATATAAAAAACTCAAGATTTCATGTCGAAAAGTCAAAATTTCTAAACTTAGAAATTTTTCTAAGTGTTGGAAAATTCATATTTTTCCATAACTTTGAGCCAATTTTTCACCATGATGCAAGATAATTCAAAGGAAACTTCCAACATGAAAGATGTAGATCTCAATAATATCTAAAACATTGTACAACACAACTTATTCTAGAAATGCATGGATTTCAAGTTATGATTTTGTGAATACATGTTCAAGAAACTTGGGAACTTAGTGAAATTTTGCCCTAGTTTAGGTAGGATTTTAACCTAACTTCATGGAAAATTTTCACATATTTCCAAGATGAATCTTCAAAAATGTCCAACATAGAGGTTGTATAGGATGTTACAAGCTTTCCAAAATGTCCAGGAACTCATTGATATCATACTTGAGCAAGGAGAATCGAGGGCAAGAAGTTAGGGTTTTCAAACTTGAATTACAAGCCATTTCTTGATGAACACATGAACCAAATCCATGTTAGGTTGCATAATATTGCTTTGTAGGCATTCTAACTTCTGTATCTATCCATCATTAATGGATTACACAAAATTTTGAGCTATAATCCAAGTGGTTTAAGCTATATCCAACTCATATTGCCCTTTTGGGAAGAAAGTGAAGAATGCCATTCTTGAAAAGAAAGCTTTATGCACAAAGTCAATTCTTGATCCTATAACATGTTCCCCATGCACTCCATCTACAAATTCAGAAGCAAGTATGTTTAAAGCATAACCACTCTACCTTATCAAGTACATAAGACTTTGAAACTTGGATTTCTCAAAAATCACATGTTAAGTTTAAACATTTATTTTTGAATTCTGATCAACAACAAGTCTCCAAACTTGTTGCTTATAAATAGAGACACTATTTATGAGCTAAGACATGCTGAAACTCTCTCAAACTCCCTCAAATCATAAATTTCCCAAAAACTCCATTGCTGCACAGTTTCTGACCTTGGACTTGTAACTCATATTTCCCTCGTGCGTTCTTTGGCCTTTTAGTTCATAAAGCTTCCTTACATCAAATACAACTCATCCTTGTCCCTGTTACACGACTGTAACACCATTTGCATCAAACTCCATAACCAAAAATAGAGAATTAGAGGTTGAGTTCTCCAAGCCATTCCAACCATCCATTGCTCAAGCTAACCATTACATTAGCTTCATAGGAACATGAGGAAGTAACCTGATCATTGCAACACCATGAATCAAGCTCAAACTCATTTCACGATTTCAATTTTTGAGGTACATTTTCTGACTTTTCATCTCATTATTTAGGCATTATTAGACTTGCATTTGTGAAGATAAAATGTAGACATCATTGCCCTGAAACTGTACATGTCCATAGATTTCATTTATATTGCTTTAGTAGTGAGAATTTTAAGTTTGAACTTGCTAAAATAATTAGGTCACAATTTGGTACTTTCAAAAATTCTCATTCATCTTTGATTTATAGCTTTAGTTATTTACATGGTTGAATTCATATGGAAAAATGGAACAACTTTCATGTTTACATTTTCCATTTTGGTTGAGAGATGAAGAAGTTACAGGTTTTAAAAATCATGTTCAGTTTTGTGGCGCGAGGAAGAAGAAGATACAGGCTCAGGACTTGTTTTAAAATATAATGAGTTGGTTTTGTTTTAATCAACGGATGTATCACCACCCCAGTGGTTAAAGCGCGCGCCTTTCACCTTTAGGACCTGGGTTAGAGCCCCAGCGTCCGTTTTGTTATTTTTCATATTTTATGTTTCTTTTTTTTGTTTGCAACAAGCAGCGCTAAGCCTCCCCCTTTGGGTCTTTCATTTTTCTACTGATCTCTAACCCCCATGCTTTACTTCTGCACCTGGCCCAACTTTATTTTATTTATTTTATTTTTATTTATTTCTTTTTCTTATTTTATTTTATTTCAGTTTTATTTCATTATTATTATTTATTATTATTATTATAATTATTATTTTTATTACAAAAAAAAATAAAAATATTTTTATTTACTATTTACACTTATTTATTTTATTTTCTTTATAAAACAAAAAGGATAAATTTTTTTTTTCTTAAACAAATTAATTTCTTTTTCTTAAACAATAAATATTTAGACTTAGGTTTAATTATTATATTATTTTATTTTAAATTAAAATTAATTTATAACTTAGGTTTCTTTTAATTAATTAATTTTCATTTTATTTTCATCAAGATAAAACCTTTCACAAAAAACCCTAAAAATACTTTTTTTAAACTTAATTTATTTCTTATTTAGTTTAAATTTGTTTTGTTTATTTTTAATTAATCATTTTCTTTTATTAGGTCAAGACCTAACCCTTTCATGAAAACCAAATAAAAATCATTTCTTTTTCCATTTACATTCTTGCATTATTCTCTTTTCAATTTTGCACAATATTCAATGTGGTTGTAATAGATAATTAGGTTTAAATTGCTTGCAAAATCCCCATTTGTAAATTTGTATACCCCCTCCCCTAATGATGTAATAGCTTAATAATTTTAATTTCCGCAATTTATCGCTTTATATAAATGCTAGTAATTAGGGTTTGTATGGAAAGATAAAATCAACAAATAGCAAACCCTAATTCAAGATAAACAAGCATGTAAATCAAACACACTTGCACACTTACAGCCTTAGGGTAATTCCACTTTGTTGCCATAGAAAAATGGCCATGTTATGCATGTGGGGTATCTTAGCAAAAGCAATAAAAAATACAAGATCATAGCCCCTCGATGACGTTATCAATGTTGCCTTTCAAAATGATTTTAGTCCCTCAAAGAGAAATGCTAAGATATCTCACAACATTGCTATCATGGCTATACGATGACCCACGCCCGTCCCTTTATATCCAAAGATAAGGCTTCTTACCAATCAATGGTAAGATAGCAATATCAAAGGAAAGGAAGAAATGAACAAAATACTTTTGAGTAGGTAGATTATTCCTAGTTGCTTGCTCATTTTCAAATCAAACATCCTTGCTTATTTTCAAAACAAACACCAACACTTTCAAAACACTTTCAAAACATTTTCCAAACATGAAATATTTTCAAATGCTCAACACTTTGTGTACGTTCTTACGAATGAGAACCATTACAAAGTTTTCCTAAACGAAGGCGCCTTTTCAAAATACTTTCAAAAAACCACACAAAGCACATTTTCAAACAAAAGCAAGTGATTTAGCAAGCAAATAAGAGCCCATAGATAACTATGGATGAAAAGGGTGTTAATACCTTCCCTTTTCATAATCTACCCCCCAAACTCAAGAAATAATCTCAAAGGTCTTTCCTATTCTTTTCATCCTTTCCTTTTGGATGAAAGAAAATTCGGTGGAGACTCTTGCTAACCGCAACATTTGTGATAAAACGCAAAACACCCAAGTCAGATATCCCACCGTATCACACTCGAAATGTAGGAAGAACTAAATCAGTTCACCGGAAACAATGTGTGGGATCTAGTTCCTAAACCAAAAGGCTTTAACATCACTGGAACCAAATGGGTCTTTAAAAACAAGCTAAATGAACAAGGAGAAGTCGTCAGAAACAAAACAAGGTTATAGTCAGAAAGAAGGGATAGACTATATAGAAACCTTTGCTCCAGCCGCTAGGTTAGAATCTATCAGACTTTTAATTTCTTTTGGAGTAAATAATGGCATCACTCTTTATCAAATGGATGTTAAAAGTGCATTTTTAAATGGTTACATTGATGAAGAAGTTTATGTGCACCAACCCTCTGGCTTTGAAAATTCAAAACATCCAAAATATGTTTATAAACATAAGAAATCACTATATGGTCTGAAGCAAGCTCCTAGAGCTTGGTATGAAAGACTTAGTAATTTTCTGTTAGAAAATGATTTTACTAGAGGGAAGGTGGACACAACCTTATTCAGTAAACTATTTAAAAATGACATTCTGGTTTGTCAAATTTACGTAGATGATATAATTTTTGGATCTACTAAATCCTCTTTAGGAAGAGAATTTGCTAAGTCTATGCAGGAAGAGTTTGAAATGAGCTTCATGGGCGAACTCAAGTTCTTTTTGGGTATTCAAATTAATCAAAATCCATAAGGAACCTACATTCATCAAAGCAAGTATGTCAAAGAACGTCTGAAGAAATTTGACTTGTTAGAATGTAATCCATCCAAAAGTCCTATGCATCCCACATGCATTTTGGAAAAGGAAGAGGTAAGTAAGAAGGTGGAACAGAAGCTCTACAGAGGTATGATTGGTTATCTCTTATGTTTAACAGCTTTAAGACCTAATATTCTATATAATGTCTGTCTGTGTGCTAAATTCCAATAAGATCCTAGAGAATCTCACTTAACAGTTGTTAAGCGAATTTTCAAGTATCTGAAAGGTACTACTAATCTTTGTCTTTGCTATAGAAAATCGAAAGAATAAAAATTAGTAGGGTACTGTGATGCTAACTTCACTGGAGACAGAATAGAAATAAAAGTACTTCTGGAAGCATGCAAGAGGGATGGTGCAAATCCAGATGTGAACATTTGTGATCTAAGGAAACAACCTCTGGAAGTTGCTCCCAAAAAATCAAGAAAAAGAAAAGGAGCTGAAGAAGGAACTTCTCAGAAGACTCCCAAAGTTGCCGTAAAGAAAGGTAACCCTTCTTTTGTTTCTGTTGTTGAATCAGTATTATCATCAACATCTAACAATCCTTCATCTCCAAATCCTACAGAAGATACATCTCCTCAAATATTTGATGATTTTGATGTAGACTTTGACACATCATTTCCTCTAGATAACCTTCTGAACAATCCAACTTTTACCCATCTTGACAAAAATTATCATGAACTTGCACAAGTTCTCTCTGATATTGATCAATTTGATCCGCTGTTTGAAGCTCCCCAAACCAAAAATCCAAACCTTGGTTTCTGATACCACGACATCCATCCCTGGCATCACCTGCCCTCTCATGGTTTCTCAACCATAAATAATTCCCTCAACTTCTTCACAGAACCTCTCCATTCAAGATCTTCCATCTCCTTATCAGTTCACTCCACCAAACTCACCAAATTCGCCCATAATCCTTTCTAAATCTCCATCTCCAAATAACTACCCAGAAGACCCCCTTAGAACAATCATAGATTTAGAAGATTTGGACAATCTCATCACAAGCTCTCAGAAAATTGTTGTTCCAAAACTAAAACCAAAAATCTCCAAAGCAGATGTTGGTAAATCCTTGCTGATTTTTGAAACACAAATACAAGAATGGGTTAACTCTCTAAAGCTAGATTATCTAGAGAATCTCAATCCAAATACTTCTGATTCTCATTTTAACCAGTTCAGAAAATGGTTCAACTCTGAATCTCTGAAACTAAAAGAGCTTAGTTATGAAATTGCTGAACAAAACTTATGTGATCGCCTGAATATCTTCAAGGATCAAGTTCCGCGACACTAGGAAAAGAAGCCACTCCTTCTGCAAGACAATACCCCTTGGGAAGCTCATCAAAAGTCAAAGTGTAATGAACCAGCCTCTGATCCTCTTCCTCTGGTCATGTTTTAAGACAAAGGAAAAGAAGTCTAAGAAGCTCCTGCACCAGAATCAGCTGTAGTTTGCTCTGAAGAAGTGGTCCCTTCTGCTGAAATACCCTCTTCTTCTATTATGCTGTAAACTCTGGAGGAGTTAAAGAAAGAAAATGATGTGTTTAAGGAAAAGTTAAACAAGTAGGATGATACTTGCAAGGAAATTAAGGGGATGCTTGGAAAACAAGAGGAATCTAACAATCAGATTAAGAGTTTATTGGAAGCCCTATTCACACGACTTCCACCTCCTCAAACTTAGTTCTGAAAAAAAATTTCTTCATTTTGTTTCTTATTTCCTTAAATCTTTTTTAAGACAAAATGCATTTTATTGTCTAAGTGTTTTTATTTATTTTTTATTCTTGACAAAAAAGGAGAAGAACGCAAAATATTTCGAATATAACAGTATCAAGACTCATTCTCAAACATTTTGAATATTATAACTTCTATCTTTATCCTCTGAAAAGCAAACAGGAAAAATCTATTGAAAAGAAACCTCTGTTGAGGACAATTGTGGACGCATTAAAAAATCTTCTCCTCAAAACTCTAATCAGAACAATCTTCAGGGAAGTATTTTTTCTTTATCTGAGTATCCAACTCAGGGGGGTCTTTAAATGCTTTATGTTCTTTAAATATTCTATCAAAATATCCAAGTTTTTGTCATCATCAAAAAGGGGGATATTGTTAGAACATAGTTTGGATCTACATCCTTGTAAGAGTTTTGATGATAACAAACACTCAAAGAACAATTATTCTCCCTAAATAAGTATTTTGTTTTTCAGGGAAGTTATGATGTAAGAAGCATAGAAGATGAGATAAATCATTGTTAAAAATTTGATTTGACACATCTTAAGTAGAAAGAAAATATGTGTAACACGCTTATATAAAGAAGTTATGGAGTTACAACTTCTGAGTGCTCTAAACACTGCGAATAAGAAATCTGTTATTCTGATACGTAAAGTTCTGGAAATAAGTAAATGAGTCTCCATGGTAACATTCATTTTTTGATGAGATTTTTAGCAAGCATGTTCTGAAGCGTTACATTTTATTCATGGCTAATCAATAGTAACAGCATAATGAAGACAATAATATTTATGTTTGGAAAGTTCATTAACTACTATTTATCAACATTCCAAAAGAACTTCTCATGCATTGCCTATATAAAAAAGACGTGAAGAAGAAATCATTGACGATTTTTTTGCGCAATGAAAATGAGAAATATCACTACCTTCAACCCATTTCTTTTCAATTGTGTAATACATCACTTTTGTGATACTGTTTTTTGTTAGAAAACATATTTATACATGCTTTCAAATATAGTATTGTGTAATACCTTGAGAAAACCGGGTTGTGGTTTAAACTCAAGAAGACTTTGACAGTTGTCATTGTATCTGTGTAATCAAGTTTGATTATTGGATTAAGACCTCATTTGAGAGAGGCGAAATCACCTTGGCGGATGGACTGAAGTAGTTTGAGTTTAAACGAACTAGGATAACCAATGTGTCTTCTATTTTATGTTTTAAAAACCCCAATTAAAACCCCCCTTCTTGTGTTTTTCCATTCTTCAAAACTCACCCTTAAAACTATCCCTAATAAATGAAAAAAAATGAAAGCTATAATAAAATTATGATCTGTATGCGTCCCCTGGAGATACAACTCACGTCTCCCGACGACGACTTCTATGCACTTGGACCACGTTGCGCCATGCATACAAGTAGGGAAAATATATTTCTCTTTCCAGACGACAGATACACATCACCCAACGATGCTAGGCATAAACAAGAAGGAAATTTGGCCTACAAATTTCGCCTGCCAATAGCTTCTTTTGCCCAGCGATCCATGACAGTCCATCAACTTCATGTGTCTTTCCTGCATAATTTCATGTGGCTCAAATATTCTGCCTTATTCTTTTATTAGTCCAAAAATGAATCTTGGAGCTTTATTCCTCATTGCTCCAACCATGCTCAAATACCTACAAAACATATACAAATCTAATCAACCGATACAATATGTACACAAAACGCAATTAAACGTAGTAACAATAAAAAGTGGGGTTATTCAACTCATATGAAAAACAAAGAATCGATAAGTGCAACAAAAAGTATATATAAAATAACTACACTTTTCACTTATCAAACTCTCCCCAACTTGAATCATTGTTTGTCCTCAAACAAGGCCAAACAACTCAAAGAACAAAGAAACAATAATCAAAGAATCACGAATCAACATGTTTTTAAAACGAAAAACAAATGTATGGTTCAAAATAAAAACATACACAAAAGGCAAAAACTTACCACTAAACTACAACAATAA
This sequence comes from Vicia faba, assembly GCA_948472305.1. Lineage (NCBI taxonomy): Eukaryota > Viridiplantae > Streptophyta > Magnoliopsida > Fabales > Fabaceae > Vicia > Vicia faba. The sequence goes on from OX451735.1 coordinate 403,001,190, forward strand.
CATGAAAATGAAACAACTCCTAAATACAAAGCTCATGTAAAAAAAATTTAAAACAATACAATTTTAACAAGTGAATCACACCTAGCACACACTTCATCGGTAGATGAAAAACACAAAGATGAGGTGCTCAACTCTCACCCAACAATCTTTCTAACAACAAATAAATTATGCATTCATCAAAGCAAATTCATATTGAAAAGCACAAAAGAAGAATCACAAGGGCTTTAAGGGTTGTAGCATGGTCGGGTGAATAAACAAGGGATAATTCCTAAGACTAATCGAAACAAAAACTTTCCTAAACCTAAGGGAGTGATCAATTAACCAAAGATTCAAACACAAAATTCCAATTAAACTTCTTCTGAATCCCAAATTTCACACCAAAGCACCATACTTATTCACACAATTATTCAAACTCTTTTTGTTTTTGTTTTTCAAAGCTTTTGTTTTCTCTTTTTTCTTTATTTTTTTTATCACTTATTTTTAACATTTTTTTCTTTTCTTTTATTTCTCAGCCTCATAGCAATCAACCACAAGTGAACAATCATTTTTTCCCCAACTTGAATTCAACCGTATCATTATGTGAATACTCCCTACATTCTAAGGCAAGGCAAAAATTCATACAACAACACAAAGTTGAGGGCTCAATAAAAACAACAATCAAAATTCATTCCAAAAGTGAATTCAATACTCATAGACAAGAATCAAGTTCAAACTGCATGGATAATGACAAAAGTCTCAAAGGGGTTACAAATGATCATACACACTCACAAGGTGAAATTGACTGTTTGGCTAGGTGGTTGTGCTCAAAATCAAACAAAATTCCTTGATAATATTATGCTTTCATTAGAATCAACATAAATTCAAGATTAAACATAATAAAATTGAGTTAATACAAAATTGTCGGTCTCCCTTGCATATAGTAAACAATGGAAAGCAACCTCACAAGGGTTTAGTTCTAAAGTGATTCAAAAGTGAACACAATTTGCAAAAGAATGAATGACACGAAAATTGTACAAAAGAAAAGTTTCCTAAACATGATATGTTCTAGAAAGCGATAAATGAGTACCTGACGTGTACCAACTTCAAAACACTATCATTACCATACATCCTCAACTTGAAACGTACAGACTTGGAAAATCGCCTCTAAATTCCTCAAGATATCAGACTAAAATTGGAGTCTAAACAACAATCAAAAGAATTCGAAATATAATACTCCTACAAAATTTCAATGTACAAAGTTTACAATATATACAACGAACAAAACTCCTCAAGCTAAACATGACAAGCTTTCATAAAACACAAATTGACATAACAAAAGAAATACACATAACGATATGAAAACCGGGTGAAAATGAATTAACAAGTTGAAAAGTGAAGATTTTAAATTTAAAAACTAATCTGAGTTCAACTTGTTAAAACAAAAATCATAATACACATAAAAAAATACAAACAAACATGCTTGTTTTACGTTGTAAGCTCGACGCCTTTATTATGCGAGCTAGTAAATTTCTCTCATCATGCCATGGTATTGTCATAGCGTACAAACATAAAGAAAGTGTCCTAACAATCACACAATAAGCGTTACAAAAATGAGACAATTCACAACAATACGTGAAAACACATATATGCACAAATATCATATACAAGTTAATATATAATTTCTATACAACATATACATTAATTACAAAACTAAAAAACAAAAGAATTATCGCAATGCGAAAACAATAGAATCAATCCCCGACAACGACACCATTTTGTTACAGTGGTATAACGACAAGCAAAAAGTAAGTTATTAATATACCAAGTGATATTTAGGTCATATTGTATCGTGCCCACAGAGATTGGTTATTGAATTTTCGTTCGAAAAATCATTCGTTAATGAGTTTGAGGATAAATGGGTTTAAAAGAAAATGTTATCAACAGAAACTAAATGTAAACAAAAGTAAAAACTAAGGAAGAACTTATTAAGCCTATATATAATCTACTCATCACAAACTTAAATCTATCGACCGATTACATTCAACCTAACAATACTCATCAATGTTACTATGTATCACTTACAACCTAAGTCATTTCTAATCCAAATCGAGAGACCGACTGTATCACCAAGGAAATGATCTCTCTACCACCTCAACAACACAGAAGACAACTATGTAATTACACTGACGATCTCTCAGCACAACACAACCACACAAAAGCATTAAGCTCTGATACCCAAGTAGATGTCAGTTCTAAATCTATCTCTTGAGTTCGGAAACTAACAGATGATTATCCTAGATAAGAATCTAAGCAATATATGTCTATAACAACTCAAATCCCTAGCACAAAGCAAAAATCCAGGACAACAATCAACAAAGATTTTTAAAAGCAAATTTTATACAATGTTATTGGAGACAAATATACATAAGTTCAAAGTAAAATACATACAAAACTCAACAAAAGAGAAATACATAGAGAGGAGAAGAGATAAACCATAAATCTTCCGGTTTGTCAGCTCCGGTCAATGAGAAATCCACCTCCAATCATCCATAAGCAAAGCCCTAGTGTTGTTATCTAAGCTAATCCATTACAAAATTGAGGTTGATAGAGTTGGGAGAACAAAAACTCACCCAAAATCCATCCCTAACAAATGAAACAAAATGAAAGATATAACAAAATTCTGATCCGCACGCGTCACCCATCGGAACAACTCACGTCGCCCCACGACGACTTCTATACACTAGGCCCAGGTTACACCACACATGCAATTGGGGAAATATCTTTCTCCCGCCCGGGGACAGATACACATCGCCCAGAGATACTAGGCAGAAACAATAAGGAAATTTGGCCTACAAATTTCGCCCGATGACAGCTTCTTTCACCTAGTGATACATGACAGTCTAGCAACTTCTACTTCGTTGCTGCATAATTTCCTTTGGATCTAATATTTTGCCTTATTCTTTTATTGATCAAAAAATTCATCTTGGAGCTTTATTCCTCATTGCTCCAACCATGCTCAAATACCTACAAAACATTACAAAATTAATCAACCAATACAATATGTACACAAAACGCAATTAAACGTATTAATAACAAAAAGCGGGGTTATTAAACTCATATTAACAACAAAGAATAGATAAATGCAAAAAAACTTATATACAAAATAACTACACTTTGCACTTATCAATGTTGTTAAGGACAAGTTCATGGTTCCCGTTGCTATTCTAACAGGGGGTTCTTTGAAGGGGGCCCTTCTCTAGTCGTACCTCGAGTAGAGTCTTTCGCCATCCTTGGCCTTGATGCGGAGGGCAGGAAAAAGGAATTAGTTCAAGATACGGCCTCTTTGATGAGGGTCCTAGAGATGGCCTTGGTCCTTAATGACTTGAAGACCTGCTCTACTGACGAGCTAGGGAAGTCACGGTCAACAAATGCAGAGCTTGAAGAGGAGGTGCTCAAACTGGAGACCGATTTTGACAACTATAAGGGGAAATATAAGATCTAGAGTGAGATTGTTACCGAGCTGTATGAGACAAAAAAGGAAATGGCCAAGTTAACTACGAGCATGAATGCTTTATCGCTCGAGCATGATACTACGAAGATGAGCTTCGAGGATAAGATTTCTGCCTTGGATAACGCCTTGCATTTGTCGGGGTTCACTTTGATTCCTTTTTATGTTAGATATAAGTTTAGGAACTTACTGCTGGAACACCAAAGGTGCATTTCTCCAGATTGAACCTCATCTTACATCTCCCTGCCTAGTCGTAGACTATTTTTAGGTGGAATATATGGTCAGATTCCACTTGAGATTTTACGATCATGTCGTCCATGTAGATTTCGAGTATGTCTCCAATCTTACCTCAGATGACTTTGTTCATCAATCGCTGGTATGCAGCGCCATTGTTTTTCAAGCCAAAGGGTATTACATTATAGTAGTAATTGCCTGACTAGATCATGAAGGCCGTGTATTTCTTGTCACCCTTCGCCATGGGGATCTGGTTGTACCCTGAATAGGCATCCATAAAAGAAAATAATTTAAATCCAGCAGAATTATCAACTAGTCTATCTATGTTAGGTAAAGGGTAAACATCTTTAGGGAAAGCCCTGTTGGGTTCAGTATAATCAACACACATCCTCCATTTTCTATTAGATTTTTTTTACAAGTACAACGTTTGAAAGACAGGTTGTGTATTGGGATTCTAAAATAACATTTTCCTCTAGGAGGTCTTTTACATCATTTTGAACAACCTCCACTTTATCAGGAGACTGCCTACTCCTACATTGCACTACAACCCTAGGGAAAGGGTCTATGGTCAGTTGGTGGCAGGACACTTTGAGGTCCACTCTAGACATCTCAACAACACACCACACGATTAGGTCATCATTCTCTCTTAGGTAGGCTTTCAGCTGCTTCCTTGCAAGGTCAGGGAGGCCAGTGTCAATCTTCATGCCTTTGTTTGGGTCATTGCCGAGGAGGATAACTTCTAACTCGTCATCTAGAATAAAGCGCCTAGGACAGGGAGGCTCCTCATTGTTATATAGTGTTGAGATGTTTTCCGCAGCTAGCCATCCTTCTCTTCATTTCTTCTTTTGCTCCTTCAAGTCATCTCTGGTGAAGCGACTATCGAGGTCGACCTAGTCAATGTGAGGCATTGGCTTTAGCTCTTCTGAGCCGTTGGGTTGTGCTAGCTTATCGACAGTTACGGGAGACACATTGATGGAGTTCTTCCCCTTTGAGGCCACTTTAAAACATCTCCTCGTAGGTTCTATATCCACGTGAAGAGTGGAGACGGGCCCCTTAGGTGTGTAATACTTAATCTTCAAATGAAAGGTGGAGGGTACAATGACCATTTTGGCCAGTGTTGGCTTTCCCATGATGCACTAGTACATAGATGGAAAGTCTATCAATAGGATTTGGACTTTGACCCATCTGGATATCTCGGCTAATCCGAAAGTGACAATCAGTTTGACATAAACCTATGGCTTGGTGGTCGCACCGTTGAAGCCCTATAGATCAGAGCTTATGTAGAGTGTCAAATGTGTCTCGTCGAGCTGCAAAGTCAGGAATACATGAGAGTACATGAGAGTACATGATGTCGCCCGAGCTTCCATGGTCGACCAGTATGCGACGAACGTCAAAGTTTTCCATTCATTCTCTCACGAGAAAATGGATGCTTGAGTTGGGGGATCCACTGGAAAGCTCCTCGCGATAGAACGTGATAAAAATGGTGCTTCCCTGACACTTGTTGAGGATAGAAATTTGGCTCGAGCTTGCATCGATGCTCAAATTTTCTATTTATCGAACCTATGGTGAGTTTGTTGAATACCTTTCAGGATATGACCATGGAGGATGGTAAGGTCTCCCATGTGCTATGTGTTGCAAAGTAGAGGGGAATGTTGGCCTCGTTGGGGATGTAGAAGTCCTCAGGCCAAGAGATGCACATGGTGATCTACATGTTGGAAACATTGTTAGAGGGTGGCTTTTCTTCCTCGACCTTCTTCGCTTCTCGGGCGTCTTGCCAAAGAGCTTCTCTTGTTGTGGTGTATTTCTTCAGGTGCTCGTCCTAGATGAGGATCTCAATCGCATCCTTGAGGTGGATGCACTCTTCAGTAATCTGCCCGTAGCTCTTATGGAACCAATAGTACCTGGACTTGTCCATAGTAGGTTTGGGAGGTGTTTTCTTGGGAAAACTGACTCCACCCTGGTGGAATTCCAAGCTCGCGCCGTTAAGGACAAAAATATAGATATATTTGTAGACAATTTTGTGTTCTTTGCATTCTATTTTGATAATTAGTATTGTGTAAATAGATGTAAATAAGAAATTATATGGTTTATGAGGTAAATAACTTTTTTTACTTAGTTTTATGCTTATTTTGTAGGTTTTGATGTTGGTCATTGGAGCATTGGAGCTTTGGGAAAGCTAGAGTCAAGGTTGGGGTGCAACAAGTCAAAAAATGAAGATTTGTTCAAGCCAGCGCACTAAGCGCAAATTGAAGCATGCTTTGATGTTTTGTGAATTAGACATAATAACATGTTTTCCTCCGGCTAAGCGGCCTCATCCCACTTAGCGCGGTCCACTGAGTCAGAAACAAAAGATATTTGTGTTGATCCCGCTTAACTCGCTCGGGTCTCTTAGCGGGACTCACTTTTTCGGCACTTGTATAAGTAGAATTCTTTGTGATATTTTGGCTACCAACTCTTGTCAAATACAGAAAAATTAGATATCTAGGTCTAAGAAATAATATTTATCATTGGAAACTCAAGATCAAAGATTTCTACCTTAAATATTTGATATTTTCTAGTTGATGTTCATCAAGATTCATACTTTACTTATTAATTAGACTACTATGGTGATGGGTAGCTAAATCCTTGTTTGAGTCAAGATTAGAGGTAAATAATCTTCATCTTTATATGTATTTAGCTTGATCATTTGTATGTGAACATGTTGATGATAAAAATATGGTTAAAATTCTTGTTTTATGGTTTATATTTGAGTTGATCATTATTGAGAAGTATGTTCATCTCTTGACCTAGGGTTTCACTTTTCAATGAACAATTTCTAGACATAGTTTCGTGAGTTGATTTTCACTAATATTGAGCTTTTAAAGTTATCAAATTGATAGTTAGGTAGAGAGCTCATCTAAGGATCAATTTGATAAAACTCATAATTTGTTTTAGAAATGAAACATCTTGAGAAGATATGTGATTATATTTATTGTTAATGAGTTCACATACTTGATTGAGAAAATACGTCCGAAAGAGATTATCGAGCCCTAATCTTGACACGTTTTTGCATGAAATTGACATTTTCCGTTACTAAAATCAAACCCTTTTATGAAAATTAAGCTTAAAACAATTACTACTGTAGAACGGAGGTAATATCACACTAATCTATGTGGAAATGATAATTTAAATACTTGCCCTGTAAAGAGCATTTCATAAAAATGGAGCCATTGTCGGGGATTGATGTTTGATATTGCAAGCATTGCAATAGTTCTATTATTTTAAGTTAAATTATAACATTATAATATCTCTTGTTTATTCACTTGTTTGGGTAGTGTTTTCGAACTTTTTTTATGCGAGGAATTGTTTTTGAAGATCAACTCCTTTTTGATCCTGATATCAAAAGGACTTGCAGAAGACTTAATAGAGGAAGCATCTACTTCTTCAACAATCCAAAATATAGAATAAGTTATGGCGGATCCACCAACTCCTCCTAGAGGTCCGTGCATAAATAGTCCTAGACGAAATGCTCAATTTTCTCGCCAAGCCAATGCGAGGAATTATGAGATGAAATATGGAATGCTACAACTTTTGCATGTGAATCCTTTCATTGGCCTGGATCACGAAGACCTGTACTAACATCTCACAAAATTCTATGAGATTTCCGATTCTGTGGGAGCTCTAGAAGCTGAAGAAGATCAAGTCTTCAAGAGAATATTCCCTCGTTCTTTAGTGGGGAAGGATAAAGATTGGTATCTTGACGAACCCACTAAAATTATGAGAGAATGGAATGTTTTAGAAGAGAAATTTCTATAAAAGTTCTTTCCTCAATCTAGGCCCAAACCGCAATATCCATGTTTTCTCAAGGTAGTAATTAATCTCTCAATGAAGCTTGGGAGAGGTAAAAGTCAATATTGAGAAAGTGTCCTAGCCATGGTTTGATGAGACTACGAAATTACACATTTTCCGCAATGGTCTTCAACCTCAACCGAAACTATTATTGGATGCTATAGCGGGTGGTTCATTAATGTCAAATACTTCGGAGGAAGCAATTGAAATCATTTATAAGACATCAAGAAATGATCATCAAGTTCAACACGACCGAGGGACCTTACAAAGGAAGCCGAGAGTTCTTGAATTAGGAACAAATGATGCTATCCTAGCTCAAAACAAATTAATTTCTCAACAAGTGGAGGAGCTTACAAAGAAAATGGAAAAAATACCTTAACAAATCAAGGAGATGCAAGAAAGTACAACAAATAGCTTGTTGTGAGTTATGTCAAGGTGATCATCAAACCAGATTTTGTCCTCCAGTGGGAGAAGAAGCGAATTACATGGGAAATTAAATCCAAAATCAAGATTATCAACCAAGACAAAAAAATTATCAAAATAACCAAGGTTACTAACAAAGGGGTAATCAAGGTTATCAACAAGGTTGGAGGAAAGATGGAGGAAATGTAAACTGATAAAATCCATACCAAAATACCGCTCAAACTTCACAACCTCAAAGTGGTACTTCAAAGACGGAAGAAACTCTCACTCAACTTATGAAAATTTTGATGGCAAACCAAAAGACAAATGAAGCGGAAATAAAAAATCTTGAGAACCAAGTTGGGTAACTTGCAAAACAACTAGACTAACAACAAACAGGGCCATCCTTTTCTGCAAACACTCAAGCAAATCCGAAGGAGTATTGCAAGGCAATCATAACAAGGAGTGGAAGAGAATTTGTTGGAGAAGAAAATGCAAAGAAGGGTAATGAGGTTGTTGAGGAAGAGATTATGGTAGAAGAGGAAGTGGTAGAAAAAATGTTGAGGAGGACTTAGTTGAAAAGGACCAATTGGAGAAGGAAGAAGAAGAAAAGAAAGATATAGAAGAAAAAATGAGAAAGAAGGGGAAGGGAAAATTGAATACTATTCCGGTTCAAATTTTTAAGTATCCTCATGCTCTTTCCAAGAAGGATAATGCTAGGAACTATGCTCGGTTTATGGATATATTTAAGCAATTGCAAATAAATATCCCATTTTCCGAAGCTATGGAGCAAATGCATATGTATGCAAAGTTCATGAAAGATATCGTTACAAAAAAAAGAAGATCTACGGATCCAGAAGTTATCATGGTTGATGCAAGTTGTAGTTCTATCATTCAATGAACTTTACCGAAGAAGGAAAGTGATCCGGGAAGGGTTACTTTTCCGGTTACCATTGGTGATTTTTATATCGGAAGGGATTGATTGATTTGGGTTCTAGAATTAATTTGATTACTTTTTATATTGTGAAAAGATTGGGGAGCATTGAGATGAAGTCAACAAATATGACACTTTAACTAGCCGACAAATACATCACCCATCCTTACAGTGTAGCTCATTATGTGCTAGTGAAAGTGGATAAATTTTTCTTCTCGATTGATTTTGTTGTGATAGATATGGAGGAAGACCATGATGCACCTTTAATTCTCGGCCGACCATTCATGAAGACCGCAAGAATGATGATTGACATTGACAATGGTTTGATGAAGGTTCCAGTTCAAGATGAAGAAGTAAGTTTTAATCTCTTTGAAGATATGAAACATTCTAATGATAAAGGAGCTTGTTTTAGAGTTGATGCTACTGAAGAAGCTATTTTGGATGTTTCTAGTGAAGTTCATCTTTCAACACCTCTTGAGAAAACATTGACTAATGTGATTCAAGTTCTTGATGTCCATGATGAAAAGGAATCAGAAGAATGTGTGAAGGAATTTGAGACTTTAGAAGAAGTTCAACCTTGGGAGGAAGAAGTTGAAATTTTGAAGAAGGAAGCTAAATAAGAAAAATCCAAACTTGAATTGAAGATGTTGCCGTCTCAAGTTTGAACTTGGGTGAGTCCAAACTTAAATTTCGATAGTACTTGGATAAGTCCGGTGCATTTGGTTCCAAAAAAAGGTGGAATGACCATAATTAGAAATGAAAAGAATGAATTGATTCTGACAAGAACCATAACGGGATGGCGAATGTGTATTGATTATCGAAGGCTTAATCAAGCAACTAGGAAAGATCAATTCCCTTTTCCTTTTATGGATCAAATGCTAGAAATATTATCTGGTCAAGAGTTTTATTATTTTTTGGATGGGTATTCCGGGTATAACCAAATTTCGGTTAATCCACAAGAGCATGAGAAAATGGCTTTCACTTGTCCGTTTGGAGTTTTTGCGCATATGAGGATGGCCTTTGGTTTGTGAAATGCACCGACGACTTTTTCAAAGGTGTATGCAAGCCATATTTTATGATCTTATTGAGAAGACTATGGAAGTTTTCATGGACGACTTCTTCGTTTTTTGGGCGTCTTTTGATCTTTGTTTGAAAAATTTGTATACCGTTTTGAAAAGGTGTATGGACTCCAACTTAGTGGTTAATTGGGAGAAATGTAACTTCATGGTTAATGAGGGCATTATTATTGGTCAAAAAGTTTCATCCAAGGGGCTTGAAGTTGACATCTCCAAAGTGAATGTTATTGAGAAATTGCCACCACCATTGAATGTGAAAGGAATCTGCAGTTTTTTGGGTCATGCGAGCTTCTACCAAAGATTTATCAAAGAATTTTCCAAAATTGCAAGTCCATTGAGAAACTTGATCAACAAAGATAAGTCTTTTATTTTTTATGATGCTTGTTTGATAGCTTTTAATAAGTTGAAACAAAATTTGACAACCGCACCCATAATTGTAGCACCAAATTGGAGAATGGGTTTTGAACTAATGTGTGATGCTAGCGATTATGCCGTTCATGCGGTTCTTGGTCAAAGAAAAGGATTATTTTTTCATGCTATACATTATGCTAGCAAAGTTCTTAATGAAGCACAAATTAACTATGCAACAACTGAAAAAGAATTGTTAGCTATAGTGCATGCATTGAAAAAATTTAGATTCTACCTTATTTGGTCGAAGGTTGTAGTCAACACTGACCATGCGGTGATACAATATTTTCTTACCAAACCAGAATCTAAGCAAAGACTTATTCGATGGATAATTTTGTTTCAAGAATTTGATCTAGATATTCGCGACAAGAAAGGTTCCGAGAATTTGGTTGCGGACCACTTATCCCGTTTGGTCAATGTAGAGGTTACTAACCAAGAAAGTAATGTTAGAGAAGAATTTCCAGATGAAAAGTTTTTTATGGTACAATTTGGACCGTAGTTTTCCTATTTTGCGAATCACAAGGTATCCGGATTGATATCGGAGGATCTAACTTGGGACCAAAAGTTCAAATTCTTGGCGGATGCAAAACTTTACGTGTGGAATGAGCCTTATCTTTTTAGGCTTGGAAGTGATAATTTGTAAAGAAGATGTGTGTCATTGGAGGAATCTAAAATTATACTTTGGCATTGTCACAATTCTCCGTATGGAGGGTCATTTTAATGGTTTGCATATGACAATGAAAGTTCTTCAATCAGGATTTTATTGGCCGTCTTTGTTCAAAGATGCACACTTGCATTCTAAGAATTGTGATAAATTCCAAAGGAGTGGGGGAATTGGAAAAAGAGATGAAATTCCTTTGAATAACATGTTGGAAATAGAGGTCTTTGATTGTTGGGGCATAGATTTTGTAGGACCTTTTCCCCCATCATTTTTGAATGAATTTATCCTTGTTGTGGTGGATTACGTTTCTAAGTGGGTGGAAGCGATGGCTTGTTCGAGAGCGGATGGAAAAATGGTTATTAAATTTCTAAAGAAAAATATTTTTTCCTATTTTGGCATTCTGCGCGTTTTAATTAGTGATGGTGGATCACACTTTTGTAACACACCTCTTGAAAAAGTCTTGGAAAAATATGGTGTAAAGCATAAAGTTGCGACTCCGTACCATTCAAAAGCTAATGGTCAAGCTGAATTTTCAAATAGAGAAGTTAAGAGGATTTTGGAAAAGACCGTGTCAAGTTCATAGAAGGATTGGTCACGTAAGCTTGATGATGCTTTGTGGGTGTATCACACCGCTTACAAAGCTCCTATTGGTTTGACACCGTTTCAAATGGTGTATGGAAAAAACGTGTCACCTTTTGGTAGAAATTGAGCACAAGGCTCTGTGGGCATTAAAATTCTTAAACTTTGATTCTAATCTGGCCAAAGAAAAAAGAAAAATTCAATTGCAGGGTCTAGATGAATTGCGTAATGATGCATACCACTCCAACAAGTTATATAAATAAAAAGTAAAGTTCTATCATGATAAGAAAATCTGGCACAAAGAATTCAAAGTTGGCCAAATGGTGTTTCTTTACAATTCGCGGTTAAAACTTTTTTCGAGAAAGTTGAAGTCCAAATGATCGGGTCCATTCGTGACCAAAGATGTGAAAGACTATGGAGCGATTATGTTGAAGGATCCAATCTCAAAGGAAGTATGGACTGTGAATTTCCAGTGGTTTAAAGTATAACTTGGAGGCGAGGTAAATCGAGAAACAAGTGTGGTCCGTCTTGGTGATTTGTGAAACCACCATAGACCGTTGAGCTCTAACGATGTTAAACAAATCGCTCTTTCGGAGGCACCCCAACATTGTAAGTATTCTTGTCTTTTTCCATTTTTGAAATGATAGGATGCAGTGGAGCCGATAAAACAAAACACAGTTTGTTGTCTATTCTGTTTTTAGCAGAATTTCTGAGCCCGCTAAGCGGCCTGAGGTGCGCTTAGCAAAATTGTTTTTGTACAGGAAAAAAGCATGGGCCAGTGGGGCCTGACCTGGTCCTAAGGCCTAGTTAGCGCCCTCATAGCGCAGCTAGGGAAAAAATTATCATTTTCATCATATTTTTAACTCCTTGTCATAACTTTATCACTCTCTCTCTCTCTCTCAATGTTTTCCACCATACTTCAAGATTTCAAGCTTTATTTCCTTTCCTTGTGTGCAATATCTTCTCTTATCTCTTTTCAATCCATCAAGGTAAGTTCCAAACTTGGTTAATTATTTTTTTTGTCAAGAATTAAGGGTTTCATGTGAATATTTTATGTTGTTTAACTTTAGGTAAGAAACCATGAAATTGTACATGGTTAGATGAGACTTTTGAAATTTTAGGGTTAGGTAGTTGTTATTCTTGAATATTATGAAGTTTTTTCTTGATTAATTAGTGAGCCAATGTGTTAGGGAGATGTTTTTGGTGCAGGTTTATTTGTTTAGGAAGTTTCTTCCATGATAGAAAAAGAAAAGAAATTCGCAGATTTTGCAGGCGCGCTAAGCGGCCTTAATCCGGCTTAGCACGACCTACTGGAATTTGAACTTTTTTCTTTATTAATTTTTGTTCTTGTTGTTTTTGTGTTATATCTTTATCAGAGTTTTTGGGAATTTTTGAGAATTTTCTAGAACAGTTTTGATGGGTTTTGCCTTGTTTTTCTTTGTGTTGTTTACAGATGAGTTCAAGGGCAAACCAAAGCAAACATTCTCGCTACGCTGCTGGATCCTTATCCCATTTTTGACAAAGTGCTAAAGCTGAACATGTTGAGTTTGACAACACCCATTTCATAGGAACTCTTCAGCAAGCTCGGTTATATAGCTTGGATGAGAAATAAGTTTGTCATGAGAAGATTTTCACGTTGAATCCTCAAGGGGATTATAGGTACTTTGTGGATGATGTGGAGAAGTGAAAATGGGGCATCTTGTTAACTCCTCCGACGGAGCTGAATTTTGACATTGTTCGAGAGTTCTATGCTAACGCAATGCCAATTGAAGATGTCAGTTACTCTTATTGTTCATTTGTGCGGGGGAGAGCAGTGTCTTTTGATAGAAATTCAGTTAGTCAATACTTGGGTCATCCTCTCACTCTTCAAAGGGGTGAGCTTTGTTCTTATAAAAAAAGGGTGGCAAGTAAGAATTGGAGATTGGATTTATTTGGTGAGACTTTTACTCTTACTCCTAATCATGGCTTTTTTCTTAATGCTTCTAGCCAGCCTGTGCACTTCAAAATATGTGACATGAATACAAAGGCACAATTGTATGCTGTTGTACCCCAAAATTTTCCCTCCCATATTTCTCAAAACATTTCAAGAGAAAGTCTCAAATTGCTTAAGGAAGTCCAAGGGTTGACCAGACAAACTCTCTCCTAAGGTAGTCTACCTCAAATTAGGGTTTCACGTTGCATCAAGATACTTGAGTCCAAAGGGTCCCAAATGCTCAATATTGTCCTAATATGTTCTCAAGATCATCCATGTCAAGTTTCAAGCCTTGCAGAGGAAGTTTGCTCAGTCAATTGCTCAAAGGCCTGAAAGTGGACTGTGTTAGGGCAAAAGTCAAATGTGGCCCACAAACAGTCAAACTTCAATATTTTTGGTCAACATCATAATTTTGAAGTATTATTCATCATTTGATCAAGGGTTGATTGAGATTCATCAAGGATTGCTCACAATTCATCAAAACCCAAAAGTTACTAAATTAGGGTTTTGTAGGAAAAGTCAATTCAACTTTGACCAGGCATAACTTTCTCATACTTTATGATAAATGACCCATCCAAAGCTCATTTTGAAGAGGATGCAATTCCCTACAATTCATATTCATCTCCCAAGTTCAAAATATGCACTCACAAGAAGTTATGAATTTATACATTATAGGTCATTTTAAAAAGTCAACAAAAACACCTTTTTTGTCAAAGCTTCATACATGAACATGGAAGACCCAATTGATATGAGACCAAAAGGGTTGCTTAGAGGACATCTCAAGTTTTCTAAAAAGTCCAAGAACACCATTAAAGAGTCAAAATTGAGGAAGTTATGCATTGGTGAAGTTGACCTTTTTTGCAAAATTGCCAAAAGTCAAAAGTGCCTCAAATTGCAATTTTTGGTAAATGGGCCTAACTTTTTGCACTTGTTTTGAGTTGGTAGCATGGTCCACGAGCCCTAGATCTTCCCATTTGTCTTTATCTTATTTTTTCTATTTTTTTTTTATTTTTATTGCAATTAAATCAATTTAAATCAAAACAAATCATGAAAAAAAATCCAAATCATTCAAACTTCAAGATCTTGTGCACATTTCATGTTCCATATACAGCTAGCAAGTGAATCAATTCGTGGAAGGCATAAGTGGGAACAAAAAGATTGATTTTGGCCTATTTTGGAAGGAATTTTATGGAAATCAAATCAAGATCACAAATCATAATTGGCAAAGATTGAGATCATATTTGTAAACCTAATTCATCCCTTGGTATATACTGAACAATTGCAGCCAGAAACAACAAGCTGTGGAGGCGTGAGAAGTCAGAACTGAATTCAAAAAAATCACTCAAAAGTGTTGGTTCGAATTACTAGTTAGAGGAAGATTCAAGGCAATTTGAAGCAGCTAATCCACTCCTAGACCTTCTCTGAAGCAGATTCAATCGTTTGCCAGCCCTTCCAAGCCCAGAAATGGGACGTATAGTCATCACGGTTTGGTATATTTTCCAAATTTGATTCTTCAAATTATCGCATCTTTATCATGTTTCAATAGCATATTCTGAATCCCTAACGCATTTGCAAGCTATCCATAACATTTAATTGCATTTTTGTTGACTATATCAGAATTCACCATTGCTAAGGTTCCTGGTCTCGTTTTAGGTCTTTTTTATGCAGGCAAAATTGGCCCACAAGAAGGGCACCATAATGCTCAGCAGGCCAAGGTGATTTGATTCATGTCTTTAGATTCCATTTATCATGCATGTGAGAGGTTTTGGAACAACCCATTTATCATGTCCGGAAGAATAGCAAGATGGCAGATGATCTTAACTGAGTACGACATCCAATACATAACCCAAAAAGCAATCAAGGGGAGTGTGTTGGCAGATCATTTGGCACATCAGGCCGTGGATGATTACCAGTCTATGAATTTCGAGTTTCTGGATGAGAACATCATGTTGGTGACCGACTGTGAAAAACCTGGACCGGATGAAGGACCTGAGGAAGGATCCCGATGGTCTATGTATTTTGATGGAGCTTCAAACGCATTGGGTAATGGCATTGGCGCCATAATTATATCTCCTGAAGGCTGTCATACACCGTTCACCTCCCGATTATGTTTTAACTGCACCAACAACATGGCGGATTATGAAGCATGCATCATGGGTCTGCGAGCAACTATTGACTTGAGGATTAAGTTCTTGAGTGTGTTCAGAGATTACGCTCTAGTGATCAGTTAGATCAAAGGCGAGTGGGATACGAAGCACCCAAATCTTACTCCTTACAAAGAGTATGTATTGACGTTGCTTCCACATTTTGAGGAGATAACCTTTGAACACTTCCCAAGAGAAGAGAATCAGTTAGCGGACGCACTAGCTACCATGTCTTCTATGTTCAAGGTCAGGTGGGACAATGAGGCTCCCCAGATTACCATTGAGAGGTTGGACGAACCCGCACATTGCTGTGACATCGAAACCGAAGAGGTAACAGATAAACCCTGGTTTCACGAGGTAAAGAGGTATCTTGAGGCTCAGGAGTACCCAGAGAGTGCATCTGTTAATGATAAAAAGTTTATGAGGAGGTTCGCTGCAAAGTTCTTCATCAGTAATGGTATCCTTTACAAGTGTAATCATGATTCAACCTTACTGCAATGTGTGGATAAAAGTGAGGCAGAAAGGATCATGGCGGAGTTACATGAAGGTACTTTCGAAACTCACTCCAGTGGACATACCATGGCAAATAAAATCCTTCGGGAAGGATATTATTGGTCCACTATGGAAGCCGACTGTTACCAGCATTCTCGGACCTGTCATAAGTGCCAAGTCTATGCTGATAAGGTGCATGTACCTCCGGTTCCTCTGAATGTTTTGACAGCTCCTTGGCCTTTCGCAATGTGGGGTATCGATATAATTGGCGAGATCAGACCTACCGCGTCCAACGGGCATCGTTTCATCCTAGTAGCTATTGATTACTTTACAAACTTGGTTGAGGAAGCTTCCTTTGCTACAGTAACCAAGAACGTCGTAGCGCGGTTCATTCGGCATAATTTGATCTATCGATATGGTGTACCAGAAAGGATCATTACAGACAATGGTACAAATCTCAACAATACAATGATCACCGAGCTCTGCAAATAGTTTAAGATACAGCATCACAACTCTTCTCCTTACCAGCTGAAGATGAACGGGGTTGTTTAAGCATCTAATAAGAACATCAAGAAGATTGTGCAGAAGATGACGGTGACATACAAAGATTTGCACGAGATGTTACCATTCGCTCTTCATGGGTACTGCACCTTAGCGCGGATGTCAACAGGGGCAACACCCTACTCTTTGGTGTATGGAATGGAATCAGTCTTACCTATTGAGGTCTAGATACCCTCTCTTCGGATTATGAAGGATGCAGGTTTAAGCGAGGATGACTAGATCCAGACCCGGCTTGATCAGCTGAACTTAATCGACGAAAAAAGACTTACTGCTATTTGTCATGGTCAGACGTATCAAAAGCGAATGATCAAGGCATTTAACAAGAAAGTCAGACGACAAGAATATCAAGTCGGGGATCTGGTAATCAAACGCATCATACTGCTACAAGGTGATCCCAGGGGCGAATGGACCCCTACGTACGAAGGGCCGTTTGTGGTTAAGAATATTTTCTCGGGAGGAGCTATGATTCTAACCACCATGGACGGTAACGACCTTCCTCGCCCCGTCAATGCAGACATAGTGAAAAGATACTACGCCTAATCAAAGACCCGCTAGGTTGAATGGCCTAGGAAAAAATAAGGGCTTCCCGGTGAACCAAAAGGGTTCGGGCAAAAATAAGGGATGAAAATGAAAAAAAACTGTACACCCGACAAGTCAAAAACCTGAAAAGGCGGCTTGGGAAAAAAAGGGTATCCCGGTGGACTGAAAACCCGAAAGGGCGGTCCAGGAAAAAATTAGGGATCAAAGCGTAACACTATGTCTCATTGGATCATCTTGCAACCAGACTTCAGTATCGACTATCAAGCTCGAACGTCACTAATCAATCTGATCTACCTTCAACCAAGTAGCAAAGTGATGAGACGCTCGAAGACATAAAGGAAATAGCAGAGTTGGAACCCAGTGGGATTGTTCACGTAGCTGTTTTTCTTTGTTTTTCACAAATTGTATAAATTCTATCTTCCGGTGGCATTCTCCTACTAGGACGTCATCCTCTTGTACAAAACGCCTATTTACAGGCCAACTTCAAAATCAATACAATTCATTTTCACAAAGAAATTTAAAATTGTTTTTCTTTTTCTGTTTTGTTTTGCAAGAATGTCCAATGCTCATTTTTGATATATGCATTTGACAATAATTGCTACTCATAAATATTTACATGCGAAACAAAAGGCGATTACTCATAATATCAAAAACAGGGGCAAACCAGAAATGTCCAAACCTTACATTTGCTCTGTCCACCAGGTATAGGGATAGACCTAGATGGAGAATACGACTAAAGGTACATTCACTCCCCGCAGAGAAAAAGGTATTTAAAAACATTGATTCTCCCCAAGCAGAGTTCATCTATCACCAGCACTAAAAGATTATCCCCAGTGGAGTTTATTTCTTCCTCAAGCAGAAACTCAATCCCCGACAGGGTTCATCATCACTAGCAACAGTAATTCATCCCCAGCCGAGGTTATTTTTCCAAATCAGCAGATCCTCTAGCAGAGCATCTCTTCCCCACAGAGTCATTCTCTCGTCGATTTATTCTCCAGCAGGATCATCCTCCCAATCACCTTCGGTCATTATCCCCAGCGAGCGAAACTCTTTCATTCTCCTGCAACAATCCGGGATTTATTTTCCCCAGCTAGAGAATATCATAGAAACATTGCATGGCCATACATCATGACATGCGCATACGCATCATACAACACAATCTCATTTATTTTGAGAACATCATTGCTTGATAAATATCATGCATTACATACAACTAATCCTTTACCTTTCAGGAAAGATACAATCGAATTCTCACCAAGTTCAAGCTATGAAGCCCGGATTCGACCGGATGGTATCTTGATTTCCACATCATATTGTGAAGCCCAGAGAACGACCGAATAACAGTATCAGAATACCGCAAAGCCTGAATTCGACCAGATAGTCGTTTATCTTCAAGCTATGAAGCCCAGATTCGACGGATAATAGTTTAATCCCCAGCAAGCTGTGAAGCCCGGATTACGACCGGATAACAGCTCAGCAAGTTACTGTGAAGCCTGGATTACGACCAGATAGCAGTGCGAGACGCCATGAAGCCTGAATTCGACCAGATAGTGGTATATCATAAACACAAGCCGTGAAGCCCGGATTACGACCGGATAACAGCTCAACAAGCTATTGTGAAGCCTGGATTACGACCAGATAGCAATATAAGTTTCTGTGAAGCCTGGATTACGACCAGATAGCAGCCAAGAATAATACGAAGCCTGGAGTCGACCAGATAGTGGTATATCTTTAATACAAGTTATGAAGCCCAGAGGAGACCGGATAACCACTTGATTTCTTCTGAAGCCTGAGTTACGACCAGATAAGAAGTGAGGTATTGTGAAGCTTGGATTCGACCAGATAGCAGTACAAGACACCATGAAGTCTGGATTCGACCAGATAATGGTATGAAACATCGTGAAGCCTAGATTACAACCAGATAGCGGTACCAGACACTGCGAAGCTTGGATTTCGACCAAATAACAGTTTACCTGGACAAATACTAAGAAGCCCGAAGTCGACCGGATATTAGTATGCCCTAAATTCAAGTTGAAGCCCGGAGGCAACCGGATAACAACTTAATTCCTTCTGAAGCCTGGATTACGACCAGATAAGAATTGATAAATTGAAAAGCCTGGATTACGGCCGGATAGCAAGTTTAATCTCATCTCCCCAGTAAGTCACTGTAAAGCCTGGATTACGACCAGATAGCAGTCGATCTTATCACTATGAATCCTGGATCACAACTAGATAATAGTTCATTTTCATCTCCTCGACTAAGAGACGATTCACCAGTAGAATAACGAACGACCTAAGCTCCTAAAATTCTATTTCTCCCAAGACAGAGATCAGCATTCCCCAGCGTAGTCTTTCTTAACAACAGGTATACTGACTCTCGCTAAGGAATCTCTTAGGCGATCGACACTCCTTCAGATGGCATCTTTAAGCCCATCTTCCATCATCAATTTCCAAATGGCATCTATAAGCCCATTCCCAACATCACAAGAAAAATACCACTTCATGCAAGTGCAAATTTCTGGGCACTCTAGTGTTCAATCATCTTCCACCCTCGGATTACGAAAGGCAGAAAAGCCAATCTAAATCCTCAGGTATAAGAAGATTGAACAGGGGAAGCTGTTGTACCCCAAAATTTGCCCTCCCATATTTCTAAAAACATTTCAAGAGAAAGTCTCAAATTTCTCAAGGAAGTCCAAGGGTTGACCAGACAAACTCTCTCCTAAGGCTGTCCACCTCAAATTAGGGTTTCATGTTGCATCAAGATAATTGAGTCCAAAGGGTCCCAAATGCTCACTATTGTCCTAATATGTTCTCAAGATCATCCATGTCAAGTTTCAAGCCTTGCAGAGGAAGTTTGCTCAGTCAATTGCTCAAAGGCCTGAAAGTCGACTGTGCTAGGGAAAAAGTCAACTATGGCCCATATACAGTCAAACTTCAAGATTTCTGGTCAACATCCTCATTTTGAAGTATTATTCATCATTTGATCAAGGTTTGATCATGATTCATCAAGGATTGCTCACAATTCATCAAAACCAAAAAGTTACTTAATTAGGGTTTTGTAGGAAAAGTCAACTCAACTTTGACCAATCATAACTTTCTCATACTTTATGTGAAATGACCCATCCAAAGCTCATTTTGAAGAGGATGCAATGCCCTACAATTTATCTTCATATCCAAAGTTCAAAATATGCACTCACAAGAAGTTATGAGTTTAGACATTATAGGTCATTTTGAAAAGTCAACAAAAACACCTTTTTTGTCAAAGCTTCATACATGAACATGGAAGACCCAATTGGATGAGACCAAAAGGGTTTCTTAGAGGACATATCAAGTTTTCTAAAAAGTCCAATAACACCTTCAAAGAGTAAAAATTGAGGAAGTTATGCATTGGTGAAGTTGACCTTTTTTGCAAAATTGCCAAAAGTCAAAAGTGCCTCAAATTGCAATTTTTGCTAAATGGGCCTAACTTTTTAAACTTGTTTTGAGTTGGTAGCATGGTCCACGAGCCCTAGCTCTTCCATTTGTATTTATCTTATTTTTTTCTATTTATTTTGATTTTTATTGCAATTAAATCAATTTAAATCAAAACAAATCATGAGAAAATCCAAATCATTCAAACTTCAAGATCTTGTGCACATTTCAGATCCCATATACAGCTAGCAAGTGAATCAATTTGTGCAAGGCATAGGTGGGCAAGAAAAGATTGATTTTGGCCTATTTTGGAAGGAATTTTATGGAAATCAAATCAAGATCACAAATCATAATTGGCAAAGATTGAGATCATATTTGTAAACCTAATTCATCCCTTGGTATATAGTGAACAATTGCAGCCAGAAACAACAAGCTTTGGAGGCGTGAGAATTCAGAACTGAATTCAAAAAATTGACTCAAAAGTGTTGGTTCGAATTACTAGTTAGAGGAAGATTCAAGGCAATTTGAAGCAGCTAATCCACTCCTGGACCTTCTCTGAAGCAGATTCATTCGTTTGCCAGCCCTTCCAAGCCCAGAAACGGGATGTATAGTCATCACAGTTTGGTATATTTTCCAAATTTGATTATCCAAATTCTCGCATCTTTATCATGTTTCAATAGCATATTCTGAATCCCTAACGCATTTGCAAGCTATCCATAACATTTAATTGCATGTTTGTTGACTATATCAGAATTCACCATTGCTAGGGTTCCTGGTCTCATTTTAGGTCTTTTTTATGCAGGAAAAATTGTCCCACAAGAAGGGCACCATAATGCTCAACAGGCCAAGGCGATTCGATTCATGGCTTTAGATTCCATTTATCATGCCTGTGAGAGGTTTTGGAACAAACATGGGTTATAGCGACGGACATTTGTCCGTAGGTAAAAGTCTCTGACTTTTACCAACGGAGAGAGGTTGGGGACGAACTACGTGGCACCATCTTATTTGTCCACTTGAATTCTAGCGTGCATTTTTTTATTTATTCCCACTAACTCACATTATTATATATTATCCATTATTATTATTCCATGTACAATGAACACGCGCAACTCAGTTGGTAAAGAGGTAGTGGAAAAGGCCATAAGACCTGGGTTCGAATCCCAGGTCCCCCATATATTTCATCTTATTTTCATTTATATGATTAGGCGTATGCACAAAATATGAAGACCACCATGGACCATCACCATCCAACCAACCAGATGTCCACAGGCCAGATCTAAAGGCCATCATATGAAGGACCAACATATATCTTGGTCAACGCACAACACTGGAATACAAAGGTCAACATGGACCTTTGGTTTTGGGCCAAGATTGCTAGTAACACACCGCTCCATTTGCTATTTCACAGGCCCATTTTCTTCTTCTTTTCTTTTATATTTTTGTAATTAATTAATTTAAATTATTTTTATTAACACCAAATTAATTCTTTTTTTTCATAAAAAACCATAAAATCAATTTTCATCCAATTAGATTTAGGTTATTTTTTATCAAAAAAAATTAATTTAATTAGTTTATTTAATTTTAGGGTAACTTTAATTATTTTGTAAATAAATTAAAACAAGTTAGAAATTAGGGTTTTGTTTAATTTAAATTCTATTTTCTTTTTCTTAAAAATAACCAAAAATACAAAAATAGGTCATGTAAATTATTTTCTTTAAATTAATTTAATTACTAATTAGATTTGTATTTAATTTAAAAACCTTATTCTTTTTCTTAAAAATAATCAAAAACAACAAAAATAATTTTTTCTTTTAATTAGGTTAGACGGGGTCAAAACCCTAATTTCCTTGCGTTCTTAATTCCTCGCACGCATTTAACTATTTTTACAATATTGATGTAATTGCTCATGGGATGTAATAGATTAATTACGACTTTTTCTTTTCATTTATCATTTTTTTAAGGGTTGTTTTTGGCTATGTAAATTAATACCCGAAGCCTTGTAATAGCGTAGCTTTACTTGCCACACTTTAATTTCCGCAAAATATTAAACTGTTAGATGTATGATATTAGGGTTGCATGACAAGAATGTATGATTAACTTTAAAACGGTTAGCAAACCCTAAATGTGAAAAGATAATAATTTGAAATTGAATCACTCACACATGCGCACTCCTAGGGTATACTCCCACTTCGGTTGCCTTCGGTAAACGGTCATTAAGTATAGGATACTTTAGTGGTCACTCTCTTGTCTAAACAAAGATCAAAGTCTCGTTTGGAAAAGTTGCCTCGGAATGGTCACCTCGGATATGGTTGCCTCGAATATTGATCTCAAGACATTAGGGTTATTACTAAGACGTCCTAACATTGCTTTAGTGATTGTACGTCCCTTTCGAATTGACCCTTTAAAACTCCAACGACGGTGCTACCTACTCACTAATAGTGGGATAGCGCTGTCTAAAGGAAACGAACATATAACAATTCTTTTTTCGAGTAGGTAGATGCTAGTAGGTACTTGCTCAATCCAAAAAACTATTCCACACTTACACTCTTTTCAAACAAAGTTTTCAAAAACACTTCGTAACACTCTTGAAGACAGAAACAAGGGTTAAATCGAAGTCAAACAAAAAACTTTTTTTCAAATCAAACACACAAGCAATTTTGAAAATGATGAGCAAGTACCTAAGATCCCGTGGAAAACCATGGATAGAAAGGGTGCTAATACCTTCCCTTTCTATAATCTACCCCCCGGTACTCAAAATCTCGAAAAAAGGAATTTTTATGTGCTTTTATCCTTTCCAGTTGGATAAAATAAAAGTCGATGTCGACTCTTGCTTACCGCGACATTTTGCAAACACAAAGCGAAAAACGCAAACCAACATTTCAAAACAGTCCGATTCTAGCCACCGTATCACATATGCGACTCTTTTTCTTTACAATATTAAGCCTATGAGTCACACTTCTATTATTCTTATTGATACAGCTTTCCTGTTTTACTACAAGATTAAGGGGTGGAAAATTGTTGTGGCTCAGTTATATCTAATGAGATTAGAAAAATAGCGATCAGTGGCCATTCTCATGGTAATAATACCCCAAAGACTCTTGGTTTTCCGGCTCTTATTATGGAGCTGTGTAGGAAGCCTGGATTTGACATTCTGATTGTAGCTACCAAAAGGATTAGTAGTATTGTGAATGAGTAATATGTTCTTCGGCATTGTATGCCAAAGTTGACCGGTGAGGCAGCCCCTCAACCTCAGGCGCATGCTCCTCAGGCAGGTTTAGTTTAGTATAATGAACAAGAAGCATGTGTTTAAAACTAGCATATGATGGAGGCTTAAATGATAGCCTATTTCTTCCTTCATCATTCTATGTAGCTATTGTATCATCATCAAGTTACACTGAAGGAGGTTCCGACTTTTCCGACTCAGGAGGAGTTTTCTGCTTATGCAAATTACCCTGTGGATATCCATTCTTCCAAGAGGGGGCATCAGCTAATGATGAGAATAGTGATGAAGAGAAAGAAGATAAAAAATTTGTGGGGAGCGATGATGAGCTGAACAGTTGACTTGGTGGGGATTGGTTTGCCATTATTATCATTATTTTTATGTTTTATGTTTTATTTAGTCTTTTGTTTTTAATTTTTAGACAATTATCTTGATTTTGTTCCATCCTTATAAGGATGGTGCTTTTTGGTGTATTTTGGTTATAAAGATGGTGCTAAGTTGGGAAGAGTTGTTAAGGACAAAAATGTTGATATATTTGTAGACAATTTTGTGTTCTTTGCATTCTATTTTGATAATTATTGGTGTTTAAGTTTGTAAATAGATGTAAATAAGAAATGATATGGTTTATGAGGTAAATCAATTTGTTTACTTTGTTTTATGCTCATTTTGTAGGTTTTGATGTTGGTCATTGGAGCATTGGAGCTTTGGGTAAGCTAGAGCCAAGATTGGGGTGCAATAAGTCAAAAAATGAAGATTTGTTCAAGCTGGTGTGCTAAGTAAAAATTGCAGCGCACTTAGATGTTTCGCGCATTTGATAGAATGACATGTCTTTGGGCCTGCTAAGCAGCCTCATCCCGCTTAGTATGGTCCACTGAGTTAGAAAAAAAAGATATTTGCGTTGAGCCTGCTTAGCACGCTCGAGCCGCTTAGTGGGACTCACTTTTTGGGCACTTGTATAAGTAACATTCTTTGTGATATTTTGGCTACCAACTCTTGTCAAACATAGAAAAAGCAGATATCTAGGTCTAAGGAATATTTTTTATCATTAGTAACTCATGATCAAATATTTCTACCTTAAATCGTTGATATTTTCTAGCTGATGTTCATCAAGCTTCAAACTTTTCTTGTTGATCAAACCACCATAGTGATGGATAGCTAAATTCTTCTTTGTGTCAATATTAGAGGTAGATAATTTTCATCTTTGTATGTATTTAGCTTGATCATTTGTATGTGAACATGTTGATAATAAAAATATGGTGAAAATTCTTACTTTATGGTTTATATTTGAGTTAATCATTATTGAGAAGTATGTTCATCTCTTGACCTAGGTTTTCACTTATCAATGAACAATTTCTAGACATAGTTTTGTGAGTTGATATTCACTAATATTGAGATTTTAAAGTTATAAAATTGATAGTTAGGTAGAGAGATCATCTAATGATCAATTTGATAAAACTCACAATTTTTTTTAGAGATGAAACATTTTGAGAGGATATGTGAGTATGTTTATTGTTAATGAGTTCACATACTTGATTGAGAAAATATGTTCAAAAGAGATTATCGAGCCCTAATCTTGACACGCTTTTACTAAATATTTAAAACCAAAACATTATTTTCCCTATACTCATTCATGAAGATAAAAAAGTTGTGGGGAGCGATGATGAGTTGAGCAGTTGACTTGGTGGGGATTGGTTTGCCGTTATTATCATTATTTTTATGTGTTGTGTTTTATTTAGTCTTTTGATTTTAATTTTCAGACAATTATCTTGATTTTGTTCCATCCTTATAAGGATGGTGCTTTTTGGTGTATTTTGTTTGTACTTTAGTTCTACTACTTTTGGAGGTATTTTATGACATGGATGCTTTTGGTACACCACTTTGAGGTGTTTGTTTTTTGGGATTCTTAACTTTAAGACATTGTATTAGTAAGTTTAAATTATGTATAGAGTTGGTTATTTTATTTTAAAAAAATTTTAGTTTAAAAAAAAAGCAAAGGCTTATGTTTGTTTCTTAGTTTGACAACTTTGAAGGAACCAAGTGAACTTGCACAAATGCGGTTCAACTTGCAACTGAGTGGTGATGATATGAATAAAATTATAGTAACAACTTCAAGGTACGTGTTTTTTACTTTCTAAGCTTAGCAAAAATATGAAACTTGTGGTTTGTACATAATATCATACCTTTAATTATTTTACAATACTTGTCAATTATGAATCAATTTAGAACTTAGCCTTGCGCGAGGAGGCTTTTCATTGTGCACTAAAATGCGGGAAACTAACACTCTTGTTAACTCGATCTTATTATGTTTAATCATGCATTTGTTTTGATGTGTGAAAGTTGGAAAATGATAAAAGACATTTCTTGTTTTATTTTGAGAAAAATAACTTGAACCAAATGCATAATCAATCTACCATGAGAGTGAGTGATCACTTGTTAGCCCCAATTGAGCATTTCAATCAAGATCTCTGTGATGGTTGAATTGTTTAAATATTGAAAATTAATAACAAATTTATCATTAAGTTTTTAGCAATGATCTTGATTTTTATTTGAGAAATTTGTTAACCCTCAACCTCAATGTGGTTGCTTCTATTCTTTCTTTTTCTTAGTGTATGACAACATTCATGCTACTTAGTTGGGTTGTGTTATAAGTTGGGGAGAAATATGTAGGTTGTTTGTTGAGAAATAAAAAGTTGTCGAAGAAAAAAGTAAAGAAAAAAATACGATTGAGAAAAAGGATGAGTGAAATTGAGCTCTTAAAAAGAAAAAGAATTGATAAGCCCTGGGCATAAATTGTGTCAGCATAAGAGTTCAGAGTTGTATGTTATATCTAATAAAATATTACAAGAGGCGTAAAAATGTTTGAATTGTGTATTGGTATGAATAATTGAATGTTCTCATGCGTTAGGCAATTTAGTTTCAATTACCTTGAGAAATACCCCTTCCTTGTAACTAAATCAAATTACAACCCTTTCAATGCCTTGTGATTCTTGCTTAGCACGTTTAATGCTTTTTGTGTGATGAATGAATTATTTGATATGGATGTTGGCATGATTGTTGGATGAGTGAAAAAGCCCTTTTAGTGTTCCTCATTCATTGATGAGTGTATGTTTAGGTGTGATTCATTTTTTAGTTGTATTGTTTTAGAAATTTTGATATTTATTTTGCACTTAACCATTGTTTCATCCTTATGGTTAGATTTAGTTAGTGAGAAGCATTATCTTGGTTGTTCTTGTTCATTTGAATCATAAAATTGTCTTGTGCTAAAAGCTTGTTGTTACCTAATGTTTTGGTTTTTCTTTGTTTTCTTTCAGTTGGAGAATTTTTGTTTAGTGTCAAAAAAATGCTAAGTTGGAAAGAGTTGTAAAGGACAAAAATGTTGATATATTTGTAGACAATTTTGTGTTATTTGCATTCTATTTTGATAATTAGTAGTGTTTATGTTTGTAAATAGATGTAAATAATAAATTATATGGTTTATGAGGTAAATAACTTTGTTTCCTTAGTTTTATGCTCATTTTGTAGGTTTTGATGTTGGTCATTGGAGCATTGGAGCTTTGGGTAAGCTAGAGCCAAGATTGGGGTGCAATAAGTCAAACAATGAAGATTTGTTCAAGCTGGTGTGCTAAGTGAAAATTGCAGCGCACTTAGATGTTTTTCACATTTGACAGAATGACATGTCTTTGGGCCTGCTAAGCGGCCTCATTCCGATTAGTATGCTCCACTGAGTCAGAAAAAAAAAAGATATTTGCGTTGAGCCTGCTTAGCACGCTCGGACCGCTTAGTGGGACTCACTTTTTGGACACTTGTATAAGTAACATTCTTTGTGATATTTTGGCTACCAACTCTTGTAAAACATAGAAAAAGCAGATATCTAGGTCTAAGGAATATTTTTTATCATTAGTAACTCATGAACAAAGATTTCTACCTTAAATTGTTGATATTTTCTAGCTGATGTTCATCAAGCTTCAAATTTTACTTGTTGATCAAACCACCATAGTGATGGATAGCTAAATTCTTCTTTGTGTCAATATTAGATGTAGATAATCTTCATCTTTGTATGTATTTAGCTTGATCATTTGTATGTGAACATTTTGATAATAAAAATAAGGTGAAAATTCTTGTTTTATGGTTTATATTTGAGTTGATCATTATTGAGAAGTATGTTATTCTTTTGACCTAGGGTTTCACTTATCAATGAACAATTTCTAGACATAGTTTTGTGATTTGATATTCACTAATGTTGAGATTTTAAAGTTATCAAATTGTTAGTTCGGTAGAGAGATCATCTATGGATCAATTTGATAAAACTCATAATTTTTTTTGGAGATGAAACATCTTGAGAGGATATGTGAGTATGTTTATTGTTAATGAGTTCACATATTTGATTGAGAAAATATGTTCAAAAGAGATTATTGAGCCCTAATCTTGACACACTTTTACTAAATATATAAAACCAAAATTTTATTTTCCCTATACTCATTCATGAAGATAAAAAAGTTGTGGGGAGCGATGATTAGTTGAGCAGTAGACTTGGTGGGGATTGGTTGGCCGTTATTATCATTATTTTTATTATTTATGTTTTATTTAGTCTTTTTTTTTTTCATTTTCCGACAATTATCTTGATTTTGTTCCATCCTTATAAGGATGCTGCTTTTTGGTGTATTTTGGTTGTACTTTAGTTCTACTACTTTTGAAGGTATTTTATGACATGGATGCTTTTGGTACACCACTTTGAGGTGTTTGTTTTTTGGGATTCTTAACTTTAAGACATTGTATTAGTAAGTTTAAATTATGTATAGAGTTGGTTATTTTATTTTAAAAAATTTTTAGTTTAAAAAAAAAGCAAAAGCTTATGTTTGTTTCTTAGTTTGACAACTTTGAAAGAACCAAGTGAACTTGTACAAATGCGGTTCAACTTGCAACTAAGTTGTGATGATATGAATTAAATTATAGTAACAACTTCAAGGTACGTGTTTTTTACTTTCTAAGCTTAGCAAAAATATGAAACTTGTGGTTTGTACATAATATCATACCTTTAATTATTTTACAATACTTGTCAATTATGAATCAATTTATAACTTAGCCTTGCACGAGGAGGCTTTTCATTGTGCACTAAAATGCGGGAAACTAACACTCTTGTTAACTCGATCTTATTATGTTTAATCATGCATTTGTTTTGATGTGTGAAAGTTGGAAAATGATAAAAGACATTTCTTGTTTTATTTTGAGAAAAATCACTTGAACCAAATGCATAATCAATCTACCATGAGAGTGAGTGATCACTTGTTAGCCCCAATTGAGCATTTCAATCAAGATCTCTGTGATGGTTGAATTGTTTAAATATTGAAAATTAATAACAAATTTATCATTAAGTTTTTAGCAATGATCTTGATTTTTGTTTGAGAAATTTGTTAACCCTCAACCTCAATGTGGTTGCTTCTATTCTTTCTTTTTCTTAGTGTATGACAACATTCATGCTACTATGTTGGGTTGTGTTCAAAGTTTGGGAGAAATATGTAGGTTGTTTGTTGAGAAAGAAAAAGTTATCGAAGACAAAAGTAAAGAAAAAAATATGATTGAGAAAAAGTATGAGTGAAATTGAGCTCTTAAAAAGAAAAATAATTGATAAGCCCTGGGCATAAATTGTGTCAGCATAAGAGCTCAGAGTTGTATGTTATATATAATAAAATATTACAAGAGGCGTAAAAATGTTTGAATTGTGTATTGGTATGAATAATTGAATGTTCTCATGCGTTAGGCAATTTAGTTTCAATTACCTTGAGAAATACCCCTTCCTTGTAACTAAATCAAATTACAACCCTTTCAATGCCTTGTGATTCTTGCTTAGCACGTTTAATGCTTTTTGTGTGATGAATGCATTATTTGATATGGATGTTGGCATGATTGTTGGATGAGTGAAAAAGCCCTTTTAGTGTTCCTCGTCAATTGATGAGTGTATGTTTAGGTGTGATTCATTTTTTAGTTGTATTGTTTTAGAAATTTTGATATTTATTTTGCACTTAACCATTGTTTCATCCTTATGGTTAGATTTAGTTTGTGAGAAGCATTATCTTGTTTGTTCTTGTTCATTTTAATCATAAAATTGTCTTGTGATAAAATCTTGTTGTTACCTAATGTTTTGGTTTTTCTTTGTTTTCTTTCAGTTGGAGAATTTTTGTTTAGTGACAAAAAAATGCTAAGTTGGAAAGAGTTGTAAAGGACAAAAATGTTGATATATTTGTAGACAATTTTGTGTTATTTGCATTCTATTTTGATAATTAGTAGTGTTTAAGTTTGTAAATAGATGTAAATAAGAAATTATATGGTTTATGAGGTAAATAACTTTGTTTCCTTAGTTTTATGCTCATTTTGTAGGTTTTGATGTTGGTCATTGGAGCATTGGAGCTTTGGGTAAGCTAGAGCCAAGATTTGGGTGCAATAAGTCAAAAAATGAAGATTTGTTCAAGCTGGTGTGCTAAGTGAAAATTGCAGCGCACTTAGATGTTTTGCACATTTGACAGAATGACATGTCTTTGGGCCTTCTAAGCCGCCTCATCCCGCTTAGTATGGTCCACTGAGTCAGAAAAAAAAAAGATATTTGCGTTGAGCCTGCTTAGCACGCTCGGGCCGCTTAGTGGGACTCACTTTTTGGGCACTTGTATAAGTAACATTATTTGTGATATTTATGCTACCAACTCTTGTCAAACATAGAAAAAGCAGATATCTAGGTCTAAGGAATATTTTTTATCATTAGTAACTCATGAACAAAGATTTCTACCTTAAATTGTTGATATTTTCTAGCTGATGTTCATCAAGCTTCAAATTTTACTTGTTGATCAAACCACCATAGTGATGGATAGCTAAATTCTTCTTTGTGTCAATATTAGATGTAGATAATCTTCATCTTTGTATGTATTTAGCTTGATCATTTGTATGTGAACATGTTGATAATAAAAATAAGGTGAAAATTCTTGTTTTATGGTTTATATTTGAGTTGATCATTATTGAGAAGTATGTTATTCTTTTGACCTAGGGTTTCACTTATCAATGAACAATTTCTAGACATAGTTTTGTGATTTGATATTCACTAATGTTGAGATTTTAAAGTTATCAAATTGTTAGTTCGGTAGAGAGATCATCTATGGATCAATTTGATAAAACTCATAATTTATTTTAGAGATGAAACATCTTGAGAGGATATGTGATTATGTTTATTGTTAATGTGTTCACGTACTTGATTGAGAAAATGCGTTCAAAAGAGTTTATCGAGCCCTAATCTTGACACACTTTTACCAAATATTTTAAAACCGAAACTTTATTTTCCCTATACTCATTCATGAAGATAAAAAGTTGTGGGGAGCGATGATGAGTTGAGCAGTTGACTTGGTGGGGATTGGTTTGCAGTTATTATCATTATATTTATGTTTTATGTTTTATTTAGTCTTTTGTTTTTAATTTTCAGACAATTATCTTGATTTTGTTCAATCCTTATAAGGATGGTGCTTTTTGGTGTATTTTGGTTGTACTTTAGTTCAACTACTTTTTGAGGTATTTTATGACATGGATGCTTTTGATACACCACTTTGAGTTGTTTATTTTTTAGGATTATTAACTTTAAGACATTGTATTAGTAAGTTTAAATTGTGTATAGAGTTGGTTAGTTTATTTTAAAAAAAATTTAGTTTAAAAAAAAGCAAAAGCTTATGTTTGTTCCTTAGTTTGACAACTTTGAAAGAACGAAGTGAACTTGTACAAATGCGGTTCAACTTGCATCTGAGTGGTGATGATATGAATTAAATTATAGTAACAACTTCAAGGTACGTATTTATTACTTTCTAAGCTTAGCACAAATATGAAACTTATGGTTTGTACATAATGTCATGCCTTTAATTATTTTACAATACTTGTCAATTATGAATCACTTTAGAACTTAGCCTTGCGTGAGGAGGCTTTTCATTATGCACTAAAATGCGGGAAACTAACACTCTTGTTAACTCGATCTTATTATGTTTAATCATGCATTTGTGTTGATGTGTGAATTTTGGAAAATGATCAAAGGCATTTCTTGTTTTATTTTTAGAAAAACCACTTGAACCAAATGAATAATCAATATACCTTGAGAGTGAGTGATCACTTGTTAACCCCAATTGAGCCTTTCTATCAAGATCTTTGTGATGGTTGAATTGTTTAAATATTGAAAATGAATAATAAATTTATCATTAAGTTTTTAGTAAGGATCTTGATTTTTGTTTGAGAAATTTGTTAACCCTCATCCTCAATGTGGTTGCTTCAATTCTTTCTTTTTCTTAGTGTATGAGAACATTCATGCTACTATGTTGGGTTGTGTTCAAAGTTGGGGAGAAATATGTATGTTGTTTGTTGAGAAAGAAAAAGTGGTCGAAAGAAAAAGTAAAGAAAAAAATACTATTGAGAAAAAGTATGAGTAAAATTGAGCTCTTAAAAAGAAAAAGAATTGATAAGCCTTGGGCATAAATTGTGTCGGCATAAGAGTCCAGGGTTGTATGTTATATCTAAGAAAAGATTACATGAGGCGTAAAAATGTTTGAATTGTGTATTGGTATGAATAATTGAATGTTCTCATGCGTTAGGCAATTTAGTTTCAATTACCTTGAGAAATACCCCTTCCTTGTAACTAAGCCAAATTACAACCCTTTCAATGCCTTGTGATTCTTGCTTAGCACGTTTTATGTTTTTTGTGTGATGAATGCATGATTTTATATGGATGTTGGCATGATTGTTGGATGAGTGAAAAATCCCTTTTAATGTTCCTCATCCATTGATGAGTGTGTGTTTAGGTGTGATTCATTTTTTAGTTGTATTATTTTAGATATTTTGATATTTATTTTGCACTTAACCATTGTTTCATCCTTATGGTTTGATTTAGTTAGTGATAAACATTATCTAGTTTGTTCTTGTTCATTTGAATCATAAAATTGTCTTGTGCTAAAAGCTTGTTGTTTCCTAATTTTTTGGTTTGTCTTGGTTTTCTTTCAATTGGAGAATTTTTGTTTAGTGACAAACAAAATGCTAAGTTGGGAAGAGTTGTTAAGGACAAAAATGTTGATATATTTGTAGACAATTTTGTATATTTTGCATTCTATTTTGATCATTAGTAGTGTTTAAGTTTGTAAATAGATGTAAATAAGAAATTATATGGTTTATGTGGTAAATAAATTTGTTTACTTAGTTTTATGCTCATTTTGTAGGTTTTAATGTTGGTCATTGGAGCATTGGAGCTTTGGGTAAGCTAGAGCAAAGATTAGGGTGCAATAAGTCAAAAAATGAAGATTTGTTCAAGCTGGTGTGCTAAGTGCAAATTGCAGCGCACTTTGATGTTTTGCACATTTCACATAATGACATGTCTTTGGGCCTGCTAAGCGGCCTCATCCCGCATAGTATGGTCCACTGAGTCAGAAAAAAAAGATATTTGCGTTGAGCCTGCTTAGCATGCTTGGGCCGCTTAGTGGGACTCACTTTTTGGGCACTTGTATAAGTAACATTTTTTGTGATATTTTGGTTACCAACTCTTGTCAAACATAGAGAAAGCATATATCTAGGTCTAAGGAATATTTTTTATCATTGGTAACTCATGATCAAAGATTTCTACCTTAAATCTTTGATATTTTCTAGCTGATGTTCATCAAGCTTCAAACTTTACTTGTTGATCAAACCACCATAGTGATGGATAGCTAAATCCTTCTTTGTGTCAAGATTAAAGTTAGATAATCTTCATATTTGTATGTATTAAGCTTGATCATTTATATGTGAATATGTTGATGATAAAAATATGGTGAAAATTCTTGTTTTATGGTTTATATTTGCGTTGATCATTATTGAGAAGTATGTTCTTCTCTTGACCTTGGTTTTCACTTATCAATGAACAATTTGTAGACATAGTTTTGTGAGTTGATATTCACTAATATTGAGATTTTAAAGTTATCAAATTGATAGTTAGGTAGAGAGATCATCTAAGGATCAATTTGATAAAACTCATCATTTTTTTAGAGATGAAACATCTTGATAGGATATGTGAGTATGTTTATTGTTAATGAGTTCACATACTTGATTGAGAAAATATGTTCAAAAGAGATTATCGAGCCCTAATCTTGACACGCTTTTACTAAATATTTAAAACCAAAACTTTATTTTCCATATACTTATTCATGAAGATAAAAAAGTTGTGGGGAGCGATGATGAGTTTAGCAGTTGACTTGGTGGGGATTGGTTTGTCGTTATTATCATTACTTTTATGTTTTATGTTTTATTTAGTCTTTTGTTTTTAATTTTTCAGACAATTATCTTGATTTTGTTCCATCCTTATAAGGATGGTGCATTTTGGTGTATTTTGGTTATACTTTAGTTCTACTACTTTTGGAGGTATTTTATGACATGGATTCTTTTGGTACACCATTTTGAGGTGTTTGTTTTTTCGGATTATTAACTTTAAGACATTGTATTAGTAAGTTTAAATTATGTATAGAGTTGGTTATTTTATTTTAAAAAAATTTGAGTTTAAAAAAAAGCAAAAGCTTATGTTTGTTTCTTAGTTTGACAACTTTGAAGGAACCAAGTGAACTTGTACAAATGCGGTTCAACTTGCAACTGAGTGGTGATGATATGAATTAAATTATAGTAACAACTTCAAGGTACGTGTTTATTACTTTCTAAGCTTGGCACAAATATGAAACTTGTGGTTTGTACATAATGTCATACCTTTAATTATTTTACAATACTTGTCAATTATGAATCACTTTAGAACTTTTCCTTGCGTGAGGAGGCTTTTCATTGTGCCTTAAAATGCGGGAAACTAACACTCTTTTTAACTCGATCATATTATATTTAATCATGCATTTTTGTTGATGTGTGAAATTTGGAAAATGATCAAAGGCATTTCTTGTTTTATTTTGAGAAAAACCACTTGAACCAAATGAATAATCAATCTACCTTGAGAGTGAGTGATCACTAGTTAACCCCAATTGAGCCTTTTTATCAAGATCTTTGTGATGGTTGAATTTTTTAAATATTGAAAATGAATATCAAATTTATCATTAAGTTTTTAGTAAGGATCTTGATTTTTGTTTGAGAAATTTGTTAACCCTCAACCTCAATGTGGTTGCTTCTATTCTTTCTTTTTCTTAGTGTATGAGAACATTCATGCTACTATGTTGGGGTGTGTTCAAAGTTGGGGATAAATATGTAGGTTATTTGTTGAGAAAGAAAAAGTGGTCGAAAGAAAAAGTAAAGAAAAAAATACGATTGAGAAAAAGTATGAGTGAACTTGAGCTCTTAAAAAGAAAAAGAATTGATAAGCCCTGGGCATAAATTGTGTCAGCATAAAAGCACGGGGTTGTATGTTATATCTAATAAAAGATTACAAGAGGCATAAAAATGTTTGAATTGTGTATTGGTATGAATAATTGAATGTTCTTATGCGTTAGTAAATTTAGTTTCAATTACCTTGAGAAATACCCCTTCATTGTAACTAAGCCAAATTACAACCCTTTCAATGCTTTGTGATTCTTGCTTAGCATGTTTGATTCTTTTTGTATGATGAATGCACGATTTGGTATGGATGTTGGCATGATTGTGGATGAGTGAAAAAACCATTTTAATGTTCCTCATCCATTGATGAGTGTGTGTTTAGGTGTGATTCATTTTTTAGTTATATTGTTTTGGAAATTTTGATATTTATTTTGCACTTAACCATTGTTTCATCCTTATGGTTGGATTTAGTTAGTGATAAGAATTATCTTGTTTGTTCTCGTTCATTTGAATCATAAAATTGTCTTGTGCTAAAAGCTTGTTGTTTCCTAATTTTGTGTTTTGTCTTGGTTTTATTTCAGTTGGAGAATTTTTGTTTAGTGACAAATAAAATGCTAAGTTGGGAAGAGTTGTTAAGGAAAAAAATGTTGATATACTTGTAGACACTTTTGTGTTATTTGCATTCTATTTTGATAATTAGTAGTGTTTAAGTTTGTAAATAGATGTAAATAAGAAATTATATGGTTTATGAGGTAAATCACTTTGTTTACTTTGTTTTATGCTCATTTTGTAGGTTTTGATGTTGGTCATTGGAGCATTGGAGCTTTGGGTAAGCTAGAGCCAAGATTGGGGTGCAATAAGTCAAAAAATGAAGATTTGTTCAAGCTAGTGTGCTAAGTGCAAATTGCGGTGCACTTTGATGTTTTGCGCATTTGATAGAATGGCATGTCTTTGGGCTTGCTAAGCGGCCTCATCCCGCTTAGTATGGTTCACTTAGTCATAAAAAAAAGATATTTGCGTTGAGCTTGCTTAGCACGCTCGGGCCGCTTAGTGGGACTCACTTTTTGGGGACTTGTATAAGTAACATTCTTTGTGATATTTTGGCTACGAACTCTTGTCAAACATAGATAAAGCAGATATCTAGGTATAAGGAATATTTTTTTATCATTGGTAACTCATGATCAAAGATTTCTACCTTAAATCTTTGATATTTTCTAGCTGATGTTCATCAAGCTTCAAACTTTACTTGTTGATCAAACCACCATAGTGATGGATAGCTAAATCCTTCTTTGTGTCAAGATTAGAGGTAGATAATATTCATCTTTGTATGTATTTAGCTTGATCATTTGTATGTGAACATGTTTATAATAAAAATTTGGTGAAAATTCTTGTTTTATGGTTTATATTTGAGTTGATCATTATTGAGAAGTATGTTCATCTCTTGACCTAGGTTTTCACTTATCAATTAATAATTTCTAGACATAGTTTTGTGAGTTGATATTCACTAATATTGAGAATTTAAAGTTATCAAATTGATAGATAGGTAGAGAGATCATCTAAGGATCAATTTGATAAAACTCAAAAAAAAAATTAGAGATGAAACATCTTGAGAGGATATGTGATTATGTTTATTGTTAATGAGTTCACATACTTGATTGAGAAAATACGTTAGAAAGAGAGTATCGAGCCCTAATCTTAACACACTTTTACCAAATATTTAAAACCTAAACTTTATTTTCCCTATACTCATTCATGAAGATAAAAAAGTTGTGGGGAGCGATGATGAGTTAAGCAGTTGACTTGGTGGGGATTGGTTTGCTGTTATTATCATTATTTTTATGTTTTATGTTTTATTTAGTCTTTTGTTTTTAATTTTCTGACAATTATCTTGATTTTGTTCCATCCTTATAAGAATGGTGCTTTTTGGTGTATTTTTGTTGTACTTTAGTTCTACTACTTTTGGAGGTATTTTATGACATGGATGCTTTTGGTGCACCACTTTTAGGTGTTTGTTTTTTGGGATTCTTAACTTTAAGACATTGTATTAGTAAGTTTAAATTGTGTATAGAGTTGGTTAGTTTATTTTTTAAAAAAAATTAGTTTAAAAAAAAGCAAAAGCTTATGTTTGTTCCTTAGTTTGACAACTTTGAAGGAACCAAGTGAACTTGTATAAATACGGTTCAACTTGCAACTGAGTGGTGATAATATGAATTAAATTATAGTAACAACTTCAAGGTACGTTTTTATTACATTCTAAGCTTAGCACAAATATGAAACTTATGGTTTGTACATAATGTC
Organism: Vicia faba; assembly: GCA_948472305.1. Classification (NCBI taxonomy): domain Eukaryota; kingdom Viridiplantae; phylum Streptophyta; class Magnoliopsida; order Fabales; family Fabaceae; genus Vicia; species Vicia faba. Next base: position 403,038,720 of record OX451735.1, read on the forward strand.
ATACCTTTAATTATTTTACAATACTTGTCAATTATGAATCACTTTAGAACTTAGCCTTGCGTGAGGAGGCTTTTCATTGTGCACTAAAATGCGGGAAACAAACACTCTTGTTAACTCGATCGTATTATGTTTAATCATGCATTTGTGTTGATGTGTTAAAGTTGGAAAATGATCAAAGGAATTTCTTGTTTTATTTTGAGAAAAACCACTTGAACCAAATGAATAATCAATATACCTTGAGAGTGAGTGATCACTTGTTAACCCCAATTGAGCCTTTCTATCAAGATCTTTGTGATGGTTGAATTGTTTAAATATTGAAAATGAATAATAAATTGATCATTAAGTTTTTAGTAAGGATCTTGATTTTTGTTTGAGAAATTTTTTAACCCTCATCCTCAATGTGGTTGCTTCTATTCTTTCTTTTTCATAGTGTATGAGAACATTCATGCTACTATGTTGGGTTGTGTTCAAAGTTGGGGAGAAATATGTATGTTGTTTGTTGAGAAAGAAAAAGTGGTCAAAAGAAAAAGTAAAGAAAAAAATACGATTGAGAAAAAGTATGAGTAAAATTGAGCTCTTAAAAAGAAAAAGAATTGATAAGCCCTGAGCATAAATTGTGTCGGCATAAAAGCTCGGGGTTGTATGTTATATCTAATAAAAGATTACAAGAGGCGTAAAAATGTTTGAATTGTGTATTGTTATGAATAATTGAATGTTCTCATGCGTTAGGAAATTTAGTTTCAATTACCTTGAGAAATACCCATTCCTTGTAACTAAGCCAAATTACAACCCTTCAATGCCTTGTGATTCTTGCTTAGCATGTTTGATGATTTTTGTGTGATGAATGCATGATTTGATATGGATGTTGGCATGATTATTGGATGAGTGAAAAGGCCCTTTTAATGTTCATCATCCATTGACGAGTGTGCGTTTAGGTGTGATTCATTATTTAGTTGTATTGTTTTAGAAATTTTGATATTTATTTTGCACTTAACCATTGTTTCATCCTTATGGTTGGATTTAGTTAGTGATAAGAATTATCTTGTTTGTTCTTGTTCATTTGAATCAAAAAATTGTCTTGTGCTAAAGGCTTGTTGTTTCCTAATTTTGTGGTTTGTCTTGGTTTTCTTTCAGTTGGAGAATTTTTGTTTAGTGACAAACAAAATGCTAAGTTGGGAAGAGTTGTTAAGAACAAAAATGTTGATATATTTGTAGACAATTTTGTGTTCTTTGCATTCTATTTTGATAAATAATAGTGTTTAAGTTTATAAATAGATGTAAATAAGAAATTATATGGTTTATGAGGTAAATCACTTTGTTTACTTAGTTTTATGCTCATTTTGTAGGTTTTGATGTAGGTCATTGGAGCATTGGAGCTTTGGGTAAGCTAGAGCCAAGATTGGGGTGCAATAAGTCAAAAAATGAAGATTTGTTCAAGCTAGTGTGCTAAGTGCAAATTGCAGCGCACTTTGATGTTTTGCGCATTCGATAGAATGACATGTCTTTAGGCCTGCTAAGCGGCCTCATCCGGCTTAGTATGGTCCACTGAGTCAGAAAAAAAAGATATTTGTCTTGAGCCTGCTTATCACGCTCGGGCCGCTTAGTGGGACTCACTTTTTGGGCACTTGTATAAGTAACATTTTATTTGTGATATTTTGGCTACCAACTCTTGTCAAACATAGAAAAAGCAGATATCTAGATCTAAGGAATATTTTTTATCATTGGTAACCCATGATCAAAGATTTCTACCTTAAATATTTGATATTTTCTAGCTGATGTTCATCAAGCCTTGCACTTTACTTGTTGATCAAACTACCATAGTGATGGATAGCTAAATCCTACTTTGTGTCAAGATTAGAGGTAGATAATCTTCAACTTTGTATGTATTTAGCTTGATCATTTGTATGTGAACATGTTGATAATAAAAATATGGTGAAAATTCTTGTTTTATGGTTTATATTTGAGTTGATAATTATTGAGAAGTATGTTCATCTCTTGACCTAGGTTTTCACTTATCAATGAACAATTTCTAGACATAGTTTTGTGAGTTCATATTCACTAATATTGAGATTTTAAAGTTATCAAATTGATAGTTAGGTAGAGAGATCATCTAAGGATCAATTTGATAAAACTCACAATTTGTTTTAGAGATGAAACATCTTGAGAGGATATGTGATTATTTTTATTGTTAATGAGTTCACATACTTGATTGAGAAATCACGTCCGAAAGAGATTATCGAGGCCTAATCTTGACACGCTTTTACCAAATATTTAAAACCAAAACTTTATTTTCCCTATACTTGATATTTTGCATGAAATCGACATTTTCCGTTACTAAAATCAAAATCAAATCCTTTTATGAAAATTAAGCTTAAAAAATTATAATTGTAGAACGGCGGTAATATTACACAAATCTTTGTGGAAAACGATAATTTAAATACTTTCCCTGTAAAGAGCATTTCAACACGCACTCGGATAAAATGCCCTCATGAGAAGCGATCAACAGCGTGTACTCGGCGAAACGGCCAATAGGTCATTTGTATTCCTGAGAATCACGAGGCTTATCTTCTTTTCTTTTCTCCCCTCCTCAGTGAGGTGCTGAGTGGCCATCGTGCCTCGAAACTCTGGTGCTTTTCTGGTGTCGTGAGTCATGAGTAATGTTGGGAACTTCCTTCTTCTTATACTGAACATAGGAATGAGCCTTGAGAAGGAGGGAATCCAGCGACGTAGGTGTTTCAATGCCAAATTCTTTTATGAAGTCACTGCGGGGGTGCAGTCCCCGCTCGAGCAAATACTTCTTCATTTCATCGGTCGTGGAGACTTGGACGATTTCTCCATCCCATTACGATGTATTGGATACCATTGTCGGCCGCATAATTGAAGGAGGGGGAAGCGGTGTGCCTGTCTCTCCATGACGGAGTTCCTTCCTCCAAATGTGGCATATCATTATCATTGTTAGAGTTACAGATGAAAGAGATGACGGTTTCGTGACTGTTGTTATTATCGTCGTCTCGACCAACCATGATCAGTTTTTGAGGTTTTTGTTTTGATCTTTTGGTTTCAGGGAAAGAAAAGATGGGGAAACATGCTTTTCACATACGCCATCACTGATCTTACCAATTGATCATAATAGGAGAGTGGCCAAAAACACGTTCGTAGTCTTGAATGATAAATAGAATAGGGGGTTGTAGGTACATACACTTTGATGCTTAAGTCAGTTTGGGTGAAGAGGTAAGTAAGAAAGGGTAAAGAATAGAATACCTAGCTCTACTACAGTGGAGGGTTTTTATAGTGAGCCCCCAATGCTTAGCCAAGGGTCTTTGTCACGGTCTGAGTGTTCAGGCCCACAACGGATGATTGACAAGATTCCCACGTAAAAATAGGGATGAGCAGTTCCTGCCATTTGTCTTGGGTCAAATGTTGCGCACTTCACGGATAGATGATGAGATTTCCCGTTACGAAGGGAAAAACGGTTTCGCTAGTCATGCGAGGTATGCAGATTCGGTTGGTAACATGTCCTAGGTGAGGATAACATGGGAAATATATTATCCACTATCCACAACAGATTAGGCCAGCACTTTGGGTCGTACTCAATGTAAAATTTTGAAGAGTACTTTTATTTAATTATCTTGGATATGATATGTATATTTATATTTTTTCTGATTTTAACTCTCGTTTATTTTATTTTGTCATGGATTGTGGTTAATGGAAACCGACCCCTTACAATAATATTTTAGGTACAAGTGCGGAGTTTCAAGATTGATTGATGTTTTCTTGTCGCATGATCATGGGGAAAGAAGAGGTTTTCAAAATAAAAATATTTTAGTAGCTTTTAAATTGATCGCATTATATTTTAAGTTATTTATTTATTTTCCTTCGAATGAATTAGAAATGGAGTGATTTTCTGCTTATGAATTTGAATTGTCACCGAGTTTGATTAATTTTAAAAACCTTTTATTTTTGTTTAAACAAGTATTTTTAATAATTTCTTAGTCATGCCTTGGATGAAAATCCTGGGTTTTAAAGTAATAGTATATTCAAAATGAAGGATGTTTTGAGGGTGTCCAGGGAATCCATTTGAATCTGGTTCTAACTCGGGTAAACATCCATGAGTATCAATGTTCGGTAACTTGAGGATCCATCAATAAGACAATCGATATCCGGTAGTGGTTACGGGTCCTTGGGATAGGAAACATTCTTATTAATAAATTCACACACATGTTCCATCTGTTTGTTGCCTTCCTAAGCAACACCACGCTGGCAAACCAAGTAGGATATTTTGTTTCCATAATGAACTCGGCATATGATAACTTGCATACCTCCTCATAAATGACAAATATTTTCTCCTTGCCACCTTTGGTTTCTATCTCGGGCATATCAGAGATAGATTTGATGAAAAAATAGACGTTTATAATAAGTTGTTCGACTAGCTCGTATTCTTCTTCATTGATAAGCTAAGTACCTATCTTCTTCACTTGATGGGATGAGCCGAGGTGCCTATTTTGACTTCCTTTAGGTCCTCAGTAGGCGTGAGTCCTTTAGATCCCTCTCTATCTCCAAGCTATTCTGATAACATTCTTGAGGAATCTATTGGTTACCTCGAATCATATTGACTCTTCCACCAGGCAGCGAGTACTACATGATCAAGTATTAGGTACAAATAATTGACCATAACACATTGATGGCGGGTCAACCTCAGGTGATATTATCGGGCGATAAGGAGTTCATGATAAGGTGGTTGACTTCAATCTCCTTGGCTTTATCTCCCTCACCACATGTTGTCTCTAGAGTTACGGTGCCCTTCACTTGTACATGTTCACCTAACAATCTTATTAACAACCCCCTGAACACTTTAACATCGTTAGGATTGAGTTATAACTTAAGAAAATCATCCCAGAATAAGACGTCAACATAAATCCCAGAATCTATTAAGACTCACTTGATATCCTAATTTCCATGTTCCATAGTGATGACCATAGGTTCATTATCATGAGGGTTAACTCTCATGAAATCCCTATCATAAAAGTTTATGTTAACCTTTGTTTCCGCTCCTTCACCCATTGGGAACTAGGAGATATCACATTTTCACCAAGAACTTGCCTTGCATGTTTCATTCGGGAGGAGTTGGAACTTCCTCCACCAGTGAAACCCGCCACTATGGTGTTTGTATTATAGCATAGTGTTTCATGGGACATCTTTCAAATGAAGTTAAAGGGAATGATAATGAAAAAGGAATGGCCCATGTTTGTTTTATCGAGGCCCCACAATATGCATCATTATACTGGTAAAAAAGTATAGGTGTGTGTGGTATCCTTACAAGGGTAAGGTATACCCAGTTTCCTTAGTAGGTTTATAACAATTTAGGGTGTCTAGGGCTTTCCCACGGTGGCGAGAGGTTATGTATGGTGGTGTTACAATGTTTATAGTGGTTTTAGAGGGTCATCTCTTGTGAGGTGAGTAGCTCTGTATGTAAGTGTTGTGCTTAGGGTATAAATGACCCCCCTTCTCTCGTTAGAGAAGAAGTAATTATAGAGGCCTCAGGGTCTTGGGTTTCCTTGGGAAGGATCATAATACACTGAGTTAATGATGGTCCATTGAATTCTTATTTCCTAGAGAGACGTGGATTAACTACTGACTATGACTTCTCTTTGACCAAGAAATGTCTTTTCCCACGTTTTCCCATAATTGGGCGAGTGAAAGGTACTTGGGGCGAGCCGATACCTTCTGAAGGGCGACACAAGATTGTCACCCTCCTGGGATCTACAAAGTCCCCACCCTTATTAACTATTTTACAAATATAATACTACACAAATAACCATGTTTAAAGAACAATCTAAATTAGTTAACATATATGCATAAATATTGGTTTTTCAATACATCAATCGCACTATAGTTTTCCAATCCATCTATAGAAGAAAATGAATTTTTCAACCAAACCTCCACACATATAAGTACCATTTTATTAAAATTAAGAGCGTTAACTACCAATAACGAGTTCAAATTAGCCCCAAGAGCTCGAAACTGTAATCTTTGTACACACCCCAAAATTCAACCATGTGGGCATTGCATTTTTCTATACTATTATATAGAAAAAGTATATTATTTCGTCTGTGTTACTGCGTGAGGCACTTTTAGTGAGTAGAGGAAGATATAATAATAAAGTAAATAAGGAGTCTATTATTCACTTAATGAATTGTACAAAATAAGGATACATACTATGACTATTTATATACAACCCTAATTGGGCTTGGGCTAACATAACTTGGATTATATTTAAATATTAAATCTAATCTAATCTATTTTAATATTTCAACACACCCCCATAATCCAAGTTTTCGAACCTATGTTAGTCACAGTCGATCTGAACTATTCCTAATTTCTCTCTCAATTTCAGGAAGTTGTCGATCTTCAATCATTTGGTGAAAATGTTTGCCAAATGTGCTTCACTTGAGAAATGCCTAACTTCAAGTTCACCTCGATTTTCCATTTCCATAAGAAGTGAAACCTAGATTCGATATGTTTACTTCTTCCATGTAGAGCTGGATTCTTCATCGGATTTATGGATGACTTGTTGTCGATTTGCAACACTAAAGGTTTCTTCACTTCGACCTTCATCAAGTACATATCTGATCCAAGTTGCTTGACATGCAGCATAGGATCCTGCTATATATTCAGATTCATATGATGACAATGCCACCATAGGTTGCTTCTTTGAACACTGTGAGATTGGGGAACTAAATACTTGAAAGAAATATTCAGTTGTGCTTCTTCGATCTTCCTTATCTCCACACTAATCAGAATTTGAAAACATTAAGTATTTCCTCTTTGTCTTTATAATCTCGTCGAAATACTATTCCATAATTTATCGAACCCTTCAAATATATTAGGACTCTTCTTGCAGCCTTCATATGAGACACTTGATATTAAAAAATAGAAAGTGTACTATTTTTGCCTTGCAGTAATAATGGGAAATTCCCCGAATGTCGATCTCAAGGACTGCATGCAATTATCGAGTTCAATTCACATTCAATTAAACAAAAACTTTAACTGGGATTTTTGTTTAGGAATTGTCACTTAGTAGAAATAAAAATAAGCAGAATGTAAATTTGGCCTTTTTCACAGATATGAGAAGCATGCTAGGGTATGGTATATAATTTTCCTTGTAACAACCTTGCATCCTGATCTCTTCAACAAGTTTATATCCTTCAATTACCAACCCTTTAGAGTATCTTCCCCTAAGTCCTTAGTGGGAAAACCTTTAACCATCCATCCTAAATCCTATGTCCTTAAAGATATTTGATGGAGTCAAGCCTTTATGTTATCAAGGGTTAAATACTATAGGGTATCCCTAGTCCTAGGTGATATCTACTATAGCCTAATTATACAAAAACCTTAATCACGGCCCAACTGGTTGTTAATCATAAATCAATCCTAATTTTTCCAATCAGGAAGGCATACAAAATTGTACAATTAAATCAAATAGAGAAGACTATTGTATAAAATAAATTCAGTAATCAAAATCGTTTATAGAGTCAAATCAGGGACACCCTCTAGCATTGGGGGGTTTAACTACTCATATTGTTCAAACTAATCACAAGACAAAATATAGGCATTACAAGGATTGGGATGAACTTTGATCTTTAATTTCTTCCACGCATAAAAATCTCTCGCTCTCCGAAAGCGTTGACTTCTCAAATCTTCAGTCGTGTAAACTATTCTTCACTACGAAAAAGTCCCTTTACTCCTTATGAAAACTCATTTAAATAGTCACCATTTATCCAGGTCGATTGGAAGTACCCAAAATGCCCCCACATCTTAACATATGGAAAAAGTATGAAAAAATCAGCAAAAAAGATTCATAGGCCGACACGGGCCGTGTCACCTGGCACGGGCACCCGTGTTGTTCTCTGTCCATCACACTGACAACTATCTCTCCAGACCTTCTGACACAGGAACCCGTGTCAGCTCCTACCTCTTCTCCTAAACCTACCCGCTGAGCCTCCTCTCTTGACACCGCCCGTGTCAGGTGCCCTGTAGCTTAGTTTTTGATATTTCTTTTGAAACTCTAAATTCTGCACTTTTCGCACTGATTTTCCTGGTTTTATTCCTCTGAGCCTGAAAATAAAAAAATACACAACCAACACATAAAACATAGAAGAATGAACTAAAACACTTGGAAAAATAAATAAACTATAACTAAACTCAATTGTACATAAATGTGGAAAAAGCACTGATAAAACTCCCCCAAACTTAAATTTTTGCTTGACCTCAAGCGACCATTACAGGAACTTCTGAAAATCGCAGCAGCCTGATACTCATACGTGAGACATCCATTCAAATTGATCAAAAAGCAGTATGTCTGATTTTCACATGACGCAAAAAGTTTGTTTAAAAATTTTTAAATCTAGAGGTTCCTCTTCAGATACTTCTCTAACTATTCTTTATACTGAAGTCTCTTTCCGATTTTCCTCTTTTTTCATTCAGACATTCAAATTAAGGCAATGATAATTATGATGATCATCACATGCACAAGACTAATCAAGAATTTTTTTATTAGGCACCAAATAGCAGCATTGGCTACTTTTAAATACCAGTGAAATTTTCAAACTTTGCAGTTATATATTGTCCTTTTGGATGACGTTTTAGGATCAACCCCGTTTGGACTGAATAACCGGATGAGGGATACCCAACATAGCGAGTCAGTTGCCTTTTACCGTCTCTTCATCATTTGGGGACAAATTTATTTCTTTTTAAATCAATCATACATGCATGTGAACCTATGTTATGCCAGACTTTGAGGATAAACTACTTCAGGAGTACTTCTCAGAATTCAAGCACTATGGTACAAATCTACACGTTAGACTCGTATCACTGTCATATTATTTCACACTTCCTACTCTTGAACAACCATCCCTTTGTCTCTATATACTATTCCTGAACTCTATGAGAAACAAGTTCTTGAACAAAAAAAAAAAATTCGGCTAAATTTGGGAAGGGCTTCAACTTGTGGATTTACACAACATTTAGCATAAAACCAATATACAGATTAAACAAAGAAGCAGTAAAAAGAAAATCAGTAAAACTCCCCCAAACATGAAGTAAACATTGGCCCTAATATTTCAGAATAAGCTCTAGGAAGGTGACTCACAGAGGGAAATGCAACAATAGCTGCTGCCTCCTAGCTTTCACCCGTAAGTTTCTCTTTTTATTACTTGCGGACAAAATTAAACAAAAAATAAGTTAAAAGTGTGGATTGCCTCCCACGAAGTGCTTCATTTAATGTTTCATGGCTCGATGATTCGTCCCCTTATGAGGCGTATTTCCTATTTCACACCTTGTTGTTTGTCTCTTTCGCAATCCAGAACTCATTCAGATCAAAAGTATCAACCAATTTGCGCTTCCAGCCACTTCCAACTTCCATCTTCTCAGCTCGGTGTTCCTTCTTCTTTCTCTTCTTTCCTTCTTGACTATGCTTAGGAATATTTAATGATGCCACTTGAGAGATTTTTCCTGAGACTTCTTTTGGGAATGATTTTGAACTGTTGATTTCTCCTTCTATTTTGATCATTCTGACTGAAGATTTGTTCTTTCCACCCGCACCTCGCTTCTTAATTTCCAACACCTTCAACGTTATCTCCTCATCAAATGATTTCAGTGTCATATTACCTGTCTCAATATCAAAATTGCATCAACTAGTGAGCATAAATGGCCGACCAAGAATGTTATGAGTCTCTTCATCTTCAGGTATGTCCATGATCTGAAAATCAACTGGGAAAACAAAATTGTCAATTTCCACTAATACATCTTCAGCTATCCCAAATGACTATGTGGTGGTGTGATCAACAAATTTTAAGTTTGTCCCACTCTCGCTTCTCAATACTAAGCTTCTTGAAAATTAATAGTGGCATTAAACTCACACTAGAGCCAAAATCATCCAGAACCCCCTTGAAAGTTTTGTCTTTTATTGTGCATGGTATTGCAACTGACCCCAGATCCTTCTGCTTGATAGGAATTTTCCTCTCGGGTGCAATTACACATAATTTCTCATCATAGGGTATCGATCCCTTTCCTATTGATCTCTTATTTAATAATACCTCCTTCATGAATTTATGATACAAAGACATTTTTTTGAGTGCTTCAAAGTATGGTATATTGATCTCTAGCTTTTTGAACAACTGGACAAATTTATCAAACTCTTTCTCTTTTGTGTCCTTCTTTGCAACTCGAGATGGATACAACAACTTGATTTATGGTTTAGTCTTCTCTTCAATTGGCTTTACAGGTGATACCACTTCTTCCTATTTTTTATTGTTCTCTCTCACTTACAACCCTACTTCTATGATATTATCATCAAATTTTACCTCATCTTTCTTCTCTGCAGCAACTTTATCATTCGTTGTTGTGACAATATTAACATTCTTATGATTTTTCTAATTCTCTTGTGCTTGTAACGCCACCTGTTGTGCAATATGTCCCATTTGAACTTCCAAATTCTTGATTGCAGTTGTGGTATTCCTGTGATTACTCCTGGTCTCTTCTTGAAATTGAGAGGTGTGGGCAGCCTTCTTTTCAATAGCTACCTCCCACCCTGCCTTTTGATGAGCTTGTTACTGCTAATCTTTCCAGGAGAAGTTAGGCTGATTCTTCCATCCAGGATTGTAGGTGTTAGAATACGGGTTATTTTTCCTCAAGAATATTATCCCCTTAATTTGTTATGGAGTTGCAAGACATTGCACAATAAGGTGTGGTCCACTACAAATTTCACAAACAACCTTATGTACTTGTTGAACCCGAGCTACCTGTTGGGTACCCATGTTCATTGCTTTCAGCTTTTTCCCTACTTCTACAGCAATTGCTTCTTCAATTTTTAGTTGCTTATTAATTTCCAACTTCAAATTAATTACTCCTTCTGGTTTGCTTACAAATCTATCATATAGCTCCAGATGCTATTTTGCAGCAATGGCTTCAATAATCTTCTTCACACCAGTGGCTGTTGTAAATTTGGATGAGCCACCAGTTGCTGTATCAATAAGCTGCTTTGTTTTCATTCTGAGGCCATTCATAAATATTTGCATTTTCTTAGTTTGACTTATGTTGTGCGTGGGACAGGCTACCAGTAACCTCTTGTAAGCATCACCTAGTGACTCTCCTTCCTTCTATTTAAAATTCCTAATATAATATCTTTTGCAAATGTAAATAGAAGCAGGAAAGTACTCATCAAGAAAAGTCTTCTCCATATGTTCCCAAGTGGTGATACTTCCAGCAGGAAATGAGTAAATCCACTCTTCGACATCTTCAGACATCGTGAACGAGAATATCCTTAATTTCTTGGCTTATTTATAGTTTCGTTCAATATTCAAAGTAGTACTCATGGTGAGGAATCTCTATGAATTCTTATTTTCATCTTCATTGATCTTTCCGGTGAAAGATTTGTTCTCGAGATGGAAGATGGTTAAAGAATGCAGTTGTAAATTTGCAACATTGACTGGTTGATTCACAATAGTTAACGGACCTACTGGAGCATTTGCTCCTTCGTAATCCACAAGAAGTCTCTCTGGTGGTGATGGTTCTTCAACCATTGTTTCTTTCTTTTCAGACTCTAAGCATGAATAATCTGATGAACCCTCTGATTCATGTCTAACTAACTGAGCTTGTCTGCACGTTACATTAAAAGTTCTTTTGATTTATGCGTCAAAAGGAAATTCAGCGGAGGGCTTTCCTTGCATGCAAAGGTTAGGAAAAATCAGGAATAACAAAAAATATAAAAATTACAAAAAATAAATTTTAGTTGTAGAGCAACAAAGTTATAATTTAACTCAAATTACACTCAATAACTCGGCAGTCCCCGGCAACAACGCCAAAAACTTGATGGAAAAATAGCAAGTGTACTATTTTTTCCTTGCAGTAATAAAGGGAAATTCCCCGAATGTCGATCTCAAGGACTGCATGCAATTATCGAGTTCAATTAAACAAAAACTTTAACTGGGTTTTTTCAATTAGCAGAAATAAAAATATGCAGAATGTAAATTAGGGTTTTTTCATAGATATAAGGAGCATGCTAGGGTATGGTGTATAATTTTTCCTATAACAACCTTGAATCCTGATCTCTTCAATAAGTTCATATTCTTCAATTACCAGCCCTTTAGATTATCTTCTCCTAAGTCCTTAAAGGGAAAACCTTTAACCATCCATCCTAAATCCTAAGTCCTTAGAGATATCTGATGGAGTCAAGCCTTTATTTTATCAAGGGTTAAATCTGGTAACTATAGGATATCCCTAGTCCAAGGTGATATCTAATATATCGTAATTATACAAAAACCTTAACAACCACGGTCCAACTGGTTGTTAATCGTAAATCAATCCTAATTTACCTGATTAGGAAGTCATAAAAACATTATACAATTAAATCAAATAGAGAAGACTATTATATAAAAGAAATTTAGGAATCAAAATCGTTTACAGAGTCAAATCAGGGACACCCCCTAGCATTGGGGGGTTTAGCTACTCATATAGTTCAAAATAATCACAAGACAAAATATAGACATTACAACGATTGGGATGAACTTTGATCTTCAATTGCTTTTGTGTATGAAAGTATCCCGATCTCCGAAAACCTTGACTTCTCCAATCTTTAGTCATGTAAACTATTCTTCCCTGGCAAAAATTCCCTTTATTCCTTGTGAAAACTCATTTAAATAGTCACCATTCATCCAGATCGGTTGGAATTACCCAAAATTCCCTCACATCTTAACATATGGAAAAAGTATGAAAAAATATGGAAATCAACATCATAGGATGACACGGGTCGTGTCACCTGACACTGGCACCCGTGTCGTTCTTTGTCTATCGCACCAACAACTCTCTCTCCCAGAACTTCTGACACGATTCGTTTCACCTGAGATGGGAACCCGTGTCATCCTCCACCTCTTCTCCCAAACCTGCATGCCGAGCCTCTTCTCCTAACATGGCTCGTGTCAGGCGACACGGGTGGCCGCGTCAGGTACCCTGTAGCTTTGTTTTTGAGACTTCCTCCTATATCAATTGCAAATAAAGGTGGAAAAACCACTGATCAAAACTCTTGGTTCACTCATATATCTGCTTACCAATCCGATAATGAAACCTATATCTGGTCGACTGTTGCACACATATCTTAGAGATCTCATGATTTGCTTGAATAAAGTTACATCGACTTTGTCTTCCACTCCATTCTTCTTCAACTTCACATTTGGTTCAACAGGTGAAGATGCAGGATTTGAATCATCCATTCTGAATCTCTTGAGTATTTATTTGACATAATTTCTTTAATGTAGAACTTCAACATTTTAAATTCCACTCCTAGAAAATAAGACAATTTTCCAAGATCCGAATTTTATATTCCTTGATCATCAGCTCTTTGAATTTCGACAAGTTCTCCAAACTGTTTCCAGTTACTAGCAAGTCATCAACATATAAGTTGATGATTGTTATATCTTGTGCTACAACCTGAACATAGACACCATACTTAGATTTTCATTTGAAAAGTCCCAATTCGACTAAGTATGAGTCAATCTTCTTGTTCCATGCCCTAGGTGCTAGCTTGAGGCCATAGAGCGCTTTGTGCAACTTATATACTTTACTCACTTCCTTTTGAATCGCAAACCCTAGAGTTTGTGTGACATAGAGATCTTCATCTAAAGAACCATTCAGAAATGCTGATTTGACATCTAAATGAAATGCCGACCAGCCTTGATTGCATGCCAATGCTACCACTAGTTGAACAGTCTCTAATATTACCATGAGTCCTTCTCATTGAATAAACCCTCAATCTACTATACTTTCTTTATGTCTTTCTATTGAACCATCGACATTGTGTTTAAACTTGAACACCCACTTCACTTTGATAGATTTTGTATATGCTGGCAATTCGACTAAATCCCATGTATTATTTCTTTCGATTGCATATAACTCTTTGACCATGGCTAACTTCCACTATTTAATCTTAAAATATTCATTAAGGTTGATTGGTTCAACACCTATAAGTAAAGCAAAATGAATTAATTCTCCATCTGATGTGACAACATCATCTCCTACTACCTCATAATCATGAAGTCTTGTTGGAAGAACTCTATTTCTTTGAGGTCTTTGGATTTTTTCAACCATATTCTCTTCAACTTGGACTGTTTCTGGAATGCCAACAAATACTTCTACTTTGACTTCGACTGGATTCTCAACAGTTCCTTCGACTTCGAATTCATCAGTTTCTTCGTCAAAATCAGAGCTCATCAATGTCTTGTTAATTGAATTACTAGATTTCCAATCCCAAAAAGAAATTTCATTAATCATAATATATCGACCTAACACAGTCTTCTCATTAATTGGATTAAATAGCCTATATGAACCAATCTTGTGATATCCTACCAGAATCATAGGTTCACTCTTGTCATCAAGCTTCCTTATTCTCACATAAGGAACACACTTATAACACATAGAGCCAAACTCCATCAAATGACTCACCGATTGTCGTTTGCCACTCCATTCTTCTTCAGGAAGCTTGTTCTTGAATATCTTGGTACGACGCCTGTTCAGGATATAAACTGCAGTCAAAATAACTTCACCCCATAAAGATTTTGGCAAATTATTTTGCTTCAACATGCATCTCGCCATATCCAATATGGTTCTGTTTCTTCTTTCAGCAACTCCATTATGTTGAGGCGTATAAGGAGCAGTTACCTCATGATCAACACCATGTTCTGCATAAAATTTTTCAAACATCTTCGAATTGTATTCGCCACCTCCATCTGTTCTCAGAACTTTGATCCTCTTCTCACTCTGGTTTTCGAAAAGTATCTTGAATCTCTTCAAAATTTCAAATACTTTGTCTTTTCTCTTGATCACAGAGATCCTTCACTTTCGACTAAACTCATCGACAAATGAAGAAAAATATTTGTTTCCACCAATGGTATGTTCTTCGAACGGACCACATACATCTGAGTGTACCACTTCGAGTATGCATGATGATCTAATTGGCATAGTTTAAACAAAAGAGTTTCTGGATTACTTTCCGACTAAACAACCTTCACAATGTTTTTGGGGCATCTCAAGACTTTCGATACTAGATGCCATATCTTGAGTAATCAGCTGATTGAGTGATCGAAAATTCAAATGTGTAAAACTCAAATGCCACAACCAAATATCCTTGTGGTCGAAAATAGTTTTTAAATGCCTATTCTTTGACGGAGGAGATTTTAAGACCAAAATTTTCTTGGTGTCGAACAATTTTAAAACTCCATTTTTCATTACAACTTAGAAACCTTTTTCGACTAGTTGTCCAACACTTAGCAAGTTGCACTTCATTCTAGGTACATATAGCACATCTTTGATCATAGCATTCCCTTCATTATTCCTTTGAAAGGCTATGTTGCTAGTACCTTCTACTTGCAACAAAAAATTATCATCAAGTTTTACCTTTCTCTTCTTCGACTATTCAAAATCTTCCAACCACTCCTTTTGACCAATCACGTGGTTCGAGCATCCTGAGTTGAGAAACCAGATCTTGGATTGGACATGGTTATCTTCAACTGCAACCATAACCACCATTCCACCTTCAAAATCATTTGAATCTTGGCGTGAAAGGTTCGCTCCTTCTTCCTTGAATGTTGATCCCTTGTATTTTCTGTACCAACAATATGTGACGCCACTTTTCATAGTTATATAACTGCACACCTTTTTTATCTTCTTTGTTCTTTCGATAATTTCCTCCTCCTCTTTTCGAGGATTCAGAAGTTTTATCTTCGACCTAATGCTTGTGAGGGTTCGACCAAGACTTCTCTCCCGAAGACTTGTCAACATTTCCTTTGAACTTATTGGAACCACCATTCCTTTTCCATGATTGAGGTTGCAACTATCCTGGTGGTCAAAAATAATTTTTAAATGCCCTGTTCTTTGACGGAGGAGATTTTAAGACCAAATTGTTCTTGGTGTCGAACAATTTTAAAACTCCATTTTTCATTACAACTTAGAAACCTTTTTCGAATAGTTGTCCAACACTTAGCAAGTTGCACTTCATTCTAGGTACATAGAGCACATCTTTGATCATAGCTTTCCCTTCATTACTCCTTTGAAAGACTATGTTGTCAGTACCTTCTGCTTGCAACAAAAAATTATCATCAAGTTTTACCTTTCTCTTCTTCGACTCGTCAAAATCTTCCAACCACTCCTTTTGACCAATCACGGGGTTTGAGTAGCCTGAGTTGAGAAACCAGATCTTGGATTCGACATTGTTATCTTCAACTGCAACCATAACCACCATTCCACCTTCAAAATCATCTGAATCTTGACGTGAAAGGTTCGCTCCTTCGGCCTTGAATGTCAATCCCTTGTATTTTCTGTACCAACAATATGTGACGCCACTTTTCATAGTTATATAAATGCACACCTTTTTTATCTTCTTTGTTCTTTCGATAATTTCCTCCTCCTCTTTTCGAGGATTCAGAAGTTTTATCTTCGACCTAATGCTTGTGAGGGTTCGACCAAGACTTCTCTCGTGAAGACATGTCAACATTTCCTTTGAACTTATTGGAACCACCATTCCTTTTCCATGATTGAGCTTGCAACTATCCTGGTGGTCAAAAATAGTTTTTAAACGCCCTGTTCTTTGACGGAGGAGATTTTAAGACCAAATTGTTCTTGGTGTCGAACAATTTTAAAACTCCATTTTTCATTACAACTTAGAAACCTTTTTCGACTAGTTGTCCAACACTTAGAAAGTTTCACTTCATTCTAGGTACATAGAGCACATCTTTGATCATAGCTTTCCCTTCATTACTCCTTTGAAAGACTATGTTGCCAGTACCTTCTGCTTGCAAAACAAAATTATCATCAAGTTTTACCTTTCTCTTCTTCGACTCGTCAAAATCATCCAACCACTCTGTTGTACCCCAAAATTTTCCCTCCCATATTCTTCAAGATTTGTCAAGATCAATCTCCAAATGGTTCAAAATCTCTCAAGGATTGCACAGTCCAATTGCCTCTTAACACAGCCAAAATTAGGGTTTTGGTTCTTGCAAAGAAAATGAGGTTTTCAAGGGTCCAATCAAGTCCTATATGCCTATATACATTGTCAAGCATCCATATGTCAAGTTTCAAGACTCACAGCATCAAATTGCACAGTCAAAAACCCTAATTGCTCCACAGTCAACTGCAGGGGTAAAATGGTCATTTGACAGTCAAAAGTCAAAAATTTTGGTCAACATCTTATTTTGAAGCCACAATCATCATTTGATCAATTCTTGATCATGATTCCACAAGCATGGCTCAAAAGTCCCAAGATGCAAAAGTTTCTATTTTTGGACAGCTGAAAAGTCAACTGCAAATTGACCAAGGCATAACTTCTTCATGGTTCATCAGAAAAATCCCATCCAAATCTCATTTTGAAGGGGATGACATTTCCTACTACTCATCTTCACACTCCAAGTCCAAGAAATGCTCTCACAAAAAGTTATCAATTTCAACATTATAGGTCATTTTCAAAAGTCAACAAAAAGGCACTTTAAGTCAAAGACCATAACTTGAGATTGGTAAATCAAAATGACATGGGACCAAATTCATTGGTTAGAGGACTTCAAGACCTTTCCAAAATGTCCAAGAACATGTTCATAGCTTCAAAATTGAGCAAGATATGCATTGGAGAAGTTGGGAAATTTTTGGGAACTTTCAAAAGTCAACTTTGCCTAAAAAGCTTCAATTTTGCTAATGGGCCTCAAATTCTTTCTTGAATCATTACCAAAAGCCTATGCACGACCCATTGAGCTTAAAATGATTTATTTTCTTATTTTTAATTAATTAATTGAATTTTTATTATTATTAATTCATCTAATTGGTTTTAATTGTAGAAAAATATCAAAGCATGGTTGTCAAATCTTTTTATGAAGCAAATACACTCCACACATGCTAAAGATTTCGTGCATCATCCAAGGGGACAAGATCTTCCATAATTGGCAAGGTTTTCATGGAAAAAGATTGAAAATTACATGATTGAAAATCAAGGATTTGAAACATTAATTCATGGACTTTTGGGCCAAAGTTTTGACCTAATTTGCATCACATACATATGATGAGTGAAACCCTACTCAAAGATACACGTGAAAGCTGCTGAAGCCATAAAACCAATTTGCAAAAAATAGAGAAAAAGTGTGAAACTGATTTCCTACTTGCAGTTCCTTTCCACGCCTAAAAAGGATTCAATCACCTTGCCTGAGTCTCCAGGAGTCTATTGCAATCAAGAACGAGTCCTGAAACCCAAAGAACGCGCAAGAACAAGCCCTACGGTTTGCATTATTTTCCAGAATTTCATGTCATGATTCATGCGCATTTGATACATATTGTTGGGTGTTTTGTATTCACAGGAACCTTCTGAAGCTAATAACATGGTTTAATTGCATTATAAGGCTCTGAATCATGATTTGCCATTAACGCGTTTTAGGGTTTCAGAGCTCCCATATTGGGGCTTTCCTTGTATTGTAAAATTGGACCTCCAAACCTGTATGGACGAATTCGTTGCAACAAGACGAAACCATTAAGATACTCGCGCTCAATTTATATAATTTGTGCGCGTAATCGCTATTTTTTGGACTTTCACTTAGTGGGGGTTTAAAACCCCCGCTATCTTATTCATGTTGCAGGTGAAAACGAAGAAGACATCATGCGTGGCATTATGTGACTGGAGCATTCAAATCTTAGCGCGTTTTTAATGTTTCAGCATAACTGGCTTTTTTTTCTATATTATATTTGTTGTCCATTCATATAACAAACGCGCTTGGTGGCTCAGATGGTGGAGGACGTGTCTTGCAAGTATAGGGACCTGGGTTCGATTCCCAGGTCCCCCCACATAATTCATAATTTTTGTTCTAACGTGTTCTAGTGCAGCTTTCGTTCAATGGCCCATCATGCGCCCTCACGCCTAAGCCTGCCAAGTGGCTTCAAGGCCCAATCCAGTGGCCACAGAATGAATTCAATGGTATGCTCTAGTCAACCAACATGCACACGATCAGGAAAGTCAGTTGGGCTCTATGCTTCAATGGGCCAGAATTCCTCACAAACACCTCCACTTTGGGCCTGACACCCCCCTTGGTTTCCTTTGCATATTTAATTTAATTTTCTTTTCTTTTCTAATTCTTTTAATTTCTTTAATTATTTTTCTTAATTCACCATAAAATAATTTTTTTCATAATAAAAACAGAAAATCAAAATACAAAATATATTTAATTATTTATTAATTTCCTCACTAATTTATTTTTGTAAATAAATAACTAACAATTAACTTTAGTTTAATTTAGGTTTAAAATCTAATACTTTTCTTAATAAATAAAAATTACATAGAATTAGGTTTTGACGTTTTCATCTTTTCCTTAATTAATTATAATTATCATTATTAATTATTATTAATTTTGTGCATAAATGTAAATTAATTAATTAGCTTAAATTAGGTTAATTTTAATCTTTTCTTAATAATTAAAACAAACTTAGAATTAGGGTTTTCTCTTGATTTTATTTTCTTTATTTCATTAAATACAAAAACATAAAAAACACACTTTCTTTTCTTTAATTAAATAATTAATTAGGTTTTAATTTAATTTAATTTCTCAAAAGGGCCCAACACCCTCGGACATCCTGATTTTAATTCCTTTCGCGCGTTATTTTCTTATTGATAATTATGTAACTGCTTTTCGGATGTAATAGTAATTAGGTTTATTGCCTTTATTTACTTTCCGCATTTTTATCAAAAACGGGTCTTTGTATTTTGGCGATGTATAGACCCGCGCCATGTAATAGCGTAGCTTTTATCTTCCCGCACTTTAATTTTCCGCACTCCTAACTGCTAAACTCGCATGAAAGAATGTATGGTAATTAAAAACAATTCGTAGCTCACAATGCCATGATTAAAGATAAATATAAACTGAAAACAACACACAATTCACACACCACTTCTAGGGTACGCCTCACTCGTTGCCTTCGAAACGTGGTCGTCAAGTATAGGATGTTTTAGCAGTCGCTCTTATGTCCATGATCCAGTTGCCTCGAAACAGTTGCCTCGAAACGGTTGCCTCTGATTAAAAAAGGATCTAGGACATTAGGGTTACCTCTAAGGTGTCCTATTGTTGCTTGGGTGGCCACACTGTCCCTACAATCGAATTGACCCGAACACCTCCAACGGTGGTGCTACCTACCTTTCAATGGTGGGATGGCACTACCTTAAGGACTTTTACACAGCCTAATTCCTTAGGGTAGGTAGATGACTCATGGATACTTGCTCTCTTCAAAAACAAATCAAAATCTTTTCACACTGACACTTTCAAAAGCTTTCAAAACAAATTTTTCAAACACTCTTGAGGACAGATACAAGAGTTATTCAGAAATCTTTCAAAGAAACTTTTTTCAAACCCACTCACATTTTGAAAAGCAAACATTTTGAAAACATAAGAGAAAGTATCTAATAGCCCATGGATAACCATGGATAGAAAGGGTGCTAACACCTTCCCTTTCTATAAATCTACCTCCCGAACCGAGAAACGTTCTCATAAGGAATTTTGCTGTGCTTTTGTCCGGTCCATGTTGGAGAAAATAAAAGACGGTGGCGACTCTTGCTTCTGCGACATTTCGCGAAACCAGCTAAAAACAGTCAGTTCTATTTCCACCGATCACAGAACTGGCGACTCTGCTGGGGAATTATTTATAAGTGAGGTGTACCTTAGGATAAGAACACTCTTGTTTTCAATTGCTTGCTTTGTTTGCTTTTATATTTGTGGGCTTTGCATCGGAGTTTCATAGATCCTAACCCGGATCTGGGGAATACCCTTTAGGTAGCATAAGCTGTGAGGGACCTGTCCGGCGTAGACCGACACGGGTGAAGCAGTGGCTACGTTGGTGTGACACCTTGGTCTGTACCGATATCCCTTGTGTTGCAACGAGGAGAATATGGGTCTTCTAAGGAGTCATTAAGCACCAACCGACCTTAGAACCCTAATTTGACCCAACTTGGCCATAGAACAGTAGCAGTATGCTACACCCATTGAGGCTAAACTCTCGCGATGGTTCTGGCCGCAAGAATAGATTGCGATGCTGGAGTTATGACCGATTGAGGGTAGTCAGTGATATTGGGATCCTCTAGAACCCAGTTACTTTTGATAGGACAGGTCTTAACCACCAACTTCAAGAGGGTAGTACCTAAACTTCATGTTGGCCTAAAATCTAAGGGCTCTTTTGTGTGACTTGTGTGCCTTCATATTTGAACTACTTGCATACTTGTTATCTAACAACACGAGTTCCTTGCAGGTTTTGTTTACAATCCTTAATTGGGACTCATTACATGGCCTACTTACATCACTCCATGCATAGCATAACATCATACCATTGCATACATCATGCATAAGGACTAACCCATTTCAAGGATCTCAAGGGTTTGTGATGCAGGTCATAATGAACCAACTATCTAGCAAGGGGCAAAGGGGATTTATTTTCCTCTAGCCAAGGTTGTCAGGGGTTATGACCCACTCAATATGGTGAGCCTTGACTCTTGAAGAAGGACTCTCTACAATATGCAGTTCCTTGAATCAAGCTACCGGATCCCAACTCTAACGATTTTCTTGTTTACTCCGCGAGATCCTTGAAAACATTGCATGCATATCATACATATCATTGCATTACAGGTATCCTTGTTACAGGTCACTTACCTTCTTCGCTGTTTATTTCAGCAATGGCTTCCCAACAAGATAACCAGGGTCTTCAGGCCCAAGAGACTCAGTTCAGGGAGATCTTCCTAAACCTATCCAAGGGGCAAGAAGAATTGAGGACACTCATCATGGGGAATTTGGCCAAGAAAAGTCCTGAAGATGACAAGGACGAACGACTGAAACGTCTGCAAGCTGAGGTAGATACTATGAGAACCCAGATGCTGGGGAAAATGGCTCTCATCCAAGGCTTAGCTCGGGAGCAAGAAGAGTTAAGGACCATGATCAGTCAGATTCATCAAGACATGAAGCAACCAGTCCAAGTCAGGGACCAGGTTATTGATCAACTTCCAAGAGGACAAGAGTCTGGTATGGTGAGGAATAGACCTCTCCAAATTGCTACCGCTTCACCGGTCCAACCACAACCTCGCCCAGAGCAACAGGTTGATCAGAGTAGGCCAAACAAGCCCAGGAGGCAGTTAACCCAGCTCAATGTGTCGTTGTTTCAAGCTTTACAACACCTGTTGAGTTTGAATCTGATTACACTAAGGGCTCCTCCCCGGAACCCCAACATCTCCGCTCCTAACTATCATCCCAACAGAAGATGTGCATACCACTCTGATAGTCCTGGACATGACACTGCCGACTGCTGGGCTCTGAAGAACAAAGTCCAGGACCTGATTAATGAAGGAGTAGTGGATTTCACCCGAGACAGGATTCACCATTTGAAGTAACAAGTCCTGAGATGAGAAGACTTTTTGTCCATTAGAATTTTCAAGTTGTAATTTTCTTTTGATTGTTCAAACAATTATCATGTCAAATTCTGTTATTTATTTAATGCATCGCATATGCCTGTTTTGAATCAATATATTCGCATTCGCTATATTCAAACTACTTTCATTTTCTTGTGATGTTCAACTCTCAATTAATAATTCTGAGCCTCTTGAGGGAGGATGACGAAAACGATACCACGATCTTTACAGTATGCTTTTGAACAGACCCTGCTGATGAGGTACAGGCATTGTTTCAAATCCTAAACAGTGGAGTTATAAGGAAGATAATCCCTCGTCAACCCCTTTGAGCCAAAGAAGTAGGAGTTTTTCTTTTCGAAAATTAAAACCCCTAATCATAACCTGGGGCAGGGTAGTTCTCTCAGTTGATCCAAGTGCATAACGAATGACATCAAAATAAGTCCTTTGAAACAAAAGACAGTGATGGTTTCAAATAATCATAAAGATAGGCAGTCATTACCAAAAAAAAAACTAAAGCCCATTAAGTCAAAACCTATGAAGGAGACTTACAAAAACTGGGGCATCCCGCTGACTGTAATCACAAAAGAAACAATTCAGGCAAAAATAGGGATAACAAAATCAAAAAGAAAGAGTTCCTACAAACCCTCGACAAAAAATGACTGCCTATTCAAAATAAATTGTCAACATCCGAACCATCACTGGTACATCAGAGCAAAGACTCAAACAAGGTATGACGTACGATCAACTGAGTTTAGGATTGAAGAACATCACGAAGAGCGGGTGGGTACAAATAAAATTTGAGCCTTTATCCTTTGTTTCTTAAACCGTGAACCAGGCCACGCTACAACCCTTAAAAGTCCTAGCTGGAGCATGGGTTAATTCGAAAGCATACTGTTACGAAAGGTATCCTGACTCCTTAAGGCTTGCGGTAAAATAACGAGTTGACATCACATTTTACAAAATTCATTGGTTTTACTAACAAATGCATTTTCAAAAAACTTCAAGACAGACATAAGCTTTGCATTTTTAAATAACATTGTTTGCATATGACTTTTTGGTTGAACAACATGGAAGTTCGCACGACAAATGTCTAATGAACAAAAGCACCTCCCATCAAGGGGCAGGGCATGATCATTGTCCATCATCTGGGGCAGTTAAGTCAAGATTCGGAGAATCTCTCAAAAGGCCAACCAACTTGGGGCAAATCTCCATCTGGATCACTTGGGGCATTGGGCGATCAAACGAAGATCTTCTGGTGGTAATACGACACTACCAACAGGGGCATCTCCCTACATCCCGAGAGCGTGGACATAGTCGGAAACAAATACTACACATAATCAAAGACCCGCTAGGTTGACACACCTAGGCAAAAATAAGGGCTTCCCGGCGAACCAAAAGGGTTCGGGAAAAATAAGGGATGAAAATGGAAAAATCTGTACACCCGGCAAGTCAAAAACCTGAAAAGGCGGCTTGGGCAAAAATGGGTATCCCGGTGGACTGAAAACCCGAAAGGGCGGTCCAGGCAAAAGTTAGGGATCAAAAGCATACGACTATGTTCCGTCATCTCGTCACTTGCCTACCAGAAGAAGATTTGTCAACCGGCAGTCATCAAGCGCCTCCACAGGTATCTTCTCCCACAGAAACAGGGGCAATAAGAATTGTCTAAGAGATGTAGTTGCTCTGTCTGCCGAGGTACCAAGGTAAGTTCAGCTGAAGAACATGACCAAGATACCTTCACTCCCCGCCAAGTAAGACAAGACTCAACGACTCTCCCAAGCAGTTGGTCTCCCATCAACCCTAACAAGGCACCGTATCTCCAGCAGATTCAGCAATACTCTCCCCCGAGCAGAGTTGGTCCCCAATCATCCCCGAAAAGGAAAAGTATCCTCTAGCAAGTCAGCAACGCTCTCCCCAAGCAGAGTTAATCTACTGTCAGTCTTAAGGAAGTTGGGTATCCCTAGAAAATCTCAATATCCCCCAGCAGAGTATACAGATATTCCTCAGCAAGCATCCCCGGCAGTCTTAATATAAGATTGTTCCCCGGCGGAATCCAGACACCCCAGTGGGGCCACTTCCCCAGTACAATCTCAAAAGATCTCCCCAGGAGAGTTCAATCAATCTCCCCAGTAGGAAGCTTATCCCCAGTAGATTCTGGAAGCTTATCCCCTGCAGAGCACGAACGCGTCTCCCGGACTTTATTCAAAGGTTATGCTCCACCAGAGCTTATAACGGGTTTATCCTCAGCTAAAAGCCACGGAAAGATCATCCCCGACGAAGTCTTCCTATCCCCAGCGGAGTTCATCAAATCTTCCAACAGAGCTCAACAATGGTATCCCCAGCGGAGTTATCATCAAAACCTCAACAAAGTACCTCTCTCTCCACAGAGTAATTCCCCGCAGAATAATCTCTCCAACAAGTTTATTCCTCAACGGAGTCATCTCCTCCTACAGGTTATTCTTGCAACCATCATCCTCAGCGGAAACGAAGCTCTACTCTTCAACCTCAGCCCAGGATTTGACTTCCCGGCATCCGTCAAGGATTTACGTTCCTAGATAAAATACATTCATAAACATCACATCTTCATACATTATAGCATGCACATACGCATCATGGACATACAATCTCATTTATTTTGAGAACATCACGCATTTCATACATCATGACATTGCATACAACTAACGTTTTGTCTTTTCAGGACCAAGATCAATACAAAGATGATTACTATCAACTATCGCAATTCCAGATTCGATACTTGTATCTAGCCAGGGCATATCTGTGAGTGATTATTTCTAGACTCGATTCCTGTATCCTTCCAGGGCACGTCTGAAGAGTTTGAAGATCCGATTCCTGTATCCTGCCAGGGTGTATCTGTCGATGACTTTTTTCCGGACTCGATTCATGTATCTTGCCAGGGCACGTCTGAAGAGTTTGAAGATCCGATTCCTGTATCCTGCCAGGGTGTATCTATTGACGACTAATTCCAGACTTGATTCCTGTATCCTGCCAGGGCACGTCTGAAGAGTTTGAAGATCCGATTCCTGTTTCCTGCCAGGGTGTATCTGTTGACGACTAATTCCAGACTCGATTCCTGTATCCTGCCAGGGCACGTCTGAAGAGTTTGAAAATCCGATTCCTGTATCCTGCCAGGGTTTATCTATTGACGACTAATTCCAGACTCGATTCCTGTATCCTGCCAGGGCACGTCTGAAGAGTTTGAAGATCCGATTCCTGTATCCTGCCAGGGTGTATCTGTTGACGACTAATTCCAGACTCGATTCCTGTATCCTGCCAGGGCACGTCTGAAGAGTTGGAAGATCCGATTCCTGTATCCTGCCAGGGTGTATCTATTGACGACTATTTTCCGGACTCGATTCCTGTATCCTGCCAGGGAACGTCTGAAGAGTTTGAAGATCCGATTCCTATATCCTGCCAGGGTGTATCTGTTGACGACTAATTCCAGACTCGATTCCTGTATCCTACTAGGGCACGTCTGAAGAGTTTGAAGATCCGATTCCTGTATCCTGCCAGGGTGTATCTGTTGACGACTAATTCCAGACTCGATTCCTGTATCCTGCCAGGGCATGTCTGAAGAGTTTGAAGATCCAATTCCTGTATCCTTCCAGGGTGTATCTGTTGACGACTAATTCCAGACTCGATTCCTGTATCCTGCCAGGGCACGTCTGAAGAGTTTGAAGATCCGATTCCTGTATCCTGCCAGGGTGTATCTGTTGACGACTAATTC
Source organism: Vicia faba (assembly GCA_948472305.1). Classification (NCBI taxonomy): domain Eukaryota; kingdom Viridiplantae; phylum Streptophyta; class Magnoliopsida; order Fabales; family Fabaceae; genus Vicia; species Vicia faba. The sequence goes on from OX451735.1 coordinate 403,064,918, forward strand.
CAGACTCGATTCCTGTGTCCTGCCAGGGCACGTCTGAAGAGTTTGAAGATCTGATTCCTGTATCCTGCCAGGGTGTATCTGTTGACGACTATTTTCCGGACTCGATTCCTTTATCCTGCCAGGGCACGTCTGAAGAGTTTGAAGATCCGATTCCTGTATCCTGCCAGGGTGTATCTGTTCACGACTATTTTCCGGACTCGATTCCTGTAACCTGCCAGGGCACGTCTGAAGAGTTTGAAGATCCGATTCCTGTATCCTTCCAGGGTGTATCTGTTGACGACTATTTTCCGGACTCGATTCCTGTATCCTTCCAGGGCACGTCTGAAGAGTTTGAAGATTCGATTCCTGTATCCTGCCAGGGTGTATCTGTTGACGACTATTTTCTGGACTCGATTCCTGTATCCTGCCAGGGCACGTCTGAAGAGTTTGAAGATTTGATTCCTGTATCTAGCCAGGGCACATTTGTGAGTAACTGATTGAAGATTCGATGCCTGTATCCAGCCAGGGCATATCTACATGAAGAGTTTGAAGATCAACCCCTGCAACAGGCCAGGTAATTATTTTTCTTTCTCAGGTACGCAAGTCCTCGCTAAGGAATCTCTTACGCGATCGACACCTAGATGGCATCTATAAGCTCATCCACATACCAACAGTCACCAAATGGCATCTATAAGCCCATTCCCGACAAGGCTCCGTCACAGCTCCAGATGGCATCTATAAGCCCATCCTCCTATCCATCATTCCACCAAATGGCATCTGTAAGCCCATTCCCGCTATCACATTGCTGACATTCAACTATGTGAGTGCAAATTTCTGGGCACTCTAGTGTTCAATCATCTTCCACCTTTGGATCACGAAAGGCACGCCAGCCAATCTACATCCTCAGGTCTAAGAAGATTAAACAGGGGCAACTGTTGTACCCCAAAATTTGCCCTCCCATATTCTTCAAGATTTGTCAAGATCAATCTCCAAATGGTTCAAAATCTCTCAAGGATTGCACAGTCCAATTGCCTCCTACACAACCAAAATTAGGGTTTTGGTTCTTGCAAAGAAAATGAGGTTTTCAAGGGTCCAATCAAGTCCTATATGCCTATATACATTGCCAAGCATCCATATGTCAAGTTTCAAGACTCACAGCATCAAATTGCACAGTCAAAAACCCTAATTGCTCCACAGTCAACTGCAGGGGTAAAATGGTCATTTGACAGTCAAAAGTCAAAAATTTTGGTCAACATCTTATTTTGAAGCCACAATCATCATTTGATCAATTCTTGATCATGATTCCACAAGCATGGCTCAAAAAGTCCCAAGATGCAAAAGTTTCTATTTTTGGACAGTTGAAAAGTCCACTGCAAATTGACCAAGGCATAACTTCTTCATGGTTCATCAGAAAAATCCCATCCAAAGCTCATTTTGAAGGGGATGACATTTCCTACTACTCATCTTCACACTCCAAGTCCAAGAAATTCTCTCACAAAAAGTTATCAATTTCAACATTATAGGTCATTTTCAAAAGTCAACAAAAGGCACTTTAAGTCAAAGACCATAACTTGAGATTGGTAAATCAAAATGACATGGTACCAAAGGCATTGGTTAGAGGACTTCAAGACCTTTCAAAAATGTCCAAGGACATGTTCATAGCTTCAAAATTGAGCAAGATATGCATTGGAGAAGTTGGGAAATTTTTGGGAACTTTCAAAAGTCAACTTTGCCTAAAAAGCTTCAATTTTGCTAATGGGCCTCAAATTCTTTCTTGAATCATTACCAAAAGCCTATGCACGACCCATTGAGCTTAAAATGATTTATTTTCTTATTTTTAATTAATTAATTGAATTTTTATTATTATTAATTCATCTAATTGGTTTTAATTGTAGAAAAATATCAAAGCATGGTTGTCAAATCTTTTTATGAAGCAAATACACTCCTCACATGCTAAAGATTTCGTGCATCATCCAAGGGGACAAGATCTTCCATAATTGGCAAGGTTTTCATGGAAAAAGATTGAAAATTACATGATTTAAAATCAAGGATTTGAAACAATAATTCATGGACTTTTGGGCCAAGGTTTTGACCTAATTTGCATCACATACATATGCTGAGTGAAACCCTACTCAAAGATACACGTGAAAGTTGCTGAAGCCATAGAACCAATTTGCAAAAAATAGAGAAAAGTGTGAAACTGATTTCCTACTTGCAGTGCCTTTCCACGCCTAAAAAGGATTCAATCACCTTGCCTGAGTCTCCAGGAGTCTATTGCAATCAAGAACGAGTCCTGAAACCCAAAGAACGCGCAAGAACAAGCCATACGGTTTGCATTATTTTCCAAAATTTCATGTCATGATTCATGCGCATTTGATACATATTGTTGGGTGTTTTGTATTCACAGGAACCTTCTGAAGCTAATAACATGGTTTAATTGCATTATAAGGCTCTGAATCATGATTTGCCATTAACGCGTTTTAGGGTTTCAGAGCTCCCATATTGGGGCTTTCCTTGTATTGTAAAATTGGACCTTCAAACCTGTATGGACGAATTCGTTGCAACAAGATGAAACCATTAAGATACTCGCGCTCAATTTATATAATCTGTGCGCGTAATCGCTATTTTTTGGACTTTCACTTAGTGGGGGTTTAAGACCCCCGCTATCTTATTCATGTTGCAGGTGAAAACGAAGAAGACAGCATGCGTGGCATTATGTGACTGGAGCATTCAAATCTTAGCGTGTTTTTAATGTTTCAGTATAACTGGCTTTTTTTTCTATATTATATTTGTTGTCCATTCATATAACAAATGCGCTTGGTGGCTCAGATGGTGGAGGACGTGTCTTGCAAGCATAGGGACCTGGGTTCGATTCCCAGGTCCCCCCACATAATTCATAATTTTTGTTCTAACGTGTTATAGTGCAGCTTTCGTTCAATGGGCCATCATGCGCCCTCACGCCTAAGCCTGCCAAGTGGCTTCATGGCCCAATCCAGTGGCCACAGAATGAATTCCATGGTATGCTCTAGTCAACCAACGTGCACACGATCAGGAAAGTCAGCTGGGCTCTATGCTTCAATGGGCCAGAATTCCTCACAAACACCTCCACTTTGGGCCTGACACCCCCCTTGGTTTGCTTTGCATATTTAATTTAATTTTCTTTTCTTTTCTAATTCTTTTAATTGCTTTAATTATTTTTATTAATTTACCATAAAATAATTTTTGCCATAATAAAAACAGAAAATCAAAATATATTTAATTATTTATTAATTTCCTCACTAATTTATTTTTGTAAATAAATAACTAACAATTAACTTTAGTTTAATTTAGGTTTAAATTCTAATACTTTTCTTAATAAATAAAAATTACATAGAATTAGGTTTTGACATTTTCATATTTTTCTTAATTAATTATTATTATCATTATTAATTATTATTAATTTTGTGCATAAATGTAAATTAATTAATTAGCTTAAATTAGGTTAATTTTAATCTCTTCTTAATAATTAAAACAAACTTAGAATTAGGGTTTTCTCTTGATTTTATTTTCTTTATTTCATTAAATACAAAAACATAAAAAACACACTTTCTTTTCTTTAATTAAATAATTAATTAGGTTTTAATTTAATTTAATTTCTCAAAAGGGCCCAACACCCTCGGACGTCCTGATTTTAATTCCTTTCGCGTGTTATTTTCTTATTGATTATTATGTAACTGATTTCCGGATGTAATAGTAATTAGGTTTATTGCCTTTATTTACTTTCCGCATTTTTATCAAAAACGGGTCTTTGTATTTTGGCGATGTATAGACCTGCGCCTTGTAATAGCGTAGCTTTTATCTTCCCGCACTTTAATTTTCCGCACTCCTAACTGCTAAACTCGCATGAAAGAATGTATGGTAATTAAAAACAATTCGTAGCTCACAATGCCATGATTAAAGATAAATATAAACTGAAAACAACACACAATTCACACACAACTTCTAGGGTACGCCTCACTCGTTGCCTTCGAAACGTGGTCGTCAAGTATAAGATGTTTTAGCAGTCGCTCTTATGTCCATGATCCAGTTGCCTCGAAACAGTTGCCTCGAAATGGTTGCCTCGGATTAAAAAAGGATCTAGGACATTAGGGTTACCTCTAAGGTGTCCTACTGTTGCTTCGGTGACCACACTGTCCCTACAGTCGAATTGACCCGAACACCTCCAACGGTGGTGCTACCTACCTTTCAATGGTGGGATGGCACTACCTTAAGAACTTTTACACAGCCTAATTCCTTAGGGTAGGTAGATGACTCATGGATACTTGCTCTCTTCAAAAACAAATCAAAATCTTTTCACACTGACACTTTCAAAAGCTTTCAAAACAAATTTTTCAAACACTCTTGAGGACAGATACAAGAGTTATTCAGAAATCTTTCAAAGAAACTTTTTTCAAACCCACTCACATTTTGAAAAGCAAACATTTTGAAAACATAAGAGCAAGTATCTAAGATCCCATGGATAACCATGGATAGAAAGGGTGCTAACACCTTCCCTTTCTATAAATCTACCTCCTGAACCGAGAAACATTCTCATAAGGAATTTTGCTGTGCTTTTGTCCTGTCCATGTTGGAGAAAATAAAAGACGGTGGAGACTCTTGCTTCCGCGACATTTCGTGAAACCAGCTAAAAACAGTCAGTTCTATTTCCACCGTTCACACACTCCTTTTGACTAATAACGTGGTTCGAGTAGCCTGAGTTGAGAAACCAGATCTTGGATTCGACATGGTTATCTTCAACTGCAACCATAACCACCATTCCACCTTCAAAATCATCTGAATCTTGGCGTGAAAGGTTCGCTCCTTCGTCCTTGAATGTTGATCCCTTGTATTTTCTGTACCAACAATATGTGACCCCACTTTTCGTAGTTATATAACTGCACACCTTTTTTATCTTCTTTGTTCTTTCGATAATTTACTCCTCCTCTTTTCGAGGATTCAGATGTTTTATCTTCGACCTAATGCTTGCGAGGGTTCGACCAAGACTTCTCTCCCGAAGACTTGTCAACATTTCCTTTGAACTTATTGGAACCACCATTCCTTTTCCATGATTGAGCTTGCAACTATCCTGGTGGTCAAAAATAGTTTTTAAACGCCTTGTTCTTTGACGGAGGAGATTTTAAGATCAAATTGTTCTTGGTGTCGAACAATTTTAAAACTGCATTTTTCATTACAACTTAGAAACCTTTTTCGACTAGTTGTCCAACACTTAGCAAGTTGCACTTCATTCTAGGTGCATAGAGCACATCTTTGATCATAGCTTTCCCTTCATTACTCATTTGAAAGATTATGTTGTCAATACCTTCTGCTTGCAATAAAAAATTATCATCAAGTTTTACCTTTCTCTTCTTCGACTCGTCAAAATCTTCCAACCACTCCTTTTGACCAATCACGTGGTTCGAGCAGCCTGAGTTTAGAAACCAGATCTTGGATTCGACATGGTTATCTTCAACTGCAACCATAACCACCATTCCACCTTCAAAATCATCTGAATCTTGGCGTGAAAGGTTCGATCCTTCGTCCTTGAATGTTGATCCCTTGTATTTTCTGTACCAACAATATGTGACCCCACTTTTCATTGTTATAGCACTGCACACCTTTTTTATATTCTTTGTTCTTTCAATAATTTCCTCCTCCTCTTTTCGAGGATTCAGAAGTTTTGTCTTCGACCTAATGCTTGCGAGGGTTCGACCAATACTTATCTCCCGAAGTCTTGTCAACATTTCCTTTGAACTTATTGGAACCACCATTCCTTTTCCATGATTGAGCTTGCAACTATCCTGGTGGTCAAAAATAGTTTTTAAACGCCCTGTTCTTTAACGGAGGAGATTTTAAGACCAAAATGTTCTTGGTGTCGAACAATTTTAAAACTCCATTTTTCATTACAACATAGAAACCTTTTTCGACTAGTTGTCCAACACTTAGCAAGTTGCACTTCATTCTAGGTGCATAGAGCACATCTTTGATCATAGCTTTCCCTTCATTATTCATTTGAAAGACTATGTTTCCAGTACCTTCTGCTTGCAACAAAAAATTATCATCAAGTTTTACCTTTCTCTTCTTCGACTCGTCAAAATCATCCAACCACTCCTTTTGACCAATCACGTGGTTTGAGCAGCCTGAATTGAGAAACCAGATCTTGGATTAGACATGGTTATCTTCAACTGCAACCATAACCACCATTCCACCTTCAAAATCATCTGAATCTTGGCGTGAAAGATTCGCTCCTTTGTCCTTGAATGTTGATCTGTTGTATTTTCTGTACCAACAATATGCGACCCCACTTTTCATAGTTATAGCACTGCACACCTTTTTTATCTTCTTTGTTCTTTCGATAATTTCCTCCTCCTCTTTTCGAGGATTCAGATGTTTTGTCTTCGACCCAATGATTGCGAGGGTTCGACCAAGACTTGTTTCCCGAAGTCTTGTCAACATTTCCTTTGAACTTATTGGAACCACCATTCCTTTTCCATGATTGAGCTTGCAACTATCCTTGTGGTCAAAAATAGTTTTTAAACGCCTTGTTCTTTGACGGAGGAGATTTTAAGACCAAATTGATCTTGGTGTCGAACAATTTTAAAACTCTAATTTTCATTACTACTTAGAAACCTTTTTCGACTAGTTGTCTAACACTTACAAGTTGCACTTCATTCCAGGTACATAGAGCACATCTTTGATGATAACTTTCCCTTCATTACTCATTTGAAAGACTATGTTGCCAGTACCTTCTTCTTGCAACAAACAATTATCATCAAGTTTTACCTTTCTCTTCTTCGACTCGTCAAAATCTTCCAACCACTCCTTTTGACCAATCACTTGGTTCGAGCAGCCTGAGTTGAGAAACCAGATCTTGGATTCAACACGGTTATCTGCAACTGCAACCATAACCACCATTCCACCTTCAAAATCATCTGAATCTTGGCGTGAAAGGTTCGCTCCTTCGTCCTTGAATGTCAATCCCTTGTATTTTCTGTACCAACAATACGTGACCCCATATTTCACAGTTATAGCACTGCACACCTTTTTTATCTTCTTTGTTCTTTCGATAATTTTCTCCTCCTCTTTTCGAGGATTCAAAAGTTTTGTCTTAAACCTAATGCTTGTGAGGGTTCGACCAAGACTTCTTTCCATGAGTCTTGTTATCATTGCCTTTTAACTTGTTGGAACCACCATTCATTTTCCATGATTGAGTTTGCAGTGCCTGTATCGAGTCCTGAACTCTTTTTCTTTCGACAATCTTCATCTCATGCGCCTCCAACGAACCAACCAAATCTTCCACTTTTAGGGTTTCAAGTTTGTTATATTCTTGAATAGCTAAGATAACATGATCAAAGTGATAGGTTAACATTCTTATTACCTTCTCAACTATCATCTTATCAGTTATGGTTTCACCACAACCCTTCATGAGATGGACGAGTTTCTAAACCTTCGACACATATTCTCCAACTCTTTAATCTTCTCCCATAGACAAAAACTAATATTGTCGACACAAGGTTTGTAACTTTACAACCTTTACCTTCTCACCTCTTTCGTAATACTTCACTAGAATATCTGATACCTCCTTCACAGTTTCAACATGAGAAATCGTGTCGAAGTTAGCAGCATCGACCGCCGTCTAATTGCAATAAGCAGCCTTGCAATTTTCTTCTTGACTTCTTTGTGGATATTTTCTGTTCATTGGTTGCATTTGAAGCCAACACAGGAACGTCATCAGTGACCATTTCTAGGGTTTCATGGAAGCCAAACAAAGAATGCATTTGTTTTTTCCATTGGATCCAGATTTTACCGTCAAGCATTAGAAGAGAATTCAAAATGCCCTTATCACTAGACATCTTTGCAACAGTTGATTCACTTATTCTGGTGTTGTACCCTAAAATTTTCCCTCCCATATTTGAGACAAATTGATTCAAGATACCTCATCATGCTCATGAAGGTCTCAAACACTTAATACTACTCAAGGGTTAACTAGATAAACTCTCCTCCTAAGCAATTGACCTACTAGGGTTTTTCTTCTCTCAAAGGAAATTTAGTTTCTAATGAATCAAATGGACTTCATGGTTTCTAATATGTCTCAAGGTACCCTCATACCAAGTTTCAAGCCTTACATCATAAGTTTGCTCAATCAATTAGCCAGATGATTGAAAGTCAATTGTATTGGACAAAAAGTCAACTTTGACCAATCTAAAGTCAAACTTCAAGATTTTTGGTTAACATCAACATTTTAAAGTCAAATTTATCATTTTATTAAGGGTTAATCATGGTTCATTAAGAAAACTCAAGATTCATCAAAAGTCAAAAGTTACTAAATTACGGTTTTCTTTAGAAGAAGTCAACTGAACTTTGACCAAGCATAACTTTCACATACTTCATCAGAAATTTCTCAACCAAAGCCTATCTTAAAGGAAATTCAATTCTCTACAACTTTGATTCTCTAGGATGGAGGCAAAAAATGCTTCATTTGAGAGATATGTGCCAAAACATTACATGTCATTTTAAAAGTCAACAAAAAGACATCTTTTGTCAAGGCAATTTACATCAAGTTAAAGACTTCAAATGAAAAAATGACCAAAATGAAAGTTGTAGGAGACATCTTGAGGTTTCCAACAAGTCCAACATCATTTTCATATGACAAAATTTGAGGGATTTGTGATTGGTGCAAATTGAGCAATTTTGAGAAAATGCATGAAACCTAAATTGAGCAAAGTTGAATTTTTGTGCTAATGAGCCTAACTTTTCAAGTTCAAACATGTTCATGACTTCATATTAGACCTCTAAATCCATTCACATATTTTTTTATGATTTTTATTTCTTTTATTTGGATTTTATTCATTTAAATGCAAATTAAATCCAATAAAATATGAAACTAATGGACTTAGGTGTGTAGGCTTTTGTTCTGATCAAATTGGAGGCCCAAAAAGCTCATGACCAGCTAGCAAAACTGTGTGAGGTTGATTGCCACAAGATGGAACTTAAAAAAGAAAATTTTCATTCAAAATTCCAATCAAATATTACATCATGAATTACAAAGATTTGATTCAATTTTGTTAACCTAAATGACTTCTCTATAAATACACAACATTCAGACCAAGGAAAAAACATGCATGCTGAATCATAAAACAAACCCTAAAATCTTCAAATTTTTAAGAAACTAGGGAAAACTCAAACCCTCATGTGCAGTCATTCTCAATCGATTCTAAGCCTTCTGTCAGTCTCCTGAGGTTCCCAAGAATTCATTCCAATCCTTACTCAAGCTTAAAGCACACAAGAACTCTCTCCCTCGACTACACCAGTTTGGTAAACTTCTTGAATTTCAAAATTTTAATATATGCATTGTTGATTGATTCTATGCACATATACCTGTTTATAATGATGTTTGGACTTGTTTAGAACCATTGTTTTCAAGCTTTGACGCATGAATGAAGATCTGTCATTGTTAGGGCAGTTTGAAACATTTTCTTCAAAACCCTAGTTATAGGCGTTTTCAGGCTAAACTAACACCACCATCGAACTCGCAGCCTCTTAATTAGCTAATATAGGCACTCTACTTTGTTGTTTGATGCTTACTTTGTAGGTTTTTAAAATCTCCTCACCGAAGAAGACAGTCGTAGCCACCGTCCATGGTGGTGCTGACTCTAGTCAAGGCTCACGTGACCTTCTCTCTCTCTCTAATTGGTTGATTCAAATAAAACCTGACCCTACTTTACTACTCGCGTGTTTGTATAAATAGAATTTGATTTTTATTTTTCAATATATATTATATTGTGATAATGGTTTTATGAACGCGTAACATAATTGGCCAAGTTGTAAGAGTGATGACCGGTATTGCAAAGGGCGTGGGTTCGATCCCAGCTTTTTTCAATTTCTTTTGTTTTTCCAGGACAACATGCAAGTTCATCATATGGTGATTCGTAGCCATCTCCAAACACAAACAACGTCATGGCATAGTGGTAGATAGGCATATTGGTGAAGGGAATGACGTGATTTCAACTCCCACCCCATACACCTTTTTTTTCTTCTATTTTAGTAACCCTAATTCTTATTCCATAACCTATTTTTTAATTAACCATTAACAAACCTATTTTTTTTCAAAATTATAACAAACTAGGATTAAGGTTTTCTAGTTAGTAAGTAATTTTTTGACATATTTTTTATTTATTAATTGTTGACATATTTAATTAGCTTTTTCTTAATATTAAAATTAATTATAAATAATTAGGTTTTTAGTATTTGTTAACTTAAATTATTTTCTAGAAAAAAAATACAAAAACATTTAACATTTTCCTAACATTCTTTTTTCTTATCTTTTGCTATTTAGATTCATAGAAAAACTGTATAGGTTGCACAATTGATGTAATAGCGTATATTTATTTCCTCTCATATTTTCCTACTATGTAACTGCTTACATTATGTAATAGCTTAGGTTTAATTTTTCGCACTTTACAATTCGCACTTTAATTTCCTGTACGTATTTGACTGTTAGTAATTAGGGTTTGTATGGAAATACTAAAAGAAAACATAGAAAACCTAATTTTCAAGACTAAATAACTGAAAATACACAATCTTCACACTTACACCTCTAGGGTAACCTCTCTTGTTGCCTTACGAATATTGGTCATGTCCCTCGAAAGTGGGGATACTTTAGCAAAAGACCCTCGATATAATAATCATAATCCCTACGATACAAATGATCATATTCCCTCAATGATCGTCCAAGGTTCCTACAAAATGATTCAGTCCCTTCGATGACCCTACAAGCAAAATGATGATAGTTCCTTCGATACAATTTCTAAAGTATCCTTACATGTTGCCTTCTATGACCATACGATCACCCTACGCCTGTCCATTCACATCCAATAGATATGATTACCTACAAACTAATGGTATGGATAATATTATCTCTAAAGGAGAAGGAAAAAATAAGAAAGACTTTAGTGGGTAAGAACTCTTGAATGCTTACTCACAACCTTTTCACAAACAAATACATTTTTACACATCACTTTCAAACAAATATTTTCAAAAACACTTTGTATACATTCTTGAGGACTGAGACAAAAATTATTACAAATTTAGCCTTACATTGGCATTTAAAATATTTTCAAACGAATAACACACGCACAAAGCAATTTTTTCAAAGTGACCTAAGCAATTAAGAGCCCGTAGATAACTACGAATGAAAAGGGTGCTAACACCTTCCCTTATTATAACTTACCCCCAAAACTCAAAATCTATCAAAGGTCTTTCCTGTTCTTTTCACCTTTCCTAAATATTGTATAAAAGAAAAGTCGGTGGCGACTCTTGCTAACCACAACATTTGAGATAAAAAAAAAGTCAGTTCTCCTACCGTATTACAATACTGGCGACTCTGTTGGGGAAAACATAAAAAGAGGGGTTACCTTAGAGTTTAGATCACTTTTACTTACTTTAATTGTTTGAATTATTTGATTTACTTTAAGGGTTCATTCTTGGGTATTATTTCTTGTAAGATCCTACACCCGGATCTAGTGATTCCTTAGGTAAGTAGAAATAGATCATAAAGACTGTATGGTGTATACCAATATGGTTAACATGATAGCTACAGTTAGTGTGACACTTTGGTTTGTACTGATTTTACTTGAGTCAATCAAGGATAACATTAGGCTTCCACGTGGTGTCGTTAACACTAACTTGCTTTTAGAACCTTAATTGACCCATCTTGGCCATTAGAAAGTAGTGAGATAGCCGGATTTGGTGCAATCCAAAGTTCATTGATACTCGAGGATACACTCATTGAGATTCGACTTTCAGGATGTTTTGTTGGTAAGCCGGTTTCCGTGCTAAAATAAAGCCCGCGAGAAAGATATGTGATATGAGATTCCTAGAACCCGATTACTATTTTAGGACAGGTTGAGCCAACTTAACTTCAGTGGGGAGGGTATTTACCTATGGATTTCATGCAAGCCTTTAAACCTAAGGCTCTTGTGTGACTTATTTGTGTTTGCTACTTATTTAAACATGAACATAATATTATAACATCATATCATCATAACATAACATTTTCACTAACCATTTCAAAGACCTACGAATTTATCTTTGCTCTTTGTTGCAGGTTATGGCATCCGCTCGCAGAAATACAATCTGAATCAACTTTGTGAGGATACCTTCCAAGCTTAAGGAATTAGTCTCAAAGGTTCCTGAAAACTCTCAATTCACCAAGGGGCATGGTTATCTACTCAGTTTTCTCACCTCAGGTTTTGAAGAAGACATGATGAGTGTTCTGTTCCAGTTCTTTGATCCTAAGCATCACTATTTTACCTTCCCAGATTATTAGTTGGTACCCACAATGGAAGAATTTTCTAAGCTACTTGTAGTACATATTCTTGATCACACACCCTTCACTAGTTTAGAGAAAGTTCCAATGCCTGAAGTTATTGCAGCAGCCTTACGTCTGAAGCGATCATACATTGTGTCTATTGGGAAATAAGAAGTGGAGTTAAAGGTCTTCTTACTAATTTTTGATAGAGAAGACTCAGTTGTTTCTAGATGCTATGAGTTTTCATGCTTTTGAGGAGATCTTGGCTCTGTTGATCTATGGTTTGGTACTATTCCCTAATCCAGACCAACTCATAGATGTGAATGCCATCAAAATATTTCTTACTCATAACCCTGTGCCTACTTTGCTTGGAGATATTTTGAACTCTCTTCATACTGGTACTATGAGAGAGCGAGGGACTCTCATGTGTAGCGTATCTTTACTATCCAAGTGGTTTATTTCGCACCTTCCCTGATCAGTGATAAAGAATGAACAAGGTTTAAGGTGATCTCGAAGGATGATGTCACTCTCTCATTCAGATATCTATTGGTGTTCCCGATCTCAGGAGGACATCACTATTATTGACCACTTTGGGGAATTCCCTAATGTTCCACTCCATGGAAAAAGGGGAGGTATTACTTACACCCCTTCTCTAGCAATACATCAATTTGGTTATGCTCGAAGAAACGATCCTCGTGATTTACTTATCTAGGGTATTGTATTCTCTTACGAGAATAATCCTCAAGGTTACTGTCAAAAGTTTATACATGCTTGGGGAATGGTGAATAAGATTGACATCAAGACTTTGGGACATAAGAACTCCATCCCTTTGGAGCCTTACCTGAGATGGGTGCGATCTCGTGCTCAAAATCTTATAATGCCATATCCTGCTGTCCTACAAGTAATTGCGGAGCCTATTGTTGAAGGAGATATTCCTCATACCATTTTTCATCCAGATATTCCTACTGACCTTGAAGAGCTACAAAAGTCCTTGATTCAATTGAAAGAAGAAAGAGACACCTTTAAGACTCAGTTTTATGCTAGTGAGAAAAAAGTGTTAGAGCTGACAAAACAACTTCACAAAGAGTAGAGCCTTAATGCATATGTCAACACAAAGAGGAAGCGTCCATGGGAGACTTGAGTCTTAGGTCTTAGGAGTTCATAATTTGTTTCCTTGTAACCCTTTTTGTTTTCATTGCAAGCCTAAAAGGCAGTTATAATTTGAACTTACTAATAAGAGTCTTTGTTTTTATTCCGTTTTGATTAACAAATTTAAATCCCGTGAGGTCCTTGAAAATATTGCATATGCATCTACATGCCATACATATCATTGCATAACAGGTTTCCAAGACAGGTTTCTCATCTTCTTGTTGTTTATTTCAGCAAAAATGGCTCTTGAACAGACAGTCAAAGAACTTCAGGCTCATAATGCTCAGTTCCAAGAGATGTTCCTAAATTTAGCCAAGGGGCAAGAAGAACTGAAGGCGCTCCTCAACGAGAAGAAGAAGAAGACAAAGAAACCTATCGGCATCCTTAACACGGGGAGAAAGTTCAGAGGCCCAGTCAAGCAAGCTCAAGATCTTGATGTCCAATTGGACGAAGATGAATAACAAGAAGAAGATGGTAAGAGTGTTAATACAGAAAAAGCAATCATGGTTCTGACATATATTTTGATGAAGAGGAAGAGGATTATTTGAATGAACAATATTGCCTTGCTGGCGAGAAGTATAAATGTTAGAAGAGCGTCTGAAAGCTATGGAGATCCAGAAGGTGCCTGGCTTGAACTTTGAAGAATTGGGTTTAGTCTCAAGAGTCGTCATCACTCATAGGTCAAAACTTATAACTTTGCTAAGTATGATGGTGTTTTGTTCCCGAAGTTGCATTTGAGATCATATGTTCGAAAAATTCAACCACACACTACTGACAAGAAATTGTAATTGCCTTTCTTTCAAGAGAGTCTGTCTGGAACATAATTGGAATGGTATTATAAACATGAAGGTACCAATATCCATACCTGGGAAGATTTGTCTAGAAGTTTCTATAAACAGTATCAGTATAATTTTAACTTGGCACCAACCCGCATGCAACTATTTAGTATGTCCATGGGTTCTGAGGAAGGCTTTAAGGAGTATGCACATAAATGGAGAGATCTTACAGGAAGAGTTCAACCTCATTTGGCTGATAGGGAATTGGTTGACATGTTCATGAGTATTCTAACAGGTCCTTTGTATAGTCACCTACTTGGATATTTTTCATCCGGTTTCACTGAACTAATATTGACAGGCGAACATGTTGAGAATGGAATCAGAAGTGGTAAAATTCAGGTGGCTACATATTAGAATACTGCTAAGAAATCATACAATGGTGAGAAAGAATCCAATATTGTGTATAGCCAGAAGGGTTGTAATAAGAGTGACCGCAACCAATCTATGGGGGGAGTTCTGATCTCTAATATTGCGCCAATACAACAACAGAATAATCAGCTTAGGCAGGACACACCCAGGAGACAATTCACAAAAATCAACATGTCGTTGTCTCAAGAATTGCAACACACATTGAAGGCAGAACTGGTTACATTTAAGGATCCTCCTCAGAATCCTAATACTTCCTCTGCCCGTTAAAATCCCAATGCAAGGTGCACATATCACTCCAACAATCCTAGACATGACACTAATAGCTGTTGGGTGTTGAAAATAAGATTCATGATATGATTGACTCTAAGGATGTTGAATTTGATCCTCCTGAGACTCCTAATGTGATAACCGCACCTATGCCTAATCATGACAAAGTCGTTAATGTTATTGATGATGTTTCTTATGTTTCTGATGTGAGTGACTTAACTACTCCTATGATGATTATTAAGAAAAAGTTGTTGTAAGTTGGCTTATTTCAGGGTTGCGTTGAAAACTGCTACTACTGTGAATCCTAATCCAATGGTTGTGTACTGCTGAAAGAAGGTATTCAACATTTTATTGATGACCGTGTAATACTCTTTGAGAAGATTCCTCCTAAGGAGAGCTTATGTAAAAGTATGTTTCAAGGCATGCGATTCCTCCTGTTGAAACCTTTAATCATAACCCGGGGTAGGGTAGTTTCTTAGTAATTCAATGGTGCATTCAATCATAAGCTTTCCCTTTGTACACAATGAGTAGTGCTGGAGGTGTCCTTCCAAAACAAAAGATGGTGATGGTTCCCCATAAAATAGGTAGTCATTATCTCTCAAAGGAAAATCCCACTGAGTCAAAACCTTTGAAAGAGACTTAAGAAAAAATGGGGCATCCCGCTGACACTAGTATCAAAACAAAAATAGTCAGGCAATAATTAGGGATAATAAGTCAAAAAAGAGGTCGCCACAAATCCTCACCGAACATAAAAATGTTACAAAAATGATTGCCTTCTCAAATAACTTCCAGTATTCAAACCATCTCCTAAAATACCATTCCAGACTCAATTGGAATCCAAACGCGCAATTAACTGAGTATAGGGTTGAAGGACATTATGGAGAACGGGTTGGGTACAAATAAACTTTGAGCCTTATCCTTTGTTTCTTAAACCGTGAACCAGACCACGTTACAACCCTTTAAAAGTTCTAATTGAAGCATAGGTTAGTTAGAAAGCATACTGTTACAAAAGGTATCCCGACTCCTGTAAGGCTTATTGTAGATCCTAAGTTGAATTCATACAAAATTTTGCTGCTTATTAAAAATGCATTTTTCAATTTTTTATCTCATGACATACATAAACTTTGCATTGTTTGAATACCGCTATTTGCATATGGCCAAATGTTCGACAACAAAGAAATTCGCATGACGAATATCCAATGAACATAAATTCTCTCAATGAACAAAATCACTTCAAATGGAAAGACCTTCCAATGACAAATTTCCCATAATCAAGGGGCATGACATGATTATTGTCTAACACATCTAGGGCAGTCAAGTGGAGATTCAAAGAATTTCTCAAAAAGTGCTGAATAGCCAGGGGCAGATCTCCATCCTAATCACTTGGGGGAAATGTTACATTGATCATGGATTTAGCAAAATCCACTATGAAAACTCCCTGGTACTACCAAATTGCTTGTCTGTGTCAGTAGTATCAGAAGGTGCCATTATCATGCCTTTGGATCCTTCCGTAACAATTCTTAGAAAATACTGAGGAAGACTATCAGAAACTTGATCAAAAACTCTTCAGTACTACCAAATTGCTTGTCTATGCCAGTAGTATCAGATGGTGTCAGTATCATGTCTTTGGATCCTTCCATGACAGTTCTTAGACAAGATACCTAGGAAGCTCAAAAAATATGATCAAAAATTTCAGACATCAGGTGCATTAAGCTAACCCCAGGGGAAAACACCCTATGAACACGGACATATTCAGAAAATACTATGCATGAAAAGAGACTCGCTAGGTTGACATACATAGGAAAAATAAGGGCATCCCGGCGAACCAAAAGGGTTCATGAAAAATTAGGGATATACATACAAAAGATTATACACCCGACAAGTCGAAAACCTGAAAAGGCCGCTTGGGAAAAAATGGAATCCCAGTGGACCGAAAATCTGAAAAGACGGTCTAGGCAAAAGTTAGGGATTAAAGCGTACGAATATGTCCCGTTATCTTATCACTCGTCTATCAGTAAGAGATTTGTCACTTCGATCAAGCGTTTACTAAGGACTCTGGGAGATAAGACAAGGTTCAAGGTCTTTACAAATCCCCACAGAGCCATTTCCATGGATTATCCCCACAAAGTAATCTTTACAATATACATTACACACATCATGCCAGTTCCCAAACAGATGAATATTGTCGGTAGTTTATCATCTTCAAAATAGAGTGCAGATACAATCTAAATACAAATTCATTCTAACACCCATTCAAATGCATCTTCCTAGATATAGTGCAGATACAATCTAAAGACAAATTCATTCTGAAACTCATTCTAGATTCTCTTTCGGATACAATTCAGATTCAATCTAAATACAGATTCATTCTGATTCTCATTCCAGATTTTCTTGCAGATACAGTACAAATACAATCTAGATATAGATTCATTATGGCACTCATTCTCTTCCCGATACAGTTTAGATATGATCCAGATATGGATGTCATTCGGATACTCATTCAATACATCCTCAAATATAATCAAGGCTTGGGCATTCCCCAGCCAAGTTTGGCCTTCCAAAACTGGAAAAGAAACCTTGCAATTTTTCTTCCATAAAATAATTCATTTCCCCAGTAAGGTCGCCAGAATACTTTCCTCAACAAGATTTACTTCCCCAACGGACTATAATCTCCCCAGCTTGAGCCTATTACTACAAATCACTGACAAAACTCCTCTCCCCTATTAGAGTTGATACTATCCCCAGAAAGTTGTTGCAAAGCCTGGAATTAGACCAGATACCGATTAACTTTATCCTCCCCAGACAAGTTGAAAGTTTAATCATCTCTTTTATCCCCAGTAGAGCAACGAACGACTAAGGTTCCTGAACTCTACTCCCCAAGCAGAAATCAAACATCCATGCAGAGTTTCCTTAAACAGTGAACAAGAATCCCCAGCAGAAGTATTCTAGACAAAGATACACTTACTCTTCATCCTCAACAACAGTCAAGGATTTATTTTCCTAGAAAAATATTTCACATTCATACATCATAACATATGCATACGAAACACATATAGGATAATCTCATTTATTTTGAGAACATCATAACGCAATTCATTTCATACATCATGATATCGCATACAATTAACCCTTTTCCTTTTCATAAAATATCAATCAAAGGACAAAAGACCTCTTCTGGTTTATATATACTTCTTCCATTTAAAGAAAGGCGGACAAAAGATCTCTTCTGGTTTAGATTTACTTCTTCCAGTTAAAGACATGCGAACAAAATACCTCTTCTGGTTTAGATTTACTTCTTCCAGTTAAAGACAGGCGGACAAAAGACCTCTTTTGGTTTAGATTTACTTCTTCTAGTTAAAGACAGGTGAACAAAAGACCTCTTCTAATTTATATTTACTTCTTCCAGTTAAATACAGGCGAACAAAAGACCTCTTCTGTTATAGATTTACTTCTTCCAGTTAAAGATATGCAGACAAAAGACCTCTTTTGGTTTAGATTTACTTCTTCCAGTTAAAGACAGGAAGACAAAAAACCTCTTCTGGTTTAGATTTACTTCTTCCAGTTAAAGACAGGCGAACAAAAGACCTCTTATGGTTTAGATTTACTTCTTCCATTTAAAGACAGGCAGACAAAAGACTTCTTCTAGTTTAGATTTACTTCTTTCAATTAAATACAGGAGAACAAAAAACCTCTTCTGGTTTAGATTTACTTCTTCCAGTTAAAGACAGTCAGACAAAAGACCTCTTTCGGTTTAGATTTACTTCTTCTAGTTAAAGACAGGAGAACGAAATACCTCTTCCGGTTTAGATTTACTTCTTCCAGTTAAAGACAGTCGAACAAAAGACCTCTTCTAGTTTAGATTTACTTCTTTCAGTTAAAGACAGTCGAACAAAAGACCTCTTCTAGTTTAGATTTACTTCTTCCAGTTAAAAACAGGCAAATGAAGTACCTCTTCTCTTCCAATTATCAACAGGAAAATATCATCAACATTTCTCAAATAGGTCAGAGATTAATTCCCGAAACAAGCTGGGGAAACTATCTATACGACCAATAAAAAGCATGTTCCAGATTAATACCTGAAACAAGACAGGACAACTATCGGGATGACCAGCCATAGATTAATACCTGAAATAAGATAGTATACCTATCTGTGAACAACTGATTATGGATTAATACCTGAAACAAGACAGGACAAGTATCTCCATGGGCAGATTGAAGATTAACTCCCGAAATAAGACGGGGAAACTATCTTTCTTTCTCTTTGGTAAGATAAAGATCAATTCTCAAAATAGGACGGGGCGACCATCTTTATCACCAAGTGGTATGAATTCCCTAAACAGGACGGGTTTACCAACAAACCGATTGTAGATCAATTCTCTAAACAGGATGGAGCGACTATATATATGACAAACACTTCCTTCACGGACCTCTACTAGTTTATTTTAAATCGACCAATGATTTATCCTGATTTCATTCCAGTAGACACTTTATCTAGTTCAGATAAATCAACCCTAAGATTTATGTTGATTCGTTATCTAGTTAAAGACAATTCAAGACCTCTGTTGATTCAGATTAAATCGACCATAATATTTATTATGATACTTCTCTCAGTAGACCTTTAATGGCTCAGATTAAATCAACCAAATATTTATTCTGATACTACTCCTAGTTAAAGTCGAGCATTAGACTTAAGTCTAATTTCTTTATCAATAGTCACTTCTAGATGGCATCTATAAGCCTATCCTCGACGATTCTCAACCACCTCTGATGGAATCTATAAGCCCATCTCTGAAAATATTCCTTCACTCTCAAAATAGAATATTTAAGCCCATTCTCGGTATGATCAACCAATAATGTTACTTCTTGCACAAGCGAGTGCAAATTTCTGGGCACTTATGTGTTCAATCATCTTCCACCTTCAAGTCGCGGATGGCGGACCTGCCAATCTAAATCTTCATGTTTAAGAAGATTGAACAGGGGCATCTGTTCTACCCCAAAATTTTCCCTCCCATGTTTCATTCAAGATATTCTACTAGGGTTTTTCTCAAATGTTTAAGGTGGCTCAAGAATTGATCAGACAAATTCTCCTCATAAGCATTAAGCACACGACTAGGGTTTGGTATCTATCAAACAAGATTGGGTTTCCAAGGTCTCAAGTGGCTTTCATTGTGCTTCATATGTATTCAAGAATTCTTATATCAAATCTCATGCCTTACATCACAAATTCACTTAGTTAATTGCTCGGATGACCGAAAATCAACTGTATTGACCAAAAAGTCAACATTTTCAAGATCAAGTTCAAACTATTGTAATTTCTTCATTATTCAATATTTTTGAGCGGTTCTTTTTGCGTATGACTCTCCTTGACATCATCTCCAACTTCTCTTTACAAGTCAAGAGTCGATTATGTGCGAAAGATCATAAAAAATTTGAATATTTTAGAGGTCGCTTTTTGGACTTTGACCTAATCTCAGGTAACTATTTCCTAACGTCCAAGAATCATAATTTCATCAATTTTCAATATCTTTAGACGATTATTTTTTAACATTGTCATAAGGAATGTCATATATAAGTTTACTTTAAGAATTTAAGTCAAATTGTGTTTAGAAGGCCTTGAAATTTAGTGAAACGTTATAGGTCATTTTTCTTGACTTAAAGGTTTTTTGACTTCTAATAAAATTCATGGTGCCAACTTCTCAAATCGATAACCTTTAGCTTCGAATCCCTTTTCTAGGGATCATTCAAAGCCTTTAAGGTTTGGTTCGACTTCTTGTACTTACATGATGCGAGGTCAATTTTGTTTGAGTGGATTGAATTCAAGATTATTTTGGAAGAAATATTCATTTCGAATACTTGGAGTTTTCATAATGTGAATTCAAGTTTTAACTAGATGAAAGTTATCAGAAAAGGCTCATACAAGATTCAAATCATTCATCACATTCCATTATCCA
This sequence comes from Vicia faba, assembly GCA_948472305.1. Lineage (NCBI taxonomy): Eukaryota > Viridiplantae > Streptophyta > Magnoliopsida > Fabales > Fabaceae > Vicia > Vicia faba. The sequence continues at coordinate 403,085,794 of OX451735.1, forward strand.
AGACTATTTTTAAGGCATGATATTTCAAGGTCATCAAACACCATGCAAAGCATGAGATTAATTTCAAATTCAAGTGAAAGATTCAAAATTTTATCAAGAGAAATAAAAAGTATTCAATTGTCAAAAAATTCAAGTTGTTCTTCATCCACTTGAGGTTTATACAAAGCATATTTACTTTGTCATCAAAATTTTGTTTGTTCCAAACAAAAGAATAACATTTGGATTATCAATTCACACCATTTCATTCAATTTTCTCTTTAAAAAAATTCATCAATGTTCATTACAAAGTTGAACCATTTTTTTTGGAACATTGAATTCAAGATTACAAAGGAGTTTCTAAACTCTAAACCCATTAATTCTTCATGCTAATCCTGAATTTTCAAATCCATCAATTGTGGACAAACGTCTCATTAACCAAAACCAAGTCATGTCCTTGCAAGAACCTTATGCTTCCTTGAAAACCATTCCATAGACCCTACACAAACCTGCCACAAAAAAACAAACATAATAGGCCAAAAATCTGTTTATTTTGCTACCATGCTGTCCACAACATAGATTTGCACTAAGCTCCAAACGCAACAGTCCAGACCTGCTTCCCTGCATCAAAGGTTGCACAAAAATCACAAAACACAAAATCTGTAATAAAAAGTGGCAAAGAAGTCCACAAAACCATCCTGCTGTCCAAATCTGTCAAAATAGTCCAACAAATTACACAAATTAGCGAAACAAAAGACTACACTTAAAGTTAAGAAACAGTATGCCAAAACTGTTCAAATTCATCCTTTTTTCCCTCCCAATTTTCACCTCAATCTCACATATAAATCAGGGTTTTCTTTCCTCTCAATTACCAAGGGATAGGGTACATACAGTGAGCCTCTCTCCACTCTCCTTCTATAACCTAGCTCTAAACTTCTACTTTAATCCTTTTAACCTCTATACAGAATCCTTCAACCATTCAATCTCCCTACATCCTTCTTAACTCTCTGCGAGAATGTTAAAAAGACCTCCCTTAACACTATTTTTTCACATTCCACAACCTTTTTCCTTTTCATCTATCTCCACAATATATCTCTTGTCCCTCACCTTACGTCTGCCTCTCCTCAATACACAACCAACCCTGCAATCTCATTCATCACCTTCATTGAAAAAACTTCACTCAACACCGATAACTACAATCACAAAACAAACTGAGACGAATTCATAGAATACGCAACAACGATCCCAATTCCAAATCCAGACCAACGGAAACGAAAGAAGAAGCAAAAGCACAAAAGAGTAGCAGTAGAAAAAATTTGAAATGGAACTGAAGACAAAAGAATCAAAAATCGTACAGTAAAAATAGGAAAGAAAGACTCTTTTCCATTGGTAACTGTATTTCTTTTACTTCTTTCCATTTGTTGCCATTGTTGATGATTTTCAGTAATGATGTTCGGACTTTGCTACTTGTTTTTACCCTTTTCTTGCACGAACTGTAAGAAGAGATAGGAAGCAGAGGCGTGGAACACGATTTCGAAGAAGGAGGTGTGTTTGTTGGTCGATATCGAAATTGAAGAAGAGCATAACAGAGGAAGTATTTCTGTTGTTGTTGTTTTCGCGTGACACAGGGAAGGAGGCGCTGCCTTGTTATGCTTTTGTTCTAGGGCTTACATACCCTTTTATGGGTTTGAAGAAGAGGGGCGGACCTTGGGTCGATCCGGTTCGGCACAGGCCCACCATATTTATTTTTATCCCATTTTATTTGTTTCTTAGCTTGTTATATTAATGGGAATAATGTAATAACAAATTAAGCAGCATGGTGAAGTGGTTGAGGTGTTGGCTTTACATGCTTCAGACCCAGGTTTGAGACCCCCCAGGCCCATGCGCTTTCAGGTGCTTTTGCACCCCCATACGAGTTCTTACACCCTGGCCCATTAGGTATTGTTTATTTCTTTCCTTTACCTTTAAAGTCATAAAATACCAAAAGTAATTTTAGAATTTAGGTAATAATTTTCTTTTGGCCCTTTAATATTTTCTTAATATTTAGAAAAATAACAAAAATATGTGGTTTTATTTTAATTTTCTTTATATAAAAAATAAATAAATAAACATATTAGAATTTAGTTTTATTTTTTAGATTTTATTTAAATTGATAAAAAAACCAAAAATATTATTTTTAACAGTATTAATTATTTTGCTAATTTATTTTATTTTATAAATTGTTTTAGTTTAATTAATTGTTTATTTTTTAATTTCGATTGGGTTGTATTGATTGTTTATTTAGACTTTTAATTGTATTGTCGATTCGACCCATCCCCATTTTTAAATTTTTACCCCCCCCCCCATTCCTGAAGCTTTGTAATAGCGTATAACTTAAATTTCTGCAATTTACTGTTTTATTTTATAATGTATAGTAATTAGGCGTGTATGATAAGATCAAAAATCGAACGATAGATAACCATAAACTTCAAGTCAATTCAACTGAAAACAAATCACTTTTCGCACATGTGCACCTCTAGGGTTAACCTCACTTGTTGCCTTTGAAAAATACAGTCATGTCCCTCGAATGTGGGACGCTTTAGCAAAGACCCTCAATTAAAAAAGATCGTAGTCCCTCGATGACCCTTCGATGTTGCCTTCGGTAAACGATCTTAGTCCCTTAAGAAAATTTCTAAAGCGTCCTACAAGTTGCCTTCTATGACTGTACGATGACCCATGCATGTCCCTTCACATCCAAAGATAGGGCTTCTTACACCATATTATACCATTCTTCAGAATCTTCAGAGAGCGTGAATGTGAACATCCTTAATTTCTTGGCTTATTCAGAGTTCCCCTCAATCTTCAAAGTAATACTCATGGTGAGGAATCTCTGTAAATGCTTATTGATATCTTCATTGATCTTTCTGGTGAAAGATCTATTCTCGAGCTGGTAGATGGTTGAATGATGTAGTTGAAAATTTGCAACATTTACCAGTTTATTCATAATAGTCAATTGACCTGCAGGAGCATTTGCTCCTCTATAATCCCCAAGAAGTCTCTCTGGTGGTGGTAGGTGTTGACCAATATAGTTTCGGGTTCTGATCCTGAACCCGAGTCTATATATCAAAAGGAAATTCAACAGAGGGTTTTCCTCGCATGCAAAGGTTAGGAAAAATAAGTAATAACAAAAATTTAAAATTATAGAAAAGAAATTTTAGTTGTAGAGCAACAAAATTTTAATTTAACTCAAATTACACTCAATAACTAGGAAGTCTTCGACAACAGCGCCAAAAACATGATGAGAAAAATAGAAAGTGTACTATTTTTCCTCTTGTAATAACAGAGAGATTCTCGAATATCAATCTCAAGGATTGCATGAAATTATCGAGTTCAATTCACGTTCAATTAAACAAAAACTTAATTGGGGTTTTTGTTTAGGAATTGTTACTTAGCAGAAATAAAAAATAAGAAGAATGTAAATTAGGGCTTTTTACAGATATGAGGAGCATGCTAGGGTATGGTGTATACTTTTCCCTGTAACAACCTTGAATATTGATCTCTTCATAAAGTTAATTTCATTCAATTACCATCCCTTTAGATTATCTTCCCCTAAGTCCTTAGTGGAAAAACCTTTAACCATCCATCCTAAGTCCTAAGTCCTTAGAGATATCTGATGGAGTCAACCCTTTATTTTATCAAGAGTGATATTGTAACTATAGGGTATCCCTAGTCCTAAGTGATATCTACTATAGCCGAATCGTACATAAACCTTAACAACCACAGTCCAACTGGTTATTAACCGTAGATCAATCCTAATTGGTCAAATCAAGAAAGCATGAAAACATTTCACGTTTAAATTGAATATGAAAACAACTTTATTAATGAACTCAGGAATTCATAATCATTACAGGTTTAGATCAGGGACACCCCTTAGAATTGGGGAGTTTAACTACTCATATTGTTTAAAATAATCACAAGACGAAATATAGACATTACAAGCATTGGGATGAACTTTGATATTCAATTTCTCATGCGCATGAAAATCTTTTCTCTTCAAAAACCTTGACTTCTCCAATCTTCAGTCGTGTAAACAATTCTTCGCTCCCCAAAATTCCCCTTATTCCTTGTGAAAACTCATTTAAATAGTCACAAAATTCATCCAGGTCGGTTGGAAGTATCCAAAATGCCTTCACAACTTAACATATGGAAAAATTATGAAAAAAAATCAAGAAATAAGCCTCATAGGTGTTGGCTGAAGATTTTGATAATATTATTAGAAGCCAAGTGAATTGAACGTTTCGATCGAAATGAAACAAAGCGTCATGTTTCGAAGTAGCAGAAGCAGTGTTTCGAATAAGCATATCAAAGCTTGGAGCTTCGAGTTGCAGATATGGGAACATATCTAAAGAAGTCTCAAAATAACAACAAGGCTGTGTCTGAGAAGTGCGTTCGAAACGGAGAAGTACCAAAACATTTGAAATTCAAATGGAAGCGGGACATTCGAAGTTTGAAATTTATGTGCTGGAGCATTTGGAGACACGTGGAAACAAGAGAGAGGCATTGTTCTGCATGTTCTGAACGTGGCATAATCCTATAGCAAGACCGTTATGGTCGAATTAGTATAAATAGAAGTCTTAGTATTAGGATTTCGTGTGTCATATCTATTGTACTAAATACTCAGTAACATTCAAATTACCACATGGCTAGGGAAACGAATGCAAGAGCAATGTACGTATGATAGCACCACATGTTTATGATTTAATGAAAACCTTTTATCATTTCCAGCACTTTCCTTTATCTTTCTGCCAAATACCATTTACAAGTTTTCTCATTCAAAGTCTTTTTATTTCGAAATCTCTTCATTAAAGCCTTACATTTCAATGCTTTCTTTACATTTCAAGCACTTTACATTTCAGAAAACTGTCATACTTTTCATGCCTTTATCTTCAAGTTTTATCCTTCGAACGCCTATTTTTACTTAAAGTCATTTACAGATTTCTTGCATTAAACGCTTTCTTCATATTTCGAATCTTTTACGTTCCAGAGCATCTTTTACATTAATTGTTTTTATAATTCGAAGCCATTTACTTGCCTTTTATGCAATTTTACATGTCTTTACAATTAACATTTATTCATGCAAGTTAGTTTCACGCACATACATTTTGATTACATCTTTAGATCTGTAAAGGAGAAATCGAAATAAGCCAAACACCTACACAACACTCAAATACTAACCATGAATATCTGTTCGATCATGAGAGTTACCCTAATGACCAAGGAATCCTAGGATCAATCTAGTCGATCCTGTGAGTTACCAGAGAAATTGAATAACAGTCAGTAAGTTTATTCGATAGTTTGGAAGACTAGCGGTTGTTTACCAGAAATCACTGGAAACAATAGGCCAACATGAACCGTGGGTCTGGGGCGAATCAGTTTATGACAAATAACCAAGGGTCAGTGGGTTATAGCACAAAGCCTATTTTAACCATAGAAAACCAGTTGGCTTTTAGGCAATTGATGGATGACAGTAACCATAATATGATAGGGGTGTTAGCACAAACTATGCAGGAAATATTTGCCCCAATAGTACAAAATGTGACTGTGACAAACAGGGAAAACGCTGACAACATGAGTCGAATAGCAGATTTCTTTGCTCCCCCAGAAAGGCGTAGGCAGAATCGGGCGGGATTTCGAGCAAACATACCTGTTATGGAACAAATTGCTAACGACCCAATTCATAGACCACCTAGAGAAGAAGTTAACTTAGGGGCCAGGGCACCAAGGTTAGAAGCCCCAATAATCCCAGGCCCACAAAGAGAAATTATGGAACCAGGGGCAAGGGTCGAAAGGCTAGAAGCCCCAGAGTTTCGAGAAGAACAACCTAGGGGGGTTGTCATGGTTGGTCGAAATCAAGATGCTGATGCTGTCGTTCATAGAATTCGAAACGATAACATCTTGGCAGAAAACAATCTAACCACCATGATAGAGAGAGTCATGGCCCAGAATGGCCTCAACACAGGAATGAGAAGGCCAAATTATGATTCTCCTATATTAGATTGCATAATGCATACTGATTTACCAAGGGGATATAAAGTCCCTAAATTTACAAAGTTCGCTGGGGATACCAATGAGTCAACAGTCGAACACATAGCTAGATATCTAACCGAAGCGGGAGATATAGCCAATAATGAAGATCTCAGGATCAAATACTTCCCAAGTTCCTTGACTAAAAACGCCTTCACATGGTTTACCACTTTGCTTCCTGGGTCCATTGACACTTGGGCTCTTTTGGAGAGATTATTCCATGAACAATTTTACATGGGACAGTCAAAAATAAGCTTGAAGGAATTAGCCAGTGTCAAGAGAAAGTTCACCGAACCCATAGACGATTATCTGAACAGATTTAGGCTTTTGAAATCCAGATGTTACATAGTAGTGCCTGAACATGAGTTAGTCGAAATGGCCGCTGGTGGCTTGGATTACTCTATTCGAAAGAAACTAGACACTCAATGTTTGAGGGATATGGCTCAGTTAGCCGATAGGGTTCGACAGGTCGAAAGGCTAAAGGCCGAAAAGGCCAGAGTCTTTAAGAATAGCAAGAAAGAAAGGATCTCCTATGTTGGAACTGAGGAAGCAGAAGAATATCCTGAATTCGAATTCGAAGAGGTCGAAATCGACCTCGCTGAATTAAAACAGGCCCCACCTTACTCCTGCAAATTATTGGTTCCCACAAAAGGGAAAGAGATTGTTGAAAATGAGAAAAGTGACAAATTCCCAAAGAAGGTTTATACCTTCGATGTCACTAAATGTGACGAGATTTTTGACTTACTTGTCAAAGATGGCCACCTCATTGTGCCATCAAATGTCAAAATACCTCCTTTAGATCAGAGAAAGAAGAGAGGGTTTTGCAAATATCATAGTTTCCTAGGCCACAAAACCTCACAATGTTTTCTTTTCAGGGACCTAATTCAAAATGCAATCAAAGATGGCAGACTAAAGTTTGCTGATAAGGTAAAGATGAAAGTGGACGAAGATCCCTTGGACGTCGCAGACACCAACTACTCCGAGCCTACATGCATTGGAGAGATTAACATGGTGGAAACTGACCAAAGCGACGCCCTAACAGGAGAGAAAGGTACTGAAACTGAAAACTGGGTGATGGTCGAAGTCGATAAGGAGATCACTGAAGACATCCAGAAGATACCAGAGACTTCGATTGAAGCAGCACCTGTAGCTGTTGCAAAAGAAACCCAGGCTACTGAAGGCCAGGAAAATTAAAACCAAGAACTAACACAGGTCACAGAAGGCTTGAGGCTGGAATTGGAGAAAGTCCAAATCACGAAGCCAACTTCCCCTCAGAAGGAAATATGGGACACTCTAGGGGAACCCAGTGGAAAATTTGACTATTTGGTCAAATATTCTGCCCCAGAGAGTTCGAAGGTTCAGATTGAGGATATAAAGCCCACAGGATGGGGCGATGATGAAGCTAAGGGGGAAGATGTTGAGATAAATATGGTGGATATGGAGAGGCCTCGCTCTAAGATGGAGGAGGTAGAAAAATACTTAGAAAAAGAGAAGTATAGAATGGAGGATAATCACACTGGAGATGCTAGTCTCAAGGATTACCTCATGACATGCCACAAAGGAGATTCAGGCATGATATTGTGCCCTAGGTGCAGCATCCTCTGCAATCAGAGAATCGCTGCGAATTTTGAGAGGGTACAGAGGACTCGAACTGGCAACAATTGGCGCCAGGATAACCAGCTGTTCAGGTGTTATCCTAAGGCTGGAGAAAGTTTGCTGGAATTTGTGTTTCGCTGCTACAAAGGGGCAACCAAGTGTTTGATTTGCCCAAGGTGTTCTGCTGTGTATGACCAGAGCATGGCTAGAACCTTCGAAACGATTCCCTTCGCCCCTTGTTGGAACCATCAAGAAATTGTCCAGATGGGACCACGTTTCGACAGCAGACACAAACAACGAAGGCCTGATAGCCCTCACCCCAAGGCTGCTCGAAGAGTGACTTTCAAACTCCCTGCTGAAGTGCCAACCGACAGATGGTTGCAAGTCAAAAATGACAAAGGCAAAGATAGATGGAGAAACACCGAACGAAATGCACGCCATGCTGTGACATACAGAAGGCAATTCAACACAGCAAAAAGGGAGGAGGTAAGACTAGAAAATTACAAAGGAAGGAACCCCATGTCAAGATCCCAGTGGCGCAGGCAACAAAGGATTCGAAAGGCCGAGAGGGAAGCTGTGGCAAACAAAGGGGTCACTTCAACAAAGAACCAAGGTGAATCTAGCACCAACAAACCAAAAAATCAAATTGAAGACAAACCTCCAGTTAATAGGAGGCTTTTCTCTGAAGTACAACGGGATGAACCAAAGGAATACACTCCAGGCCCAGAAGAAGACGAAGATATGATAACAGATAACTTTGAATCGGAGGGGGAGTCTTCATTCAACCTAAACTGTAACGTGGTATCTGTACTTCCTTGTGAATTTGGGCAGGAAACCGAAATTGATGAATATGAGGAAGAAGATACCACAGATTTGATGAAACATAGGCCTGTGTGCTACTATGTGATGGACAATGGGGCTATCGAGGAGCAAAATGCGTTCTTCGAACGTCCAGAACCTGCTATGAAGAACCATCTTAAGCCACTATTTATTCGGGCAAAAGTTGGTGCCCATGGTGTGAACAAGGTTCTATTAGATGGGGGTGCTGCAGTCAATTTGATACCCCATTTCATGCTGAAAAGATTAGAGATCCGCGAAGGAGACATCAAGCCCCATAATATGGTTCTGTCCAATTATGAGGGAAAAGTGGGAAAAACACTGGGAGTGGTCCAGTTGGAATTGACAATAGGCTCAAGCTGTAGGCCCACTATGTTTATGGTGATCGAAGCCAAGGCCAACTATAACTTATTGCTGGGAAGGGAGTGGATCCATGGCGTGGGGGCAGTTCCTTCGTCAATGCATCAGCGACTAGTTCTGTGGAGAGATGATGGAATCGTGGAAAACATCGAAGCAGACCAGAGTTACTTTATGTCAACAGTCAATCTAGTTGACAAGAGGGATTATGATAAAAATCTGGCAAAGATTGCTCCGTGTGTTCCAAATGACGAGATTAACGAAACCAGAAACGCCCACTACTACATGACCCTTCGCCATGATGGCCTTTACTGGGATAGAACAATAATCAGTGAAGAAGAGGGAGTTGAAAGCACTATACAAAAACGGCCAGCAGGCTGGAACTTCGATAACCTTATCCATGACTGAGTCCACCTTTTTCGAAAGGATTTCGGCCTATATGGCTGAGAACGAATCAAAAGCGGCCTTAGAGGCTGAAATAAATAAATTAACTGTAAAGATGAACGAAGTAAGTGGGGATGGCTCGAAATGCTCACCCTTCAAAGAATTTGAGATGGATCAAAGGTTGGATGCCATCTACGATAAAGAACCCTTAGGCTTCGAAAGGGACCCCATAAACTCAGGTGCCAAAATGTTGGCACAAGATCCACTCGAAGAAGTCAACTTAGGGGATGAAAAAACGAAAAGAATAACCTACATAAGTGCAAAACTTAGCCTAGGCCTCAAGAAGGAAGTAATCGAAGTCCTCAAGAAAAACAATGATTGCTTCGCATGGGATTATGACGAAATGCCTGGTTTAAAGATGGAGTTGGTCGAACACAGACTGCCAATCAAAGATGGCAAGAAGCCCATCAAACAAACTCCCAGAAGATTCGCACCAGCGGTTCTCACAAAAATTAAAGCTGAGATCGAAAGGTTGCTGCGTTGCAAATTCATCAGAACAACAAGGTACGTCGAATGGTTAGCAAACATAGTACCTGTTATTAAGAAAAATGGTTCTTTAAGAATTTGCATAGATTTTAGGGATTTAAACACTGCAACCCCTAAAGATGAATATTCCATGCCTGTGGCAGAAATGCTAGTAGATTCTGCTGCAGGGTTCGAATATTTGAGTATGTTAGATGGATACTCTGGGTATAATCATATTTTCATTGCTGAAGAAGATGTTGCAAAGACAACATTTCGTTGCCCAGGAGCCTTGGGCACCTACGAATGGGTGGTGATGCCTTTTGGTTTAAAGAACGTTGGGGCAACTTATCAAAGGGCAATGAATTCAATTTTTCATGATTTCATTGAAACCTTCATGCAGGTGTATATTGATGATATAGTCATCAAATCTATATCTGCAGAAACACATTTGCATCATTTGAGCCAATCATTCGAGCGGATGAGAAAACGTGGCTTAAAGATGAATCCCCTTAAATGTGCATTTTTTGTGCAGGCTGGAGATTTTCTTGGTTTTGTGGTTCACAAGAAAGGGATTGAAATCAACCAGAACAAAACCAAAGCCATAATGGAGACGAAAGCACCTACGTCAAAAAGGGAGTTGCAATCTCTGCTAGGGAAAATTAACTTCCTCAGAAGATTCATTTCGAACCTGAGTGGAAGAACCCAAGCTTTCTCTCCGTTACTTCGTCTAAAGCAAGGCCAAGCCTTCGAATGGAACGAAGCCCACCAGGAGGCATTTGACAGGATACAAAGATACCTCTCTCAGCCTCCTATTTTGTCTCCACCTTCATGGGGGAAGCCCATGAGATTGTACATATCTGCCTCTGAAGTTAGTATAGGTAGTATGCTAGCACAAGAAGATAGCAATGGTATCGAAAGAGCCATATACTATTTAAGTAGAGTACTAAATGATGTAGAGACCAGATATAGCAATCTAGAAAAGCTATGTCTCTGTTTGTATTTCTCTTGTATGAAACTCAAGTATTATATAAAGCCTGTTTATGTTTCATCTCATTTCGATGTCATTAAACATATGCTTTCAAAACCAATAATGCATAGCAGAGTTGGTAAATGGGCTTTAGCCTTAACAGAATATTCTTTGACTTTCATGCCTTTAAAAGCTATGAAAGGTCAAGTGATTTCTGACTTCATTGTGGACCATTCTTTGGTTGAGCAGACTGTCATGAGTTACGTTGAAATGAAACCATGGAAATTGTACTTTGATGGTTCAACCCACAGGAATGGAAGTGGCGTTGGAGTCCTTCTAATTTCTCCTGAAGGAATTCCAACAAAATTCAAGTATAAATTAGATGGTCCTCGTTGCTCGAACAACGAAGCTGAGTATGAAGCGCTCATTGTTGGACTTGAAGCTTTGTTGGAATTGGGGGCAACTAGAGTCGAAATTAAAGGAGACTCAGAATTAGTGGTCAAACAAATTACAAAGGAATATAAGTGTATAAAGGAAAACTTGATGATATACTTCGTCATAGTCAATAGGCTACTAAGGAAATTTGAATACATGGATATTCAACACATACCAAGAATAGAGAACCAAGAAGCAAATGACTTAGCACAGTTGGCTTCGGGTTATAAAGTTTCTACCAGGAACTTTAAGGATTTAGTTGAGTTAAGGGGTAGAGTTATGGCTACTAGATTCACACCATCAGATCTGGAAAGTATGAAATTGGGATATGCTGAGAAACAGGGATTCGAAATATTAGCCATAAATACTTTGTTAGATGCAGATTGGCGAAGTCCACTGAAGAGTTATTTAGCAGACCCAACTCTGAACGTGGATAGAAAGACAAAATACAGAGCATTGTCATATCTCCTCATGGGGAACGAATTGTTTAAAAAGACCCAAGAGGGTGTATTATTGAAATGCCTAGGAGAAACTGAGGCATACCTAGCATTGTCAGAAGTCCACAATGGGGCATGTGGGGCACATTAAGCAGGCCATAAAATGAAATGGCTGTTATTTCGATACGGCTTGTATTGGCCTAGCATGCTCAAAGATTGCATAGACTTTGCTAAAGGATGTGAGGAATGTAAGAAACATGCAGGGATTCAACATGCCCCTGCAAGTGAGTTGCATTCGATCATCAAACCATGGCCATTTAGAGGATGGGCATTGGATTTGATAGGAGAAATAAATCCTGCTTCGTCCAAAGGACATAAATATATCTTGGTAGGAATAGATTATTTTACCAAGTGGATCGAAGCTATACCATTAATAGTTGCTGATCAAGAGGCTATTATTGAGTTTATACAGAAGCACATTATCTATAGGTCCGGATTGCCAGAGAGCATAACCACAGACCAAGGCTCTGTGTTTACTGGTAGAAAGATGCAAGAATTTGCCCAAGAAATGGGGTTTAGATTGCTAACGTTAACGCCATATTATGCTCAAGCAAACGGTCAAGTCGAAGCAGCCAATAAAGTGATAATAGGATTAATCAAGAAGCATATTGGCAAAAAGCCAAGAAACTGGCACAAAACTTTGGACCAAATATTATGGGCTTGTAGAACATCTCCTAAGGAAGCTACTAACACTACGCCTTTCCAACTCACATTTGGTCATGATGCAGTGTTGCCAGTAGAAATTCATCTACAATCAGTTAGAATTCAGAGACAAAACGAAATCCCAGCTGCATTATATTGGGAAATGATGATGAATGAATTAGTTGAGTTGGACGAAATTAGATTACATGCATTGGAAATTTTGACGAGACAAAAAGAAAGAGTGGCCAGAACATACAACAAAAGGGTGAAGAAAAAAGTATTCATTATTAATGACTTAGTTTGGAAAGTCATATTGCCCATGGACAAGAAAAATAAAGCATTAGGTAAATGGTCACCTCATTGGGAAGGACCTTTTCGAATATTAAAAGTATTCTCAAACAATGCATATGAAATCGAAGAACTGGTGGATGATAAATGTATCCTAAAGGTTAATGGGAAATATTTAAAGAAATATAAGCCACACCTGCAGAAGATTCGAATAGTAACAACGTAACCAAGATATTATAAAAAGGCCAAAATGGCAAGATGAGATGCCAAAATGGCGTTGTTCGAATATTACATATAAGAAACCAAATTGTAGTTAAATAAACACTGAAATTTAGAAATAAGAGTTATTTTTCAATCGGTTGAAAGTGCTTCGAAATGATTCAAGCCTCTGCTGAGCGAAACGCCTGGCTCCTTCCAAGGTTGCCACTTCTCCTTTAAGTTGTTCTGCAGTTTCCATTTCTGCAAGCCCCTGGTTGAGAAGCTCTTCGAATTGGTTACCAGCAGTATTGGTTTCGAAGGCTATTTGTTGTTCTTTAGCCTCCTTAACCTTCTGTTGAAGTTCCAGAATCTGCCTTTCCCAAAGAAGTATGGACTCAGCTCGAGCCTCATAATCAGTTTTCGCCTGCTTTAGATGCATAGCTTGATCCTCAGCTTCTTGAGAGAGATTCGAAGCTTGTTCATAAGCAGCATCCATTGCAATGCGTTTTTCTTGAACCTTCTTGGCAGTAGATTCATCTTGGAGAAGGTAACCAGTTACGTTGTCCAGCAAAGCCTGAAGATCGAACAAGAGAGTACTAACTGGCAAGGAGCAGGTATCAAGATTGACCTTTGTAAGCAACTCCTTCATAGTATAGCATGCAGTACTATCTTGTTTGAGCACTTCGAATATATCCACATTGAGAATTGTTTTCCTAATCTTATTAAGAAGTACAATTCTTTCATCTGTGGGAAGAGGATAGCTGGTCGAACTTGTGCCAGCCCTAGCAAGTGGGACGTCCCTTTGAGCCAGCTTTGCCTTCATGTACCCAATAGGGTCATTTCGTCTCAGGAGTGCAAGCTCCTCGTCAGTCATTCGAGACAAAGAGGATTGAGGGAGTTCCACACGTAGGGGAGTCACGTCCATTTCAACCCCCATGGGTTCGTTGGTTGCATCACCATCCCCTTCATTCGTTTCGTGCTCTTGATCTTCTTCATCATCATCCGAGTCCACCACTTTGATGCCTTCCTTTTCACTGCTATTTGCGTTGGACTCCGTCCCAGCAGTCGAACCATCATTAGCATCCTCCTCCTCAGACTCTTCGTTTGCAGATTCTTTGTCTCTTTGGCTAGAATCAGCTTTCTCTCCTTCAGTTTGAGTGTCCTTTGGGTCCTCTTGAAGAGTTTCAAGAGGGGACTTTTGAAGAGAAGCTCTTTGCAAATCCTCTGCAGATGTTTGAAGTGGTGTTTCGTTTGTCTCTTTCAGAGGAATAGAGGTACCTTGATCATCCTGCTGTTCAGAAGTTCCAGCCAGAACCGCCATACTGGAGGAACCTTTGTTCTGTACAAGGTTGCTGGAATCTCCTTGAGGAGAGGAGTTGAGTGGAGTAGCAGCTTTGGATGGTGAGTTCGAAGTAGTGGAAGCTGGATTCAAGATGTTCTGCAAAGAGCAACAAAATGTTAAAAACATGCACCAAGGTAATAAGAAATTATAATTTTCAAAGAGATTTAAAGTTCGATTTACCTGTGGACTCTCGGAGGAGAGGTTACTAGCTAATCGTTCCAACATTGTGTTGGAGGTCGAAGGTGGAATTTTGGATTTGGGTGAGGGAGCAGCATCCCTGGAATCAAGTCCAGAGACACTAGTTGGAACGGTGCTTTTCGAAATGTCCTTCTTCTGCTTCTTCTTCGAAGCAGTGGGTAAGTTTCCTCCAGCCTTGGGGTCTTCCCCAGTGGTATTTGATTTCCGCTTCTTGGGAGTAGTAGGAGGAAGTTTGTTGGTCTGAAAAGATTTAAACAAAGAGTTAGATGCAAACCATAAAACATGAGTGAATTCGAAACATCAAGGCTAAGTGATTACCGTTGGAGTTAGAACACTGGTTGTTGTTGGTATTGTTGTTGTTGTTGTGGTTGCAGCAATAGTTGTTGTTTCGGATGGAGTCACTTTGTCAGTAGTTTCGATGGAGGCTTGAGAGGCGCTCCCTTCTTTTAACTTCGAGGCGGCTGTCTTTATCCTGATGGATGAAAATCGAAACAATTAAAGCAAAGGTTAAAGATATGGAAAATAAAAGACGTTTGGGATTTTCCCAAGCATTCGCACCTGTGCCTTGATCAGATTTAATTGACATGGCAGAAAGGTCGTATCGAAGGTGTCCTGGGAAATCGTGAAGCCAGTGTCGAGCCCATGTCACAGTCTCAGATGGCTTTGGTTTCCTTTGAAGATGTTTGAACATCTCTTTGCAGGTGAACCACCAAGGATATGGGGGAAACCAAGCCAGAGCCAGTTCTGAGGTAGGTAATCTGGGAAATTTAGGTGGATGCATTTCGAATGCCAACCTATACCTATCCTCAGGTGACAACCCTAAAGGAAGTTTTAACTTAGAAACTTTTTGTTTGAATTTTTCCTTCAAGGTCTCAGCCGCTTGATGCACAGTGGATTCCAAGCGCGTGGGGTCATAAGTAGTTTCAAAATAATTTTGAAAAGCTTTAATCTCTTTGGCATGAGTAAACTTACCTTTCTTTGCTGGTACCTGCACATCGAAGGCATCAATTAGTTTCTGTTGAATTGTAAGTGTATCGAACATATAAGTTTGATAAAACTTGGTCCACCATTCCAGAAACCCTTTAGTTGTGAGATGGGTAGGTTCGAAGGTTATTAGCTCAAACTGGGCAAAGCCTTGGTATTGTTCTTGTTGTATTTTGGTTTCCCGTGCCTTGAAAGTTCACCCAGAGGTAATAGCACTCTCAGTTTGAAATAAGGGTTCAGGAATTAGTTGGCATAAGCCAAACTGCCTCGAAACAAAATTTGGCTGGTAAGCGAAAAGAAAAATCTGATTCTTGGCTGGAGTTATTCTTGAAGAAATGAGTCTAGGTAGCAAAAAATCTCTCCATACATCCTGAATCTCCTTGCTCTTGATAGCTTCCGAGAGAGCCATGGTGAACCAGGAAGGTCCATGAGCCCTCGAAGCAAAAGGCGCCATGCTCTCTTCGAACTTGTGCCTTTTGGAGAATATCATGATGTACTTCGAGAATAGGACTTTGAAGTCGTCTTTGTCGTCATTTGGAGTTAATCTTCGAAGCCTAGTGCCTTCGACTATCCTATCAGTTATCTCAGGGTCTTGTTCATCAATGGTGTTGGCAGTTGACAAGGAGGGTTCGAACATGGCATTTAGCCATAACTGAAGTAACCAAAAAGGGCCAGCCAACAGGATATTCTTGGAGGTATGGGATTTGAGGCTCGAAACAGCTGACCTTAAGCTTTCATAAAGGTCAACTAAGAGCAGTTCACTTAAGCACACTCTTCAATTTTCATGCAAATCCCTAGCTAGAGGAATAAACCTACTGGCTACCTATAGGGATCTACTGCAGAAGACGTATCTTGACAGCCATAGGGTTAGGAAAGCAATGTGTTCTACATGAGACACATTGTCTCCCTCAGCATGGTAGTGACTGATAAACTTGGAAAAACTTGCTAGTTTGACTTCGAAGTCGATTATACTTGAATGTTCTTCGTTGTTAGGTAGATATGTTTCTCCTACTGGCGATAGCCCAGTGATGGCCACTATGTCGAAGAAGGTAGGCGTAATCATTCCACCAGGGAGATGGAAAGTATTATAGGTACTGTCCCAGAAATAGAGGGACGCGAATAACAAAGGGTGGATGTAAGTGAAACCAGGCTTCAATAGCTTAATCAAATTGTAGATACCTAATTCTTCCCATTGCTGGGATTTCTTAGCTTTTACCTTCTTGAACCAGTTTTGATAAGCAGTATCGGAGGTGGGGCAAGATCGAAACGGCTTAAAATTACTTTTTACATAGTCCAATACAAAGGGGTCCTTAGGAGGAACAGTTGGATTTTCTATGGTGTTTGAGCCAGAAGATTCTATTGCCTTAGGGGCGTCCATTTTGTTAAACAAGGGTTTGAAACTATAGCAAACTGGGAAAATTGTCCTGGTATCTTTTAAAATTTCAAAAACCGTAAGAGGGCCATTTAAAGCTAACCTCTTACCAACAACAGTGGTAGGAATGAGTACCTGTGATGCATACAACATTTCTTTTTCCTTTGAGATCATCTGGGGAGCAAGAACGGATTGACCTTGGTGAGTGATAACTTTACTTTCCATGGTAGTTCCTGCAGTTTTTCCTTTCTTCTTGGAAACCTTTTTTAGTTGGGATGAAGTAGAAGAAGACATTTTTGAAGGATGTTGAAAGCTTAGGGTTTTGACGAGAGAAGAAGGATAAAAGATTCAGAATGTGAAAAGAAAAGAAAAAGACTAGGTTGATGATGTTTTATAATGTGGAAGTTTAAGCATCCACTGAATAAGGGTGTGATATGTGGAAATCATGGGTTGGTTTGATGAAGAGGTGGCGTAAAGTTAACATGGGTAATAGGCGTGATTTAAAGATAATCATTGTTTGTAACTGCACCATACTGTGAAGTGGCTCCAGGAGGTTAAGGAATCCAAAAAGTGCTATGATTGACGTGACTGGAGTCAAATGCATTAAATGTTACGATGATTCGAAGGTCGCATCAAAATCTTGTGTAGATGTTTAAAATAGGTATTTCTCAGAGAGATCGAAATACATATTTTAAAGGGGCATTTTGTTGGCTTAAGATTTTGATAATATTATTAGAATCCAAGTGAATTGAACGTTTCGATCGAAATGAAACAAAGTGTCATGTTTCGAAGTAGCAGAAGCAGTGTTTCAAATAAGCATATCAAAGCTTGGAGCTTCGAGTGGCAATTATGGGAACATATCTAAAGAAGTCTCGAAATAACAACAAGGCTGTGTCTGAGAAGTGCATTCGAAACGGAGAAGTACCAAAACATTTGAAATTCAAATGGAAGCGGGACATTCGAAGTTTGAAATTTATGTGCTGGAGCATTTGGAGACACGTGGAAACAAGAGAGAGGCATTGTTCTGCATGTTCTGAACGTGGCATAATCCTATAGCAAGACCGTTATGGTCGAATTAGTATAAATAGAAGTCTTAGTATTAGGATTTCGTGTGTCATATCTATTGTACTAAATGCTCAGTAACATTCAAATTACCACATGGCTAGGGAAACGAATGCAAGAGCAATGTACGTATGATAGCACCACATGTTTATGATTTAATGAAAACCTTTTATCATTTCCAGCACTTTCCTTTATCTTTCTGCCAAATACCATTTACAAGTTTTCTCATTCAAAGTCTTTTTATTTCGAAATCTCTTCATTAAAGCCTTACATTTCAATGCTTTCTTTACATTTCAAGCACTTTACATTTCAGAAAACTGTCATACTTTTCATGCCTTTATCTTCAAGTTTTATCCTTCGAACGCCTATTTTTACTTAAAGTCATTTACAGATTTCTTGCATTAAACGCTTTCTTCATATTTCGAATCTTTTACGTTCCAGAGCATCTTTTACATTAATTGTTTTTATAATTCGAAGCCATTTACTTGCCTTTTATGCAATTTTACATGTCTTTACAATTAACATTTATTCATGCAAGTTAGTTTCGCGCACATACATTTTGATTACATCTTTAGATCTGTAAAGGAGAAATCGAAATAAGCCAAACACCTACACAACACTCAAATACTAACCATGAATATATGTTCGATCATGAGAGTTACCCTAATGACCAAGGAATCCTAGGATCAATCTAGTCGATCCTGTGAGTTACCAGAGAAATTGAATAACAGTCAGTAAGTTTATTCGATAGTTTGGAAGACTAGCGGTTGTTTACCAGAAATCACTGGAAACAATAGGCCAACATGAACCGTGTCAAGAAACACGGCCTCCTGTGTTGGCCCCCAAACTCAAAAATCATCTTTTAAGGTCCCAGGGATTGCAACACGGCCGCCCATGTTGCACCCCTGACTTCCATCTTACTTTATTCTCCCATCCTGACACGTCAGGCAACACGGGTGGCCGTGTCAGGCCTTCTGTAGGTGGATTTTTTAATTTCTCCAAAACTCTGAGTTTTAGCATTTTTTCGACATGAATTGTCCTATTTTATTCCTCTGACCCTGAAAACACTAAAACACACAATTGATCGTAACTTTGTGAGTTTTAAAGAATCTAGACCACAAGTATACAGTCCTATCGTGTGTAGCTTTAAATATTATCGAATCCCATGGAACTAAATGTCGAACTATCGTTATCTTAGGTTACGACGTAAATCTAAGGCTAATAATGTAATTAATTGGGGTTTTAGGGAACCTAACTGATTATAATCTAGTTTAGATTCAAGGGGGAATATCGGTATGTAATGGTCGGACTTTAGGGATTTAGCAACTCATTGACCTAACTCGGATTAACAAAACCATTTTCAATAGGAAGTATTTGTTTGAAAACCCTTTTCTCACACTCTCGTGTTTATTGATTCAGATCCTACGATCAAACCTAAGTGAGTGCTCTCGCTGTTTCAATTAGAGTTTTAAAAATAGTTTTTGGAAACAAACAAAACCTAATCAACTTAAAAGCGCTCTCGCTGTATTTTAAGTTGATGCACAATTACCACTGTCTAGTTATTATCTTAAACTCTCATTTTATTGATCCTAACTTCTATCTGTATTTTACTCTCGTAACAAGATAATTAATATTTTGAACTAGTAATTGAAACTAGAAAATTATTCTTTTTTAAAAGGAACTGATCAATTGGCGTTGCTAAACCCCGTTGTCTATATGACCTTACATACCGATAAATAAATTTAGCCTAGCATGTTAAACAATTCAATAACATCGCAATAGAAATAATTACCATCTAAAAATTTAAATAAACTAAACATTTCAGACAATCCTGGCATAAATAAATAAAGTACTTAAATTAAACATGAAAATATTATGGAAAAATATTTGGATGATATTAGATGTCTCCCATAGATCGATAAAGAAAATAATGCGGAAAATATTTCGCAGAATAACAGTAAAAACAGAGAAAAGAAAACGTGTTAAAAAAATGGAATTTGAGGTCCTATTTATAGGCTTAGAGATGCACAGGGAGTTGAGATATTTTCTCCTCCGGATTTGCCTCCACAGCGACTGCTACGGATTGAAACACTCAGTGTAACGGTCATTACACTCCTTCTTTTAAGGAGGGACTAGCGCTGCAAGGTGTAACGGTCGTTACACCCCTACATTTGAGGAGAGGCTGGCTTGGAAAGGTGTAATAGTCGTTACACTAGGGTTACGTGACGTGTAATAGTTGTTACACCCCTTGGACCTTGGGTGGATTGGGCCCAGCGTGTATTTCTTATTTTGATCTTCCAGGGCTTTTTACTTGTAATGCACCCAGTTTTTCCACACACCCCTCAATTGCATAATTTCTCTTTCTTTGTGCGGATTTTAAATACGACCAGCTCGATTTTTCTTGACTTTCTTCGCACATGCCTTGCAAACATCAAATTCCTGAAAACATAGAAAATACCAGCATAATACGAATAAAGAGTAATTTTATTAATTAAAATGTGGATAAAATTCATGTAAATTGATCCAAATATTCGATACATTTCTGGTTTCTCAAAATCCCCTACACTTGACCCTTTGCTTGTCCTCAAGCAAATAATAGAGCAAAATAAACGTTTAACGCACAGTTTCTGAAACACTCGCATGATACAACTCGAATCATACGTGGTTGAGGGGCCTTACATTAGAAAGATGGAACTAGGTTCCGACACTAATGACACAGAAATGACACAAAACCATAGGACATGGTCAAAATCCTCCATCCTATGCAAACTAGTCTGGATTATGCTATCATAGATCAACCTAATTCTTTTTGTTCAAAATCAACCACTTTCATTATAGCGCAATCACATTAAGCCCTTTATCTTTCGCACGCACATAGTAGAGTAGCCGATTAGCGATTCTGGTCTCTTTTGCACGGGTTTCTGGTACACAAGTTGGTAACCCTTTTTCTTTCCCAAATTATAAGTCTCGGGGGATCGAACCGTGTAAAATCAAGCTTCTCAAATTCACTTTTGTTTTGGTGAAGACAAACCATTTTTCACAAGAAGGAAAATATTATTGATCAAGCTAAAAGCATTTGCTAATAAAGTCTTTGGTTCAAGCACTTAGCAAATTTCAAGGTATAATGATAATACTTACTTTGAACTTAAGAAATAGATGCTCAATGGTCAAAAGAAATATTTTATCTTGTCCAAACTTTTAATCAAGTTTTCTAAGCAAAAATTCAATTTTTACTTGGGTGCAATCGATTTGCATATTGGTGCAATTGATTGCATGCTTCATGTTTTCAAAGCATTAGCAATTGTTTCTAAATGCAATCGATTCGCATGTTTGTGCTATTTATTGCTCTCAATCAATTTTTGCTACTTATTTCAAGTGTAATCGATTTACACACTTGTGAAATCGATTGCTCACTCAAAATATTTGAATTTCTAGTTGTTGAAACCCCGTGCAATCGATTTACACAAGGGTGCAATCGATTGCATGCTGAACGATTTTGAAAAACAGCAGCGTTACTCATGCTTGTTCATAACACCATTTCATGGAAACCTTTCACTCAATCTTGGAAATTGTTCATGATTAATTTGCAAAATTATATGCTATTTCAAAAAGGGTGCTATGAACATATAAATACTCATTTTTAAAATTATTTTAAGTACCTCTTCCAATCATATTTTTCTGAATTTTCAAAAATCAAACTCAAACTTTTATACTCTTTCATACACAAGTTTTCTACACACTTTCACATATTGTCAACCAGAAAACTTTGAGCATTATATATCTTGAGTCATTGTATACTATTTGTTAGAACAAAGTTTGAATCTACTACCCTATGTTTAAGTTTTGATGATAACAAAATGAAATGATATATTATTTATATGATTCATGTAAGAACTATTTGCTACCTAAAAATATTACGTTCTGCCTTGCAGAAACTCTGATAGGTATCAGCAAGAGCACACTTAATCAGCATCAGAATATTGGTTCTTGACATCAGCATCAGAAGTTGCTATATCAGAATACCAGAATCAGAAGATCAACTCACGTGTATGCTGAAGCTTGATGAACAGAACTGCGCTCAACACTCTGATAAATAAAACAACAGTTCATCAGCAGTTAAGCAGAGTCAGAATGAGCCAAGCCAGAACATGCATTAAGTAAGCAACGGTACTGTGCATTGAAAGCAAATTATTACCAACGGCCTCATTCCAGACAAGATCTGCTCAATAAGGAAAGTTTGTTATTAGCATTGAATCAAGAATATTGCCCCAACGTTCAACAATCTCAGTGCTATATAAACAAGTCTATGAAGATTGAATTGGCTAATGCTCTCCAACATTTTACACGCCTAAAAGCTGATCATAATCTTCCTTCTCTCAGTTTGCTAAACTCTACATATCTTCTTACTCAATCATTGTTTAGCAATCTAGTTTCATAAGCTTAAGTTGTGTATACATCACAGTTGTGATACAATTTTGTTGAAAACATTCACACACCTAGATTTATCTTCTTTGTAAGAAAGTGTTTCCTTGACAAACCGGGTTGTGGTTTGCATCAAGAAGGCTTTAGCAGTTGTTAAAGCAGTTTGTAATATTCAGTTGAATATAGTGGATTAAGACCTCGTTGGAGAGAGGCGAAATCACCTTGACGGGTGGACTGGAGTAGTTTGAGATCAAACGAACCAGGATAAAAATATCTTGTTCATTGCATTGATTTTCAGTTTTACAATTCAACCCCCCCCCCCCCCCCCCTTCTTGTGTTTTTCACTTCTTCAATTGGCATCAGAGCGCCTGGTTCTGAGCTAAAACACTTAACCGTGTCAGTATAAGATCCAGCGTCAGAAAAACACAATGGCATGAAACTATTCTTACACCAGCAATGACAACCATGAGGACAGAGACAGATTCAGCGGCAAACCTCCAGTCTTTGATGGAGAAAACTTTGATTACTGGAAAGACAGAATTGAAAGCTTCTTTCTGGCACATGATGCTGATCTGTGGGATATGGTGACAGATGGATACATGCACCCTGTGAATGCAAGCGGTCAGAAGATTGAGAGAAAAACAATGTCTGACCAACAAAAGCGTGACTTCAAGAATCACCACAATGCCAGAACCATCCTTCTCAGCGCCATCTCCTATACTGAATATGAAAAGATCTCTAACAGAGACACAGCAAAGAACATTTTTGACTCACTCAGAATGACGCATGAGGGCAACGTTCAGGTCAAAGAAACTAAAGCTCTGGCGCTCATTCAGAAGTATGAGGCGTTCAAAATGGAAGAATCTGAATCCATTGAAACAATGTTCTCAAGATTCCAGATTCTGGTAGCTGGTCTCAAGGTTCTGGACAAAGGATACTCTACTGCTGACCATGTCAAGAAAATCATCAGAAGTTTACCCAAGCAGTGGAGACCAATGGTTACAGCTCTGAAGCTAGCAAAAGATCTCAACAAAATCACTCTGGAGGAACTTATCAGCTCCCTCAGAAGTCATGAGATAGAGCTAGAAGCTGACGAGCCTCAGAAGCAAGGTAAGCCTTTAGCATTAAAATCTAACAAAAAATCTGAGTCTAAAGTTTTGCAGGCAGTTGAAGAAACATTTGATGGATCCTCATCAGAAGAAGACGAACTCTCCCTCCTCTCCAGAAGAGTAAATCAACTGTGGAAGCAAAGACAAAGGAAGTTCAGGAATCCCAGAAGATCTGATCAGAACGAGTCCTCTTCCAGATACAGAAGGACAGATTCTTCCTCTGGATATAGAAGATATGAAGGCTCCTCAAGTAGCAAAAAGCCAAACACCAAGGACATCATCTGCTATGAGTGTAATGAGCAAGGACACTACAAGAGTGACTGCCCAAAGCTTCAGAGGGAAAAGCCCAAAAAGAAGTTTGGAAGAGAAAAGAAGAAAAGTCTCATGGCTACATGGGATGACTCTGACTCGTCTGAAGCTGACTCGGAATCAGATGATGAGAGGGCAAACATAGCTCTCATGGCTAACATCTCAGAAGATAGTGAAGCTTCTGAATCAGACTCAGAATCAGATACTGAAGAGGTATTTCCTAACTTTGCTGTTAATTTTACCAAGGCTGAACTTGCTGAAAGCCTTAATGAAATTCTGGAAAGGTATCAGCAAATTAGAGTTAAATTCAGAGACCTGAAAAGGAATCTTGAATCTGACTCTAATAAGACTGAGAGTCTCAAATTGGAGAATTCTGAGCTGAGAAATAAGATTTCAAAATTAGAAAATACTTTACAAAACTCTCAGAAGGAACCAATTTCTGAAACTCCCAGCAACGCTGATGAGATCATCAAGGAGTATGATCACAGTTTCCAGAAGTTCCTTGCTAAAAGCATAGATAGAAGCAAAATGGCTTCAATGATCTATGGAGTTAGCAGAAACGGCAGGAAAGGAATAGGATACCAAGGTAAGGTTCCTACACCAAAGAATGTCATGGACTTAACCATTAAACACACTCCTCTAAATTCACATTTTTGTATGGTCACACACATGATATTAAATACACTAGCAGTAAGCACTCTGTGAAACCAAAATTCAACCAGAGTTTTGGTAAAACTAACAAATCAGGACCCAAGAAAATCTGGGTACCTAAGGATAAAATAATACATGTTGCAGATATCTTTAGCAGCAAGTCAGAAACACCAGTCATGGTACCTGGACTCTGGCTGCTCGCGACACATGACGGGAAGAAGGCATATGTTCCAAAGCCTGGAACTTAAGCCTGGAGGCCACGTTGGCTTTGGAGGCAATCAGAAGGGAAAGATAATTGGCTCTGGAACTGTAGGTAATGGAAATCTTCCCTCTATTAATAATGTTCTGGTAGTAGATGGATTAACGCATAATCTGTTATCCATAAGTCAATTAAGTGATAACGGGTATGATATAATATTTAATCAAAAATCATGTAAAGCTGTTAGTCAGAAAGATGGGACTATCCTGTTTAATGGTAAGAGGAAAAACAACATTTACAAAATCAAACTTTCTGAACTAAAAAGTCAGAATGTAAAGTGCCTTCTGTCTGTTAACAACGAGCAGTGGATCTGGCACAGAAGATTGGGGCATGTTAGTCTGAGAAGAATATCTCAGATTAACAAACTCAATCTCGTCAGAGGACTTCCTAATTTGAAGTTCAATTCAGATGCTCTGTGTGAAGCATGTCAGAAAAGCAAGTTTGCAAAACCTTCTTTTAAATCTAAAAATGTTGTTTCTACCTCTAAGCCATTAGAACTTCTGCACATTGACTTATTTGGACCAGTTAAAACTGCTTCAGTCAGTGGCAAGAAGTATGGGTTAGTAATCGTAGATGACTATAGCAGATGGACATGGGTAAAGTTCTTAAGACACAAGGACGACTCACACTCTGTGTTTGTTACCTTCTGTAACCAAGTTCAGAATGAAAAGGATCTTAGAATCGTTAAAGTCAGAAGTGATCATGGTGGAGAATTTGAAAACAAAGATTTTGAGTCATTCTTTAATGACAGAGGCATTCTGCATGATTTCTCTTGTCCTAGAACTCCCCAACAAAATGGAGTTGTAGAACGAAAGAACAGAACATTGCAAGAAATGGCCAGAACCATGATCAATGAGACAAACGTTGCTAAGATATTCTGGGCAGAGGAAATAAACACAGCGTGCTACATTCAGAATAGAATCTCAATAAGACCTATTCTGGAAAAGACTCCATATGAATTGTGGAAGAACAGAAAGCCCAACATTTCATATTTTCATCCATTTGGATGTACTTGTTTTATGTTAAATACAAAGAATTATTTGAACAAGTTTGACTCTAAAGCACAGAAGTGTATTATGTTAGGATACTCTGAACGCTCAAGAGGGTACAGAGTATACAATACAGAAACACAGATTGTGGAAGAATCAATCAGTGTTCGTTTTGATGATAAGCTTGACTCTGAAAAGTCAAAGAAGAATGAAGTTTTTGCAGGTATGGAAATTGAATTTACAGGTTCTGAAGACAAGTCATCAGAAGCTCTCAACACAGACACTCCTTCAACGTCTGAAAGGAGCACTGCTAGCAATCCTACAACAGCTGCTGATCAACCTCAGAAGAGATTACCTAGAAGAAGTTTGGATCACCCAGAAGAGACTATCTTAGGAAGAAAAGAAGATCCAATCAGAACAAGAGTAAGCTTCAGAAACTCTGAAGAAACTCTCATGGGACTTGTGTCTCTGATTGAACCTTCTTCTATTGATGAAGCACTTCTGGATAATGACTGGATTCTGGCAATGCAAGAAGAGTTGAATCAATTCACCAGAAACGACGTATGGGATCTCGTTCCCAGACCAAAAGGATTCAACGTCATTGGAACAAGATGGGTGTTCAGAAACAAGCTAAATGAACAAGGTGAAGTCATCAGAAACAAGGCACGACTGGTTGCACAAGGTTATAGTCAGCAAAAGGGGATAGACTATACAGAAACCTTTGCTCCAGTCGCCAGGTTAGAATCTATCAGACTTTTAATTTCATTTGCTGTTAATAGAGGCATCACTCTGTATCAGATGGATGTCAAGAGTGCATTCTTAAACGGTTATATAGAAGAAGAGGTTTATGTGCACCAACCCCCTGGTTTTGAAAATACAAAACATCCAGAACATGTTTTCAAACTAAAGAAGTCACTATATGGTCTGAAACAAGCTCCCAGAGCTTGGTATGAAAGGCTAAGTAACTTTCTGTTAGAAAATGAATTCACCAGAGGGAAGGTGGACACTACCTTATTCTGTAAATCAGTTAAGAATGACATCTTAGTCTGTCAAATTTACATTGATGATATTATTTTTGGTTCTACTAATCCTTCTCTTGGAAGAAAATTTGCTAAGTGTATGCAGGCAGAATTTAAGATGAGCCTCATGGGGGAACTGAAATTCTTTCTAGGAATTCAGATCAATCAAACTCCAGAGGGAACTTACATTCATCAGAGCAAATACATCAGAGATCTTCTGAAGAAATTTGACCTCTCAGAATGTAAGCCATCAAAGATTCCAATGCATCCCACGTGTATTCTGGAAAGAGAAGAGGTAAGCAAAAATGTAGAACAGAAAGTCTACAGAGGTATGATTGGTTCTATCCTTTATCTGATTGCTTCAAGACCTGATATATTATTCAGCGTTTGTATTTGTGCTAGATTCCAATCAGATCCTAGAGAATCTCACTTAACAGCTGTTAAGCAAATTTTCAAGTATCTGAAAGGTACTACTAATCTGGGTTTGTTTTATAGAAAATCTAGTGATTACAGTTTAGTAGGCTACTGCGATGCTGACTTTGCTGGAGACAGAGTGGAGCGTAAAAGTACTTCTGGAAGCTGCCAGTTTCTGGGAGAAAATCTGATCTCTTGGTCTAGCAAAAGGCAATCAACAATTGCGCTATCAACAGCAGAAGCTGAGTACATAGCAGCAGCAGGATGTAGCACACAAATGCTCTGGATGAAAAGTCAGCTTGAAGACTTCCAGATTTTTGAGAGTAACATTCCTATACTCTGATAATACTTCTGCTATTTGCTTAAGTAAGAATCCTATTTTACATTCTAGAGCTAAGCATATAGAAATAAAACATCACTTCATTAGGGACTATATTCAGAAAGGAATTTTGAATTTAAAATTTATAGATACAGACTATCAATGGGCTGATATCTTCACTAAACCCCTTTCTGAAGATAGGTTTAATTTCATTCTGAAACATCTCAGCATGAAAGTCTGCCCAGAGTGAAAATGTTTTAATTCCATATATTTATCTTCAGAATGTATTTGTTTTACTGTGAACTTCTGATCAATCTCTTTTCAGAAAGATAGAACATGCAGATTGTATCAGATGCAAGTCTAAAGATCTGAGAGTCTAAGCTCAAAGACAGACGTGCTGATCACTACATCAAACAAGTGTCATCCAATCATCAGCAAATCTCTGAAGCAGAACGCATGCACGCTTCTGAGAAGGAAAAACGCTGATTGGGTGCATTAAGACACATGTCTGGTAACCGTTTTTAAGTATCTTTCTCAAATTCCCCAAAATCAGCAAGCATTAAATGAAAGTAATCATATGTTTAAAACGTAATCATGATTTTATTTCTCTCTCTTAAAAACGTTTCCCATTTCAAAATATTCTGAACCCTATTTAAACACGTTAACCTCTCATTTTAATCTTTTACAGTTTCTCATTATTTCTCAAAGTATTCTCTGCATTTTTCTGTGTTCATCTCTTGCAAACTCTTTTTCTCAGTTTTTCTCAAAATCCCTAAGTGTGAACATGGCAACCTCCGGCAGTGCTTCTGCAGGTTCTCAGAAGAAAGCATCATCTGAACAGTATCAAGTGCCATTCAGAACACTCCTCACTCCTGTGAAGAATCTTGAAGTGTTATCTGAATTAATCATTGATTTTGGAAGTCTGAAGGAAAACGGTTTTGACTTAACAGAAGAAGTTAGGGCACAGAAATGGGAAAGGTATTTTGACAGGTTGGTTGGACCAACATTCCCTATGTTAGTCAAGGAGTTCTGGATTCATGCGACGGCTTCAACGAATCAAGTCACCTCCTACATTATGGGGAAGAAGATTGTGATCACTGAGGATCACATAACAAGGTTAATCGGTTACAGTGGCGGTGGCGTCCGCTGTATTGATATGGCTGAGAGATGTGCTGACGTGGGCGTCATAGCAAGAAGGATTTTCACCCATGGGGTGCCCAGCAGCAAGATCAAAGATCTGAAGGATCATCACAGAGTTTGGGCAAAGATATATCTGGGGTGTTTTAACCATAGGAAGCCAACTAGTTCCCCTGATTACATAAACGTGGATCAGCAGTTTCTGATCTACTTTATCAATCAGAAGGTAAAAATCAACTTGGCTCATCTTCTGTTCAATCACCTCAGAACAAGCGTGAAGGAAACCAGGGAAGAAGAAAGAACAAAGAGGGATTGGATACCCTTTGGAAGGTTGATATCAGATATTCTGACTGAGAATAGGCTGATAGAGCATCTGATAGAAGCTCAAGAGTTAAGCACCATTGAACCAACGGTTGGGAAGCCTCTGAACGCGAAGAACTTGAAGAAAATGAAGTTGATAGAGAATATCAAAAAGGAACCCAGCGCTACTCCTATTGCTGATATCACCAGCAGAAGAGTTCCACTGAGTGACTTTCCTTTATTCTTTGAGATAGAATCCAAGCCAGTGGTAGTTCTTAGATATCTGGACGCGTGCAAAGCTGATGGTACAGATCCCAATCTGAAGATCAAAGATCTAAACCAATCTCAACCAGAAGTGACACTGAAGAAGACGAAGAAAAGGAAGGCACCTTCAGAAGGATCATCCCAGCAGACACCCAAGAAAAGAGGTAATTTATCTGCTGCTTCGATTTTAAATTCTTCTACTATTCCAGCATCAATTCCACCTCCAACCTCTCATAGAATCTCAATCCCCATCCCAACAATAGATGAAACTGAACCAGAAGATGACCCTTCTGAGGCATTACAACTCAGAAGACCTAGAACCAAACATCCAAAACCAACAATCTCAATAACATCAGCAATTGACAAAGTGCTGTCTGACATTGATCAACACACCTCTGATCACTCCTCCATTAATCCAAACTCTGAACCACAAATTGTTCCTTCTCCACAACCAGAACAACAACAATCTGCTGAAGAACCAGAACAACAACAACCACTCTCATCCATTCCAGAAGAACCTCTTATCCCTGAACAACCAGAAATTCCAACAACTTCTCCACAACCAGCAATTCCTTCTCCCTCTCCTCAACCAGAAATTCATCCACCATCACCTCAACCTGAGTTTCATCACTCTGAAACTCCAACTCCTCCACCTTCTGAACCTCATTCACCTCAACCATCACCTTTGGCAATCCAGCTGCCATGTGGAACAACAGTCACAATGGCCCAGCTGCCATCCTCACCAGAATCTACACCACCAAATACTCCCAAAACACCAAACAGTCCAATCATTATTTCTGATTCTCCCACTCCATCTCCAAAAAATACAGCTCCCAAGCAAACCACTGAAAACCCCAGCAGGACCGTCATGAAGTAGTGAAAAACACAAGAAGGGGGGGTTGAATTGTA
The DNA here is from genome assembly GCA_948472305.1 of Vicia faba. Classification (NCBI taxonomy): domain Eukaryota; kingdom Viridiplantae; phylum Streptophyta; class Magnoliopsida; order Fabales; family Fabaceae; genus Vicia; species Vicia faba. The sequence goes on from OX451735.1 coordinate 403,115,618, forward strand.
AAACTGAAAATCAATGCAATGAATAAGATATTTTTATCCTGGTTCGTTTGATCTCAAACTACTCCAGTCCATCCGTCAAGGTGATTTCGCCTCTCTCCAACGAGGTCTTAATCCACTATATTCAACTGAATATTACAAACTGCTTTAACAACTGCTAAAGCCTTCTTGATGCAAACCACAACCCGGTTTGTCAAGGAAACACTTTCTTACAAAGAAGATAAATCTAAGTGTGAATGTTTTCTACAAAATTGTATCACAACTGTGATGTATACACAACTTAAGCTTATGAAACTAGATTGCTAAACAATGATTAAATAAGGGAATGTGTAGTGTTTAGCAAACTGAGAGAAGGAAGATTATGATCGGCTTTTAGGCGTGTAAAGATTTGGAGAGCATTAGCCAATTCAATCTTCATAGTCTTGTTTATATAGCACTGAGATGTTGAACGTTGGAGCAATATTCTTGATTCAATGCTAATAACAAACTTTCCTTATCGAGCAGATCTTGTCTGGAATGAGGCCGTTGGTATTAATTTTCTTTCAATGCACAGTACCGTTGCTTACTTAATGCATGTTCTGGCTTGGCTCATTCTGACTCTGCTTAACTGCTGATGAACTGTTGTTTTCTTTATCAGAGTGTTGAGCGCAGTTCTGTTCATCAGACTTCAGCATACACGTGAGTTAATCTTCTGATTCTGATATTCTGATATGGCAACTTCTGATGCTGATGTCAGGAACCAAATTTCTGATGCTGATTAGGTGTGATCTTGCTTATACCTATTAGAGTATCTGCAAATCAGAACGTAATAATTTAGGCAGCAAATAGTTCATACATGAATCATATAAATAATATATCTTTTCACTTTGTTATCATCAAAACTTAAACATAGGGTAGTAGATTCAAACTTTGTTCTAACAATCTCCCCCTTTTTGATGATGACAAAAACTAGATATTTTAAATTGAAAATAACGTGAAAAGGTATCAGAGAGATACATCAGAGTAAGAAGTTATCAAAGATAAGGGATAAAGAGATATCAAAGTTGAGAGATACTCCCCCTGAGTTTATTGCTTCTCTTTTTGATTACAAGTGTTCTTCAGGATCAGATCTTTTTGCCTTTCTTTGAACATCAGAGTATCAGAGTCTTTGACCATAAGGATGCCATCCATAATATTCCTATTTTTTATGAACGTGGATTGTGTGTCCGAAATGAGATTCCATATGACACTCTTGATTCTAGTTGCCAACATCTTGGAGATGATCTTATAAAGACTACCGACAAGATAACCCCAGTCTAAACTCCGATAAAAATTAAGGATACGTCACCTTTAGAATTAGCGCAATAAAAGAGGAGGTACACGCCTTAGTGTTTACAGTGATTTCTGGTAAACAACCGCTAGTCCTCCAAACTATCAAATAATCTTAATGATTGTTATTTAATCTCTCTGGTAACTCGCAGGATCGACTAGATTGATCCTAGGATGTATTGGTCATTTGGATAACTCTCATTATAGAACTGGTATTCATGGTTGGTATTTAGAATGTTGTGTAGGTGTTTAACTTACTTCGATTACTCTATTGAAGATCTAATAACATGATCAAGTAAATGCGCGCGAAACTAAATTGCATGAATAAAGTTCAATTCTAAAGACATATAAAACTGCAGAAAAGACAAGTAGATGACTTCGAAGCATAAAAACATGTAATGTAAAAGATTCTCTGGAATGTAAAAGATTCGAAATATGAAGAAAGCGTTTAAATGCAAGAAAACAGTAAAATGACTTTAAATGAAAAAAGGTGTTCGAATGATAAAGGCATGAAGATAAAGGCATGAAATATACAAAAGTTTCTGAAATATAAAGTATTTAAAATGGGAAGAAAATATTTAAATGTAAGGCATCAGTAAAAAGACTTCGAATGAAAATAGTTGTTTAATGAAAAGGCTTTTGAATGGTATTGACATGAAGATAGAGGAAAATACTGGAAATGATAAAGAGTTTTATTAAATCATAAACACTTGGTGTTATCATACGTACATTGCTCGTGCATTCGTTTCCCTAGCCATATGGTATTTTGAATGTTTACTGAGTTTTTTTGTACAATAGATATGACACCCGAAATCCTAATGCTAAGACTTCTATTTATACTACTTCGACCATAACGGTCTTTCTATAAGATTCTGCCACGTTCAGAACATGCAAAGCAATGCCTCTCTCTAGCTTCCACGCGTCTTCAAATGCTCCAGCGCATATATTTTAAATTTCGAACATCCCGCTTGCATTTGAATTTAAAATATTTTGGCACTTCTTCGCTTCAAACGCATTTCTTGGACACAGCCTTGTTATCACTTCGAGACTTCTTTTGAAGATATCCTCATAACTGTCACTCGAAGCTCCAAGCTTTGATATGCCCATTCGAAGCACTGCTTCTACCATTTCGAAACATGACATCTTGCTTTATTCCAATCGAAACATCCAACTTGCTTTGCTTCGAACAATATCATCAAAATCTTCAGCCAACAAAACAGAAAACATTTTCAAGTATAATAGAGTTAGAATGTTTGAGAATTTCTGTCTTAGTAATCCGTTATTGTTTAAAATATCATTCTTGTTCTCCCCCTTTTTGTCAGCAATCAAAAAGTGTAGGTGATGTGCTAAAACAATTAAGATCAGAAAAACTTGTCATATAAAAAGGTTCAGAATCAAACAAAACACATTCAAACAGTGCATCAGAAAATCAAAGAAAACATGAAAATGACATGAATGAAAAAACTAAGGTTGGGGGAGGAAAGCGTGTGAACAGGTTCTCCAGCATGGCTTTGATATGATCAGCAGTCTCATTCTGCTTGTGCACCATGCTGACAACAATGTCAATCTTGCTATTCTGCACATCCATCCTTTCTTTCATCTTTTGGTCGTTTTCATCCATCCTCTGCTGCAGACGCATGTCATTCAGCTTCAGCTCTTCCAGAGTCTGCCTGTCCAAGGCAGCTTGAGAAACATCAGAAGCAGGAAGCTTCTGAGAGCTTTCTGCAACATCTTCTGCTTGACTTGCTTCAGGTGAATGGTCTTGTCTTCTTCTGGTTGCACCTTTGGAGCTAGCTGTTTCTCAGACCAAGGCTCACTATCCAGAGGGAGCACGGCTTCCTGAGGTAGTTGACTTTCAACTTCCTTCAGCAGCTTGCTGAAGTTCTGTTGTGCCTGCTCATAGTTGATATCCTGCAACTTGAGGGCTTCAGCACGTACCCAAAATCTGAATTGTGACCAGAGCTGTTCAGAGGCAGCTGGGTCAATCATTCCAGGACAGACTTGCTTCAGAGAAGCAATCCATTGCTGCAAACCTGTTTCAAAATTCATAATACCAGAGCCAACATCTGGTTGTTTTGGTTTTGGGATGGCTATTTTATGTTTCAGATCAGCAAGACAGTCAAAGATTGTTAAGTCTATGAAGGTCCTGCTGGGGTTTTCGGTGGTTTGCCTGGCAGCTAATTGTTTTGGAGATGGAGTGGGAGAATCAGAAATTATGATTGGACTGTTTGGTGTTTTGGGAGTATTGGGTGGTGTAGATTCTGGTGAGGATGGCAACTGGGCCATTGTGACTGTTGTTCCACATGGCAGCTGGATTGCCAGAGGTAATGGTTGAGGTGAATGAGGTTCAGAGGGTGGAGGAGAAGGAGTTTCAGAATGATGAAACTCAGGTTGAGGTGATGGTGGATGAATTTCTGGTTGAGGAGAGGGAGACGGAATTGCTGGTTGAGGAGAAGTTGTTGGAATTTCTGGTTGTTCAGGGATAAGGGGTTCTTCTGGAATGGATAAAAGAGGTTGTTGTTGTTCTGGTTCTTCAGCAGATTGCTGTTGTTCTGGTTGTGGAGGAGGGACAATTTGTGGTTCAGAGTTTGGATTGGAGGAGTGATCAGAAGTGTGTTGATCAATGTCAGACAACACTTTGTCAATTACTGATGTTGTTGAGATTGTTGGTTTGGGATGTTTGGTTCTGGGTCTTCTGAGTTTTAATGCCTCAGAAGGGTCATCTTCTGGTTCAGTTTCATCTATTGTTGGGATGGGGATTGAGATTCTATGAGAGGTTGGAGGTGGAATAGATGCTGGAATAGTAGAAGAATTTAAAACAGAAGCAGCAGATAAATTACCTCTTTTCTTGGGAGTCTGCTGGGATGATCCTTCTGAAGGTGCCTTCCTCTTCTTCGTCTTCTTCAGAGTCACTTCTGGTTGAGGTTGATGCAGATCTTTGATCTTCAGATTTGGATCTGTGCCATCAGCTTTGCACGCGTCCATATATCTGAGAACTACCACTGGCTTGGATTCTATCTGAGAGAATAAAGGAAAGTCACTCAGTGGAACTCTTCTGCTGGTGATATCAGCAATAGGAGTAGCGTTGGGTTCCTTTTTGATATTCTCTATCAACTTCATTTTCTTCAAGTTCTTCGCGTTCAGAGGCTTCCCAACTGTTGGTTCAATGGTGCTTAATTCTTGAGCTTCTATCAGATGCTCTATCAGCCTATTCTCTGTCAGAATATCTGATATCAACCTTCCAAAGGGAATCCAATCCCTCTTCGTTCTTTCTTCTTCCCTGGTTTCCTTCACGCTTGTTCTGAGGTGGTTGAACAGAAGATGAGCCAAGTTGATTTTTACCTTCTGATTGATAAAGTAGATCAGAAACTGCTGATCCACATTTATGTAATCAGGGGAACTAGTTGGCTTCCTATGGTTGAAGCACCCCCGAATTATCTTCGCCCAAACTCTGTGATGATCCTTCAGATCTTTGATCTTGCTGCTGGGTACCCCATGGGTGAAAATCCTTTCAGCTATCACACCCACGTCAGCACATCTCTCAGCCATATCAATACAGCAGACGCCACCGCCACTGTAGCCTATTAACCTTGCTATGTGATCCTCAGTGATCACAATCTTCTTCCCCATGATGTAGGAGGTGACTTGATGCGTTGAAGCCGTCGCATGAATCCAGAACTCCTTCACTAACATAGGGAATGTTGGTCCAACCAACCTGTCAAAATACCTTTCCCATTTCTGTGCCCTAACTTCTTCTGTTAGGTCAAAACCGTTTTCCTTCAAGCTTCCAAAATCAATGATCAATTCAGATAACACTTCAAGATTCTTTACAGGAGTGAGGAGTGTTCTGAATGGCACTTGATACTGTTCAAATGATGCTTTCTTCTGAGAACCTGCAGAAGCACTGCTGGAGGTTGCCATGTTCACACTAAAAGATTTTGGGAAGAAACTGAGAAAAAGGGTTTGCAAGAGATGAACACAGAAAAATGAAGAGAATGCTTGAGAAATAGTGAGAAACTGTAAAGAATTAGAATGAGAGGTTAACGTGTTTAAATAGAGTTCAGAATATTTTGAAAAAGTAAACGTTTTTAAGAAAGAGAAATAAAATCATGATTACGTTTTAAACACATGATTACTTTCATTTAATGCTTGCTGATTTTGGGGGATTTGAGAAAGATACTTAAAAACGGTTACCAGACATGTGTCTCAATGCACCCAATCAGCGTTTTGCCTTCTCAGAAGCGTGCACGCGTTCTGCTTCAGAGATTTGCTGATGATTGGATGACACTTGTTTGATGTAGTGATCAGCACGTCTGTCTTTGAGCTTAGACTCTCAGATCTTTAGACTTGCATCTAATACAACCTGCATGTTCTATCTTTCTGAAAGAAGATTGATCAGAAGTTCACAGTAAAACAATTACATTCTGAAGATAAATATATGGAATTAAAACATTTTCACTCTGGGAAGACTTTCATGCTGAGATGTTTCAGAATGAAATTAAACCTATTTTCTGAAAGGGGTTTAGTAAAGATATCAGCCCATTGATGGTCTGTATCTATAAATTTTAAATTCAAAATTCCTTTCTGAATATAGTCCCTAATGAAGTGATGTTTTATTTCTATATGCTTAGCTCTAGAATGTAGAATGGGATTCTTACTTAAGCAAATAGCAGAGGTATTATCACAAAGTATAGGAATGTTACTCTCAAAAATCTGGAAGTCTTCAACTGACTTTTCATCCAGAGCATTTGTGTGCTACATCCTGCTGCTGCTATGTACTCATCTTCTGCTGTTGATAGCGCAATTGTTGATTGCCTTTTGCTGGACCAAGAGATCAGATTTTCTCCCAGAAACTGGCAGCTTCCAGAAGTACTTTTACGCTCCACTCTGTCTCCAGCAAAATCAGCATCGCAGTAGCCTACTAAACTGTAATCACTAGATTTTCTATAAAACAAACCCAGATTAGTAGTACCTTTCAGATACTTGAAAATTTGCTTAACAACTGTTAAGTGAGATTCTCTAGGATCTGATTGGAATCTAGCACAAATACAAACACTGAATAATATATCAGGTCTTGAAGCAGTCAGATAGAGGAGAGAACCAATCATACCTCTGTAGACTTTCTGTTCTACATTTTTGCTTACCTCTTCTCTTTCCAGAATGCACGTGGGATACATTGGAATCTTTGATGGCTTACATTCTGAGAGGTCAAATTTCTTCAGAAGATCTCTGATGTATTTGCTCTGATGAATGTAAGTTCCCTCTGGAGTTTGATTGATCTGAATTCCTAGAAAGAATTTCAGTTCCCCCATGAGGCTCATCTCAAATTCTGCCTGCATACACTTAGAAAATTTTCTTCCAAGAGAAGGATTAGTAGAACCAAAAATAATATCATCAACGTAAATTTGACAGACTAAGATGTCATTCTTAACTGATTTACAGAATAAGGTAGTGTCCACCTTCCCTCTGGTGAATTCATTTTCTAACAGAAAGTTACTTAGCCTTTCATACCAAGCTCTGGAAGCTTGTTTCAGACCATATAGTGACTTCTTTAGTTTGAAAACATGTTTTGGATGTTTTGTATTTTCAAAACCAGGGGGTTGGTGCACATAAACCTCTTCTTCTATATAACCATTCAAGAATGCACTTTTGACATCCATCTGATATAGAGTGATGCCTCTATTAACAGCAAATGAAATTAAAAGTCTGATAGATTCTAACCTGGCGACTGGGGCAAAGGTTTCTGTATAGTCTATCCCCTCTTGCTGACTATAACCTTGTGCAACCAGTCGTGCCTTGTTTCTGATGACTTCACCTTGTTCATTTAGCTTGTTTCTGAACACCCATCTTGTTCCAATGACGTTGAATCCTTTTGGTCTGGGAACAAGATCCCATACGTCATTTCTGGTGAATTGATTCAGCTCTTCTTGCATTGCCAGAATCCAGTCATTATCCAGAAGTGCTTCATCAATAGAAGAAGGTTCAATCAGAGACACAAGTCCCATGAGAGTTTCTTCAGAGTTTCTGAAGCTTGCTCTTGTTCTGATTGGATCTTCCTTTCTTCCTAAGATAGTCTCTTCTGGGTGATCCAAGCTGCTTCTGGGTAATCTCTTCGGAGGTTGATCAGCAGCTGTTGTAGGATTGCTAGCAGTGCTCCTTTCAGATGTTGAAGGAGTGTCTGTATTGAGAGCTTCTGATGACTTGTCTTCAGAACCTGTAAATTCAATTTCCATACCTGCAAGAACTTCATTCTGCTTTGACTTTTCAGAGTCAAGCTTGTCATCAAAACGAACACTGATTGATTCTTCCACAGTCTGTGTTTCTGTATTGTATACTCTGTACCCTCTTGAGCGTTCAGAGTATCCTAACATAATACACTTCTGTGCTTTAGAGTCAAACTTGTTCAAATAATTCTTTGTATTTAACATAAAACAGGTACATCCAAATGGATGAAAATATGAAATGTTGGGCTTTCAGTTCTTCCACAATTCATATGGAGTCTTTTCCAGAATAGGTCTTATTGAGATTCTATTCTGAATGTAGCACGCTGTGTTTATTGCCTCTGCCCAAAAGATCTTAGCAACGTTTGTCTCATTGATCATGGTTCTGGCCATTTCTTGCAATGTTCTATTCTTTCGTTCTACAACTCCATTTTGTTGGGGAGTTCTAGGACAAGAGAAATCATGCAGAATGCCTCTGTCATTAAAGAATGACTCAAAATCTTTGTTTTCAAATTCTCCACCATGATCACTTCTGACTTTAACGATTCTAAGATCCTTTTCATTCTGAACTTGGTTACAGAAGATAACAAACACAGAGTGTGACTCGTCCTTGTGTCTTAAGAACTTTACCCATGTCCATCTGCTATAGTCATCTACGATTACTAACCCATACTTCTTGCCACTGACTGAAGCAGTTTTAACTGGTCCAAATAAGTCAATGTGCAGAAGTTCTAATGGCTTAGAGGTAGAAACAACATTTTTAGATTTAAAAGAGGGTTTTGCAAACTTGCCTTTCTGACATGCTTCACACAGAGCATCTGAATTGAACTTCAAATTAGGAAGTCCTCTGACCAGATTAAGTTTGTTAATCTGAGATATTCTTCTCATACTAACATGACCCAATCTTCTGTGCCAGATCCACTGCTCGTTGTTAACAGACAGAAGGCATTTTACATTCTGACTCTTTAGTTCAGAAAGTTTGATTTTGTAAATGTTGTTTTTCCTCTTACCATTAAACAGGATAGTCCCATCTTTCTGACTAACAGCTTTACATGATTTTTGATTAAAGATTATATCATAACCGTTATCACTTAATTGACTTATGGATAACATATTATGCATTAATCCATCTACTAGCAAAACATTTTTAATAGAGGGAAGATTTCCATTACCTACAGTTCCAGAGCCAATTATCTTTCCCCTCTGATTGCCTCCAAAGCCAACATGGCCTCCAGGCTTAAGTTCCAGGCTTTGGAACATATGCCTTCTTCCCGTCATGTGTCGCGAGCAGCCAGAGTCCAGGTACCATGACTGGTGTTTCTGACTTGCTGCTAAAGATATCTGCAACATGTATTATTTTATCCTTAGGTACCCATATTTTCTTGGGTCCTAATTTGTTAGTTTTACCAAAACTCTGGTTGAATTTTGGTTTCAGAGTGCTTACTGCTAGTGTATTTAATATCATGTGTGTGACCATACACAAAATGTGAATTCAGAGGAGTGTGTTTAATGGTTAAGTCCATGACATTCTTAGGTGTAGGAACCTTACCTTGGTGTCCTATTCCTTTCCTGCCGTTTCTGCTAACTCCATAGATCATTGAAGCTATTTTGCTTCTATCTATGCTTTTAGCAAGGAACTTTTGGAAACTGTGATCATACTCCTTGATGATCTCATCAGCGTTGCTGGGAGTTTCAGAAATTGGTTCCTTCTGAGAGTTTTGTAAAGTATTTTCTAATTTTTAAATATTATTTCTCAGCTCAGAATTCTCCAATTTGAGACTCTCAGTCTTATTAGAGTCAGATTCAAGATTCCTTTTCAGGTCTCTGAATTTAACTCTACTTTGCTGATACCTTTCCAGAATCTCATTAAGGCTTTCAGCAAGTTCAGCCTTGGTAAAATTAACAACAAAGTTAGGAAATACCTCTTCAATGTCTGATTCAAAGTCTGATTCAGAAGCTTCACTATCTTCTGAAATATTAGCCATGAGAGCTATGTTGGCTCTCTCATCATCTGATTCTGAGTCAGCTTCAAACGAGTCAGAGTCATCCCATGTAGCCATGAGACTTTTCTTCTTCTCTCTTCCAAACTTCTTTTTGGGCTTTTCCCTCTGAAGCTTTGGGCAGTCACTCTTGTAGTGTCCTTGCTCATTGCACTCATAGCAGATGATGTCCTTGGTGTTTGGCTTTTTGCTACTAGAGGAGCCTTCAGATCTTCTGTATCCAGAGGAAGAATCTGTCCTTCTGTATCTGGAAGAAGACTCGTTCTGATCAGATCTTCTGGGATTCCTGAACTTCCTTTGTCTTTGCTTCCACAATTGATTTACTCTTATGGAGAGGAGGGAGAGTTCGTCTTCTTCTGATGAGGATCCATCAGATGTTTCTTCAACTGCCTGCAAAACTTTAGACTCAGATTTTTTGTTAGATTTTAATGCTAAAGGCTTACCTTGCTTCTGAGGCTCGTCAGCTTCTAGCTCTATCTCATGACTTCTGAGGGAGCTGATAAGTTCCTCCAGAGTGATTTTGTTGAGATCTTTTGCTAGCTTCAGAGCTGTAACCATTGGTCTCCACTGCTTGGGTAAACTTCTGATGATTTTCTTGACATGGTCAGCAGTAGAGTATCCTTTGTCCAGAACCTTGAGACCAGCTACCAGAATCTGGAATCTTGAGAACATTGTATCAATGGATTCAGATTCTTCCATTTTGAACGCCTCATACTTCTGAATGAGCGCCAGTGCTTTAGTTTCTTTAACCTGAACGTTGCCCTCATGCGTAATTCTGAGTGAGTCAAAAATGTTCTTTGCTGTGTCTCTGTTGGAGATCTTTTCATATTCAGTATAGGAGATGGCGCTGAGGAGGATGGTTCTAGCCTTGTGGTGATTCTTGAAGTCACGCTTTTGTTGGTCAGACATTGTTTTTCTATCAATCTTCTGACCGCTTGCATTCACAGGGTGCGTGTATCCATCTGTCACCATATCCCACAGATCAGCATCATGTGCCAGAAAGAAGCTTTCAATTTTGTCTTTCCAGTAATCAATGTTTTCTCCATCAAAGACTGGAGGTTTGCCGCTGAATCTATCTCTGTCCTCATGGTTGTCATTGCTGGTGTGAAAATGGTTTCCTGCCATTGTGTTTTTCTGACGCTGGATCTTGTACTGACACTGTTAAGTGTTTTAGCTCAGAACCAGGCGCTCTGATACCAATTGAAGTAGTGAAAAACACAAGAAGGGGGGGTTGAATTGTAAAACTGAAAATCAATGCAATGAACAAGATACTTTTATCCTGGTTCGTATGATCTCAAACTACTCCAGTCCACCCGTCAAGGTGATTTCGCCTCTCTCCAACGAGGTCTTAATTCACTATATTCAACTGAATATTACAAACTGCTTTAACAACTGCTAAAGCCTTCTTGATGCAAACCACAACCCGGTTTGTCAAGGAAACACTTTCTTACAAAGAAGATAAATCTAAGTGTGAATGTTTTCTACAAAACTGTATCACAACTGTGATGTATACACAACTTAAGCTTATGAAACTAGATTGCTAAACAATGATTGAATAAGGGAATGTGTAGTGTTTAGCAAACTGAGAGAAGGAAGATTATGATCAGCTTTTAGGCATGTAAAGATTTGGAGAGCATTAGCCAATTCAATCTTCATAGTCTTGTTTATATAGCACTGAGATGTTGAACGTTGGAGAAATATTCTTGATTCAATGCTAATAACAAACTTTCCTTATCGAGCAGATCTTGTCTGGAATGAGGCCGTTGGTATTAATTTGCTTTCAATGCACAGTACCGTTGCTTACTTAATGCATGTTCTGGCTTGGCTCATTCTGACTCTGCTTAACTGCTGATGAACTGTTGTTTTATTTATCAGAGTGTTGAGCGCAGTTCTGTTCATCAAGCTTCAGCATACACGTGAGTTGATCTTCTGATTCTGGTATTCTGATATAGCAACTTCTGATGCTGATGTCAAGAACCAATATTCTGATGCTGATTAAGTGTGCTCTTGCTGATACCTATCAGAGTTTCTGCAAGGCATAACGTAATATTTTTAGGTAGCAAATAGTTCTTACATGAATCATATAAATAATATATCATTTCATTTTGTTATCATCAAAACTTAAACATAGGTTAGTAGATTCAAACTTTGTTCTAACACGTCATAGACTTAACAATCCTTGATCGTCTTGTTGATCTGAAACATAAAATAGCCATTCCAAAACCAAAACAACCAGATGTTGGCTCTGGTATTATGAATTTTGAAACAGGTTTGCAGCAGTGGATTGCTTCTCTGAAGCAAGTCTGTCCTGGAATGATTGACCCAGCTGCCTTTGACCAGCTCTGGTCACAACTCAGAATTTGGGTACGTGCTGAAGCCCTCAAGTTGCAGGATATCAACTATGAGCAAGCACAACAGAACTTCAGCAAGCTGCTGAAGGAAGTTGAAAGTCAGCTGCCACAGGAAGACGTGCTCCCTCTGGATAGTGAGCCATGGTCTGAGAAACAGCTAGCTTCAAAGGTGCAACCAGAAGAAGACAAGACTATTCAAGCTGAAGCAAGTCAAGCAGAAGATGTTGCAGAAAGCTCTCAGAAGCTCCCTGCTTCTGATGTTTCTCAAGCTGCCTTGGACAGGCAGACTCTGGAAGAGCTGAAGCTGAATGACATGCGTCTGCAGCAAAGGATGGATGAAAATGACCAGAAGATGAAAGAAAGGATGGACGTGCAGGATAGCAAGATTGACACAGTTGTCAGCATGGTACACAAGCAGAATGAGACTGCTGATCAGATCAAAGCCATGCTGGAGAACCTGTTCACACGCCTTCCTCCCCAACCTTAGTTTTCCATTCATGTCATTTTCATGTTTTCCTTGATTATCTATTGTACTGTTTTGTTTGATTCTGAACCTTTTAATATGAAAAGTTTTTCTGCCTTAAATGTTTTAGCACATCACTTACACTTTTTGATTGCTGACAAAAAGGGGGAGAACAAGAATGATATTTTAAACAATAACGGATTACTAAGACAGAAATTCTCGAACATTCTAACTCTGATATACTTGAATATGTTCTATGTTTTGCTTAAGTCTACAGGTACAAGAAAGCTCCATGGTACTCTGAAGACTAAAGCTCTGATACTCTGACCCGCTCTGATACTCTGACCCAAAGCAAAGCTCTGACAAGAAAAGCTCTGATACGCTGATCTGAAGCTCTGCTCTGATATGCTGATCTAAAGCTTCTGATAGTCAAAGACTCTGATACTCTGATGTTCAAAGAAAGGAAAAAAGGGAAGTAATAAATTCAGGGGGAGTATCTCTCAACTCTTATCCCTTATCTTTGATAACCTCTTACTCTGATACATCTTATTATTTAGTTACCTCTGATACTTTTTCACGTTATTTTCAATTAAATATATCTAGTTTTTGTCATCATCAAAAAGGGGGAGATTGTTAGAACAAAGTTTGAATCTACTAACCTATGTTTAAGTTTTGATGATAACAAAATGAAATGATATATTATTTATATGATTCATGTAAGAACTATTTGCTACCTAAAAATATTACGTTATGCCTTGCAGAAACTCTGATAGGTATCAGCAAGAGCACACTTAATCAGCATCAGAATATTGGTTCTTGACATCAGCATCAGAAGTTGCTATATCAGAATACCAGAATCAGAAGATCAACTCACGTGTATGCTGAAGCTTGATGAACAGAACTGCGCTCAACACTCTGATAAATAAAACAACAGTTATTCAGCAGTTAAGCAGAGTCAGAATGAGCCAAGCCAGAACATGCATTAAGTAAGCAACGATACTGTGCATTGAAAGCAAATTAATACCAACGGCCTCATTCCAGACAAGATCTGCTCGATAAGGAAAGTTTGTTATTAGCATTGAATCAAGAATATTTCTCCAACGTTCAACATCTCAGTGCTATATAAACAAGACTATGAAGATTGAATTGGCTAATGCTCTCCAAATCTTTACATGCCTAAAAGCTGATCATAATCTTCCTTCTCTCAGTTTGCTAAACACTACACATTCCCTTATTCAATCATTGTTTAGCAATCTAGTTTCATAAGCTTAAGTTGTGTATACATCACAGTTGTGATACAGTTTTGTAGAAAACATTCACACTTAGATTTATCTTCTTTGTAAGAAAGTGTTTCCTTGACAAACCGGGTTGTGGTTTGCATCAAGAAGGCTTTAGCAGTTGTTAAAGCAGTTTGTAATATTCAGTTGAATATAGTGAATTAAGACCTCGTTGGAGAGAGGCGAAATCACCTTGACGGGTGGACTGGAGTAGTTTGAGATCAAACGAACCAGGATAAAAATATCTTGTTCATTGCATTGATTTTAAGTTTTACAATTCAACCCCCCCTTCTTGTGTTTTTCACTTCTTCACTATTATCATTGGAAGAGAAGATCAATGGATTGATAAAATCACTCAAAGTGATAATTTCTACACAAACTCACTCAAATCAAATATTGCTATATACTTACTTATTTTTCAGGATTGTTGAAAATAAGTTCAAGTGGTTTTGTAATCTTGTTTTTCCAGGATTGTTAGATACAAGTAAAGTCAATTTGAGAGGAATGTTCTCATTTTTGACATAGTAAAAATCCAAGAGGATTGTTCCTGGTCCAAGAGGATTGTTCTTGGTTTTGGGTAGTTCTTGTTTAAGTTTACCACAATAAGGAAATCTCTTTCATGTTGAAAGGGGACTGGAGTACTCTCGGACTGTGAGGGGAACTAGGATATAACGCTTGCGTCTCTTTATTTTTCTGCATTTTACTCTTTCATAAACTCACCATAAACCAGAAAATAATATCCATCATCACTAAAACCAGAAAAATTTTAAAGTACCTAATTCACCCCCCCTCCCCCTCTTAGGCGCACTTCGTACTTACAATTGGTATCAGAGCAGGTTATAGGTAACCTGTTCCTAAAAGATCCATAATGGCTTCCGCAAATCAAAATCCCGTTTTCAGAGATGGTGGTAGTAACAACAAGCCTCCTCTATTTTGTGGTGAATATTTTGACTTCTGGAAAATACACATGAAGGCACATCTAGAAGCACAAGGAGAAGAAATATGGGATGCCGTCGAGAATGGTCCATTTATTCCTATAACGGTAATCAATGGTGCTGGATCATCAAATCCTAAAGGTGCATGGGACGAAGATGATAAGAAGAAGGTTCTCTATAATAAAAAGGCAATAAATCTTCTTCAAGTTGCACTTAGAATCGATGAATTCTTCTGTGTCTCGACATGCGAAACATCGAAATAAATATGGGATACCTTGGTACAAACTCATGAAGGAACTGTTGAAGTTAAAAGATCAAGACTAAAGACTTTGAGTCAAGAATACGAGTTATTTTGAATGTAGCCCGGAGAAACCATCCTTGACTTGCAAAAGAGATTTGTGCACTTGACAAATCATATAAGTGCTCTTGGTAAGAATTTGATGAATGATATCTGAAAGTACTTAGATCCCTAACTAGGGAATGGAAACCAAAGGTAACGGCAATTTCAGAAAATAAAACTCTCTCTTAAATGACTTCCGTAACGTTGTTTAGAAAACTTCAAGAATATGAAACGGAACTCGAAAGACTTGAAAAGCATGAAAATTAAGAGAAGAAATCCAAGAATATTGCCTTAAAGATTGATTCCAAGGAAGTTGAAAAGGAAGACAATCTGGAAGAAGATGAAAATTTCATGCTTCTTGTTAAAAGGCTTGGTATGTTTTTTGGTAGAAATTACAAATCCCTTTCTCATGCAAAAAGAAAGAAACAATTTAAGAAAAGGGAAGCTTCCACATCAACACAAGAAGTCACATGTTATGAATGTGGTAAGTAAGGTCATATCAAGCCAGATTGTCCAAAACTCTCCAAGAAAGGTGGCTACAAAAGAAAAAAGGAATTTAAGAACAAAAAGGCCTATGTTGCATGGGAGGATAATGAAATAAGTTCTTCGTCTGATTCCGATAGTGATGAAAGTGAAAATATAGCATTGATGGCCTCACACCATTCTGATAGTGAATATGATGAGGTTAGTAATGAATTTTCTCTTTTTGATAATGATGCACAAGGTGTTATAGATGAACTATTAAATGAATGCAAAATTCTGTATAAAACTATTGCATCTCAAAAGAAACAAATTTCATCTTTAGAAGAAAAATGTGAAACTATGGAAAAAGATTTCAAATAAGAAAAACAAAAATTAAGTGATGAACAAAAACAGAATTTTGTATGAAAAAATTGTGAATCACTCTCTTTCCAAATTGTCCAATTAAAAATAGTTATTGAAAGATATGAAAAACGTCAAATTGGATTGGAAGGTGTTCTTAGCCAACAAAGATATTCCAATGATAAAAGTGGACTTGGATATTCCAAGTTTTCAAAACCAAGTTCTAATAAAACTATCTTTGTTAAGGCTAGTGATCAACCATCCAAAGAGAAAGTGAACAAACTTAAAGTGGTTCATCACTATCCTAAAATGAAAACATTTACTAAGAAGAAATCTTATCCTTCTAGATATAGAAGTAACTTTGAACCTACTTGTTTTTATTGTGGTATTAAAGGCCATACACCTAATGCTTGCTATGTTAGAAACTTTAGTATGGTAAGTGGGCATTATGTGTGGGTAAAGAAAGATACTAATTGTGAAGGATTCAAAGCAACTTGGGTACCTAACAAAACCTAATTTGTTTTATAGGTATGCTTGAAGACCACATGCAATCTTTGGTATCTTGATAGTGGTTGTTCAAAGCATATGACGAGAGACTTAAACCAATTTTCAAATCTAGTACTAAAGGCCAAGGGTTTTGTAACTTATGGAGACAATAATAAGGGAAGAATTCTTGGAAAAGTAAAAATTAGTGCTCCACCTTTCACATCCATTGGATATGTTCTTTATGTTGAAGGACTAAAGCACAATCTTCTTAGTATTAGCCAACTTTGTGACAAAGGATTCAAGATCAAGTTCACCAAAGATGAATGCTTGATAGAAGACGAAGTCACACATAAGGTTATACTTAAAGGTAAAAGAATTAATGATATATTCATGATTTCCCTTGATGATCCATCTTTGAAGGTAAAATGTCTCATGGCGAACAATGATGATTCACGGCTTTGGCACAAAAGAATTGCTCATATTCACATGGAAAAATTGAATAAATAATCAAGCATTATCTTGTCATTGGGTTTCCTAAGAGAAATTTTGTCAAAGATAGACTTTGTGATACTTGTCAAAAAGGGAAACAAACAAAATCAACTTTCAAATCTAAGAATGTGAACTTATTTGGTCCACTACTACAAGGCCACTACAATTGTTGCATGTGGACTTATTTGGTCCATTAAGAACAAGAAGTTTCGGAGGTAATTTATATGCTTTGGTTATTGTTGACGATTTCTCTAGATATACTTGGACATTCTTTTTAGTGCAGAAAAGTGATGTATTCAAGGCGTTCAAGAAGTATGCTAAAAAAATTCAAAATGAGAAGTCTCAAACAATTGCCTCCATAAGAAGTGATCATGGCGGAGAATTTCAAAATGCTCTATTTGAAGAATTTTGTGGAGAACATGGAATATCTCACAACTTCTCGGCACCAAGGACTCCTCAACAAAATGGAGTGGTGAAAAGAAAAAATAGGTCTCTTGTAGAGCTTGCAAGAACGATGCTTAGAGATTCAAATCTTACAAAATATTTTTGGGCGAATGCGGTGAGAACGACATTTTTGTTAGAAATAGAGTTAACATAAGACCAATATTGAAGAAAACTCCATAGGAACTTTTCAAAGGGAGGAAACCAAACATTGCTTTCTTTCACATTTTCGGTTGCAAATGCTTTGTCTTAAACAACGACAAAGATAACCTTGGTAAGTTTGATGAAAAATCCGATGAAGGTATTTTTCTTGGCTACTCTCTTTATAGTAAGGCATATAGAATTTATAACAAAAGAACTTTAACAATTGAAGAATCAATGCATGTATCTTTTGATGAATCTAACCCATCCAAGGAGGATAATATTGTTTGTAATGATGATGATAATGAAATACTAGAAAGTCCTCAAGAAAATACTTCCAAAGATCAACCAATTCAACAAGAGGAATCACCCAAACAAGAATCAAATTTCAATGATCTACCAAAAGAATGGAGAACTCATAGAGATCATCCTATCTATAAAGTAATTGGTGATATAAGTCAAGGTGTGACAACAAGACTAAATCTCAAAGATGCTTGTTTAAACATGGTGTTTGTCTCTCAAATTGAACCTTCCAAAGTTAATGAAGCCTTAGAGAATGGCCAATGGATTATTGCTATGCAAGAAGAGTTAAATCAATTTGAAAGGAATCAAGTTTGGGAACTTGTCCCTAGGCCAAGCAACAAACACATTATTGGAACAAGATGGGTGTTTAAAAACAAACTTGACGAAAATGGAATAATTGTTCGGAACAAAGCAAGGTTGGTAGCACAAGGCTAAAATCAAGAAGAAGGAATAGATTTTGAAGAAACTTTTGCTCTGGTTGCAAGGTTAAAATTTATTTGTCTTTTACTTGCCTATGCTTATTAATTAAATTTTCCGCTTTTCCAAATGGATGTCTGTTGTACCCCAAAATTTGCCCTCTCATTTCTCAAAAGATCACCCTGGATCCACAGGTTTGCTTCCATCCAATTTCAAGCCTAGATTTACAAATTTTCCAAGAAAGTCATTCACAAGGGTAAAATGGTCATTTGTGGATTAAAAAGTCAAACTTTGACTTTTGATCAAAATCAAGTTTCAAGAATCATATTTCATCAAGACATGTTTGAGATATGAAGTTTGTTTCATCTGGAAATTCAAAAATCAAAAGCTACTTTGGAAAAGTTAAATTTCTAAACATTTAGAATTTTTTCTAAGTGTTTAAGAAATATGAAAAGTTCAGAACTTCTGATCTGATTTTCACCATGATGCAAGCTGATTTTGGCAAAACTTGTGATACAAAAGTTTTAGATTTCAATAAGATCTAAAACATTGCAGAACATAACTTCTCCTAGAATTGCTGGAATTTCAACTTATAAATTTTCAAAGGCACGTCCATAAACTAAAGCACTCAGCAAATTCTGGACACTTTCAAGACAGAGTTTGGTCAAAACTTATGGGCCAGTTTTCACAAAGGATCAGTCAGAGTTTGCAAGGGTAAGTCAAAGAAGGTTACAAAGCATGTTGCAAGCTTCCTGGAAAGTCTGGGAGCTCCTTCAGAACATGCTGGAGCCAGAAGATAAAAGGATCAGAAGATTGGATGCTACGCTGAAGCAGAACTTCTGATCCAGAATTAAGCAATGATGCAGAGTTTCACATGGCAGGATTTCTGATTTGATAAATCTCATCATCAGTTAATTCTCATTTAATTCTCACAACCACTTTTGAGTTTTTATCCAAAGGATTTCCCCCACGTGTACCTCTACTGTCTTGGGAAAGTAAACTTTTATGAAAAAGTGTGCTAGGCCCATGCGCTGCCTTTGCTTTTCCTTAATTCATGCTGACAAATCCAGCTTAGGCGCTGCTAAACCTGCTAACTATCCTACTTTGTGCCTTGAACCATGTGTGTTTAAGCTTACTTCAAGAGTAAGTCAGCGTCTAGCGTACGACGTTGGTGCCACTTGACCTCTCCAAACTACAAAACCTTTGCCTATAAATTGAACTCCATTGGCCATTGAAAACGGTCGAAAATTTGAGAAATAAAAAGTATTGAACCCCTGCAAAAATTCCAAGAGTCCAAAAAACTGGAAACACAACATACAAAACCTGTTAAATTTTGATTCCTTGCATTCAAACTCCATTTATTCTCAAGTGTTTCTTGACTAAAACCATCCATACAGTTTCTGATTCACATATTAGAAGCTATCCTAACTTTTGTGTTCATACTGTAATACCCTCTCCCTCCACCTTCACCTCAAAAAAAGTCAGAACATTACCCCTTAGCTGTTCCAGAAGGTGAAAGCTTCCAGCCTGCTGAGTACGTGAAGAAACTGCTCAGAACATGACCAGAGTTCAGGACCAACCTCCGGTTCACATAATCTGTTCCAGAGGCAAGGTAAGCTTATGCTGACTCTCACCATATTACTTAAGCATTACCAGTTTTGCATGTTCAAAAATACAATGTAGACATCATGTTTCTGATGTTGTACATATTCTGAGGTTTCACGAATTTTTCTGCCTAAGTAGGGAATAAATCAGTTCAGAACTTCTGGAAGAAATTAGAACTTAGAATTAGGATTAGAAAATTCATGCTTGCCTCAGATTTATAGTTCTGACATTTCTTGTTTCTGAAACTCCATGTGTTGTACCCCAAAATCTGCCCTCTCATTTATCTAGACTTTTCTCACAAGACTTCTTGGACTCAAGACAAGATTAGGGTTTGGTTAGCTCAAGACATCTCATCTTGCACTGATAACCCAAAATTAGGGTTTGAGTTTTCACAAGGATTTTGGGACCACCAATGCTTCATGTGACTTTCATACATCATTTTGGACCCCTAAGATTGCTCATGTTAAGTTTCAAGCCTTGAACCACATTTTTGATCAATCAATTGGACAGTTGACCTAAAACTCAACTATATTGGAGGAAAAGTCAACCATGGACAATTTACAGTCAAACTTCATAATTTTTGATCCACATCAACATTTTAGACTCATATGTACAATTTGATCAAGTTTAGATCACAACTCCTCAAGAAATTTGATCAAATCATCAAAAGGGCAAAATGGTCAAAATTAGGGTTTTGACTGAGAAAGGGCAATTTATGCTTTTTAACCTAGCCAATGACCAATTGAGTTCAAGCATGATTTCAAGGATTCAATGGCATCATCTTGACCTGATTACATGGTTCAAAAGATCTCAAGTTCATTGGATTGACAGATGAAATTTGCAGTCAACTGATCAAAAGTCAACTGTACACTGAAAAGTCAAACTTTGACTTTTTGGTCAAAATCAAGTTCCAAGGGTCATAATTCATAAAGATATGTCAAAATGTGAAACTTGTTCACCAAGAAAACAAAATTTGAAAATTAGGGTTTTAATTTGAAAATTTTCATAACTTAGAATTTTTCTAAGTATAAAAATTTTCTTAATTTTTCTCAACTTTTCACCACTTTTTCACCATGATGCATTTTGATTCAAGAAAAGTTTCCTACATGAAAGTTGTAGTCCCCCATGAAATCTACAACTTTTATTCACAAACTTTTCCCTAAAAATGCTTGGATCTCAAGTTATAAATTTGTGAATACATGCTCATGAACTAAATAACTTAGTGAAATTTTGCCATAATTTAGGCAGGTTTTGGACCCAACTTCATGGCAATTTTTCATGTAGTTCCAATAGGTATCTCAAATTTCATTTCAAAGATGTATTATAGATAACATTGAAAGCTTTCCAAAATGTCCAAGAACTCCACAAGATCATTTTTGAGTGGGGAGAATCGAAGAGAGGAAGTTGTCATTTTCTCACTTTTTGTTCAAGCCATTTTCACATACAATCAAGTTGCAAACCAAACCTATACTGGTTGTTTCTTGATTTACAGGTCCTAAGCTTGCTATACACTCCTTAATTAAATGCAAACTCAGTTGACAAAGCCTTTATCCTTGCTTTTGAAACTTTACACAAGTTGTAATTCTATTTTGGGCAAAAAGGCTTCATTGCCATTTTCTTAAAGTTGCACTTTTGCAACTTTGTCAACTTGGAGCATTGGACCTGTCCTCTTGATACAAGAAAACTACACAGCTCCCAAGCAATGTGTACAAACTCATATCAGCCCTAAAGCAAGCTGGTACAAGCATGTCAGATTGGTCTTGTCAACTTTGCTTCTAGTACAAGAAAACTTGCAAAAGGGCTAAAGCTTGCACAGCTAGTAGGAAGCTGACTTGGGATCACTTCTATACTAATATGAAAACATTGTACAAGGCATTGCATTCTTGGCTTAAACCTAGAACTCTCTCAAACTAAAAAACACCAGAAAAACTGCCTAAGCATACAGTTTCTGCAAAAGCTCAGCCAACTCTCATTTGGCTCGTGCGTTTTGTGTTTAACTGATTCAAACATCTTATACACTTGATACCCAGACAATCCAAGCCATCACCCTAGTTCTGTAACCTCTGTTTCATCATCTTCCATTTTCAATTTGGAAGCTTGAAGTTGGACTTGGTCAGGGAGTTCCAGCCATCCTCAGAGCAAGATAAAGATTGAAATAGTTTCAGGGAAGCTCAAGGAAGCTCAAGCAATCATCAGGCCTCCATTAAAGTCCCTACATTGCCATACACGATTCCAGCTGAAGGAGGTATTTTATTAAACTCTACCTCTTTATACAGGAAACCTCAAGCCACGATTTGTGAAGGAAAAATGTAGTTCTCATCATAACGAAGTTGTACATATCCTTACTTTGCATTTATATTACTTGTGCTAAGAGAATTTGAAGCTTGAAATCTCTGAAATTTTTAGGTCACGATTTAGGGATTCCAAAATTCTCTTTGATCTTTGATAGTTAGGTCACATAATTTATATGGTTGGAATCGTGAGCTCAAATGCCACATTTTTCATGTTATGAGTTTTCATTTTTATGCAAGCATGAGGAAGATACAGGTTTGAACTGGAAGCGTGAAGAAGAGAACGAAGGACAGGGATAAAGTCTGGTTCTGGGCTTTTTGGTAGCATGGCCTTTTTGTTTTTGCTAAACACACCCCCCTGACTTGCTATTGCACCCCCTGACTAACTTTTTATATTTTTATATTTTTCTTCATATTTTTTTATTTAATACTTTTGTGTATTTTTCTGAATGATAAAAAATCCTAAAAAATAATTTCTTTATTTTTACACTTTTATTTTATTTTTTATTATTTTTTTTCACATAAAAATTGATTTATTTTGAAAGAATAGAATTTATTTTCTTAATAAGTTTGTAATTAATCAAATATATTTAATATTTTTTATTATACATTTTTATACTCATAAATACTTATTTTTACACATATTTAATGTTTTAGTATTTAGGCATAATATTATTTATTATTTTTTATACAAAAAATACACAAAATAATAATATAGAACATTATTTTCTTTGAATAAAAACTAGGGTTTAATCCCCTTCCAAAAATAAATATTATTTTTTCCTTTTTTTTAGGGTTTAAATTAAATATTTTTCTTACACAAAAAAACAAGACATAAAACATTTTTCTAACATGAACATTGCATTGCATTTTAAATATTTGTATTATATTTAATTCGCGCAAATTCGATTTGGTTGTAATAATATATTTAGCTTTATATTTGTGCAAATCCCCATTCAAACTAATATTCCCCCCTCCCAAAAAAATTGTTGTAATAGCTTAGTACATTTACATTACGCAATTTATCGCTCTATATACTATGATTAGTAATTAGGGTTTGCATGACAAGAACAAAACAAAGAAAAAATAGAAAACCCTAAATACAAGACAACATCAAAAGCATGAAAATGATACATTTTGCACACAAGCACCCTTAGGGTTTCTCCCACTTGGTTGCCTAAAATAAAATGGCCATGTTACGCATGCGAAGTATCTTGGCAAAACAAAAACAAGTATAAGATACTTGGCAAAATGATCTTATACAAAATGATCTTGGTCCCTAAAAAAAAACTAAGATACTTGGCAACATTGCTATCATGGTTATACGATGACCCACGGCCGTCCCTTTAACATCCAAAGATAGGGTTGTTTACCAAATCAATGGTAAGTCAACAATGTCAAAGGAATAGAAAATGTACAAGAAATACATTTTAGTAGGTAGATGGCTTCTAAGTTACTTGCTCCATTTCAAACAATCCTTGCTATTTTCAAAAACAAACACACACACATTTCAAAACATTTTACAAAACATTGAAAACATTTTCAAAAGACAAACATCTTTGTATACATTCTTACAAACGAGAATCATTACAAAGATTGCCTAAACGAATGGCATCTTTTACAAAATACTTTCAAAACCACATCAAACACCATTTCAAACAAACCAAAGCAAGTGATCTAAGCAAGTAACTAAGAGCCCATGGAAAACCATGGATGAAAAGGGTGCTAGCACCTTCCCTTTTCATAATCTACCCCCCGAACTCAAGAAAACATCTGAAAGGTCTTTCCTGTGCTTTTTTACCTTTCCTTTGGGATAAAAGAAAAGTCGGTGGCGACTCTTGCTAACCGCGACATTTGCAATAAAATGCAAAACCTTCAAGTCAGTTCTCCCACCGTATCACAGAACTGGCGACTCTGCTGGGGAAAATTTTAAAAGTGGGGTTACCTTAGAGTTTATATCACATTTATTTGCTTACCTTGTTTGAATTGTTTTCTTTACAATTATGGTTTTTTTTTGGGTTTAAATCCTCCACCCGGATTTGGGAAACATTATAGGTAAATAGCAATACGTTATGGAAACTATGCGGGGTATACCGACATGGTCTAAGCAATAGCTATATTAGTGTGACATATTTGTGGGTACTAGTGGCCTTTGAGTCAATCAAAGAGAATACGGGGCCGCTGAGTGATGTCATGAAGCACTAATGAACTTCTAAAACCCTTTACTTGACCAACTTGGCCTTTTTAGGATGTAGTGAGATGACCGGCTTTGGTGCAGTCCGAAGTTGGTAGATACTCGATACTACACTCATTGAGAGTTGGTTTCTTGGGATATTTTGGTCGCCATTAAAGAGGCTTGAGCTGAAACAATGACCAAGGAAACAATCCAGTGATATTGAGCTCCTTAGAACCCGGCTACTATTGTTAGGACAGGTTGAGCCAACTAAACTTCAGGAGGGTACTTACCTATGAAACCCCATGCAAGCCTAAACGAAGAACTTGCTTGATTTTCTTGTACATATATACTTGTGCATAACATCATGGACATCATGAACATCATATGCATTCACTAACCATTTCAAGGATTTTGAAGATTCATCTTTGTTCTTGTTTTGTAGGTTATGGATTCACTTCGCAGGAAAACTATCCAAATCAACCTTGTAAGAATTCCTCCACAACTCAAGGAACTAGCTTCAAGGATCCCTAATAACTCCCTATTCACTGAGAGACATGGTCGTATACTCAACTTGGTCACTTCCAACACAGAGGAGGATATGATGAAGGTTCTTTTCCAGTTCTTTGACCCTTTGCATCATTGCTTCACATTTCCTGACTATCAACTTGTTCCCACTTTGGAAGAATTCTCTCAACTTTTGAGGATTCCTATTCTCAATCAACTACCCTTCAATGGTACGGAAAGAGATCCAAATCCAGAAGAGATTGCTCAAGCTCTGCACTTGCACTCATCTGATGTCACAACACATTGGGAAGCTAGAAGTGGTGTCAAAGGCTTCTTGGCAAAGTTTCTGTTAAAGAAGGCCCAAAGCTATTGGAATTCCCTAGACTTGCAAGCTTTTGAGGAGATTGTAGCTCTTCTCATCTATGGGATGGTCTTGTTCCCTTATCCTGACCAACTCATAGATGTGAGCGCTGTCAAAATCTACATGTCTCGCAACCCGGTGCCTACATTGCTTGGGGATATCTTACACTCTTTTCACACTCGCACAATGAGGAAAAGAGGTGTTCTTATGTGTTTCACTCCTCTCCTGGCAAGATGGTTTATTTCTCATCTTCCCCAATCAGTCTTGAAGAATGAGCATGATTTGAGGTGGTCACAAAGGTTAATGACGCTCAAACATTCGGATATTCATTGGTGCTCTCGATCCAAAGAGAATGTTATTATTGTTGACCGTTGTGGGGAATTACCTAATGTCCCTCTACTTGGAATTAGGAGAGGCATCACCTATAACCCGTGCTTTTCTCTAAGACAGTTTGGTTATGCCCAAAGGGATGGCCTATATGATATGTTGATTCAAGGATTGGTTTTCGACTACGACAACGACGATCAAGGTCTTCGCCAGAGATTCATCCGAGCTTGGAGGATGCTAAACAAGGTAGATAGCAAGACTTTGTGACACAAGAATTCCATCCCTCTTGAGCCTTACCTCAAGTGGGTACGAACCCGCGCTCAAAGTCTTATGATGCCTTATCCTTCCATTCTCCCAGTGATTATTGAGCCTGTTAAGGAGGGAGAAGTTCCATACACTATCCTACATCCTGACATGCCTACATCACTCGAAGACCTACAAAGGGATTGGATACAGCTCAAAGGAGAGCGCTATACTTTCGAAGCCCAATTCTATGAAAGCGAGAAGAAGGTTTTGGAACTCACTCGGCTACTTCATGAACAACAGACTTTAAATACCTACATTGCACCAAAAAGGATGCGCAATGTCTTTTTACCTTAGAATTTTGTATTATTTTGCCTAAGGGGCATTGATGTACTCAAATTCTATCTTATTAATATGACGTATGTTTCTTTTTTGTTTGAAACAAATTTGAGTTTCTAAATCCTTGAAAGCATTGCATGAATACATATCATTCATCATAAACATAAACAGGTCTTTGCATCAAGTTTCCTGATCTCTCTACTATTTATTTCAGTAAGATATATCTCGAACAAACGGTCAAAGATCTTCAAGCTCAGAACACACAATTTCAACAGTTACTCATGACCCTAGCCAAGGGGCAAGAGGAGATGAAGACTCTGCTAGAAAAAGAGAAAAAGAAGAAGAAGCCAGCTGATGTGGTAATCATGGGCAGAAGGTTTCAGGGACAAGCTAGAAGGACCTTAGATTTTCCAACAACATCTGATGAAGGGGAGAGAAAAGGAAAAGAAATGGCAGGACCATCAGATTCTGAAGAAGAAGAGGAAGAGGAGGACTATTTTGAACAATAATACCCTTCGGCTGATGATAAATACAAACACCTTGAAGAGCGATTAAGCGCTATGGAAATCCAGAGAGTACCGGGGCTAGATTTTGAAGAGTTGGGGTTGGTGTCAGGAATTGTGATCCCACCAAAGTTTAAAGTGCCATTATTTGCCAAATATGATGGGGTGTCTTGTTCTAAAATTCACCTCCGATCGTATGTCAGGAAGATTCAGCCGCACTCTACAGACAAAGACTTATGGGTCCACTTTTTCCAAGACAGTTTATCAGGAGCACAACTTGATTGGTTCTACCAGTTGGAAAGGGCCGACGTCCACAATTGGGAAGACCTGGCTGCAGCTTTCTATAAACAATACCAGTACAACGCCGATTTGGTGCCTACCCGTACTCAACTTCAGAGTATGGATATGGTTTCCAATGAGGGCTTCAAAGATTACGCTCAGAAGTGGAGAGATCTAGCCGGAAGAGTGCAACCCCCTCTTTCTGAAAGGGAGTTGGTGGACATGTTCTTGGGAACTCTATCGGGCCCTTTCTTCAATCATCTGATTGAGAGCTCCTCTGCAGGGTTTACCGAATTGATTTAAACCGGCGAGAGGGTGGAAGCTGGTATAAGAAGTGGGAAGATTCAGAAAGATTCGTCTGCCTCCACAGCGGTGAAAAAACCATTCACTGGAAGGAAGGAAGTATCTGCTGTTTATTCACACAGAAATCAAGGAAGGACTGAACGCCGACCAACGGTGGGGGCCGCTATGATTCCAAAGCCTGCATCAGACCAGCCAAGAACTAATCAGCCGAGGGTGGAAAGGCCAGTTCGGCAATTCACCGGGATTAACATGACTCCAGCCCAGGTTCTACCACGTCTTCTGAAATTGAATCTGGAAACTTTAAAAGAGGCCCCAAAGAATCCCAATACTGCTTCTCTTCATTACCATCCAAATGCCAGGTGCGCATACCATTCTGAAAGTCCAAGGCACGACACTAACAAATGTTGGGCTCTGAAGAATAAAATCCAAGACCTGATAGATGCAAAGGAAGTTGAGTTTGATGCGCCTGAGAAACCAAATGTTATTTCCGCTCCGATGCCTAGGCATGGTCACAATGCCAACGCTATTGAAGAAGATTTATTTGTTGCCACCATGGATAAACTGTTGACTCCGCTCCCGATCATTAAGTTAAATTTGTTGAAAGTTGGTATATTCCAAGGTTGTGACAAAGACTGCCATGTTTGCCTATCCTCACCACTTGACTGCCCTCTGTTGAAAAAAGGTATCCAACGACTGATTGATAACCAAGAAATTCTCTTCGAGAATGCTCCCGTTTTACCCGTTCCTGTTAAAGACATTTAAATTATAACCATCTACACCAATCCTTCCAGGTCCCCTAAAAGACTCGTTAGGATTACACCTGCTCCAAAGACTACTCCACTTAAGATTACAATGCCCGGGCCGGTCCCATACAAATCAGATAAAACAGTACCATGGAATTACGGTGGAGAAATCTACTACCATGGTATTAAACAGGATGAACCGACTGCCGAAGAAGAGAGCTCCGAAGAGGACAGTTCCGACATTAGCAATATTGCCGGAACTAGAAAGATTACCCGTAGTGGTAGAATCTTCTCTCCAGAGATTGCCCCTCCAAAGGCAGTCTTTGGACCCGTGGTCGTTCCGAAGATTACCTCTGTACCAGTGATTATACCTGCAAGTGTACTTACCGACAAAGACAACACAATCCATATCCCTACTTCCACTGCTGAGAATAAAGGAAAAAAACGTTCAAGAGGAGCCTGTCTGGACGAAGGCTCAATCACTAGCTATTCCCGAAACATCTAAGAAGGAAATGGAAGAAATCCTGAGGATAATAAAAAAAAGTGATTATGATGTGGTTGAACAGTTGGGGAAAACCCCTTCCAAGATCTCTATGCTAGCTCTACTGCTGTGCTCTGAAGCACATGCAAAAGCTCTGGTAAAATTTCTGAAGATTGCTCATGTGTCGCAAGAGACGTCTGCTGACCATTTCCAGGATTGTGTGGCCAGTTTGACAGTTGATAATGGCTTGGGTTTCTCCGATGCTGATTTGACACCCAGAGTGAGAAAACAAAACGAGGCATTACATGTCTCAGTGGAGTATAGAGGAACAACCCTAGCCCATGTCTTGGTGGATACGGCGTCATCTTTGAACGTCTTACCGAAAAAAGCCCTTGATAGATTAGATTGTGAAGGGCTGATTTTAAAACCCAGTAACATAGTGGTGAGAGCATTTGATGGTTCGAAGAGGATGGTCCACAGGAAGGTGGACATCCCAATAAAGGTGGGAACTCAGATTTTCAACTAAACCTTCTATGTGATGGACATCCGTCATTCTTATTCCTGTCTGTTAGGACGCCCCTGGATTCACAATGCCGGTGCTGTCACCTCCACATTGCATCAGATGCTGAAGTACCTGGTCCAAGGAAAGATCATAACCGTCCACGAGGAGGAGGAGTACATGATTAGTCATCTGAATTCTTTCCGATATGTGGAGTTGGATGGCGAGTTCATTGAAACCCCTTTCCAACATTTTGAAGAAGTCTCTCAAGAAGTAGTGGCGACCAAGGCAGTATCCTCGATTCCTAGGATCACAAGACCTACACTTTGGATGTCATCTCTAAAGGATGCAAAGGCAGTAGTGGAAGAGGGTGGATGCACCATCTGGGGGCAGCTTCCAGAAATTCCGTACAAATCAGACAAGTTTGGCTTGGGGTTTACTTCAACTACTCAGAAGGTTGTGGGTCGTGCCCATGCTGGGGGGCCACCTGTGAAGATTAGCAACCAAAGGGTCAATGCATTAGAATACAATGAAGAGGATGGCAGCTTGGAAGATTGGATATTTCCTACTGTCAGTGGAGGACTTCACAACTGGGAAGCCAGAGACTTTGTCCCAATAACTTTCATCTCTCAGTAATTTATCTTTTACATTTCTGTTGGACTTGTAATATTCACGAACAATTCGCACTTTAAAAACCTTGTGTCTTGCCCGAGGCACAATGGTCCATTTGTAAGGGTTTTTATTTCATCTTCATATGACATTCAATGAATCATGGACGCTTTTTCATATATAAACCTTTTGTGCTCATTGTCTTTCTTTTACATGTTATTGTTTTAAGATGGCTATACCCTTACATACACCCACACTCACAAATGCAGGCACCCTTCCATTCCGGATCCCATGGGTAACGATACTGCTATAGCCTTCAGTGACTCTGAAGATCTAATCTGCCAAGCCGAATATGAAGGTGAGGAAGATTGTGAAGTGCCAGGGGAATTGGCCAGACTACTACAACAAGAGGAAAGAGTTATTCAACCTCATGAGGAGCTGTTGGATACAATCAATTTGGGTACCGAGGAAGATAAAAAGGAAATCAAAGTGGGTGCCAATCTAGAGTCGAGTGTCAAGGAGCGCCTAATTTAGCTGTTGCATGATTATGTTGAGATCTTTGCCTGGTCATACGAAGACATGTCGGGACTCGATACAGACATTATGGTACACCGTCTACCCACAAGAGAAGACTGTCCACCAGTGAAACAAAAAGTCCGCCGCATGAGACCTGACATGTCGGAGAAGATCAAAGCGGAGGTTATGAAACAGTTCAATGCTGGATTTCTGGTTGTTACTTCCTATCCATAATGGGTTGCTAACATTGTTCCCATGCATAAAAAGGACGGAAAAGTAAGAATGTGCGTGGACTATAGAGACTTAAACAGGGCCAGCCCTAAAGATGATTTTCCACTTCCACACATCGACATCCTGGTTGACAATACAACCCAGCACAAAGTATTTTCTTTCATGGACGGATTCTCAGGCTATAACCAGATCAAAATGGCACCTGAGGACATGGAGAAAACTACATTTGTCACACAGTGGGGCACGTTCTGCTACAAAGTGATGCCATTCGGACTGAAGAATGTCGGGGCAAACTATCAACGCGCCATGGTAGCTTTGTTTCATGATATGATACATCATGAGATAGAGGTCTACATAGATGACATGATAACCCGATCACAAACTGAAGAAGAACACCTTGATCACTTGCAAAAGCTGTTTGTCAGATTGAAGGAGTACAAACTAAGGTTGAACCCGAACAAGTGCACATTCAGAGTCCGGTACGGTAAACTGTTAG
The DNA here is from genome assembly GCA_948472305.1 of Vicia faba. Lineage (NCBI taxonomy): Eukaryota > Viridiplantae > Streptophyta > Magnoliopsida > Fabales > Fabaceae > Vicia > Vicia faba. Next base: position 403,146,115 of record OX451735.1, read on the forward strand.
GAAATCGTCCATTATGTCATAAAGACCCAAATCTTCACTCGGCGGAGGGAAAGGACGACACACATCTTCAAACGAAACCAAATTCACTGAAGGAGGTGCAGCAGGAACAGGATGCACCACAGGAGGTGCTGGAGTAACAACATTTGGAACCACTGGAGCATCTTGGGGGCCCAATTTGAAACCTTCATGTGCAAAATTCTCCGGCATTCCCCATGGATAACCCTGAGGCATACGGTTCTGAACAATAGTCGGAGTATCAGATACGGGAACAGCAGGAACTTCATCATTTGCCCTTGTTGGTTGAGGTTGAACACTCGGTGGATGATTCTGAGCAGCCACCAGAGCTTCCATCAGAGTAGTCAAATTGGCCAAGCCAGCCTTCAGAGTAGAAACTTCTTCGCGCAGCTCGCCATTCTCCTGTTCCAAATTGTCCATCTTCTTTTTGAAGTTAGCCCGAGTGTTGTAGTGATGAGTAAGTTTGCTGAACAAAGCAAAGAAGCTGGGTAAGGCACCTGGGTATGCATAATAAATGCAAGAAATATGTGCAATATGATGCATTTCATGCAATGTACATGATTATTTGTATTTCATCATTTTAATATTTCAAGGGATTTAAGATCTATAGACATATTGCAAACATCAAAACAATAACACATTTGAAATACTGAAAATTATTTATTATAATAATTTCAAAATGGATTACAAGTTTCAATGATCCCAAGTACAAGATGAAAATACAATCTAAAAATCCTGAGAGAAAGAAACTGAAAGAGATCAATCTGTACGCTGGCGCTTCCTTGTGAGTCTGGAAATCTGAGCCCTCAACCTCTGGTTTTCTTCCACCTGTCTGATGGCAACCTCCTTCCAATCATCTGAAGTAGTAAGTGAGTAATCAGCACCTGTCTGAGGCTTAGGGGAAAATAAATCCCCTTGCCTCTCCATAGACTCCACCGCTCGACTCTCAAGGATCTCGATCAAATCATCTTTCTCCTTCAAGTCTGCTCTATAGGAACTCTCTAAAGTCTGGAAATTGTTCTTCCAAGCATCCCTTTCTTGCTGCATCCTAACCAAAGTGAGCTATAGTTCTTCTAGATCATCTAATAAAGGAGGAGCGGTCTTCACAAATAAATCAGGCATGGGTGTCTCCCGAGTATATGGCATTTTCAACTGAATGGCTCTCGATCGGACCCACTGAAGATATGGCTCTAAAGAAACAACACCCTTAGGACCTAAATCCTTCCTACTCTTCTTATGAATGTGACGCCAGGCCTTCGCAATCTGCTCCCTAGCTTCCTTGTGGTCTTCTCCCTCCTTCAGGAAGAAACTACTCAAATGAATACTGTTTGGTTTATCTCTCATCGGATATCCAAGCTGTCATCGTGCAAGAACAGGGTTATAGTTAATTCCTCCCTTTGTATAAAGAAGAGGTACATTGGGGAAAATACCAAAACTGTTAACAATCTCTATATCATGATAAGCTCGATGATACCAATCAATATTCAAGTGAGTAAGTGCCATGATCTTAGGAGCCCAACGGGGTTCCTTCTTGACATCCCAAAAGGCATCAGAATGAGGTATATGAGAGATGAACCATCAGTACAACAAAGGCACGCAACAGATAATCATTCCTCCATGATAAGAACTCCAAAGATGAACAGATTAATAAGCATCACCCAACAGTGTAGGAACCAGGTTTCCAATCATGAAAATCCTGATAACATTAATGTCGAAAAACTTGTCCACGTTAGGAAATAAGAACAAACCATAAGCAAGTAAAGCAAAGATGGCCTCAAAAGCAACCGTACTCTTCATTCTGGCAAAGTAATGAGCTTTCTCCAATAAGAACTGGGCTGGTAATCCTCTAATCCCTCCTTTAGTAGTCATATGGGCTTCCAGCTCAGACTTCCCCAGATGAATCAAAGAAACAATCTCATGTGGTTTTGGCTCACCCTCCAAACCAGTAAAAGAAACACGATCCATAACGGGTAAATCCAATAGATAAGAATACTCCTCCAGTGTAGGCATCAGCTGATATTCAGGAAAAGTAAAACAGTGATACACCGAATCATAGAACTGGACCAAGGTCGAGAGAATACCCTCCTTCATCTTCAGCTTCATGAGAGGAATAAGGAATCCATACTTCTTCTGAAATTCTACAGGACACTCAATCTCTAGAATCAGACTGATCAACTCATCTATCTTGGGATCCTTGAAACTGTTTTTCCCGGTCTTTCTCTTTCCATAATCCATGGTTAAAAGTACCTGAGATATTCACAAATAGTCAACCTGTAAATCCCTTGAAATATTGTTTTCTTCAAAAGATGCTTATGAGTGCATGGATGCATGATGCAACAATCACACACAAGATCACACATATAGGGTTCATAGGTTCAACGTCACGAGCATGAGGTCGAAGGTACTACCCATAAGGTGTTGGTCTAAGAGTTATCATCTGCCGAACAAGGTTCTAGAGGTTCCCAGAGTCTACATCCTTCCTTCGAATATTACCAACTTCACGATTAACTTGGTAATTAGTAATATTCTCAAGAAAGACTCGTCTGAGCGTAGTATCGCGTGACAACTATTTCTAGATTACTCCGTCATATCTTCCGCACTACACCTAAAAGGCTAAGATGGGTTTGGTATTCTACGGTCCTCAGTTTCAACAGGCTCCCAGGTCGAAAGCAGTATGTCTTTCTGATTACTCGGTAAATGATACTACAGTCAAAGGAGCCTCCACTGAGTGGGGGATCTCATGCCTCATTTTTTGGGATTACTCCCTCAAAGTTAACATGACTATACCGCCCGTCCTATATTAAAGTTTTCCCAAGTCCGGGTATAGGACTTATGAGTAATCACCAAGCACCCTGAAAACCAGGGAAAATCCAGACAAACATATATACAAATTATAACACATAAACAACAATAGCACATATACAGATATAAACAAAGATAGGCTTGACCCACTTAGGGATGGACCAGCAACAGGTCAATCTGTCCCCAGTGAAGTCGCCATTTTTCTGTAGCGGTAGAAATGTTCAAGACTAAGCCATTTGATTGACTAGAGTTTATACAAATCAAAATAAAAATCGCCACCGTGCTTTATTGTTTCCAAAGGAATGGGAAAAGAGCGAATAACCCAAAAAAGGGGGAAAGATTCAAGGTAAGGGGGTTGGTTATACAAAGGGAAGGTATTAGCACCCTAAACATCTACGGTACTCCGCAGGAGCCTCTTTGTAAAATCTGTATATTTTGGCTATAAAAATGTGTTGTATATAAAATGTATGGTGGAGGTGAGAAAAGAAATACTTTTTTTATGATTTTTGCATCCGCCGCGGTTGTGAATCTTTAGTGCCTACGTACCACCTTTCGTGCAATAGGGGATCAGGGTACACGTAGTTCCTCTTTTAAAAGATTTGAAACATAAGTGTTTTGGTTAATTTTAAGAGATAAGGCATCATCATCATTGTCCGTGTAGTAAACATACTTACTACCCACAATCATGAGAAAGTAGAATTTTCATCATCTTAAAGTGGGGGATATGGATTGGATTTTAAAATCAACAATGCCTCATTCAGCACCCAAGTGGAAAATATCTCTCTTCACTACATATTGTAGAAGTATAGTTGTTTGCATCACTACAAGGATTAACAAGAGTCTAATCTTTTAAGAAAAAGTTTAAGGGTAAAAGCCAAAGTGGAAAAAATGGTTTGAAATGAGATTGGTTGACTTTTAGTCTTCTCATAAAAAAAATGTCAAAGTATTATTAAAATTGATTGAGGTTTATTTATGAAAATGTTTTGAAAATGCATGGACCTAAGTCCAAGTTTATTATGAAAGTGTTTAAGTTTCAAAACAAGAAGAGTTTTCAAAAGGAGGGAGAAGATTTTTGAAATTAAAGAAGATGGATATCTTTGAAGGAGTCTACAATAACTGATCTATAATTTTGTAGTCGCTCATCTTAATTACCTTCAGGATATCATCCACTTCTTTCTCTAATGTGGCTCCACAAGTCTCTCCTACAGCCTTCTCAGGCTCATCGTTCTCAGCAATTTTCTTTCCAGCAACAACATCTTTTCGAATAACCGGCGCAAACACACGACCACTACGGGTCACTCTGCTATTATCAGTTATATTCCCAACATCTGGCATTGGCTGGATGGGAACCTCCACCCCATCTTCTAATATTGTAGCGTTGTATTTGTAAGGCACAACCTTATCTAATTTATAGGGAACAGGTCCTGGAAGACTAATTACCAATGGGGTAACAACTGGTTTGCTATGGTACTCCCCCTCAAGATGAGCGGGTGCACCAAAACAAGGTACAATGACGTTTACACCTTCCTCAACATAATCACCCCTCAAAAGGTCATTTCCGGCAAACAAATCTTCGTCTGAAGAAAAATACTCATCCGCGGAGGCATATTTTTCCTTTGACTTTTTTTCCATCAAACAAACTTCAACCATATCAATATCGTGATAAACATCTCTCTGTCCTGTGATCTTGATAGTCCCATTGTCTAACAGCAGCTGAACACCCTCTCTCACAATAGAATATCCTCAGGGGTCTCGACAGCAAACTACGCAAGACCCATATTAGTGTTTCACCTGACCAGCAGTACGACAAAAGGTAGCATGCAATTGTACGAGATCTTCATTCAAATGCTCTACTTCAAAAATTCTGAATTCACCCGGACATCCAGAAACCATATTCACTTCCTCCTCATATTCTGCCCTAGGCCTTATTATATGGATTAAACCTTCATCCATCATCTCCTGCAAATCAACCTTTATCTTCTCGCAACCCTGGATGTTTGTACTGCAAACAGCACAACCAACGTGGTCATGCGTATAATAACTGAATTCACATAGATCTGTGTGCATCTTTACCAAATCCCCTCTAACCAGATTAATGTCAAAAATCCGGAAATCACCGGGACAACCGGCCACCATATACACCACATTCACTCCCCCGTGCTTGGGTAGAGGATAATATTTCACATTAGGTCCCATGTCTTTAAAAGATAAAATTCCAGACTTCACCAACCTTTTCACTTAGGTCCTCAAAGGATAACAATTCTCAACATTATGCCTTGGTGCTCCCTGATGAAAGGTGCACGTCTGGTCTGCTTTATAATACCAAGGCAAAGATGATGGTACTGCTGGAGGTGGTCGTGTCTGGACCAACTTCTTCTGAATCAATGCTGGTAGTAGCTCTACATAACTCATGGGAATAAGGTCGTAGTTCTCCCTTCTCAGATTATTCCCTTGGTTCCCCTACTGGGATTGTCTTTGATAAGCAACGGTAGTTGGAGCGAAATTCATAACAGGAGTCACTGAAGCAACTTACTGGTGACGCTGAAAATTCCTTCTAGAAGCATTCACTCTCCTCTCTTGTATGACAGCATTGGTATCCCCCTCTTTCTTCTTTGTAAACCCATTAGTTGGCTTCTTCATACCTCCAGATCCTTCACCCTTTGTCAAACAGACTTCTCTTACTGCCTCTTCTAGGCGGACACCCATTCCTACCATCTCTGTAAAATCACTCGGGGCACTTGCACCATTCTTTCATAGTAGAAGGCACTCAGCGTCTTTAGAAAATTTGTAGTCATTTCTTTTTCCTCCATGGGAGGAATCACTTGTGCAGCCACTTCGCGCCATCTCTGTGCATACTCTTTAAACGATTCACTGTCTTTCTGAACCAGGATCCCTAAGCTGGTCACGATCAGGTGCCATATCCACATTGTACTTGTATTGTTTTATGAATGCTTCTCCAAAATCATTAAAGGTATGGATGTTGGTGCTATCTAAACTCATGTACCATTTCAATGTTGCGCCGGTTAGACTATCCTGGAAAAAGTGAATTAGCAGACGCTGATCATCGGTGTGGGTTGACATTCTCCTTACATACATCACCAAATGAGCACGAGGGCAAGTGTTGCCCTTGTACTTCTCAAACTCAGGGACCTTGAACTTAGCAGACACTTTAACATTTGAGACCAAACACAACTCATTCACGTTCTACCCAAATAAATATTTTCCCCTAAGAGCCTTCATCTCTCTTTGCATTCTATCAAACTACTCTTGGAAATCGTCCATTCTGTCATAAAGACCTAAATCTTCACTCGGCGGAGGGAAAGGACGACACACATCTTCAAACGAAACCAAATTCACTGAAGGAGGTGCAGCAGGAACAGGATGCACCACAGGAGGTGCTGGAGTAACAACATCTGGAAGCACTAGAGCATCTTGGGGGCCCAATTTGAAACCTTCAGTTGCAAAATTCTCCGGCATTCCCCATGGATAACCCTGAGGCATACGGTTCTGAACAACAGTCGGAGTATCAGATACGGGAACAGCAGGAACTTCAACATTTGCCCTTGTTGGTTGAGGTTGAACACTCGGTGGCCGATTCTGAGCAGCCACCAGAGCTTCCATCAGAGTAGTTAAATTGGCCAAGCCAACCTTCAGAGTAGAAACTTCTTCGCGCAGCTCGCCATTGTCCTGTTCCAAATTGTCCATCTTCTTTTTGAAGTTAGCCCGAGTGTTGTAGTGATGAGTCAGTTTGCTGAACAAAGCAAAGAAGCTGGGTAAGGCACCTGGGTATGCATGCCATGCAATGTACATGATTATTTTTATTTCATCATTTTAATATTTCATGGGATTTAAGATCTATAGACATATTGCAAACATCAAAACAATAACGCATTTGAAATACTGAAAATTATTTATTATAATAATTTCAAAATGAATTACAAGTTTCAATGATCCCAAGTACAAGATGAAAATACAATCTAAAAATCCTGAGAGAAAGAAACTGAAAGAGATCAATCTGTACCCTGGCGCTTCCTTGTGAGTTTGGAAATCTGAGCCCTCAACCTCTGGTTTTCTTCAACCTGTCTGATGGCAACCTCCTTCCAATCATCTGAAGCAGGAAGTGAGTAATCAGCACCTGTTTGAGGCTTAGGGGAAAATAAATCCCCTTGCCTCTCCATAGACTCCACCGCTCGACTCTCAAGGATCTCGATTAAATCATCTTTCTCCTTCAAGTCTGCTCTATAGGAACTCTCTAAAGTCTGGAACTTGTTCTTCCAAGCATCCCTTTCTTGTTGCATCCTAACCAAAGCGAGCTGCAGTTCTTATAGATCATCTAATAAAGGAGGAGCGGTCTTCACAATTAAATCAGGCATGGGTGTCTCCCGATTATATGGCATTTTCAACTGAATGGCTCACGATCGGACCCACTGAAGATATGGCTCTAAAGAAACAACACCCCTAGGCCCCAAATCCTTCCTACTCTTCTTATGAATGTGACGCCAGGCCTTCGCAATCTGCTCCCTAGCTTCCTTGTGGTCTTCTCCCTCCTTCAGGAAGAAACTACTCAAATGAATACTGTTTGGTTTATCTCTCATCGGATATCCAAGCTGTCATCGTGCAAGAACAAGGTTATAGTTAATTCCTCCCTTTGTACAAAGAAGAGGTACATTGGGGAAAATACCAAAACTAATCCAGATAGGCCACGGTTTCTAATCCTAAGTCCAGAAAAGTCCACTGCTCCATAATGCCAAGGATAGTAACCAAATAGTCCAAGTACCATTAAGAGTTTTTTAGGGTTTATGTTGATTATTAAGTATCTTAGGAAAAGAAAAGAAAAGAAAATCTCAAGTGAGCAAAGTAAACATGATAAGAATAAATAAATGCTCAAATGAGCAAAGATGAAAAATGGCATGAAATGTAAAATGCTAAAAATAAATAGTACATAAAGCATAAAAAGAATAAAGCATAAAATAAACAAGTCAATAATTACTGGTTAGTTGGATGACCATCTTGAAACTTGCATTTGGAACTCATTAGAGGATTGGTAGAACCAAAGCCTCCACACAATAAGTTGCATTTGCTTTTTGTCAAATATATCATCCATTTGGAATTCTCACAAGTACTATTTAATGATCAACAATGTTTAAGTGATCCGCGTTGACCAAAGGTGTTGTAGATCCATTAGAGGATTGGTAGAACCAAAGCCTCCACACAATGAATCTCAAGGTTATTGGATCAAAGAGATCAAATTAACATACTTGGGCTTGCAATCATAAGTTTGGGCCACGAATGATCATTTATTCGAATCGGGACAAAATTTAGCGCTATGTTAAGCAATCGTAAGTGGACTTATATAGAATTCGTACCTATTTTGAGGCCGGTCAATATCAATCTATGCACCATTTGTTTTGAGACATGATATAGAGATCATGCTCCAACAACACTTAGTGCAATAAGAAGGGGATGAGATGAAGGGGAATTATGGTAAAAAAAGAAAACCACATTAATATTTAATCAAACTATTATTAAAATCATTCATCCATTTTTTGTGGAGTTAGACTCTACACCATGGATCCAATGATAATAATAAAGCCATGATAAAAAAATCAACCCAAGACAGCCAGAAAATATTCACAAAATAATAATATATTTAATATATGCATTAAAGGTTTTAAAAAAATGTTTAAAAAATGGAAAATAATGGGGAAAAAGTCAATTATATTCAAATTAATCAAGAAATGAAAGATAAAACGATAGAAAAATCAGAAAATAGGTCAAGTAATTATACAATTTTTTAGGGAATTTTTAAAAGTCAGAAAATATTTTTAAAAATTAAAATAAATGGTTAAAATAAACAAAAATAGTAAAAAATAGTAAAGTAAGAAATAAAAATAAAATAAAGTCACCAATATTTGTCACAATGTCATTGGATCATTCCATAATTTTTTCAGAATTTAAAAATGTGTACAAGTATTTTTAAACATTTTAAATAAATCAAATAAGTGCAAAATTCATAAAAAAATACCAAAACACAAATTTAAATTGTGAAATAAATAAAAATCAGAAACAGAATACTCAAAAATAATTTTCATAATTTTTTTGGATTTTTTGGACTAAAAATGAATTTTCTATGATGTTTTAAAATATAAAACAATTAAAATATAAAAAATTAGAAAAAGAAAATAAAAGAAAAAGATGTGGACCATTGGATGACAGTCAAAACGCGTTAGTAATCAAATCCAAGGGATCTGGCGTGTTGTGTATATCATGGTCTTTACTGAATAAAGCACTGAATCAAATATAAAATCAGAAATTCAAAAAATACAAATGGCACGCTTTCATTGGTTAGAAGGTTACACGTTGGTAATCTTCAACTTCCAGCCACACGAATTACAGGTCTCTCAAACTTTAAAATAAGAATCTCAGACCTATGCCATTCGTTTCGTCTCTTCAAGACGAAGATAACCATACCCTCGCACCATTTTTATATAAATTGTAACTCAAGCAATTTGGAAAGAAAGTTTTGAAAGGGGATTTGAAAATTCATGGTCAAAACGTGTTTCCAGATAAAAGTAAGTGTTGCAACTAGAACCAGGGCAATGAGAGAAACACAATGGTACCAAAGTTTTGAAGAATTGATGAAGGAATTTACCTATTGAAGTTGAGTTGCAGAGCTCTGAAACTGGACTTCTATGGAGCAATATAGGGCACGATTCTTTAATGTAATGGTATGGTTAGCTTCAAGGAAGATCAAGGAAGGTGAATTGATGAAGAAAATGGATTGAAAAAGGCTTGAGAATAGGATTCGAAGTAGCTGAATTATGAGTTGGGAAGCAAGTTTGGCAGGGTGATTCTGGCTATCTAAGCTTGAGAAAATGAATGGGATAGTACATGTATTTATAGGAGAAGCAAATGGGATCAAAAGGAAGAGTGATGATGCGTTTTGGAGGGAATTCGTGCAAACCTGATGCACGAGTGAAGTGTGATCCAAACTTCACCAAAACTCATCCAATTCCTGCGTTTTGATGCACTAATCCACTTGGGAAAGTTGGCTAATCATGTTTAGACCCAAAATGCGTGCTAACTTGAGATTTAGAGGTTGTAACATGAAACTCAAATTCTGACTTGCACGGAAACATCAATTCCAAGTTACCACTTTTGAAACAATGGCATTTCCATCTCAGGGAGTCTTAAGGCATGATTCTTGATGCTTTAGAAAGATGAGGTAACAAATTTTGCAATGGAAAAATAATGGAATCAATTGGAGGCTTGAGATGAAAATTACATGGAGTCAAAGTTGGAGAAAAAGAGTTGACTTTCCATACGTAGAAATATTTCAAATTCTTCTTTAAAAATGACCTATAATCTCTTGCATCCAAACATGGCTTTCCACTTAGAATTTTCTCTTGACCCAAAAACATGGAATAAAGTAGATCTCTTGAATGATATTTTTCAATTTGAACCACTCAAAATCTCCAAAAATTGAGCAAGTTATGGCTTGTTAAAGTTGGCCAAAAATCATGAAATGACCTATAATCTTTTTCATTATTAAGGTAACTTCCATCCATTTTCTTACTTTGCACATAAATGAAGTCATGAAGTACCCATCCTTAAGATCATCATGGAAAAAGAATAGGCCTAAGGTGATAAAAATTGGCCAAGTTATGACAATTTGAAGTCACATATGGAAAATTAGGGATTCAACTGGATGACTTATGATCTTGCTTCTTCACCAAGTTCCTTCCACATGAAAACTCTTTGGAGCTTTTGATGTGATTTGTTGGTAACTCTTTCAAGAGAAGAATATTTTTGGAATCACTCAAAAATGACAAAAGATGAGCAAGATATGCCTCTTTGAAGTCCAAAACCCTAGCCTCTAGATTAAGAGAATGCTTGGTGGAACTTTGCCAAGTTTGAACAAACTTTTTGTGCCAATACTCTTCCTTTGTGAATAAAAATTGTTGAGAATGATGATTAGGACCTATGGCCACCAACCAATTTCATACCAACTTCAAAGCAACTTCAATGGTGAGGTTTGAATCTCTCAAGCTTTTGACTAGGGAATGGAAATAAACTCATGAACCCATGAAGCAACTTGCTAAACCTCATTGCTTTTACCTACATTATTAACAAGTAAGACAAACCAATATTGCATTTTATTAATTAGAGATAAAAATCAAAGTACAATATCTATGATCACAAAAGCAAACAAATCAAGGTGCTTGGTAACTTCTCAAAGAGCAAAGCTAAAGATAGGGAGAAGAAACAAAATCCCTAATGTGATTTTGTGGTGATTGAAACAATGTGGTATGATGAAGGGATCTTAGGGGCAAAAGTTGGGGTACAACTGCCCTTATTTAAGTTTCTTCTATCTAGAGATACGAAGGTTAAAAGTCTTCGTGTCGACGTGATTGAAGACACTTAAATATAAAACAAACCCTGGTTTTGGCCCTAAGATGCCATGCAAATGTTTATGCATATGAATGTATATGAACAGAAGAGACACAAAGTAGCATTGGGGAGGCAACACAAAATGCAGAAGCAAAAGAGCAATCCCACCAGGAAAATAAATCACTAGTAAACCACGAGAATAGAATCAGAGAGGAGGATAACAAGCATCAACGTTCACTGCCGATGTACTATCGTTGTTCTCTGAATATATCATACCACCGCCATTCACTGACGATGAACTATCAACGTTCACTGAAGATAGCAAAAAGATAACAAACACTGACATTCACTACCGATGTACTACCAACGTTCACTGAAGGTAGAAAGAGAAAATATCATACCACCGCCGTTCACTGACGATGAACTATCAACATTCACTGAAGATTGTAAAAAGATAACAAACACAAACGTTCATTGCCGATGTACTACCAACGTTCACTGAAGGTAGAAAGAGAAAATATCATACCACCGCCATTCACTGATGATGAACTATCAACGTTCACTGAAGATATCAAAAAGATAACAAACACCCACGTTCACTGCCGATGTACTACCAACGTTCACTGAAGCTTAAAGAGATTGCCCTATCTCTTAAAGCCATTAGTGATTGTCTTTCTATTTTGTTTATTTGTAAACAGTAATTATGTTCAAATGCATATGTTCAAAAATAAATTATTGGAAATTTTTTGTAAACAAAGCACTAGAGTAAAGAGAAACAGATAGTTTTGCACTTTCAAAGGTATATCTTTGTATTGACTTTGAGTAAGTATTTTTGTACAATGAGACAAATATTCTAGTAAGAGAATTCCGTTGTAAAAAAAATGAAAATTTGAGAGAAAGAAAAGATAGCTATGTGAAATAATCCCATGGTGTTCCCATTTTGCTATAGCCTTCGTGTCTCTGAGCATCTTATCTATTTGTTGCCTTGTCCGAAGCTGATTGAATTGATCAGAACCTCTGATTTTTCAGTTGAAGCCAAAGGTTGTTCGTAAGGTGATCCAACGGGACATAGTCATACGCTTTAATTCCCTAACTTTTTCCTGGACCTCCCTTTCAGGTTTTCAGTCCACCGGGATACCCTTTTTTGCCCAAGCCGCCCTTTCGGGTTTTCAGCTTGACGGGTCTACAGATTTTTTATTTTATCCCTAATTTTTTCCCGAACCTTTTTGGTTCTCCAGGATGCCCTTGTTTTGCCTAGCCGTGTCAACCTAGCGGGTCTCTTATGCATAGTATATTCTGACTCTGTCTGCGTTCATAGGATGCAGCAGGTCATCGCCATTCATGGTGGTCAAGATCATTGATCCACCATAGAATATGCTTTTGATTACAAATGGTCCTTCGTATGTAGGAGTCCATTTTCCCCCGGGATCACCTTGCGGCAGTGTGATAAGTTTGATCACCAGATCCCCGACTAGATATACTTGGCGTCTGACCTTTTTGTTAAAAGCCTTGATCATCCGTTTTTGATACATTTGAACATGACAGACAACAGTAAGCCTTTTCTCATCAATTAAGTTCAGTTGATCAAGTCGAGTCTGGATCCAATCATCTTCGTTCAGACCTGTATCCTTCATGATTCTCAGAGAGGGGATCTAGACATCAATAGGCAAGACAACCCCCATGTCATATACCAGAGAGTAGGGTGTTGCCTCGGTTGATGTGCATGCCATGGTATGATAACCGTGGAGATAGAATGGTAGAATCTCATGCCAGTCGTTGTACGTGACTGTCATTTTCTGTATGATCTTTTTGATGTTCTTATTTGTGGCTTCGACAACACCATTCATTTTTGGCCGGTAAGGGGAAGAATTATGATGCTGGATCTTGAATTGCTCGCACAAGGCGGTGATTATAGTATTCTTTAGATTCGTACCATTGTTTGTGATGATCCTCTCCAGGATACCATACCGACATATGAGATTTTGTCTAATGAACCGAGCTACAACATTCTTGGTAACAGAAGCGAAAGAAGCCGTCTCAACCCACTTTGTGAAATAGTCAATGGCCACTAAGATGTAGCGGTGTCCATTAGAGGTTGTTGGTTTGATTTCCCGAATCATATCGATTCCCCACATAACAAAGGGCCTAGGAGACGTTAAGACATTCAGAGGAATCAGAGGTATGTGCACCTTGTCAGTATAAATTTGACACTTATGGCAGGTTCGGTATTGTTGATAGAAATCTGCTTCCATGGTAGACCAGTAATAGCCTGCCTGTAGGATCTTCTTTGCCATCGTATGCCCACTGGAATGGGTGCCAAAAGTGCCTTCATGTAACTCAGCCATGATCTTTTCCGCTTTAACCTTGTCTATGCAACGAAACAAAACAGATTCATGATTGCGTTTGTAGAGAATGCCATTACTAAGGAAGAATTTAGCATAAAATCTCCTTAAGAACTTCTTATCGTTGACTGGAGCTCCTTCTGGTATTTCTTGAGCCTCGAGATACCTCTTGACTTCGTGAAACCAAGGTTGGTCCACTACTTCTTCAGTATTAATCTCGTGACAGTGATTTGGTTCATCCATTCGTTCAATAGTGATCTGGGGAGCCTCGTTATCCCATTTAAGTTTAAACATAGATGACATTGTGGCTAGTGCGTCTATTAGCTGATTTTCTTCTCGCGGGAAATGCTTGAAGGTAATCTTCTTAAAATGTGGGATCAATGTCAGCACATGTTCTTTGTAAGGGATAAGGTTAGGGTGTTTGGTGTCCCATTCCACTTTGATCTGGATGATGAACAAAGATGAATCTCCGAATACATTTAAGGATTTGATCCCCAAGTCTATGGCAGCTTTGAGACCAAAATTGCATGCTTCGTATTCTGCCATGTTGTTTGTATAGTTGAAGCAGAGTCTTGCAGTAAAGGGAGTATGACACCCTTCAGGAGATATGAGCATAACACCTATACCATTACCGAGTGTGTTGGATGCCCCATCAAAAACCAGGGTCCATCAGGATCCTTGTTCAGGTCCGTCATATGGTCTGAATTATTCACAGTTGTTTATCATCATGATATCTTCATCTGGGAATTCGAACTTCATGGACTGGTAGTCCTCCACAGCTTGATGAGCAAGGTGATCAGCTAGTACACTTCCCTTTATTGCTTTCTGGGTAGTATATTGTATGTCATATTCTGTCAGGATCATCTGCCATCTCACTATTCCCCCAGAGAGAGCGGGTTTCTCGAAGATGTATTTTATTGGATCCATTTTATATATCAATAAGGTAGTATGTGTCAGCATATACTGTCTTAGCCGGCGAGCAGCCCATGCCAGTGCACAACAAGTTTTCTCAAGCAGTGAATATCTTGTTTCAAAGTCGGTAAACATTTTTCTCAGGCAATAAATAGCATGCTCTTTTCGTCCAGACTCGTCATGCTACCCCATTACACACCCCATTGAATTCTCCAAAACAGTTAGATACATGATCAATGGTCTTCCCTCGACTGGTGGCATCAAAACAGGAGGCTCTTGTAAGTACTCTTTGAACTTGTCGAAAGCAGTTTTGCACTCGTCATTCCATTTGACTAATTGATCTTTCTACAGTAATTTGAAGATTGGTTCACAAGTAGCTGTCAGGTGAGAAATGAGTCTAGAAAATGTAGTTTAAAAGTCCCAATAATCCTCTGACTTCCTTCTCAGTACGAGGAGCAGACATCTCTTGTATCACTTTCACCTTGGCTAGATCCACTTCGATTCCTTGATAGCTGACAACAAAGCCTAGGAGTTTACCAGACCTCACTCCAAACGTGTATTTATTTGGGTTTAACCTCAGCTTGTACTTCTTTAGTCTCTCAAAGAGTTTATGTAAATGGTTAAGATGCTCTTCTTCTGTTTGAGATCTCGCTATCATGTCGTCCACATAGACCTCTATTTCGTGATGTATCATGTCGTCAAATAGAGCTACCATGGCACGCTGATAGGTTGCCCCAACGTTCTTCAATCCGAATGGCATAAACTTGTAACAGAATGTGCCCTCATTGTGTGACAAAGGTTGTTTTCTCCATGTCCTCAGGCGCCATTTTGATTTGGTTATAGCCCGAGAAATCGTCCATGAAGGAAAACACTTTGTGTTGTGTCGTATTATCAACTATAATATCAATGTGGGGAAGTGGGAAGTCATCCTTAGGGCTTTCCCTATTCAAATCTCTATAGTCCATGAACATTCGTACCTTTCCGTCCTTTTTGGTAATGGGAACAACATTGGCAACCCATTGCGGATAGCAGGTGACGGCCAAGAATCCAACGTTGAATTGTTTCATGACTTCTGCTTTGATCTTCTCTGACATGTCTGGTCGCATGTGATGGACCTTTTGTTTTACCAGTGGGAATTCCTCTATTGTAGGTAGACGATATACTATGATATCTGCATCAAGTTCTGGCATGTCTTCATACGACCAGACAAAGATCTCAACATAATCACGCAGCAACTGAATCAGACGCTCTTTGATACTGGGTTCCAGATTGGCACCCACATTAACTTCTCTTTTGTCTTCTTCGGTACCTAGGTTAATTGTGTCTATTGGTTCTTCGTGGGGCTGAATGGTCCTCTCTTCTTGTTGTAGTAACCTAGCGAGTTCTCCTGGCACTTCACAATCTTCCTCACCTTCATCTTGGGCTTGGTATATTAGATTTTCAGAGTCACAAAAGGCCAAAGCAGAACCGTTACCCATGGGATCCTGAGTGGATGTAGACCTGCATTGTGTGTGTGAGTATGTGTAAGAGTATAGCTATCTTTGAAAGAAATGAAAATGTAAAAGAGAAAAACAATGAGCACAAAGTTTGTATGCAAAAAACGTCCATGATTCATTGATGTCATATGGAAATGAGATAATAACCCTTACAAATGGACCATTTTGCCTCGGGTAATACACAAGGTTTTAAGAGTTTGAATTGTTTTAGTATTACAGATCCAACAAAATTTAAAGGCAAATTACTCTGGGATAAAAGTGATCGGGACAAAATCTCTAGCTTCCCAGTTTCTGAGCCCTCCTTTGACTGTTGGGAAAATCCAATCCTCCAGGTTATAATTGTCTTCATCATCCTCTATTGCGTTGACTTCGCAGTTGCTGATCTTTAAGGGTGGTCCTCGGACACGAGCACGGCGTACATCTTTCTGGGATCCTGAAGTGAAACCCAAACCAAATTTGTCAGATTTGTATGGGATATCTGGGAGCTGGCCCCAAATAGTGCACCCACCTTCTTTTATCACTGCCTTGACGTCCTTCAAATATGACATTTTAAGCGGAGGCCTTGTAATCTTGGGGATTTGAGACACAACTTTGATTACTGCCACAGTCTGCGGGACTTCTTCAAAGTGCTGGAATGGAGTTTCAATAAATTCACCATCTAATTCCATATATCTGAAGGAATTTAGATGGCTGACCATATACTCTTATTCTCCATGAACAGTGATGATCTTCCCTTGAATTGTATATTTCAGCATTTGATGCAACGTAGAAATAACGGAACCAGCGTTGTGGATCCACGGTCGGCCTAATAAGCAGATATATGAAGGGCGAATATCCATTACATAAAAATTTGAATCGAATGTTTGGTTTCCAACTTTTATGGGGATGTCCACTTCCCCGTGCACCATCCTTTTTGATCCGTCGAAGGCTCTCACTACTATGTTGCTATGCTTTAAGATCAATCCTTCACAGTCAAGCCTATCAAGAGCTTTTTTAGGAAACACATTTAGAGACGAACCGGTATCCACCAAGACATGAGCCAAGGTCGTGCCCCTGCATTCGACTGAGACATGCAATGCCTCGTTATGCTTGCTCCCCCTTGGCATTAAATCATCATCTGAAAACCTAAACCATTATCTACGGTAATGCTGGCTACGCAGTCTTGGTACTGATCGGTAGATGTTTCTTGGGGTACATGGGCTGTTTTAAGGAACTTTACTAAGGCCTTTGCTTGAGCTTCGAAACATAAAAATAAAGATAACATGGAATTTTTTGATGGAGTTTACCCCAGTTGCTCGACTACGTTCTAGTCGCTTCTTTTTATGATCTTTAGAATTTCCTCCATCTCTTTTCGGGAGGTCTCAAGGATAGCTACTGATTGTGCCTTCGTTCGGACAGACTCAAGCAGAATACCTTTACCTCGAGTCTCGGTTGACTCGGCAATAGGAATGTCAGTAGGGGTGATAACAGGGATTGTAACAATTTTGTCAACATGAGTATTAGCAAAGATGATTGCAGGAATATGAGGAGTAATAACAATAGAAATGATTACGGGTCCAAAAATAGCTTTTGGAGGACCAATTTCTGGAGAGAATACCCTTCTACTGCGGGTTATCTTGCTAGTCCCTGCGGTGTTACTGATGTCGAAGTCAACTTTCTCAGAACTTGAATCTTTAGCAGCTGGCCAATCTTGCTTGATACTGTGGTAGTAGATATCCCCTCCATAATTCCAAGGGACGGTTTTGTCTGACGAATACGGGATTGGTCCCGACATTGTAATTATCAACGGAGCTACTTTAGGAATTGATGTAATTCTAACGGGTCTTTTGGTGGAGACCCTTGAAGAATTTGCGGAAATGGTCATGATGGAAACATCATTATAAGAAACAGTTGGAATAAAAGTCTTTTCGAACAAAATCTCCTTGTTATCCATTAGGCATTGAACGCCTGCTTTTAACAAATGACAGTTGGTTGGTGAGGATAAACAGAAATGACAGCTTTCATCACATCCTAGGAATACACCGGCATTTAACAAGTTCTTTTTGATAGTCAGGAGTGGGGTCACAATTTCATCAACTGAAGTAACAAACATATCTTCTTCAACAACATTACTGTGCTTGGGCATAAGGGCAGTAATAACATTGGGAATTTCTGGCGCATCGAATTCAATCTCTTTGGATTCAAGAAGGTCTTGTACCTTGTTCTTCAGAGCCCAACAGTTGTTAGTGTCATGGCTAGGATTCTCAGAATGGTATTCACAACGGGCATTAGGATGATAGTGAGGAGAGGTTGTGTTAGGATTCTTTGGAGCTTCTTTCAAAGTCACTAGATTGGATCTTAACAAATGTGGCAATACTTGAGATAGTGTCATATTAAATCGGGTGAACTGTCTGACTAGTCTGTCCATTCTTGGCTGGTTGCTTCTTTGCTGAGTAGGTGCGGGTTTAGGAATCATGACAGCCCCACCATTGGACGGTGTTCAGCCCTATCTTGATTTATCTGAGGATATACAGCCACCACTTCTTTCTTTCTAATGAATGGGTTCCTTACAGCACATAGGATGCATCTTTTTGAATCTTCCCATTCTTTATCCCAACTTCTACCCTTTCTCCGGTCAATATCAACTCAGTAAAGCCTGCCGATGAACTCCCAATTAAGTGATTGAAGAAAGGACCAGACAGGGTGCCCAAAAACATGTCTACCAACTCTCTTTTAGATAGAGGAGGTTGGACTCTTCCTGCTAAGTCCCTCCAGTTTTGCGCATAGTCTTTAAAGCCTTCACTTGAAACCATGGCCATACTCTAGAGTTGAGTACGGGTGGGTGCAAGATCAGCATTGTATTGGTATTGTTTGTAAAAGGCGGCGACCAAATCTTCCCAGTTATGAACATTGGCTCTTTCTAACTGATAAGACCAATCAAGTTGAGTTCCAAATAGACTGTATTGGAAGAAGTGTACCCATAAATCCTTCTCAGTAGTATGAGGCTGGATTTTCCTCATATAGGACCGGGGATGCATTTTGGGACATGAAAATCCGTCATATTTGGCGAACACCGGTGCTTTGTACTTTGGAGGAATGACAATCCCAAATACTAACCCAAATTCCCCAAAGTCCAATCTAGGCACTTTTTTAATTTCCATTGCACTTAACCGTTCTTCTAGATGCTTATACTTATCGTCGGCTGGAGGATATTATTCTTCAGAATAATCTTCTTCTTCCTCTTCCTCTTCTGAATCTGGCTGGACAACTGCTTCCTTGCCTTTCCCATATTGATTGTCTTTCTCACCATATGACGTTGCAAAGTCTAGGGTCCTTCTTTCTTGTCCTTGGAATCTTCTTCCCATATTTAGAATTCTGGTTACTTTCTTTGTCTTCTTCTTTTTCTCTTCAACCAGCAAGGTCTTCAACTCTTCTTGTCCTTTGGCTAGAGTTAAGAACATCTGTTGAAACTGGGCATTTTGTGCTTGGAGGTCCTTCACCGTTTTCTTGAGATCCATCTTACTGAAATAAACAGTAGAAAGATGAGGAGACTTGTTGCAAGAAACCTGCTTATGTTATGATGAATGGTAAATGCATATGCAATGATTTCAAGGATTTTAAAGATTCAAATTTGTTTTAGACAAAAAGGAAACACACGTTATTTTAATAAATTAAAGCTTGAGTACATCAATGCCTTTTTGGGCAAAACAATACAAAAACTTTAAGACAAAAAGGTAGTACGCATTCTCTTTGGTGCGATGTGGCATTCAGGTTCCTCTCCTCATGAAGTTGCTAAGTCAGTTCCAAAACCTTCTTCTCGCTGGCGTAGAATTGAGCTTCGAGAGTGTCTCGCTCCCCCTTGATTTGTATCCAATATCTTTGTAAGTCTTCATGAGTGGTGGGCATGTCAGGATGCAGGACAGTGTATGGAACATCTCCTTCCATAATAGGCTCTATAATAACCGGGATAATAGAGGGATAAGGCATCATAAGACTCTGAGCATGAGTTCGTACCCATTTGAGGTAAGGCCTAAGAGGGATTAAATTCTTGCGCCCCAATGTCTTGCTATCTACCTTGTTTAACATCCTCCAAGCTTGGATAAATCTCTGGAGAAGACCTTGATCGTCGTTCCCGTAGTCAAATACCAAACCTTGGTTGAGCATATCATGCGGGCCATCCTTTCGGGCATAACCAAAATGTCTTAAGGCTAAGCAGGGGTTGTAGGTGATACCTCCTCTAATGCCAAGTAAAGGGACATTAGGGAATTCTCCATAATAGTCGATAATAGTAACATTCTCTATGGATCGGGAACACCAATGGATGTCTGAATGTTTGAGCGTCATCAACCTTTGTGACCACCTTGAACCTTGCTCTTTCTTCAATACAGATTGGGGTAGATGCAAAATAAACCATCTTGCCAAAAGAGGAGTACAACACGTAAGGACACCTCTTTTCCTCATAGTGCGAGTGTGAAAAGAGTGTAGGATGTCTCCTAGCAAAGTAGGCACCGGGTTGCGGGATATGAAGATTTTGATGGCGTTCACATCTATGAGTTCGTCAAGATTTGGAAATAAACCCATCCCATAAATAAGGAGAGCCACAATTTCCTCAAAGGCTTGCAAATCCAAAGAGTTCCAACAGTTTTTGGGCTTTCTCAAACAAGAACTTTGCTAGGAAACCTTTGACACCACTCCTTGTTTCCCAATTAGTCGTGACATCAGATGGTTGTAAGTGTAGAGCTTGAGCAATCTCTTCTAGAAAGTGCACCTTCCGTACCGTTGAAAGGTAGTTTATTGAGAATGGGAATCCTCAAGAGTTGGGAGAATTCTTCCAAAGTTGGCATAAGTTGATAATCAGGAAATGTGAAGCAATGGTGTAAAGGATCAAAGAACAGAAAGTGCACCTTCATCATGTCTTCATCAGTGTTGGAGGTGACCAAGTTGAGTAGGAGACCATGTCTCTCGGTGAATGGAGAATTTTCTGGAACCCTTGAAGCTAGATCCTTAAGTTGTGGAGGGATCCTTACAAGATTGACTTGAATGGTTTTCCTGCGAATAGAATCCATGTTCTATAAAACAAGAACAAAGATAAATCCCAAGATCCTTGAAATGGTTAGTGAATGAGTATGATGTTATGATGTTCATGATGTTATGTACAAGTATGTATATAAAAACAAACAAAACAAGTCCTTAGGTTTAGGCTTGCATGAAGTCTCATAGGTAAGTACCCTCTTGAAGTTTAGTTGGCTCAACCTGTCCTAGCAATAGTAACCGGGTTCTAAGGAGCTCAATATCACCGGTTTGTTTCTTCGGTCATTGTTTCAGCACATGCCTCTTTAATGGAGACCGAAATATACCAAAAAACCAAACCTCAATGAGTGTAGTATCGAGTATCTACCAACTTCGGACTGCACCAAAATCGGTCATCTCCCTACGTCCTAAAGGCCAAGTTGGTTAAGTAAAGGTTCTAAAAGATCATTAGTGCTTCATGACATCACTCAGCGGCTCCATATTCTCCTTGATTAACTCAAGGGCTATCGGTACCCACAAATATGTCGCACTAACGTAGCTATTTCTTAGACCTTGTCGGTATACCCCGCACAGTTTCCACAACGTATTTCTACTTACCTATAAGGTATCCCAAATCTGGGTAGAGGATTCAAACCCAAACAAAGAACCATAATATAAAGCAAACAAGTCAAACAAAGAAAGCAAGTAAATATGATCTAACCCTAAGGTAACCCCACTTTTAGAATTTTCCCCAACAGAGTCGCCAGTTCTCTGATACAGTGGGAGAACTGACTTGAAGGTTTTGTGTTTGATTGCAAATGTTATGGTTAGCAAGAGTCTCCACCGACTTTTCTTTTATCCAAAAGAAAAGGTGAAAAAGCACATGAAAGACCTTTGAGATTATTTCTTGAGTTCGGGGGATAGATTATGAAAAGGGAAGGTATTAGCACCCTTTTAATCCATGGTTTTCCATGGGCTCTTAGTTACTTGCTAGATCACTTGCTTTTGTTTGAAATTATTCTTTGTATGGTTTTTTGAAAGTATTTTGTAAAGAGGCCATTGTTTAGGAAAACTTTGTAATGATTCTCGTTCGTAAGAATGTATACAAAGTGTTTGATCTTTTGAAAATGTTTTCAAGTTTGTAAGATGTTTTGAAAGTGTAGGTGTTTGTTTTGAAAATAGAAAGAATGTTTTGTTTTGAAATGGCGCGAGTAATTAGGAGTATTCTACCTACTCAAAAGTATTTCATGTTCATTTCCTTTTCCTTTGACATTGTTATCTTACCATTGATTTGGTAAGTAACCTTATCTTTGGATGTAAATGGGATGGGCGTGGGTCATCGTATAACCATGATTAGCAATGTTGCAAGATATCTTAGCATTCTCTTTTAGGGATTAAGATCATTTGAAAGGCAACTTAGATAGCGTCATTGAGGGACTATGATCTTATATTTTGCTTGTTTTTGCTAAGATACCTCGCATGCATAATATGGCCATTTTGTAAGGCAACCAAGTGGATTTACCCTAGGGGTGCTTGTGTGCAAGTGTATTGTTTTCATGCTTGGTTTTGTCTTTGATTAGGGTTTTCTAAGCATTGATTTTATTCTTTCCATACAAACCCTAATTACTAGCATTTGTATATAAAGCGATAAATTGCAGAATTTAAAATTACTATGCTATTACAATACTTGTGGGAAGGGGGTGTACAAATTATAAATGGGGATTGTAAGAAAATAAATGTGTAAGAATGTAAATGAAAAGTAATATGGGTATTTGTTTGGTTTTTTAGAGAAAAAGGGTTTTGAGTTTAACCTAATTAACTAAAGGGGAAAATAATTAGTTAAAAGTAAAACTTATATTTATTAGGAAAAGAAAATAAATAAAACCCTAATCTATTATAAATAAAATTAAATTTGTAAGAACATTTTTTGGTATTTTTTTGTCTTAAAAATAAATTATAGTATTATAAAATATTTTTAGTTTTTTTGGTTTTAAAAAAGCATTTTTTAATTATGAGAGAAATAAACTAAAACCCTAGTTTTTTTTAGTTAAATTTATAAAACAACTAGTAAAATAAAAAAGTATGATTAAATAAAAATAATTTTTTTGTGTAAAAATAAATAAACTTTATTAAAATATTAATGTAATGTTTTTATATTTTCTTTGATTTTTTTAATATTAGATAATATATTTAAGAAAATAAATAAATAAAAATCAGAAAAAAAGAAAATAAATGGTCCAGGGTGTGTAAATGAAATAGGGGGTCAGAAAGTAAAAAAAACATAAGCCCAAAGAGATGAGGCCCAGGCGCCTGCCAAAAGGAATGTTAGAAATGGAAAAAAAATGAAAAAAATTCAAAAGGGTACCACTGGGGCTCGAACACAGGTCCCTCAAGTCACATGCACGCGCTTCTACCACTAGGGTGGCTATACACCCGTTTATATAATAAAAACAACAAATAAATGATAGGAAACAAGTCTATAGCCTTAACTTCATCTTCAACCTCACGCCCAACCAGAGCCTCTATAACTCATTCAAATCTCAATAAAAATGAAAACTGTAAACAAGAAACTTGTAGCAAATTTCCTCACGATTTCAGAAAATGAAAAGCAATAGAATTATATATCAAAGATAAGCATGAATTTTGATGGCCCTAATCTGAACCCTAAAAATCTCAAACTTCAATCTTAAAATTCTCTAAGCTCAAACAAAATTAATGAAAACTATGGACATGGTTAGCTTTAGGGAAATGATATCTACATTTTTCATTCAAAAATAAATCATTAATGATGCATGTATGAAAAGTTCCAAAGTCATAAAACTTACCTTGCAAGAGGGTATCAGATTTGGAGTTTGAGCAGCTTTCAGTGAGTTCCAATGATTGGGTTAGTTTCCTCAAGTTCCCAGGAAGCTAATGAGATGCTTAGCTTGAGCTAAAAGTGCCTGGGGAATTCTGGAGAAGTCCAAGTGCAAAGCTCTGTTTTTGAAAATGGAGGATGGTGTTAATGGTGTTACAGTCTTGTAACATGGTGTGGTATGAGTTCTAAATGATGTTTAGAAACATTAGGAACCAAAATGCTTGAAAACGCACGAGGGAGATGTGAGTTTCAAACTTTTGGTCAAGTTAGGAACAAATGGAGGTATGTGATGCAGTTATGAGCTCTTGGTGTTTTTAGGGGTCAAGCATACGCGTGTTTTGTGGCAAATGGCTTATTTATGTATAAGCAAAATGATTGGAGTGGTTTGGCAAGTCAGAAGTACAAGTTACAAGCTATTTGCTAGGTTACCTGATTTTGAAGAAAAGTGGGAAAACAAGTTTCAATACGAGGTACAAGCATGGGCTGAGTTATTGTAAGTGTATAAACCATTTCTCTTATGTTATGAGACATGTATTATCATAAGAGAACAAGTGCAAGGCTCAAGAACAAGTTTTGTGCAAAAAGTCACTTTATCAAAATGGGAATGTGCAGTTTCTTCCCAAAATGGATATAAAGCATGGCCTTGCATTGAATGCTTGAAATGATACCTCTAACATATATGAAAGCAATTAATTATGGAGTGCCTAACAAGTTTGAGGCCTGCAAAGTAGAGGTTATGCAGCATAACTTTGAATATTGAATTTGGTTCATCACAAAATGACTTGTAATTCAAGTGATAAAACCCTAACTTCATCCCTTCGATTCTCCCTACTCAAAAATGATCTCAAGGAGTTATTTGACATTTTGGAAAGCTTGCAATGTACTCTACAACCCATATTTGAATAACTTTTAAAGATTCCCTTTGGAACTATATGAAAAAGTTCCATGAAGTTGGGTCAAAATCCTGACCAAATTAGGGCAAAAATTTCACTAACTGTTTTGTTTCATGACCATGTGTTCTTAAAATTATAACTTGAGATCCAAGAATTTTTGGAGAGAGTTTTATGAATAAATGTTAAATATTTCATGGATATCTACAACTTTCATGTTGGAAGTTTCTTCTGAATCAACTTGCATCATGGTGAAAATTTTGCTAAAAGTTATGAAAAAAATAAGAAATTTCCAACACTTAGAAAAATTTCCAAGTTTAGAAATTTTAACTTTTCAAAATGAAATCTTGAATTTTTTATTTCTTGATGAATAAGTTTCATATTTTTCCATGATTTGATGAATTTTGATCTTTGACATTTGAATTTGACCAAAAAGTTAAAGTTTGACTTTTCAATATACAATTGACTTTTAATCAGTTGACTGAAAATTCATCTGTCAATCCATTGGACTTGAGCAATGCTTTGAGCTATGTCATTAGGTCAAAATTATGCAATTGGACTCTTGAGATCATGACTTAAACCAATTGATCATTTTCTAGGTCAAAAATAAAAAATTACCCTTTCCTAGTCAAAAGCCTTAATTTTGACCATTTTGCCCTTTTGATGATTTGATCAAATTTCTTGAGGAATTATGGTCCAAACTTGATCAAATGATACATATGAGTTTAAAATGTTTATGTGGATAAAAAATTATGAAGTTTGACTGTAAATTGGACATAGTTGACTCTTCCCCCCAATACAACTAATTTTTAGGTCAACTGCTCAATTGACTGAGCAAAAGTGTGATCCAAAGCTTGAAACTTGACATGAGTGATCTTGGGGGTCCATAATGATCCATGAAAGTCATATGGGGCATTGTAAGTTCAAATATTCTTGTGCAATCTCAAACCCTAGTTTTGGTCATCAGTGCTTAAGGAGGTGTCTTGAGCTGATCAACCCTAGTGCAGTCTTGAGCCAAAGGAGATCTTGTAAGCAAAGTCTTGATAAATGAGAGGGTAAATTTTGGGGTACAACAATATTTTTGATACCGGTGCTACTCATTACTTTATTGTTTCTTATTGTGTTGAAAGATTGGGTCTTATGGTCTCTTCTATGAATGGAGAAATGGTCATCGACACTCCACCCAAGGGGTTGGTGACTACTTCTTTTGTGTGTTTAAAGTGTCCCTTATCGATCTTCGACAGAGACTTTGCTGTTGATTTGTTTTGTTTACCGTTAAGAGGTTTGGATGTGATTTTGGGTATGAACTGGTTAGAGCATAACTGTGTTCATATTAACTGTTATGATAAGTCTGTGAGGTTTTCTACTCCTGAAGAAGAGGAAGATAGTCTATTGTCTACTAGACAGTTGGGGAAGTTGATGCAAGAAGAAGCACATATGCTCTCGTTGATGGCGTCGCTATATGTAGAGAATCAAGCTATAATTGCGAAATTGCAGGTGGTGTGTGAATTTCCCGAAGTTTTCCCCGATGAAATTCCTGATGTACCGCCCAAGAGGGAAGTTGAATTTGCAATTGATCTTGTACCTAGTACCAGACCTGTGTCTATGGAACCATACAGTATGTTTGCATCTTAATTGTCAGAGCTAAAGAAGCAATTGGAAGAGTTACTTGAAAAGAAGTTTGTAAGACCAAGTGTAACGTCGTGAGGAGCTCCAGTGTTGTTGGTAAAGAATAAAGATGGAAGTATGAGACTTTGTGTTGATTATAGACAATTGAATAAAGTGAAGGTTAAGAAAAAGTATCCTCTTGCAAGAATAGATGACTTGATGGACCAATTGGTGGATGCTCGTGTGTTCAGTAAGATTGATTTGAGGTCAGGTTACCATCAGATTAAGGTGAAGGATGAAGATATCCAGAAGACGGCTTTCAGAACGCGTTATGGACATTACGAGTATCCGGTGATTCCTTTCAGTGTTACTAATGTGCCGAGAGTGTTCATGGAATACAAGTATCGTATCTTTCATACTTATCTAGATCGGTTCATGGTGGTGTTTATTGATGATATTTTAATTTACTCTAAGTCAGAAGAAGAGCATGTAGAACACTTAAGAGTAGTATTGCAAGTTTTGAAAGAGAAGAAGTTGTACGCAAAGTTGTCCAAGTGTGAATTCTGGTTAAAGGAGGTTATTTTTCTTGGTCATGTGATCTCAGGTAGTTGCATTGTTGTAGATCCATCGAAGGTTGATGCTGTGTTGCAATGGGAAATTCCGAAGTCAGGTACTGAGATTAGGAGCTTTTTGGGATTAGCTGGTTATTATAGAAGGTTTATCGAAGGTTTTTCTAAGTTGGCACTTCTGTTGACTTGTAAAGGTAGAGCTTTTGTATGGGATGTTCAATGCGAAGAAAGTTTTACAGAATTGAAGAAGAGATTGACGTCGGCTTCGATTTTGACGTTACCTAATCCAGGAGAGCCTTTCGTGGTATACTATGATACTTCTAAGATGGGTTTAGGAGGTGTGCTTATGCAGAATGATAAGGTAGTTGCTTATGCGTCAAGGCAGTTGAGGACTCATGAGAAGAACTATCCTACGCATGATTTCGAGCTTGCTGCAGTTGCCTTTGTGTTGAAGATTTGGAGGCATTATCTTTATGGTTCTAGATTTGAAGTTTTTAGTGACCATAAAAGCTTAAAATATTTATTCGATCATAATGAGCTGAATATGAGGCAACAAAGATGGTTGGAACTGTTGAAGGATTATGATTTCGGTTTGAATTATCATCCAGGAAAAGCAAATGTGGCAGCTGATGCATTGAGTTGAAAGACTTTACACATGTCGGAAATGATGGTTAAAGAGTTGGAGTTGATTGAACAGTTCAGAGATATGAGCTTAGTTTGCGAGGTGACACCGCAGAGTGTTATGTTAGGTATGTTGAAGATTAATAATGAATTTCTAGACAGTATCAGATAAGCTCAGAAGTTGGATGTGAAACTGGTAGATTCGATGATTGGGATCGATCAGTCTGAGAATAGTGATTTTAAGTTAGATGTGCAAGGTGTGCTGAGATTTCATGATCGGATTTGTATTCTTGATGGTGTTGAGATGAAGAAAGTGATACTTGAAGAGAGTCATAGAAGTAAGTTGAGTATTCATCTAGGAGCTACAAATATGTATCAAGATTTGAAAGGTTTGTTTTGGTGGCCTGGAATGAAGAGTGATGTGGCTCGGTTTGTGTATGCATGTTTGACTTGTCAGAAGTCAAAAGTTAAACATCAGAAGCCTGCAGGGTTGATGCAACCCTTAGAAGTTCCAGAATGGAAATGGGATAGCATTTTGATGAACTTTGTGACGGGGTTACCTAAAACTTTAAGAGGACATGACTTGATTTGGGTGATTGTTGATAGGCTTACGAAGTCGCCTCATTTAATTCCTGTTAACATCAGTTTTCCAGTGTCGAAGTTGGCTGAGATTTACACTAGTGTAATCGTGAAGCTACATGGTGTTCCTTTGTGCATTAGTTCAGAAAGATATCAGAGGTTTACTTCTGATTTTTGGAAGAGTTTGCAAGAAGCATTGGGTTCTAAGTTAAGGTTGAGTTTGGCATATCATCCTCCGACAGAAGGTCAGACTGAACGAACTATTCAATCGTTGGAAGATTTGTTGAGGGTATGTGTTCTTGAGCAGGGAGGTTCGTGGGATAATTACCTTCCGTTGATAGAGTTTACTTATAATAACAGTTACCACTCTAGTATCGGGATGACACCTTTTGAAGCATTGTATGGTCGAAGATGTAGAACTCCTTTATGTTGGCATGAATTTGGTGAAATTGTGGTACTTGGACCTGAACTTGTTCTTGAGACTATTGAGAAGGTGAAGTTGATTCCAGAAAAGATGAAAGCTTCCCAAAGTAGACAGAAGAGTTATCATGACAAGCGAAGGAAGGACTTAGAATTTCAAGCGGGTGACCATGTGTTTTTGAGAGTCACACCTGTGACTGGTGTTGGACGAGCATTGAAAGTCTAAGAAGCTCACTTATCATTTTATTGGACCATATCAGATTTCAGAGAGAGTTGGGAATGTTGCTTATAGAGTGGCTTTACCGCCTAATATTTCGAATTTTCATGATGTGTTTCATGTGTCACAACTCCGGAAGTATATTTCAGATCCATCTCATGTGATTCATATGGATGATGTGCAAGTACGGGATAACCTTACGGTGGAGACTATGCCTGTACAGATCGTGGATCGTGAAATAAAGACTCTGAGGGGAAAATAGATTGTTTTGGTTAAAGTGGTTTGGCTAGGAGCTGCCGGAGAAAGCATGACTTAGGAGTTGGAGGGTAAGATGCGGGACTCATATCCTGAGTTGTTTGATTAAGTTAAATTTTCGAGGATGAAAATATTCTAAGTGGGGGAGAGTTGTAACGCCCATAATTTAATTAATTATTTAATTAAATTATTTTTAGATTATTTGTGAAGTTTTGTTATGATGATAATTGATGTGTTGTTGTTATTGGATTTATTTATTCTATTAAGTTATGAAATAATATTATAATAATATTATTTGATGTGGGCTTATTTTAAGGACTAGAAGTAGTAGAAAGGGGGTATAGGAGTTTTAAGCCCATTAAGACATAATGAGAATTATAGGGTTATTATATTAGTTGTTATAAATAATAAGGAAAAGAAGAAGCAGTAAGAGAGAAAGAAATAAGGGTTGGAAGAGAATGTGAAAGTTGCAGAAAAGAAGGAAAAGAGCCAGAACAGAATTCAATCAGAAAAGTTGTAGAGAATCCTTCAATCCAAGGTAAGGGTAGGGTTCTGACTCTATAATAGGGTTTATGATGACTAGTATGTGGGATTAGATGTGAAAAGTTGTTTTGTTATGATTGAAATGTATATATTGTTGTTTGATGAAGATCAATGATTTAGAGATGAGTAATGATACCCTAATGCTGTATAATTAATGTAGAAATATAGGATTATTATAATTGATGATTACCTATGATTAGAGGATGTTTTTAGGGCCCAAGGCAGGGAAAGCACAGTGAAATCGCAGAAAATATTCATGACAGAACAATATGCGTCGACCTCAAAGGCCATGCGTCGACACTTGCAGGTTTTTGGACGCAGAATGAGTCAATACGAAGGAGCATGTGTCGATACATGCAGTTTTGCAGACTCATTATGAGTCGATACAAAGGGATTACGCGTCGACTCATGCAAGATGTTAGCCCAGTACGCGTCGACTCAAGACATTATGCATCGACTCATGTAGTCTGATTTTTGACAGATTCGTTTCCAAAGGCTGTAACTTGAGTTTCCAGACTCCGTTTGAGGTGTTGTTCGAAGCGTTGGATAGCTAACGCGATGAACTACATTCTTGAGGATTAAAACTAATGATAAAAAGAATAATCCTAGTAGCCAAATTATGATTAGATTTAGCTTCCCGTGTTAATCGCTATGATGATTTTATGAAGTATGATGAGGATAAGATGATTATAAATTATTGTTTGGTTCATAACAGTAAGATTAATGATGTAGTATTACAAAATAATAATATGTAGAGTTTTTGTAATTAGAGATGAGCCTTAAATTATTAATTAATTATATGCATTATCATGTTGTAGGCCGATGGCCAACATTGAGGGATTATCGATCTGTCGTTGTACTGTTGTTGTGACTGAGTTGCTTTAAAATTATGTTGATGAATTACATTGATGAATTCATGTTGATGAATTATGCGATGAATTATGTTGATAAATTATGTTGATGAATGATGTTGATAAATGATATCGAGATGCCTTTAATAATTGGCAGATATTAAGATGTAGGCTTCTGGCCAATGATGATGTTGTGTTGAGATGTTGCTAATTGTGGTTGTTGTTACTACATTCATGATTGTTTCACATACATTGCATATCAAGATGGAGACGATGCTCGTTTAGATGGCCTGTATTGGCGAATATTAAGATGAAGGCTTATGCCTTTTTGATGCCTCTATTTATTGGAAATTTTTTTGAGATGGGAGTTCTGCTCCGATGGTACCACATGCATTTGCATAGTATTGAGTCGCATTATATGAGTGCATAAAGAAGTTGTGTATTGATGCAGTAAAAGTGTATATTATTGGTATCCTGTTGCGATTATTGTTGTTTATAAGATGAGAAGTGGTGATATTATGTGATCTAATTTAATATATTATTTATCATACATTTTATTATATCGTTAGATATCTCATCCCTTTTGTTTGAATGTTACCCTTACGTTGGTAGCGTGCAGGTAATCCAGAGTGAAAGCAGTATACCTTCGGTAGTTCGAGTCAGTGTCATTGCTCTGATACATAACACACGGGAGGATGAATGCTTTTTGTTTTTAATCATTGATTATTTCAGTTGTTGAAATTTAATTTGATTGTTGCTAAGTATGTGTTATTTTAAAGTTACTGTAATTGTTGGACAAAGATGTTATTATGATTTCGCTGCGTAGTTGTTCAAGTTGTTGAATTAAGAGATTAAATTATTTTTCTGATGGTTCATCTGATGTTTTAAAAGTGTTATGTATCCATGTTGAATGAAATGTGTTTTTAAGTTGAATTTGTGGCATCCTGATTCAATTGTATGAATTTTATAACTCTGATTTACATTTATAATTGTCGGGTAGAATTGGGATGTTACAGAGTAAGCACTGAAGGAGGAGATTCTGTTGATGAAGGAAGTTGTGAAGCTGCCAAGTCTACTAGTCTTGAAGACAGTTAGACTCTTTGCTGTTTTTTTTGTTTTGACCCCTTTGTTCTTCTTTGGCACTTGTATGTGCTTGAGTCTTGGATTCTATGGTCTATACTTATATTACTTCTACTCTCTTGAATGCATGTTATTTATTTGGCATATTATGTCTAAAAAGCGGGACAGAAACAGACTGACCTCTGACTGACTGACCACTGGCTGAGGGGTGTGGGATCTTATTGTTTTAGGAGGAGCCTCATGTCTCAGAAGATGTTCTGACATCTTCCTCTGTTAACAGCTAACTGAGTTACTTTTTCTTGTGTTGCTGCTCTGATAATATGCTCAAATAATGTTTTAGCCCAAATTAGCCAAAGGGGGAGTTTGTAAGTGTTTGTTGGCAGCAATTTTGGTAAAACACTGACTTGATAATGTTTTACTCAATGCCTTGGCATTTTAAGCAAACTGGTTTTGAATGATGTCAAAGCAGATGTCTTGACATCTGGCTCCTGATCTGAACGTGACTTCAAAATTTGTTTTGAGTATTTTGTTTCCTGTTATTATGCGCGTCATTATTCAGGATTTGTGACTCATAGCTTGCGAAAAATATGGAGGAATATTTTCTCATATCCTTTTGATTTATATCTTGGCATGTTTTCATGAAAATATTCAAGGGATTGGAATATTTGTTTTTCAGCCCAAGCCTATTGTTGCGCCTTTATAAGGACTTGCATCCTTATTTGTTGAACTGCAACTTTTAAAGAAGAATATACTCTTTCTGTTTTAGAAGTCTAAGTATTTTTAATTGTAATACACTCTAAGTATTGGTTTAATACTTGAGTTGTAATTTGAGTTGTTAATTGTGGATCATTCATAAGCTTTTAAGTATTGAATGATTGAAGTGTTTAGAACTTAATATTTCTGTTGTTCTTCATTGTTAGTGATTGAAGGGATTTGAGGAGGGCCTCATACCTAGGTGTGTCTTAGGTAGAAGTATAACACGGGTAGTGATTAAGTGATTATATCATAAACTGGTTGTTTACTGAGGGTCTATGAATTGATACTATTTAGTGGACTTGTCCCTGGCTTGGGCCCCCAGAGTAGGTGTTGTTGTACACGGAACTGGGTTAACGATCCCTTATGTTTTTAATGCTTCTAATATTGTTGCATTTTCCTCAGATATTTATGTTGTGACATCTCCTTCGACATCACATATCTGATACCATAATTTCAGTTATCATTGCTTATGATCTAACTTGGTCCCACCATAGTGTTTTTCTTGTTAGGATCTTTTTTTGACACGGTTAAGTGTTTGAACCCTGAACCAGTTGCTCTAATGCCAATTGAAGAATGGAAAAATACAAGAAGGGGTGTTTTAATTGGGGTTTTCAAAATTAAAACAGTATACACGTTAATTATCCTAGTTTGTTTAAACTCAAACTACTCTATCCACCCACCAAGGTGATTTCTCCTATCTCAAACAAGGTCTTAATCCACTAATCAAAAATTGATTACACAGATACAATGACTATTGTCAATGTCTTCTTGAGTTTAAACCACAACTCAGTTTTCTCAAGGTAATACAGAATAAATCAAATAAGAGTGTGTACAGTGATGTTTCTAAACAAAACTATATCACAACAATGATGTATAAACAATTGTGAATCATAAGAAAGAACTGGGTAAAAATGTTTCTCATTTAGTGCACAATAGTTTTTTCTTGTTTTCTTCTTCAAGTCTTCTTTATATAGGAGAGGCATGAGAGACAAGAAAAGTTGTTTTTGGAAAGTTGATAAGGTGTTGTTAATGCACTTTACAAACATATAGATATTTGTCTTGGTTCAGCCATTATGTTTTAATTTGTAATGAATTTGTTGTAATGGATCAGAGCATTGCTTCTTGGGATCTTATTAGAATAAGAATGTTACCGTTGAGACCTTAGATCATCAGGGTTTCTTGATATTCATTAGAACTTGGATGATACTTTGAAGCTTCTTTTGTATTTCAAAGTATTTACTATCAAAGTGTAGCTTTAGTGCTTATTCTTTCGAACAGTTGAATAGATGAGTGCGTTAAGACTTCTTTTATTCTTCCAGAACTTTACTTATCATAATATCAGAGCTTTTTCTTGCAGCGTCAGTGCTTCAGAAGTTGTAGTATTAGAAATTCTTCTATTTAGCGTGTTACATGGATTTTCTTCTAAGTGTGTTGTGTCTTAAACAGAGCTTCAAAACATAAATCTCATCATCTTCTATGTTTCTTTTATCATAATTACTCTGCATATTTAAATACATAATTAGAGAGCATATTTTTTCTTTATATATATATATATATATATATATATATATATATATATATATATATATATATATATATATATATATATATATATATATATATATCGTATATCATATATTTGTTATCATCCAAACTATTACAAGGATGTAGAACCAAACTATGTTCTAACAATCTCATGGGATGATGAAGAGGCAGAGAAAAAAGGGGAACCTTCAAAGAATGTAACATCAGAGGAGACAATGTTCCGTTGAAGTTGAGGAAAAAAATAAAGATATCCATTTTGTATATGTGAGTATCCTAGAAAAATAAATTTGAGAGATTTAGCGGAAAGTTTGTCTTTATCTGGACTAAGATCATGAACAAAGCATATGCAACCAAACACACGAAGGGGAATAGGGTAGAGATCGTGTTGCAGATTCAAGATAGAGTATTGAATATTATCTTGAAGGAGTGATTAAGACATTCATTTGATAAGATGACATGCGGTGATGAGAGAATCAAACCAAAAATGAGAGGGTACATTATGGTGAAGTAAAAGAGTCCGTGCGGTTTCAACTAAATGATGATTCTTCCGTTCAGCAACATCGTTTTGTTGTGGTGTATGAGCAAATGATGATTGGGGAATAACTCCATGTAATGTTAAAAAAGATTTAAATTGGGATGACATATATTCACGAGCATTATGCGTGCGTAAAATTTTAATGGAAGTGTTAAATTGGTTTTTAGTTTTAGCATAAATCTCTTGGAATATACGGAAAACATATGAAAATTTTTTCTTTAGAAATAACCAAGTGCATCATGAGTAATCATCGATGAAAGTTACAAAGTAATAGTATCTTAAAGTATACTTCACACGACTAAGACCCCAAATATCAAAGTGAACTAAAGCAAAAGGTGGTGCAACACTTTTATTTACTCATTGGAAATAAGTACTACGAGTATGTTTACCTAATTGACAAGACTGAAACTCAAAAGAAGAAAGCTTAGAAATATTAGAAACTAAAAGAATGTTGACAAGCAATTTTCGACCAGGTAAGTAAGCCCTCAAGCCATAGGGTATCTTTGGTTAGAAAGTCATATTCCCATAAAAAAGAAGAGATGCATCGACCAAGTCAAATAAGTATTTAACCAGGAAGGCTGGTCGACAAAGACACTAGTGTCGGAGACAATCGAAGGAATATATGAAGGTCGACAGGAAATGATAAGTGGCAGCAAGAGCAGTTATCAACTCACAAGCCAGCAAGAACATGGGGATGTTTCAAAGCAGTTTATGGAAGTTCTCCATGAATCCCAACTTGAGACTAGTAACCATCGACGTTTACACTTTTAGGATTTCTATTTAAGTTAAAGTTTGTGTTTTTGTTAAAGATCACATTTCTTCACATTTAGAGCATTACAAAGTACACAGATCAAAGAGAGAAACAGGTCCAGGATTAACAATGTATGAATGCTTCAACATTTTAATTCAAAGAAATTTCTAGTATTCAATTTAAATTACAAGTCTTGTCATTTATTTTCTATACTTTGAAATTGTCCTTTACTTTTGCCCTTTAGATACTTATGAATCCTACATCAACCAAATTCAACCCAAAACACTCAAAACACTAAGTCTAGGATTATTGTAGTTGATCCTGCAAGTAACCTTTAATAAGACGCTAGAGATTATTCGTGAGAAACAAATTGGCACAACTGGTGGGACACATTGTGTTTGAGTCTTTCTTGTTTCATGCATGAAATTGAGAAGTGGGAGAAAATGGTAGATCCTATAACTCATGAAAGGGATCAAACCTTGGGAGGAAATACCAGTGTGGTGACGAGTATGGTTTCAAGTTTTATGGTTGATTCTTCGACTACCACGAACATAGTTACCACAACTCAACTAGTAATTGCAAGATTGACAATAGTCACAACTTCTGGGCAGTATGTGCCTAGTTTTGCAAGGGAAACACACAGTGGTGTGGTCCCAACCTTTGGGCACTATGTGCCTAGCTTTGAAAGAGATACACATAATGTTGAACACGAATACGGAATGCCAACGACAATGATTGAAGGCCTACATAATAGTAGTTCGACATTTGGAGAAAACTACGCGTCAGTGTTTTCTCCGTATGCCTTTGGGTCGTTAGGAAATCAATATGGTCATTGGACTAGATTCAAATTTTCCCACCAAATCATACCTACTTTCACCCCAAGTACCGTTGCAATCATGAGGCAATAGATGGATGAAAGTAATCATGAAATGGTCAATATGCTTAATCAACAAATGAGTGTCATATTAAGACAATTGATCAAGAATTTAGTGCAGAGTTATTAGACATTATCAATGCAAATGACTCGCATCAGTGATTTCCTTGGTGCCCCAAGAGTTCCAGTTTGACAAGCTACACCGCCCCCACAAGAGGAACTGGTGCCGTATGTAGAGGTGGTCAATGAAATAACCATACGAGAACCACTGATTACCCAGCATGTCGATCTGATACATAATGTGTTCCAATAACCCCCAGTAGTAATAGCGAATCGAAGTCAGAATATCAACCAAGTGGTCAGGCATGTTTGACGAGAGGAAATGGCTGGGGAACAAAACCTAGAAGCCATTGTTGAAAGAATTATGGTTAGGAATGGAATGAATTTTGGCTATCAGAGGAATACGTATGTCTCACCATTGACATATTTCATTTTACAAACAAAGTTACTAAGAGGGTAGAAACTCCCAAAATTCACTAAGTTCGCAGGGGATGTTGAAGAATCCATTGTCAAACATGTTGCCAGGTATCAAACTGAGCTAGGAGACTTAGTAGTGAATCAGGATTTGAGGATGAAGTATTTTCCCAATTCACTTACAAAGAATGTGTTTACTTGGTTTACAATGCTTCCCCCATAATCGGTCCAAACGTGGACTCAGTTGGAGAAATTTTTCCATGAATAATTTCACATGGGGCAATCCAAAAAAAGCCTAACAGAATTGTCTATTAGTAAATGAAAGAGCACTGAGTCGATGGACCAAAATGGATGCGAATGGATTAGATTATTCTATCAGGAAGAATTTGTTAGATACTCAGTCTTTTAAGGATATGACTCAGTTGGATATCAAAGTTCAATTGATCAAATGTTTAAAAGCTGAGAAAACCAAACTGAATAAGTACCATAAAAAAGGGAAGGCTGCTTACGTAGCAACTAACGAGTATTTTTCTGACGAAGAAGAGTCAGGGGAAGAAACAGAGGTTAATATGGCTGAACTCAAGCATGGACGTCCTTATGCATGGAAACTATTGAAACCTTCGAACTGGAAAAACCCCTTCGTAACCGAAAATAATGCCAAAGCCATCACCAAAACTTACACTTTTGACATAATTAAATAAGATGAAATAATTGATTTGTTAGTGGCTGATGGTAAAATTATGGTCCCTCGGGGCCGAAAGAATCCCCCACTTGAACAAAATAAGAAAAAGGCATTATGCAAATTTCATAATTTTCCTGGTCATAAAACATCTTAACATGTTCTTTTCATGGATTTAGTGCATAAAGCTTTGAAATAAGGCAGACTTCAATTTGGTGAAAAGCCAAAGATGCAGGTTGACAATGATCCGTTGAAGGTGGACGAGGCTTTATACTCATAGCCTCTGGATTGTATGATAGTCGAAGCTATTGAGGGCCTCGATAACAAATTCATAATGATTGGTGACGTAGAAGTGATGATGGTTGGAACTAATGAAAGTTTTGGCATAAAGATGGAAGAGGGATTATAGGCATCGTACCCTTAGGCCGAGGAAAGCTTAGTTGACTCTCATGAAAAATGCAGAGTGAAAGGATCGAAGGCTAAATTATGCCCAAGATGCAACACTGTGTTAGATGAAGAAGCAGTTGAGAAATATGAAGCTGTCAAAAAAGAGGCTCTCAAGAAAGAGAATCCTCCAGTTCCAAGGTTTGTTTTCGAACAAGACGGAACTCCTCGAGGCAACGAAGATTATAGAATATTGTTCCAACAACCTCTTCCAAAAACCTTTCGTCCTCTGTCGGGCACCCCACAAGAAAAATGGGTGGAACCGGTGAGCCAAAAGGGGTGAAAAAGCCAAAGTGGAAGGTGATTATGCATGAGGCTGAGGTCCAGGAAAAGAAGGTTGAGTAGAAGGGTTATCAATTTTCTCCTAATTATAAGGGGGAAAATCCAATGACAAGGACGCAATGGAGGCGTTATCAGAGGAATAAAAAATCTGCAAAGGATGCCTCAACTTCCCCATCGAAACCCATCGAAGCGGCAAGGCGTGTCGAAAGCACGCAACAACGGAGGTTGCAAAACTTGGTGGAGCTCAAGTTCAGAAAGGATTCTATCCAAGGTCAAGGTTGACTGAAAAGGAGAAGATCACAACTAAACAAAGGTTGGCTATGAAGGTAGAACCTTTAGGTACAAAGAGCTGGTGGCAACACAAAATGTTTTATATACTCCTACACTTGAGTATACTCCTACATCTGATGGTGAAGAGGAGGAAGAGCCTGATTATGAACCTTCACTAGAAGATTATATGGTGGATGATGGTTATGGTGAGAACTTCATCCTTAATTATGGAATTGTGTCGATTTTGCCTGCAGAATATGACGGAGTGTCCGAGGTATCAGAAAACAAAGAAGACTTCACCTCAGACGAAGTGGATGATGAAAATCCTATGTGTTACTATGTTATAAATAGTGGTGGTGTCGAAGAAGAGAAGGTTGTGTTTAAGAAACCAAGCCCGTAGATATTGTATCAACTTAAGCCTTTATTTATAAGGGAAAAGGTAGATGACATGCCGGTGAAAAAAGTGTTTGTCGATGGTGGGGAAACTGTGAACTTAATGCCACATGCTTTGTTCAAGAAAATGGGGAAGTGTGGGTCAGATCTTCGACCTCATTACATGGTTTTGTCCAACTATGAAGGGAAAACCAATAGTATACTTGAGGTCATCCAGGATGAATTGGCCGTTGGAAAAACCATAAGGTTGTTGAAGCGGTAAAGCGGCAAATAAAAAGTAAAGTATTATTTTAACGGGTGATATTTAGGTTATATCGTATCATGTCCATAGAGTTTGGTTATTGAGTCGTCGTTCAACAAAGCATTCGTTAATGAATTTGGAGGTTTGAATGGAAAAGGGTAAAAGTTATCAACATAAATTAAATGTATAAAAATGAAAAAGGAATAACTTATCAAACATGCATATAATCCACTTTGAACAGACTTAAACCTATCGACCTGTTATACTCAACCTACAATGCTCCTCAATGTCATGATGCATCACTCACAACCTAAGTCATTTCTAACCCAATTGGAGAGGCTAAATGTATCACCTCGGTAGAAATCTCTCAACCACCTCAACAACGAAGAAGTCAACCGTTCCAATTGTGTCGACGATCTCTCAGAGCGACACAACCAACACAAAGGCATTAATAACAGACACCCAAGTGAATGTCAACTCTAAATCTATCTCTAAAATCCATAAACTAACAGACTATCATCCTAGATAAGAATTCAATAAATGTATGTCTATAACAACCTAAATACCGAGCACAGAGCAAAAATCCAGGACAACAATCGACAAAGATTTGTAAAGAAAGTTTTATATAACACCAAGGGAGACAAATATACATGAGTTTAAAGTAAATATATATACAAACTCAACAAAAAGAGAATACACAAAGAAAGATCTACCGGTTTGTCAGTGCTGATTGAAGAGAAATCCACCTTGGATCATCCATATGCAAGCTCCATAGTTGTTATCTAAGCTAATCCTAACAAAATTGGAGGTTAATGGAGTTGGGAGCAAAAACTTCCCCTAAACCATAACCTAGAAATGAACTACAATGAAGTTTATAAAATAAAATTCCTCATACTACATTAAACGCACTAGCTGCGCTAAGCGGGTTTACTTAAATTCAATAAACCTCCTTAAAGCATGCTAAGCGAACTTAGACCGCGCTTAGAGTGCTTGCCTATGCCAATTTTCCTCTCCAGCTCCCAGGGCGCACTTAGCACCCACAAACCGTGCTTAGCCTCATCTGCAACACTTATTTTCTTTATTTCTTCCAAAAATGCTTATTCGTAGTCGTGCCTTCATCACCTTATTCCTCGATGCTCCAAATACGCGAAAATACCTACAAAAGACATTAAAACTCTCGAACGATACATAAATTAGTCATAAATACAATTATACACTAAGTATACATATTTATACAAAAGTCGGGTTTATTCAACCGAAATTAACAGCAAAGATTCGATAAGTGCAATAAAAAGTGTATACAAAAATAACTACAATTTTCACTTATCACAGGTTAACTTTGTTTATTGTAATAAATTCCAAAGCAAAATTCAATTTATTACTTGGCCGAGAATGGATTCATGGAATAGGTGCAGTCTCGTCGACTTTGCACCAGAGGATTTCCATTTGGAGGAATGATGGCACGGTGGAAAATATAGAGGATGATCAGAGCTACTATGAGGGGATGAGGTTAAAGGTGGAAAGAAATCTTTCGACCAACACTTGGAGAATGTGGCGCCTTGTGATGACGATAATTACACTCCGAATGAAAACTCAAATAGTTTTCTAAGCTTGGATCCTTATCATGGTTTTATGTGGGATTCTGAAGGGACAATAATGCCTAGTGAGTTGATTCTACCTACGAGGTGGCCTATAGTTGAAAAATATGACGAGTGAGTCAGAAAGTCTGGCTCGTATTTTGGCTTATGTGGCTGAAAAAAATGAAATCGGCTTTGGAGGATGGAAGATTGCAGAGTATAGCTTTCGAAGCCAAACCAACAGATCTAGAAAAAGGCCAACAAGGTAAAACACCAGCTTCAGAAAGCAAGAGGTTAGATTGTATCTATGACAACGAACTTTTGGGGTTTTAAAAATACCCACTGAATTCAGTAAAGAAGATATAAGCCCAAAACCCATTAGAAGAAGTTGATCTAGGAGACGAAAGAGACCAACTTACATCACCTCCAAAGTTGGGTCGAAAATGAAAGTCAAGTTGATCAAGTTGTTGAAAGAGTACAGAGACTGCTTCGCCTGGGATTATGGTGAGATTCCTGGATTAAGTCGGAATATGGTGGAATATTGCTTACCTATTCAGCCAAGCACGAGGCCAGTAAAGCAACATCCTAGGAGGCTCTCTCCCTAGATCACCTTGAAGATCAAACTGGAGATTGAAAGGCTGCTCAAAAGCAAGTTCATTAGAACTGCAAGTTATGCTGAATGGTTAGAAAACATTGTTTCTGTTATTAAGAAAAATGGAACTATTAGAGTTTGCATATACTTTAGGGATTTGAATAATACTACCCCTAACGATGAATATTCGATGCCTGTAGCAGAAATGTTAGGCGATTCAGCTGCACGGTATGAATATCTTAGCATGCTCAATGTTTATTCTGGAAATAACCAGATTTTTATAGCGGATGAAGATGTGCCTAAGACGACATTCAGATGGAGAGGGGAATTGGATTATATGAATGGGTGGTAATTCCTTTCGGTTTGAAAAATGTCGGAGCAACCTATCTAAGGGAAGTGAATGCTATGTTCCATGATTTCATAGAACATTTTATGAAAATATATATTGACGATATCATTATAAAATCTTCATACGAGAATGGTCATTTAGACCATCTTCTGCGATCCTTTGAAAGAATAAAGAAATATGGATTGAAAATGAATCCACTAAAATGTGCATTCTGTGTACATACAGAAGACTTTTTTAGGTTTTGTAGTACATAAAAAAGGCATCAAGATCAATCAAAGCAAAACAAAGGAAATTTTGGATCTCAAGCCTCCTTCGACAAAGAAATAGTTGCAATCTTTGTTGGATAAAATCAACTTCTTAAGAAGATTTATCTCAAATCTAATTGGCAAGATGAAGGTTTTCTCGCCATTATTGAGGATCAAAAACGAAAGTGACTTCCATTGGGGAAAGGATAAACAAGAGGCATCCGGCACAATCAAAGAATATTTGATAAAGCCCCCCGTTTTATTGCCACCTAGTAGAAATAAGAACATGAGATTGTACATAGTTGTATCTAATTTAACAATAGATAGCATGTTAGCCCAAGAGGATGATAAGAGAGTCGAAAGACCCATTTATTACCTTAGTCGGATATTGTGTCTGTGTTTGTATTTCTCATGTATTAAGATTAAGAAATATATTAAATCAGTTGATGTTTATATTTCGTATCATTGTGATGTCATTAAACATAAGTCGAATTGGAAAATGGGCACTAGCCTTAACTTCTTTTTCATTGTTTTACATGCCTTTGAGGGCCATGAAAGGCTAAATCGTGACAAACTTTATTGTCGATCAAGCAATGGTCGAACCATCAGTGAATCTGATAGACACCGGCCCCTGTAAATTGTATTTCGACAGGTCAATTCATAAGAATGAAACTGGTGTCGAAGTTTTGATTATCTCTCCAAAAGGGGTACCAATAAAATTGAAATGTAGAGTAGATGGAAAATGTTCTAACAATGAAGCACAATATGAGGCTTTGATCACTGAGCTTAAACTTTTGATAGACTTAGGTGTAAAAAGCGTCGAAATTAAAGGTGATTTGGAGCTAGTGATTAAGCAAATCACTCGGGAGTATAAGTGCATTAAAGAACACGTATTTGTGTATTTTGAAGGGGTTAATCAATTATTGGAATACTTTGAATTTGTAAGCGTTACGCATGTGCCTATATTAGAAAATCAAGTGCGTAATGAGTTGGCACATATTGCCTCTGGGTACAGGGTATCGACCGACAAGCTGAAGAGTTTTGTCGGAGTGAGGGAGAAGATGGTCTCGACAAGAGCACCATCATCAAAATTGTCAATCCCAAAAGCTTGGGGGGGGGGGGGGGGGGGCAGATGATTTGGAGAATAATAATTTTGAAGTTTTGGTGATTGACAATTTCTCACACACAGATTGGCAAAATCCAATTGTGAATTATTTGGAAAATCCAGTTGGAAATCCAATTTTTAAGCTACGTGTGAATGGGCAACGAGTTGTTCAAGAAAACCCTTGAAAGGGTTTTACTCAAGTGTCTGGGGAACACTGAGGCATATTTGGCAATGGTCGAAGTCCACAATAGATCCTGTGGTGCCCACCAAGCCGACCATAAAATGAAGTGCTTATTATTTTGACAGGGTGTCTATTGGCCAAGTATGTTAAAAGACTGTATAGAATTTGCTAAGGGAATCCAAGAATGCCAAAATATTCAGGTATTTAACGCGTACCCGCAAGTGAATTGCACATAATTGTTAAGCCATGGCCGTTTCATGGATGGGCGCTAGATATCATAGGAGAAATTCGACCAGCCTCCTCGAAACAACAAAAGTTCATCCATTGGTCAATGTCAACCAAGAAACAGTGATTGAGTTTATTCAAAGGCACATCATTTATAGATTTGAAATATCTGAGACAATCACTACAGACCAAGGGTCAGTTTTCATTGGGCATAAAATGCAAGTGTTTGCATTTGAAATAGGTTTCAAGTTGGTAACATCCATGCCTTATTACGCTCAAGCCAATGGCTAGGTCGAAGATTCCAACAAGGTAATAGTTGGGTTAATTAAGAAACACGTCTCTAAGAAACCTAAGAATTGGCATAAAACATTAGACCAAGTTCTATGGGCGTGTCGAACGTCTCCCAATGAGGCGACTGGGTTGACACCCATTAGATTAGCATTTGTACACAACACAGTTCTTCCAGTCGAGATACACTTGCAATCAGTACAAGTACAACGCCAACACGAACTTTCGTCATAGCAGTATTGGAATATTATGCTTGGTGAAACAATAGATCTAGATGAAGAAAGATTAGCTGTGTTGGATTTGCTAATTCAAAAAAAAAAAGAGTGGGCTGCAAGGGCATACAATAAAAGGCCAAAATAAAAACATTAGCAGTTGGTGATTATTTGTGAAAAGTTATCCTTCCCATGGATCGAAAGGATAAAACATTGGGGAAGTGGTCACCAACTTGGGAAGGACCATTCCAAGTACTGTAGGCATTTACCAATAATGCTTATGAGATCGAAGAGCTAGGCTTTTATCAAAGAATATTAAAAGTAAATGGGAAATGTTTGAAAAAATATAAACCTATTCTTCAAGAGATTCAAATTACTGAAAAATAAAGCATGTAAAAATATTGTTGGCCAAAATGGAGAAATACCAACATGGCTATCAAAAGTTCCCAAAGGGAATACATACTCAAAAACGAGTCTCAGCTGGAATATGAGGAATGACAAAATTACAAAGGAAATCAGGATTTAAGGTCTTCCAAACGAGTTTTGTCGTAAGTAACTTTTTGGTCGAGACGAGTCTTCTTAACTATCAAGAGTGGATTGGTGGATTTCGTCGAGTTAATGGCCATCAGAAGAGTTCAATAAGGCCTTCTGGCATTCGAAGTCGATAATTTTCTGGTTGAGCACTGCGATTTAGTTTTGATAGCTCAAGATTTCTTGGTAAAAAGC
Source organism: Vicia faba (assembly GCA_948472305.1). Classification (NCBI taxonomy): domain Eukaryota; kingdom Viridiplantae; phylum Streptophyta; class Magnoliopsida; order Fabales; family Fabaceae; genus Vicia; species Vicia faba. The sequence continues at coordinate 403,190,296 of OX451735.1, forward strand.
GGAATGTCATTCAAGTCGGGTCTGTCTCTTAGCCTCAAAATCGTTATCCCTCTGTCCATAAATTTTACTCAATTCCCACTCAACTCTCATTTCATTTGCTTTGGTTTTATGTTGGAGATCAGTGTTTCGGCTGAATGTGACATCTTTTGCAAGTTGGTTGAATAAAGCTTCAAAGTCGATTAAATATTGAGCCAAGGAGTCAGGAATAATATGTTGGGAAATGGAGTCAATTAAAAGTCTCAGCTGCCATGAAAGTTTCCTCCTCAATGACAGTTAAAAATCACTCTTAAACAAATGAGACCTTAGTTGGTGGAGTGCATGGATTACTTCAGTGTCTAGTTCAATGATGAATAGAGTAGTCGAACTAGGGGTTGGTGAAGTAATTGGTGTATGTCGAAGAAGGTGAATCTTTCTGAATGCTGCCATTGGATCCTATTTCTTCAAAGTTTTGATTTCGGTTTGGGCTGCAGAGTCGATGGGCAGAGCATTGTTCAAGACTTGAAGCTTAGTATTGGAAAAAGATGGATGACTGGACTTGATAGTATTGTCACTAACATGAGAAATTTTGGTTGGATTCGGTTCAACAGTATTTGCGCGAGGAAGCCCATGAGGGATAATGTCAAAGTTAGCATAAAACTTGGAGACCAAAAGAAGAAAAAAAAAGAAAAATAAAAAATAATATACCTCTAAGTTTGGTTGCACAACATTGTGCTCCTATGAGACTGAGTCGATAAAAAATGTGGGTATCGTTCTCTTTACCATTTCAGAAGAGGAGTATTGGTTCAATTCAATTGGGGGAGGATGTTCCCATTCATGAGAAATTGAGGGTGCAATAGGTTGTTGAGTCTCCGAGGCATTAAATGCGTCGATGGGCTTTTTAAGGAAGCTGGGTATAGAGAAGTATTTCTATTGATA